>OU426936.1:7500-1207500 GCA_911387795.2 Apamea monoglypha
AGTGAAGAGGTTCTTGAGAAGCTGAGGACGGCGGTCGACGCCAGAAATGAGGGCACTAGGGTGGAGCGGCTGCGAAAGGCGAGGGACCAGAAGGTGGTGATCGGGTTTAAGACCAGGGAGGAGATGATGACGGTGAGTGAAAGGATTCGGAGGACTGGCAATCTGTTGGCGGAGGAGATGAAGAACAAGGACCCCCCTTGTCATCATCAGGGACGTCCTCTCCTGCCACACAGATGCGGAGATACTCCAGTCCTTGCAGCGGCAAAACACCCACCTGGTAGGGGACATGCCTGCGGATGATGTGAGGTTGGGGGTAAAGTACCGTCGAAGGACGAGGAACCCCCACATGTGCCACGTTGTCCTGCAGGTGTCTCCTGCTGTGTGGCAGAGGCTGACGATGGCGGGTCGAGTGCACATCGACCTACAGCGAGTGCGAGTGCTGGACCAGTCACCACTGGTGCAGTGCACTCGCTGTCTGTGCTTCGGCCACAGCCGAAAACTGTGCACGCAGCCCGCCGACCTCTGCATCCACTGCGGCGACCCTCACTTGCGGGCTGACTGTCCCTCACGCGTGGCGGCGGAAGCTCCGCGGTGCCACAACTGCCTATCAGCCAAAATGGAGCGGACTGACCACAACGCCTTCGACAGCGAGTGCCCGGTGCGTAGCAAGTGGGACGCATTAGCGCGCATGTCGGTGGCGTATTGCTGAGGTGCAATCCAAGCTCCTTGGAAATGGAAACCACAACGGTATAAATTTTGTATTTTCAAATTTAGTAAAGAAACCCAAAGCGACAAACATCAATAAAGTCATAAGTTGTAACAACAATAAAGTAGCAAATTGGAGCCAGTTTCATAAGAAACTGGCCCAATTAAAAGCCGATTTAAAATTAAATTCTTATATTCAAAAAATTAAATTCAAAATTGTTTTAGTAATTAGATCAAACGCTTATATACATTTAGATAATAGAAAAAACAAAACAAACAAACTTACCATACCGTTGTGGTCCAACGAGCTCGTTGACGTTGAAGCTACTGTTCAAAATTCAGTTGTGAGTCCGCCAGGATTGCCTGAAAATAAACAGAAAAAATTCAATAGAATATTAACAGTAAAAATCTATAGGATAGGAAATATATGTGAAAATTTAGAATAAGAAATATTATGTCTATATGATATATTATATATATATTAGGATAGCCATAGCATAAATATAGTTTGAATTAAGTGATAGATAAAAACATTATTATAATTAGCGTAGATAGATTAGAACACATAAAAATAGAAAAATTAAAAAATAGGATAAAGAAATTAGTTTATATAGGTACATATTAGGCAGTAAACTGAATTTGATAACTTTAGGATAAATAATCTTAGTTTAATTAATACACTTAGAACGAAGTGAGGCGAATGCTTCCAGGAACTGTCCGCTTCCGCTGCTTTGAGTTAAACGCGAACAGGAACAAGCAAGACACATGCCTAAAAAGGGCTCTGATCACGTCAGAGGAACACTAAGCAAGGGCAGGAGTGGGTTTTAGCCGGTAAGAGTCCGGCACTGCCCAGACTGGGTCATGAGTGAGGCAGTCTGGGCGTCCATGAGGATTTCCCACTCCTGCCAAAACAAAAAAAAAAAAAAAAAAAAAAAAACCTAACCTAACCTAACCTAACCTAACCTAACCTAACCTAACCTAACCTAACCTAACCTAACCTAACCTAACCTAACCTAACCTAACCTAACCTAACCTAACCTAACCTAACCTAACCTAACCTAACCTAACCTAACCTAACCTAACCTAACCTAACCTAACCTAACCTAACCTAACCTAACCTAACCTAACCTAACCTAACCTAACCTAACCTAACCTAACCTAACCTAACCTAACCTAACCTAACCTAACCTAACCTAACCTAACCTAACCTAACCTAACCTAACCTAACCTAACCTAACCTAACCTAACCTAACCTAACCTAACCTAACCTAACCTAACCTAACCTAACCTAACCTAACCTAACCTAACCTAACCTAACCTAACCTAACCTAACCTAACCTAACCTAACCTAACCTAACCTAACCTAACCTAACCTAACCCGGTGAGTGAAAGGATTCGGAGGACTGGCAATCTGTTGGCGGAGGAGATGAAGAACAAGGACCCCCTTGTCATCATCAGGGACGTCCTCTCCTGCCACACAGATGCGGAGATACTCCAGTCCTTGCAGCGGCAAAACACCCACCTGGTAGGGGACATACCTGCGGATGATGTGAGGTTGGGGGTAAAGTACCGTCGAAGGACGAGGAACCCCCACATGTGCCACGTTGTCCTGCAGGTGTCTCCTGCTGTGTGGCAGAGGCTGACGATGGCGGGTCGAGTGCACATCGACCTACAGCGAGTGCGAGTGCTGGACCAGTCACCACTGGTGCAGTGCACACGCTGTCTGTGCTTCGGCCACAGCCGAAAACTGTGCACGCAGCCCGCCGACCTCTGCATCCACTGCGGCGACCCTCACTTGCGGGCTGACTGTCCCTCACGCGTGGCGGCGGAAGCTCCGCGGTGCCACAACTGCCTATCAGCCAAGATGGAGCGGACTGACCACAACGCCTTCGACAGCGAGTGCCCGGTGCGTAGCAAGTGGGACGCATTAGCGCGCATGTCGGTGGCGTATTGCTGAGGTGGAATCCAAGCTCCTCGGAAACGGGAACCACAACGGTATTATTTTCAAAATCTACGTAGAGAAACCCATAGTAACAAACACTAATGAAGCCACAAGATATAACAACACAAAAATAGCAAATTGGAGCCAGTTTCATGAGAAACTGGCCCAATTAAAAGCCGAATCAAAATTAAATCCTCATTTTCAAAAAATTACATACATAATTGTCTTATTAAGTAGATTAAACGGTCATATAAACTCAAAAAATAGAAAAAAGATTTTAAACAAATTTACCATACCGTTGTGGTCCGACGAGCCCTTTGAAGTAAAGGATACTGCTCAAAAATCAGCTGTGAGTTCGCCAGGATTGACTGAAATCATACAAAAGAAATTAAATAGAAAATTAACAGTAAAAATTTATAGGATAGGAAATAAATGTAAAAATTTGGATTAAGAAATATTATGTCTATATGATATATTATATATATATTAGGATAGCCATAGCATAAATATAGTTTCAATTAAGTTACAGATAAAATATTATTATAATTAGCGTAGTTATCCTAGAACACATAAAAATAAAAAAATTAATAAATAGGTTATAGAAATTAGTTTATATGCTTATTAGGCATTAGTATTAAATAATTTTAGGAAAAATAATTTTAGTTTAATTAATTATACACTTAGAACGAAGAGAGGCGAATGCTTCCAGGAAATGTCCGCTTCCGCTGCTTTGACTTAAACGTGAACAGGAACAAGCAAGACACATGCCTAAAAAGGGCTCTGATCACGTCAGAGGAACACTAAGCAAGGGCAGGAGTGGGTTTTAGCCGGTAAGAGTCCGGCACTGCCCAGACTGGGTCATAAGTGAGGCAGTCTGGGCGTCCATGAGGATTTCCCACTCCTGCCAAAACAAAAAAAAAAAAAAAAAAAAAAAAAAAAAAAACCTAACCTAACCTAACCTAACCTAACCTAACCTAACCTAACCTAACCTAACCTAACCTAACCTAACCTAACCTTACCTAACCTAACCTGAGCGAACCTAACCTGAGCGAACCTAACCTGAGCGAACCTAACCTGAGCGAACCTAACCTGAGCGAACCTAACCTGAGCGAACCTAACCTGAGCGAACCTAACCTGAGCGAACCTAACCTGAGCGAACCTAACCTGAGCGAACCTAACCTGAGCGAACCTAACCTGAGCGAACCTAACCTGAGCGAACCTAACCTGAGCGAACCTAACCTGAGCGAACCTAACCTGAGCGAACCTAACCTGAGCGAACCTAACCTGAGCGAACCTAACCTGAGCGGCTTCACGGCCGATATCTGCTCTCAGGCCATAAAATGTGACCCGGACTACTTCCTGGCACTGCTGAACAAATGCCTGGCGCACCACCACTTCCCGAAGACCTGGAAGGAAGCTACGGTGGTTGTGCTCAGAAAGCCAGGCAAGGACTCGTACACCGTACCAAAGTCGTACAGGCCGATTGGGCTTTTGCCTGTGCTTGGGAAAGTGTACGAGAAGATGCTGGTTGCTCGTCTCAGATTCTACCTGTTACCCAGGATTAGTACTCGCCAATACGGCTTTATGCCCCAAAGAAGCACCGAGGACTCCCTCGTTACCCTCGTACAGCATATCAGAGGAAAGCTGACACAGAAAAAAATAGTCACTCTCGTGTCGCTGGATATCGAGGGAGCCTTCGACAGCGCTTGGTGGCCTGCTATCAAAGTACGATTGGCTGAGGAAAAGTGTCCTGTGAATCTGAGACGGGTAGTCAGCAGTTATCTCAGTGACAGGGTGGTCACTGTGAGGTATGCTGGGGAGGAAAGCAGAAGGAGAACCAGCAAAGGTTGCGTCCAGGGCTCTATAGGGGGGCCCATACTCTGGAACCTGCTCCTTGACCCGCTCCTGAAACAGCTGGAGAGTAGGGGTGACTACTGCCAGGCATTTGCCGACGATGTGGTGTTGGTCTTCGACGGGGATACAGCTCAAGAAATCGAGGGACAAGCCAATGCCGCTCTCGAACATGTTCGAGCGTGGGGTGTCAGAAATCGGCTAAAATTCGCGCCGCACAAAACCTGTGCGATGGTGCTAACGCGGAGGCTCAAGTACGACACGCCGCGCTTGAGCATGGGGGGGGTCGGCATTGGAATGTCCCAAGATGTGAAAATATTAGGGCTGGTCATAGACGCCAAACTGACCTTTAACGAGCACATAGCTGTCGCCTGTAAAAAGGCGATAGCTATATATAAGCAACTGGCTAGAGCAGCTCGGGTCAGTTGGGGTCTGCACCCGGAGGTCATAAGGGCCATATACACCGCAGCAGTGGAACCAACTGTGCTGTACGCCGCAAGTGCATGGGCACCAGCTGCGAACAGGTTGGGGGTCAGGAAGCAGCTTAACACCGTCCAGAGGGGGTTTGCTCAGAAGCTGTGCAAAGCCTACCGTACAGTCTCCCTAAACTCGGCACTGGTTCTGGCTGGGATACTCCCGCTCGACCTCCGTATTCGGGAAGCGGCTGCGCTCTACGGAGCCAAGAGGGGGGAGCCCCAGCCTGCACTAGGAGACCGGGAGGTAGAACGCATGGCCCCAGCGCTGGACGCCCCGCACCCCGCTGAACAAATTAGTCTGGAGTTTGGAAGCCTGATAGACGAGGAACAATATCACAACCACAGCAATCTTGCTGTGCGCATCTTTACCGACGGCAGCAAGATTGAGGGCAAAGTCGGAGCGGCGTTATCCTTGTGGAATAGCACCACCGAAATAAAGGCCCTCAAGCTTGCTTTGCCGTCCTACTGCACCGTCTATCAGGCCGAACTCCTGGCCCTACAAAAAGCGGCAGGGGAAGTGCTCAAGCGCGGTGAAAAAACGTTCGGCATCTTTAGCGACTCTATGGCGGCTCTTCAGTCGGTGACCAACGTATGTTCCCCCCACCCCTTGGCCGTGGAAACAAGAGACACCTTACGACGCTGTAAACTCCAGAACAAGAGTGTCTCCTTGTTCTGGATAAAGGCCCACGCAGGGCTGGAGGGGAACGAGAGAGCCGATCAGCTCGCAAAGGAGGCCGCCCTGGGGTCGAAAAAGAAGCCGGACTACGACCTGTGTCCCGTATCATTCGTGAAGCGAAGAATCCGGTCGGAGACGCTTCACGAATGGAACGGGAGGTATAGATCGGGTGACACTGCTTCGGGCACTAAACTTTTCTTCCCGGACGCGGTGGAAGCGTACAGTGTGGTGCGCAAGATGGCTCCCACGAGCATAACCACGCAAATTCTGACGGGACACGGTGGGTTCTCTGCATACCTGAAACGCTTCAGGTGTAAAGAGAACCCATCGTGCGCCTGTGAGCCCGGCGTGGAGGAGACCGTCTCGCACATACTGCTGGAGTGTCCGATCACCGCAAGAATGCGGTATGAAATGGAGCAGCAACTCGCAGTCTCATTGGTCCCAGAAAACTTACCTGGCCTGATAAAGGGAAAGCTAAGGAAAGCGTTTTTAAATTACTGTCTGGAAATAGGAAAAATAGTTATTAATAGAAATAAGATAGCATAAGAAAATTTATGATATTAAATATATAATAAGTATATAGTTAAGTATCATAATAGTTAAAATAGTTTTAAAAATTACATTAAGTTAGATAGAAGTAAATGGTACATTTTCGATAAGTATTATAAGAACCACTAGAAATAATAATATATTTTATAGTATAGATATAGGCTGTAATATAGTATAGATAGGTAATGTCTGGATTCTTGTTGAAAATTGGTTATGTTAGTTTTTAATGTTTGTTGTTGTGACTTTGTTGGACTCACCCGAGACACTCATCTCTCGTATGTAAATTGGTTTTAAACCGTAGCATGTTATTCAATTATTGTAATAAATCCCTACAACTCGCAGAACCAAGGGCTCTGATAACGTCAGAGGACACAATCATGTAAGGCAGGAGTGTGGTTTTAGCCGGTAAGAGTCCGGCACTGCCCAGACTGGCTCTTCGGTGAGGCAGCCTGGGCGTCCATGAGGATTTCCCACTCCTGCCTAAACAAAAAAAAAAAAAAAAAAAAAAACCTAACCTGAGCGAACCTAACCTGAGCGAACCTAACCTGAGCGAACCGATTTTTGCGGAAAACAGGAGCGTGAAACTATGTGGGACAGTATATATAGGGTGATAGGCCGCACAGCCTCTAGGCAGGAAGACACACCATTGGTGGAAGGATGTACTGTTCTTAGCAGTGAAGAATCGGCCAGGATGCTTGCTAGGACTTTTTATCCTGAGGATAAAACGCAGGAGGACGATGAGGACCACAAACAAGTTAGAGAGACGGCGAATAGAGTAAACGAAGAGACGCATGGTGAAGCATCCGATCCTCTATTCACGACGGAAGAACTGAAGTGGGCCGCATCTAGTTTCAATCCTAAGAAGGCTCCTGGGATCGACGGACTTACAGCGGACATATGCAGAGTGGCCATATCGCTTGACCCACATATTTTCTTGGCGGTATTGAACAGATGCCTGAGCCTGTCCCACTTCCCGACCATCTGGAAGGAGGCGGCAGTCATAGTCCTCAGAAAACCGGGAAAAGATGATTACGCGCACCCCAAATCATACAGGCCGATTGGGCTTTTGCCTGTACTGGGTAAGATACTGGAGAAGATGCTGGTACGTCGCATTAGGTGGCATATTCTGCCTGAAGCAAGCTGCAGTCAATATGGGTTTATGCCGCAGCGCGGCACCGAGGACTCCCTCTATGACCTGATAAAACACATTCGAGACAGACTCAAGGAGAAAAAGATCAGCGTTGTCATATCGTTAGACATAGAGGGAGCCTTCGACAGCGCCTGGTGGCCAGCTGTGAAATGCCGACTGGCAGAAACAAAATGCCCCGTAAACCTGCGACGTCTAGTAGACAGTTACCTGAGTGACAGGAAAGTGAGGGTTAGGTATGCAGGAGCAGAATGCCTCCGGGAAACCAACAAAGGTTGCGTACAGGGCTCTATAGGGGGCCCTACCTTTTGGAACTTGCTCCTGGACCCCCTGCTCAAAGAACTTGGAAAACGAGGTGATTACTGCCAAGCCTTTGCAGATGATGTGGTGCTGGTTTTCTCGGGTGACACGGCTCTTGATGTCCAGAGGCAGGCTAATGCGTCCCTCGCGCACGTCCAGAAGTGGGGCGTCAAGAACAAACTTAAGTTTGCTCCGCAGAAAACAAAGGCCATGATTATCACAAACAAGCTGAAATATGACGCACCACTTCTGCACATGGGCGGGGAGAGCATTGTACTGTCACGGGAGATCAAGATACTGGGGCTCACGATTGACGACAGATTGACTTTTGACGCTCATGCGTCGAACGTATGTAGGAAGGCGCTAAATGTTTATAAACAGCTGTCAAGAGCCGCAAAAATCAGTTGGGGCCTTAAGCCCGAGATAATCAGGACCATATATGTTGCGGTGGTGGAGCCAATTATTATGTATGCAGCAAGTGCATGGGCGCCGGCTACCAACAAGAAATGCTTGAAAAAGCAGCTTAATACGGTACAGCGTGGGATCGTACAAAAAATTGTCAAGGCGTATAGGACGACTTCGTTAAACTCGGCCTTGTTACTCTCCGGCCTGCTTCCACTGGATCTCAGGATTCGGGAAGCAGCCTCTTTTTATGAAGAGAAAAGAGGTTACTCGCGGAGAGTAACAGGAGACCGAGCAATCGAGTTACCGGTCTCACTCACACAAATACCGCACCCTGCAGACCAGATAGGTATGGAGTTCGAGTGCGTGATGAACGGTGCAGAGATGGATCAGCGAGGACTCAATAACCCTAAGATCTTCACCGACGGTAGTAAAATTGAAGGTAAAGTCGGCGCAGCACTGTCTCTATGGGAAAATGGGGTGGAAATTAAAACCCAAAAGTTTAAGCTGGACCATTTCTGCACCGTTTTTCAGGCTGAACTATTAGCTCTACATAAAGCCTCTGAACTGGCATTGAAACAAACATCTCCGGTTGTCGAGGTATATTGCGACTCTAGGTCGGCCCTGGAAACGGTGACACGGGGCGTTTCCCTCCATCCACTGGCATTTAAGATCCAAAAAAACATAAATGAACTGACTAAATGCGGTAAAACGCTTCAAATGTTCTGGATAAAGGCACATGCAGGATTGGAGGGAAACGAAAGGGCTGACGAATTGGCAAAAGAGGCAGCCTTAGGCAAAAAATCAAGACCGGACTACGATCTGTGCCCGGTTTCATTCGTCAAGCGACAAATCCGAATGGACTCGCTTGACGAATGGAACACGAGATACCGATCCGAGACAACTGCCTCTACCACCAAGATCTTCTTTCCCGATGCACACGCGGCTTACAATATAGTGCGCAAAGTTAAAGTAGATCCTCTGTTAACACAAGTGCTGACGGGGCATGGCGGATTCTCCGAGTATTTGAACCGCTTCAAGTGCAAGGAGAGCCCGGCATGTCCCTGTGACCCTGAAAAGAGAGAAAGCGTGCCGCATCTAATCATCGATTGTCCCATATTTGGACAAGATAGATACAATTTAGAATCAGAAATAGAAACAAAAATAAATTTAGAAAGTATACCAAAAATAATGGAAAATACACAAATAAGGAAAAAATTCTTAAAATACTGCATGGAAATAGCTGCCAAAGTTGTTAAAGGGAACAAGGCATGAAAGTAATACTGTCATGCCTTGTTCTTTTTAACAACTTTCAACAATCGTAGTGTGGTGTGAAGTCACGTACATCAGCTCATCACGTATAGCATATAGGAAGTTAAGATAAATATGCTGTGTTCGTAGTCTTACTAATTGCATATTGTCACATACGAGCTATGTATATATATGTACCAATTAAAGGAACAAGGCAGTCAGTTGCCGGCTGGCTCTTGGAGAACCACACATCATGTTGTTTACTTAACCCCTCCTTCCCCCCTACATCGCATGGCGACCCTGCCAGTTGGGTGGACAGCGTTATAGTTGCCGGTGGGGGCAAGTCAAAATCGCGGTTTAGTCGATTTCGCGCGTCACGTCGGGTCACAGGCCATGGGAAGCACGACGTCCAAGGAAGAGGTCATTGTCGCTCAGGCGGCGGCAGGTGGTTCAAATGTCGCAGCAGTTACGCAAGAGCAGCTGACAGCTATCAACACGGTGCTGTTGTTCATTGCTGTGTGTTTGGCGGTTGTTATCGTTGGCGTGGCAGTCCGGATGTATAGAAGATGTCACCAGAATTGGATTGAAGAGAAGATCAATCAGCGGGAAGTTCAGAAAGCTGTGCAGATGGCCTGACCAGGAACGGACGGAGCGGCGAGGAAGTAAGTGTTTTCAATGTGGGCTTAAGTGTTGTGGCGAGTGCTTGCGGTCATCGGTGAATTTAGAGACAATAGTTTTAAATGGAAGTGGAGCTGACGTCACTGTTTATACAACTTAAATTGTTAAGGGAATCTATTGTTAAATTAGGTCCTAGTAGGCGGAGAGGCAAAAATTTTGATGGAAAGATAAGCGAGGCGAAAGCCATATACGGTAAATTTAAGTGTATAGTTTCAAGGTCTAGCAAATTCTCGGAAGAGTTAACGCAGTTGATAGGTAAGGTAGAAAATTTGTACGTAGAGACTATAAAGTTTGAGGACGAGAATAGAGTCGAGCAAGAGATGGCGGCGGAAAGGTTTTCTTTGAGAACGGCGGTTAGCTTGCTCCCGAAAATGAGTGGGGATGAGCAAGTAACCCAAGATTTGATTGATGCCATAGGTTTATATAGTTCAATGCTAGAGGGGGCTGATAGTGCTCTTTTAATTAAATTTGTGCTAACTACACGACTTACCCAGGGGGCTAGGATTCGGTTGTCCTCCAGTTACGCGACGGTAGACAGTCTGTTGGCTGACATGAAAAGGCATTTATTGACGGTGGAGTCGGACGTAGCTGTGCAAGCCAAACTTGCTCGCGCTAGGCAGAATGATAGATCGGTCGCGGATTTTGGTGCTGATATAGAGAAGTTAATGGTCAGTTTAACAATTTCTCAGGCCGGGGAAAGTTCGGAAGCCTATAAGATTTTGCAGCCATTGAACGAAAAGTATGCGATTAGGAAGTTTGCTGACGGACTTCGTAATCAGCGTCTTGGTACGATCGTTACGGCGCGGAATTTAACTTGTTTGAAAGATGCTATCAGGGTGGCAGAAGACGAAGATTGTGCTTCGTCGGCGCAAGTCATGACGTACCAGCGCTGGCCCGCTAGGGGTGGTTTGTCTACGGGCAATAGGAATCGTGGAAATGGTTATAGGCGGCACGCTGTAGGGTATGGACACGCGCAGCAACGAACAGCCGTTGGGCGTACGCACAAAAATGTCAGCGTATGGCATAGCAGTGGAATGCGCGGTCGCGGCAATAATGCTCATCGTGGACGCCAGACTCAGCAAGGTCGGCGGCGTGTAGCGTGTTTTGATCATGCGCGAGGCGATGCTGACTCAGGCGCAGTGTCAATGTCACGGAGTAGCGAAGGCGGACAGTCGAGTGGGACTCAGTTTTTTCGAGTCTAAGCATATTTTAGCTTGCGATAGTATTAACTGGGTTAATTTACTAGTGGATAGTGTAGATACGGAATGGTTAGTAGATACGGGTGCGTCGATATCAGCCGTAAAGAACAGTTTCTTGAGCAATAACGCTTTGTGCTGTAAAGTAGTTGAGGAAGACTTAGTGATTAATGGTGTAGGAGGTAGTTTGCGAGCTATAGGTTATGTGTGTTTGAAGTTGGGGTGCGGACGGTGTTCGTTCGTGCATAAGTTTTATGTGTTTAATGATTTGCCATGTAAGTCGGTTGGCATATTGGGCCAGGATTTCTTGCAGAAGTATAGTGGTGTTATAGGTTTTTTCGGTGAACAGGTTGTCTCTTAAGGATCGTGAACGGCAGACGGTTTCGATGCCGCTTAACTCCTATGGTTACATGTTGACTGTTCCTCCGCGATGTGAAGTGGTTAGGTATTTCCCCGTTAACAGAGCGGAAGATTGTATAGTGGTTAGGAAAGAGTTGCGTGAAGGGGTTTTCTTAGCTAGTGTGATGGCTAGGCCTAGGAATGGGATGATACCCATTAGGATTTTGAACACGAACTCTGAGGAAGTTGTGTGTAGTATGTCCGATATTAAAGTTTATCCATTAAGTGATTTCGATTGTTGTAATTTTGCGGAGTCGGAGATAGGCGTTGAGCGTGTTAAGGAAGTATTTTCTTTGCTTAAACTTGACTATTTGGGTGTCGAGGAGCGATTGTCAGTTGAGCAAATTTGCGCGAAATATTCAGATATATTTCATGTTCCGGGAGATAAATTAGCTGTCACGAATGTGTATGAGCAGTCAATACGGTTGAAAGAGAATGTAACTCCGGTTTATAGGAAACAATATAGAATACCTTATGTACAGAAAAAGGAGGTTGATAGGCAAGTGCAGGAGATGCTGGATAGTAATATTATTGAGGAGGCGGTTAGTGAGTGGTCTAGTCCTGTTTTGGTTGTACCCAAAAAAGCAGATCGTAGTGGGGAGAAGAAATGGCGCATGGTGATAGATTACAGGCAGTTGAACGAAAAGATACAGGATGATAAATTTCCATTGCCGAATATAAGTGAAATTTTAGATTCAATGTCGGGTGCTGTTTACTTTAGTCACTGTGATTTGTCGCAGTCTTATTATCAATGTGCTTTGGAAGAAAGTAGTAGGAAATACACTGCTTTCACAACAGATAAGGGGCAGTATCAGATGTGTAGGTTACCAATGGGGTTGAAGATAAGTCCAAGTTCTTTTAGCAGGTTAATGACTGTAGCCATGTCTGGATTGAATTATGACAGATGTCTAGTTTATTTGGATGATCTAATTATTTTTGGACGGAATTTGGATGAGCATAACCGAACCTTGTGTCAGTTTTTTCACGCCTGAGGGAAGTGAATCTTAAGCTAAATCCATCCAAATGTGAATTCTTGAAGAAGCAGGTACTTTATTTGGGACACGTTATTTCGGCGGAAGGTATTTCACCAGATCCAGGAAAAGTTGAGGTCATAAAAGATTATCCACGTCCATCGACGGTTGATGAAGTAAAGCGGTTTGTTGCGTTTGCGAATTATTATAGGAAATTTATACCGAAATTTGCTGATATAGTGGTGTCGATGAATAGGCTATGTAAAAGGGGTGTTGTATTTAGTTGGACCGATGAGTGCGAGAGGTCATTTTTGTTACTTAAGGAAGCATTAATGAATCCACCGGTGTTGGATTATCCAGATTTTTCTGATAACAACAATTTTATATTGCAAACCGATAGTTCGGGGTATGCTGTGGGAAGTGTGTTGTGTAATGGGAACGGGAAACCCGTTGCATATGCTAGTAGGTCTTTAGGGAAGAGTGAGTTAAATTATCCTATAATAGAGAAGGAGTTATTGGCAATAGTTTGGTCAGTTAAATATTTTAGACCATATTTGTATGGACGGAGGTTCGTTGTGAAAACGGATCACCGGCCGCTATTGTATTTGTTCAACATGACAGATCCGTCAAGTAGGTTGACTAAGTTTCGTTTGTGTTTAGAAGAGTACGACTTTGAGGTTGAGTATATTAAGGGGAAAGAAAATGTGTTAGCAGATGCGCTTTCTAGGATAGTGATTACAAGTGAAGATTTAAAAAACATGCGTGAAAAGACTATATCCGTAATGACAAGAGCGCAGTATAAGCAGTTGGGAGAGCCAAATGTTTGTAGTACGGACTCCGTGGTATCTGGGACTGATCACCCTAGGATCGTGGAAGTTCTTAAAAAACAAGGAAATGACGTTGAGATATGTTTGAATGAATGGGAGACAATGTTACGTAACACTAATGGTAAAAAGGTATTTTCAAAGTCGCGCAATTTAGTGTATATGCCAGAAAACTCGAGTATTTATGTAAACTATGAATCTTTATCGGCATCATCGCGAGACGAGTTGTCGAGAGACATAGTCACTTTTTGTATTGAAAAAGGCATAAAAGAAGTTGTTAAATATTATAAAAAATCGTTATAACGTTAATTTTATTAGAAGAATGGCAAAATATTTGAAGGGAAATAGTAGTTCCATGTGCGGAGATTTTAAAATGTGTGTAGTGAAGGGTTTACGGAGAGTAGATGAAAGAGATGAGAAGAAAATTATTTTGAATGATTTTCATATTTTACCCACGAGTGGTCATGCAGGTATACGCAGGATGGTGAATAATATAAAGAAGTATTATTATTGGCCATCTATTGAAAAAGATGTAATGGAGTACATTGGGAAATGTGATAAGTGTAAGAAGCAAAAGTATTCTAGACATACTAGAGAACCAATGACGGTTACTACTACTGCATCTACGTCGTTCGAGAAGATTTATTTAGATATAGTAGAACCGCTTGATAGGGACGAAAAAGGCAATGTTTACATTTTGACTCTTCAATGTGAGCTTACGAAGTTTGTAGAGGCGTATCCATTAAAGAATAAATCCGCAAATGAGGTAGCAAAAGCTTTGGCAGAAAATTTTGTTTTGAGATATGGAATACCGCAAACAATTGCTACGGATAGGGGTTCTGAGTTCATTTCAAAAGTAATGGTGGAGCTATGTAATATCTTGAGCATCAATAAGATCTTGTCAACATCATATCATCATGAAAGTATAGGATCTTTGGAAAACGTTCACAAAACTTTAGGTGCGTATTTAAGGATACAGACGAATAATAATCCATCATCGTGGAGTTCCTGGATTCCATATTGGTGTTTTTCATATAACACAACAGTAAATACTGTGACCAAATATACACCTTATGAATTAGTTTTCGGTAAGATTTGCAGGTTACCAAGTAATCTACAAGGTGAAAGTGTTGAACCTTTGTATAATTTTGATGATTATCCTTTAGAATTTAAGTACAGATTGCAAAGGGCTCAAAGTGATGCAAAAGAAAATTTGATAGCAAATAAGTTAGCAAGGAAACATTGTTATGATAAGAATCTTAATTCTATAGCTTATAAAGAAGGTGACTGGGTGTTGGTAAAAAACGAAACAGGCAATAAACTGGAATGCATTTATAATGGACCGTTTGAAGTTGTAAAAGACGAGTCACCAAATGTCATTGTTAAATATAAAAATAAGATAGATGTAATACATAAAAATAGAACAAAATTATATTGTAAGAGTTAGAGTAAAAGTATAAAATGAATAGGAAAAAAAAACACATTGTAATTTAGTTTTTTTTTACATTAAGAGGGGTGATGTGGTGTGAAGTCACGTACATCAGCTCATCACGTATAGCATATAGGAAGTTAAGATAAATATGCTGTGTTCGTAGTCTTACTAATTGCATATTGTCACATACGAGCTATGTACCAATTAAAGGAACAAGGCAGTCAGTTGCCGGCTGGCTCTTGGAGAACCACACATCATGTTGTTTACTTAACCCCTCCTTCCCCCCTACATCGCAGTAGAAACATGTAACCCTAAAAATATAAAAAAAAAAAAAAAAAAAAAAAAAAAAAAGCAACCATAGTAATAAGAATTAAACAAGCATTAAGACAGAACTAAAATAATTGTAAACTAAAGCATGTAAATAAGTTTATGAAACCTGTACTTTTGATATTAAAAATAAACTATTAAAAAAGGTCTCTGATCATACATGTCAGAGGAACACGCAACGCCCTGTGATGACTGCCCCACACAGGTCGCTCTGAGTAGCAGAGCAACAACTGTGGGGGGTCAGAGCGGGCCCGGTGTGCACTTACCCTGCCGCCGGGCAGGCAGGAGGGGCAACCCTTCTGCCACTGCTGCTAATCTCGTAGCCCCGGAGACAGTTAAGGTCATGTCTCTGGCTGTTGAAGGGGGTCGAGGGTCTTGGCTTAACCGCCCGGACCGCGAGGAAGATTAACCTCTATAAAAAATTCCCCAAACCTCCAAGCGGCGGCGCACCGTGAGGGAGGTTGTAAGCTTGGCTAATGGGTAGCTTGATTTAGTCGCTAGTGCAGACCATTAAATTTTGAGCAAGTACAGATTAATTATTACTCGTGGGAACAACATGGATAAAATCTTAAAACCAAAAACTACAGAAGAGATGGGGAGTGATGCGGGGTCGGAGTCCGACGTCGCATCTGGAGGCGCGAGCACGGGAGGCTCAGGGAGCCCCTGTCGTGCCAAGGAGGTGGCCGCTGCGAAGAAGAGCAAGCGGCCAAGGTCAGGGGACAGCCAGAGGTCGTCCTCCGACGAAGAGCTGGCCTCGGCTCGGAAGATCCCCACCAGTAGGCGGGGTGGAGTCCGAGAGCGAGGCAAGGGGAGGGGGCTCACGGCTCGAGAGGCAGCCGAATTTTCGGAGGAGTCCGCAAAGGAGGGGGGGACCGGCCGCGCGGACGCTTCGGGGCCCTCGGGCGACGAGGCGGATGCGGTTGGCGATCCCAACCCCGAGGAGGACCGACGCAAACCTCGGTTTGCGGCGGTCGTGGAGGCCGCGATACGGGACGTGGCCCTGAAGAAGCTGCAGGCTTCAAAAAACAGGGCCATAGTCTCGGCGACGGCCTCCATTATGGCGGCAGCGGAGGCGGCCAACTACACCGGCCCTTCGGCCGGCGAAGTGGCCGAATTACGGGCGCAGGTGGCCCGCCTGACAAACGCCACGGAGCTTCTCCATAAGGAGAACGAGAGGCTCCGGGCAGACCTGGCCGGCCTGCGGGTCGCCGGGGGCGCGCAGGCGAAACCACTGAGCCAGCCCGACCCGGAGGAGAACCAGGTCCTCAGCCTGGTTCGGCGGGAGCTGGCGGCCTTCCAGGCGCGGTTTACCGTCCTGGAGGGCATAGTGCTGCGCCCCACCCTGGCGGGGAGAACGGCCCCGGGGCCGAAGGCGGCCACGTATGCGGCCGCTGCGGCAGCTGCCGCCCCTAAACCCGGGCCGTCTCGGGCCCAGGCGTCGGCCAAACCGGCGTCAGGCAAACCGGCGCCGGCCAGACCGGCGGCGGCAGGTGGAGCCCCGGCACAGGCACAGGCCCAGAGGAGGGGAAAAACGGCGCGGGAGGCGAAGGCCCCACAGCCAACGCCCCGCCCGCAAAACCCTCCCACTTCTCCCGCGACCGACGCCGAATGGCAGGTGGTCGGGGAGAAGAAAAAGGCGGCCAAAGCGGCCAGAAAGAAGGCGCAAAGGCAGCGGCGCAAGGAGCGAGCCGTAGCGGCCAGGCTTCGCGCCCCGAAGACCGCGGCTGTAGTGATAACGCTACAGCCGGACGCGGTTAAGAGGGGCGTGACCTACGGTGACGTGCTCACGAAGGCGAGGGCGACGGTGGACCTCCGGGAGCTGGGGATCACCGGGGGCCTCCGGCACAGGGTGACCGCCACTGGTGCCCGCATGCTGGAGATCCCCGGGGCTACTAGCGGCCCCACCGCTGACGCCCTAGCTGAGAAGCTAAGGGCGTCCCTTGATGCGGAGGAGGCTCGGGTGTCCAGGCCCGTCAAGTGCGCAGACATGCGCATCTCGGGCCTAGATGACTCCGTAACGGAGGGAGAGGTGGTGGCCGCCGTCGTCAGGACGGGCGGGTGTCTGGCCGAGCAGGTGAAGGCCGGCACCATACGGCCAGACTCCACGGGCATGCGTACCCTAGTGGTAAGCTGCCCCGTGACGGCGGCCAAAACGATTGTGGAGGGCCGAAGGCTCCTGGTGGGCTGGGTTTCAGCGCAGGTCAAACTGCTGGAACCCAAGCCTCTGAGGTGCTACCGATGCCATGTGGGGCACCACGTTGGCGTCCAGTGCACCTCGGAGGTAGACCGCAGCACACTGTGCTTCCGCTGCGGTCAGCCCGGACATAAGGCCGGCTCGTGCGACGCCGCGCCGCACTGCATCGCATGTGCGGCAGCTGGCAAGCCGGCCGATCACCGGGCGGGGAGCAAACCCTGCGCTCCGCCCACCGGAGCGAAGTGGAAGGGCAGGCCCTCTGCCGCCGTCGCCACCGCCACCGTCGCCGCCGCCGCCGCCGCCGCCGCCGCTGCCATCTCTGGCGAGGGGCCCTCACAGGGGGCCCGGGAGGGGGCTGAAATGGAGGAGTAATGGCTCCTCCATTACGCCTCCTCCAGGCGAACATCAACCACTGCGCCTGCGCTCAGGACCTGTTGCTCCAGAGCGTGGCGCAGTGGTCGAGTAACATCGCCGTGGTCGCTGAGCCGTACTTTGTCCCGCCCAGGGATGACTGGGTGGAGGACCTGAGCGGCTCAGTGGCCATAGTTTCGTCGGCCGCCGCCGGCACCCCGTCCCTCGAATGCGTCACGAAGGGACAGGGGTGCGTAGCAGCACGGTTCGGAGAGATTGTAGTAGTGGGAGTGTACTTCTCTCCGAGCCGAACTCTCGCCGAGTTCCACAACTCTTTAATAGAGTTGAGTGTCGTCGTCGCCGGAAGCCATCCCTTCCCCGTTCTAGTGCTCGGGGACTTCAACGCCAAGAATTTGGCCTGGGGTTCCCGTTGCACGGATGTGCGGGGCAGGATGGTGGAGGACTGGGCTCTGGAAACAGGCCTGGTCGTCCTAAATCGGGGCTCTGTTCCCACGTGTGTGCGGATGCGGGGGGAGTCGGTGGTGGACATCTCGTTCGCCAGCCCCGCTCTGTCACAGCGTGTCATTGACTGGCGCGTCATGGAGGAGGTGGAGACCTACTCCGATCACCGGTATATCCGGTTCGACGTCTCCACCCAGACCTCTAGCGCGCTGGTCCGACAGGCCCCGAGTGGTCCGCGGTGGGCGCTGAAGCAGCTGGACCGGGAGCTCCTCCTGGAAGCCTCGATTGTGCAGGCCTGGGTGTCACCACCGGACAGGCCTGCCGATATCGACGATGAGGCGGAGTGGTTCCGGGAGGCCATGTCCGACATTTGTGACGTGGCAATGCCCCGAGTCCGCCCGGGACGCGCCCGGCGTCGGGTGTACTGGTGGTCGCAGGAGTTAGGATCGCTACGCAAGGCGTGCGTCGACGCGCGACACCGGTACACCAGGCACCGCAGGCTCCGCATTCGCCCTCCGGATGCGGAAGCCACGGAGGCGGAGCTGTACGAGGGGTACAGAGCGGCGAAGACCGCCCTCCGAGAGGCTGTCCGGCGGGCCAAGGATATGGCCCGCGAGGAGATGGTGGAGACTCTGAACAGAGATCCGTGGGGGCGCCCTTATAAAATGGTGCGGAATAAACTCCGCACCTGGGCCCCCCCGCTGACGCAGAGTCTCCGCCCCCAGCTGGTGGAGGAGGTGGTGAGCGCTCTTTTCCCCTCACGGGGGGTGCACACACCCCCGCCCATGGCTCCGCCAATTGCGGTGCCCGAAGCGGACCACGCGGACGACGACGACATCCCTGAAGTGACCGGGGTAGAACTGAGAGTGGCGGTAGGAAGGCTGAAGGCCAAAAATACCGCCCCAGGACCCGACGGCTTGCCAGGTAAAGCCTGGGTCCTGGCCTCGAGGGCTCTCGGGCCTCGACTGGAGGCGCTCTTAAGCGCATGTTTGGAGAGAGGCCAGTTCCCGCTTCGTTGGAAGACGGGGAAGCTGGTCCTCATTCGGAAGCCAGGGCGCCCAGCGGACTCTCCGTCCGCATACCGGCCCATCGTGCTGCTCGACGAGGTGGGCAAGCTCTTTGAGAGAGTAATTGTAAACCGCCTCGTCGGGCACTTGGTGAGGACGGGGCCGGATCTTGCGGACAGCCAGTTTGGCTTCCGCAAGGGGCGCTCGACGGTGGACGCCATCATGCGCGTGAGAGCCCTCACGACGGGGGACGCGGTGTCCCGGGGTGGGGTCGTCGTGGCGGTGTCACTCGACATCGCCAACGCGTTCAACACCCTGCCCTGGAGCTGCATTGTGGAGGCACTCCGGTATCACCGAGTGCCGCCCTACCTCCGTCGAATAGTCGAGGCGTATCTGACGGACAGAGCCGTCAGCTACCCCGGTCGCGATGGGGAGTGGAACCGGCGAGAGATGTCGTGCGGTGTCCCGCAGGGATCGGTTGCGGGGCCGTTCCTGAGGGATATCGGCTACGACTGGGTGCTGCGGGCCGACCTCCCTGATGGCGTCAGCGTGGTTTGCTACGCTGACGACACGCTGGTCCTGGCGCAGGGGAGGTCGCATCAGGCGGCGGCCGACGCGATGACACGCGGGGTTGCGATAGTCGTGGAGAGGATCCGGCAGTTGGGTCTCGAGGTGGCATTGCACAAGTCCGAGGCCATGACGTTTCATGGGCCCCGGAACGCGCCACCACCGGGATCCCAACTAACGGCAGGAGGGGTTCACATCGGCATCGAGACGACGATGAAGTACCTGGGTCTCGTCCTCGACAGCCGGTGGAACTTCGTCGAGCACTTCCGACGTTTGGCCCCCAAACTGGAACGGGCTGGGGCCGCCTTCAAGCGGCTCTTGCCCAACCTTGGGGGGCCAAACGCCTCCTGCCGGAGGCTTTACGCGGGGGTCGTGCGGTCCATGGCCCTATACGGGGCCCCGGTGTGGGCGCATTCACTGCGGCGGCGAGCCGCCCACTACCCGAACGCGCCCCAGAAGGTGGTAGCCGTAAGGCTAATCCGGGGCTACCGCACGATCTCGCGCGAGGCGGCAAGCCTCCTTGCCGGACTGCCGCCATGGGATCTGGAGGCGATAGTCCTCGCGCGCCTGCATGAGTGGCGCGCGGAGGCACTACGCCGGGGGGAAAGTCCGCTCCCGCGGCAAATTGCTGCGGAGCGGACGGACCTCCGGCTCGATCTCATGGCGACATGGAAAGAGCGACTGTCGCAACCCAGCGCAGGGCACGCCGCGATAGCGGCGATAAGACCCCTCTTTGAGGAGTGGCTAGAGAGGCGCCACGGCGCCCTCACCTACCGCCTGACGCAGGTCCTCACCGGACACGGAAGTTTCGGGAGGTTCCTGCACATCATCAGGCGGGAGGAAACGCCCGGGTGTCACCATTGCCAGGATCGCCCAGAGGACACGGTGGAGCACACGGTGGAGGTCTGCCCCGCTTGGGCGGAGCACCGCCGTGTCCTCGTAGAGGCGATCGGCAGCGGCGGCGGCCTCTCGCTCCCGGCCCTGGTGCAAGCCATGGTCCGGAGCGAGAGGGAGTAGGAGGCAGTCGCCTCCTTCTGCGAAGCAGTCATGCTAGCGAAGGAGGTGGCGGGACGGATGAGGGAGATAGCCTCCCGTCCAAGCCGTCGCGGGAGACGCCCCGGGCGTCGGGAGTCGAGAGACGACTACCGGCCACCGTAGGCGCGGGCCTGCGGGCGGAGAGCAATGGGTAGCTCACCGCCCGATCAGGACCAGGCCCGTGCCGGACGGCGCGTAAGTGTTCCACGCGCGCCTCAAAGAGATGTCAGCATCAGCAACGAGGGGCCCTCAGGGTCGAAGCCTGCCGGGGCAGCGGGATTGTCCGAAAGGGTTACCGCTACCCCGGAACATAAAGGGCGAAGGAAGGAACATGGGTGGGTTTTAGTCAGTAAGAGTCTGACACTCCCTTCCGCTCCACCCAGAGCGGGAGGGGTCATTTGATGATTTCCCATCCCAAAAAAAAAAAAAAAAAAAAGGGATACATTTTTTCTTCAAATCTACATAACTTTGCATCCCGGTGACGCAATTTGAAGCTGTTTTCGGCAAATTTAACCTTTTTCAGACTCCCTGAAACGTTCCCACTAGGGAAAATTGACAAAAAACGCGAAAAACACTTTTTCGTTAGTGACTTGCAAAAATTTCAGTAAAATTCCTTTAAAAAACCCTAACTTATTTTTTATCTCAAAATTTTCAGTTAAATCTACCTAGTTTTTAATCTCAATTGACACTTACCTGCCTTACCTGTACTCCGGTGTGCGTTCAGCGAGCTCGAGTCCCGTTTGGTGGGTGTTATTCGAGGTTTTTACACACATTTCGGTCGTAAAATACGTTTTTTCAGTAAAATTCCAGATTTTTGTTTTGACTAAATTCCAGAAACCCCATATAACGCTAGCCCGCGCCGAGACGCGTCTTTTGACACCTCGCCCGTGCGCCTAGCCCCTCCCACCCACCCTTTTGTTACTGGCCAGGTAAACTTTTCAGTTTTGTTGGAATTTTTCTGAAATTTTTAATTCTTTTACGTTATTGTTCTTTTTAAAAATAAGGGAATTGACGGTCCTTAAGACACTTTTGGTGCCATCTGATTACACTACGGACAAATTTTAATTACCTGCCCATATCATATTCCAAATTTTTGTTGCTTCTGGCTGATCCCCCCTTTACAGGGACACAGAAGCAACGCTAGTGTCCTCTGACCGGTCCTTATATGAACTTAACGTTCACCAAGGCCACCACCATGTTCCACACACCGGCCAAGAGGGACGCGAGCTCACCGGGCCCCAGGCGATCACCGAGCTCGATGGAGAAGGCTGGACCCTCGCTTCCCAGTGTGAGGCGAAGCATTGGGGAGTGGGAGGCCGGGAAGTCTGAGCTCCAAGTCAAGTCCTCGACCATCCCAAGACGTGACACCACACCACCTGTTCCGACAATAGGGCCGCCAAAGAGACCGGAGTCGAGATACCCCAACCTTACAGCGGAGGCGAGAGCTTGCCTGAATAAGGCAAAGCTTCATTTGGGCAACTCTCGAAACCTGAAAACGGAGATAAAGGCTGGGGTTCTCGACGCGATCAACCGGCTTTATGAGCTGGTGAAGGAGTCGGAGCGGAGCAAGACTCCTATCGTGCCTGCGCCTGTGGTCGCACCTGTGGTCGCTCCTGCAGTCGCAACGGTGCCCATGCCTCTAAACCCACCTGTCGAACAACCGACGGAGCTGATGAAGAGCCTTGTGGAAGGCCTTCAACAGCATAAGGAGGCGCTGCAGGAGTGCAAACAGCACACCCAGGCGCTGTCTGAGCAGCTCCAGCTGGCCCCTCGCTACGTCGCAGGCCAGGGCCCAACTTTCGCGGAGATCGCGGCCGGCCCGAAGCAGAACATCCTGGAACCTCTTCACTCGGTAGTAGTATCATCTATGAATGATCAGGACACCAGTGAAGAGGTTCTTGAGAAGCTCAGGACGGCGGTCGACGCCAAGAATGAGGGCACTAGGGTGGAGCGGCTGCGAAAGGCGAGGGACCAGAAGGTGGTGGTCGGCTTTAAGACCAGGGAGGAGATGATGACGGTGAGCGAAAGGATTCGGAGGACGGGCAATCTGTTAGTGGAGGAGATGAAGAACAAGGACCCCCTTGTCATCATCAGGGATGTCCTCTCCTGCCACACAGATGCGGAGTTACTCCAGTCCTTGCAGCGGCAAAACACCCACCTGGTGGGGGACATGCCTGCGGATGATGTGAGGATGGGGGTGAAGTACCGTCGAAGGACGAGGAACCCCCACATGTGCCACGTTGTCCTGCAGGTGTCTCCCACTGTGTGGCAGAGGCTGACGATGGCGGGTCGCGTGCACATCGACCTACAGCGAGTGCGAGTGCTGGACCAGTCACCACTGGTGCAGTGCACACGCTGTCTGTGCTTCGGCCACAGCCGAAAACTGTGCACGCAGCCCGCCGACCTCTGCATCCACTGCGGCGACCCTCACTTGCGGGCTGACTGTCCCTCACGCGTGGCGGCGGAGGCTCCGCGGTGCCACAACTGCCTAACAGCCAAGATGGAGCGGACTGACCACAACGCCTTCGACAGCGAGTGCCCGGTGCGTAGCAAGTGGGACGCATTAGCGCGCATGTCGGTGGCCTATTGCTGAGGTGGAATCAAAGCTCCTTGGAAATGAGAACCACAACGGTATAAATTTTAAAATCCATTTAGATAAACCCAAAGCGACAAACATCAATAAAGCCATAAGTTGTAACAACAATAAAGTAGCAAATTGGAGCCAGTTTCATGAGAAACTAGCCCAATTAAAAGCCGATTCAAAATTAAATCATCATATTCAAAAAATCAAATTCAAAATTGTTTAAGTAAGTAGATCAAACCTTTATATACATTTAGATAAAAGAAAAAACATAACAAACAAACTTACCATACCGTTGTGGTCCAACGAGCTCGTTGACGTTGAAGCTACTGTTCAAAATTCAGTTGTGAGTCCGCCAGGATTGCCTGAAAATAAACAGAAGAAATTCAATAGAATATTAATAGTAATAATTTATAGGATAGGAAATAAATGTGAAAATTTAGAATAAGAAATATTATGTCTATATGATATATTATATATATATTAGGATAGCCATAGCATAAATATAGTTTGAATTAAGTTATAGATAAAATATTATTATAATTAGCGTAGATAGACTAGAACACATAAAAATAGAAAATTTAAAAAATAGGATAAAGAAATTAGTTTATATACATATTAGGTAGTAAACTGAATTTAATAACTTTAGGAAAAATAATTTTAGTTTAATTAATACACTTAGAACGAAGTGAGGCGAATGCTTCCAGGAAATGTCCGCTTCCGCTGCTTTGACTTAAACGTGAACAGGAACAAGCAAGACACATGCCTAAAAAGGGCTCTGATCACGTCAGAGGAACACTAAGCAAGGGCAGGAGTGGGTTTTAGCCGGTAAGATTCCGGCACTGCCCAGACTGGGTCATAAGTGAGGCAGTCTGGGCGTCCATGAGGATTTCCCACTCCTGCCAAAAAAAAAAAAAAAAACCTAACCTGAGCGAACCTACGTGGGCGTCCGGCTCCCTGTTTATGCGACACAGGTACTTTCCGAAGCAACCATGCCCCGAGAGCACCTGCGTCACCCGAAACATGCATAGCATGACCCCACGTAGAGCCGCCTACAGGCGGTGCTCGGACCCCCCAGATTGGTAACCAGCGTTGATAGCGCCCCAGCCGCGCCCAATGGCTTGGGCGCCAGCAACCGGAACTGGGGGCCAAAGTCCCGACGGCTGTCGAGCCCCAATCCCAGGTACTTCATGGTAGACTCGACAGCGATCCGAGCCCCCCCGACCACGATGTGTGAGCCGGGCGGCGGCGCCCGCCGGGGGCCATGAGACACCATGGCCTCCGACTTGCTGAGGGCCACCTCCAGGCCTAGGCGACGTATGCGGCCCACCACCTGTGAGACCGCCGCCGTCGCCTGTAACGCTGCCTCCCTGTGCGAGCTCCGCCGGGCAGTGACCAGCGTGTCATCCGCATAACACGTCAGGTCTACCCCCGGTCTGAGCTCGCCCCTCAGCACCCAGTCGTACCCGACGTTCCACAGGAGCGGTCCTAGGACCGAGCCCTGTGGAACGCCACACGACATGCGGCGCTGATTTTCGCCATCACGTCCCATATAGGTGACACTCCGACAGATAAGCCCCAACGATGTGGCGGAGGTAGGGAGGCACTCGATGATACTGCAGTGCCTCCCGAATACAACTCCAGGGCAGGGTGTTAAAGGCGTTGGAGATGTCCAAGGACACCGCAAACATCACCCCGCCCCGGGACACCGCTTCCTCCGCCAGGACTCTCACTCACGACACGGCATGTATGGTGGAGCGCCCATGCCGAAACGGCGCCCCGCCTTCCTGAGCAGGACCAGACGACCAGATTTCCACAAAGAGGAAAACTGGCCCTGCTCGAGGCACGCTATGTAGAGTCCTCTCAGTTGGGGCTCAAGCTCAAGCAGTAGCAACGCGACTTTTAGCAGTTAATAATCGCACGTTGACGTCTCCCTGCTCATTGATACTGCGAATACACAAACAAGCGCCGTATGCTCGCTCTGGGGCATCGCTAAAAATGTGAACTGATACACGTAAATTGTGAATGCAGGGTAAGTTTTTAACTGTGTTCGCCCATATTGTTGCAACGTCAGGTGATAACTGGTCGTCCCATTCTAACTTGTCTAGCCAAAGTTTTTGAAGTAGGTAATATCTTCATGCTCACGACACACGGTGCTAACAATCCTAAAGGATCAATTTTTTTTTTTTCTCTCTTTACTTATATTTTTGGAGTTTTTATCCACAAGGATACGTCAACCCCATTGTACCTTGTAATATCCTTAACATTAAATATTATATACATAAAACAAAAGACACCAGAAAAGCATACTTAGCAGTAATCCTGAACCCCCAATACTCTATTATTATGGGTTCAGAACCACCGCCAAGCTACAAAGTTGTTTTGCTAGATCAGACATCAAATATTTGTCCAATTACTGCTAACATGCCACGCTTAGTATTCACTATGCAGTTAGGTACCTTTATTGGAAAAAAAGATTATCTGTGTCAGTTCGCCAACTAAGACCGTGTTTTACCACAGACATCTCCCTCCTTGTGGAACTCGAAACAAGACTTGTCAGTTGGTTCTGAAATTAAAGTGGGCTCGTTCGATTTCCACTTCCTTAACGGCATGCAAGCAGAAGCAAGAGCATCGGTCACCTTATGACGCAACATGTGGGCTTCCTCAATCACGTCAAATCTTGACGACGTAAATAACGCGCTACTGCGGGTACAAAATTGGTTTACTGCTAATAATTTGGTATTAAATGGGAAAAAACTAAATGCATAAGATTTGCTTTGCCGAATGTTAGAAGTAATGATTGTGACATAGTAGGTATTGAACAAAGAGAAACTAGAATTCGTCGAACTGTTTTCCTGGGGATCACACTCGACTTGTAGCGGTATCTACAACGCCACATGCGAACATCGCGTCATACTAACGTCACGCAAATCCTGCATCTCGCAAGAAGAGTTTACCACTCAATTAGCATAGATACAATTTCCCAACATCAATCGTTGGGCAATTGCCCGCCAGACACAACATCCTTCTGGTTGGAGGATCCTCCCTTTTCTATGGAGGATGAGTGAACTTTACACCCTGTTCCTCATACCTCCAAACTGGTGACCCCGAGTATGAACGTCAGCGTAGCCTTCGTGCAAATACTTCAGCGTGACGTCATCATCATCACTCCCGCAAGCTTTAGCGGCGAGTCACCCAGCCAGCCAGCACCCACGGCTTCAACGGGTTCCTGGCCACCAGCATGCAGAGTCCGCGCATACCTGGTCATCACCCTCAGCCTCATCAACAACCTCGGCACAGCACACTGCACTTTCGGCCGGGCAACAAGTAGAGCACCCTCTCCTGGTCGACGCAGCAGTCAGCCTCAACCCGGCGCTGTACGACATTCGACGCACTGGAGTATAAGGCAGCGCCACCCCGACTCACTGGGGACATCTCTGCAGACAGTTCCGACTCACCGTGAACTATGCGGCAACCGCTTCCGACTCACTGGAACCTCAGCTGGCCTGGCAAGCATCGCAAGATACAAGACTCAGCCCACTATCGACTTCCGGTCTCCGGAGGGGAGTGATGTAGCGGTATCTACAACGCCACATGCGAACAAACAACGCGTCATACTAACGTCACGCAAATCCTGCATCTCGCAAGCAGAGTTTACCGCGCAATTAGCATAGATACAATTTCCCAAAATCAATCGTTGGGCAATTGCCCGCCAGACACAACACCCGTCTGGTCGGAGGATCCTCCCTTTTCTATGGAGGATGAGTGAACTTTACACCCTGTTCCTCATACCTCCAAAGACCCAAGACTGCAATGGGGTCCTCATTTAACATCTCTTGCAGGACGGTTAAGTTCAGCAGCTTATGCTGTAAGAAAAATCCGTCAATTTACTAATGTAGATACCGCGAGGCTACCGTCTATTTCAGTTACTTTCATAGTATCATGTCTTACTGTATTTTACTATGGGGACGGGCTGCAGATATCGAGTCCATTTTCATTCTGCAGAAAAGAGCCATCAGAGCAATATATGGCCTCCACAGGCGCGATTCTTTAAGGGAACTGTTTAAACATATTAACATCATGACGGTACTTTGTCAATACATCTATGAAAACATCATGTACGTAAGAAAAAAATTAAATTTATTAATAAAAGAGGTGAAAGACACAATTATAGGACTAGAAATAGGGACCAATTAGTTCAAACAGGTTTCAGACTGGCTAAAGTAGACTCATCCTTCATGGCGTACTTTTTAAAATGTTACAATATAGTTCTTCCCCACATACTCCAACTGAATGAAACGAAAGCCAGTGACTCTAGAGCTACACGACCGAAACCAGCCATACCAGCTTGGCAGTGCAGAATTGAGCGTCGTATTGGTTAGGTCGTATTGGTAGCGCTCATCGGCAAACTAATCTGCTTCAGGGAGGGCAATACTTGCCCTAGAGTGATGCGCTTTGTGAGGCGGGCGTTCTCGGGGACTGATATTAGTTCTCAAGATTATTTGTCCCGCGTCACAGAGCGTATCGACTTCCTGAAGCAGAAAGTGTATGCATGGGCAAACCGTATTCGTCGGTATAAGCGGCGAGTAGAGCGATATACTCAGAATCGCACCTTCCAGAGCGATGAAAGGTGGGTTTATAGGGGTTGGGAGCGACCGGACCAAGGTGTGGCTGACACGGGCCTACCGGATGATGATGCCATGTGTTCCTTTTGGCGTAGTATCTAGTCGGCACCTGTCAGTCACACCGAAGGTGATTGGGCTCGAGAGGTCGAGCGAGCCTGTGATCCAATACCAGAAATGGAGGCTATTACCATCTGCCCCCAAGATGTAGCTCGTGCAGTCCGTCCGTTACCTAACTGGAAATCTCCAGGGCCGGACGGGCTGCACAACTTTTGGATCAAATGGTTTTCAAGGTCGCACGCTCGCTTGGCATCTCAGTTCCAGACTGCTTTGGAGTCTGGCTCGCTACCCCAATTCCTAACGACAGGAGTTACCCACCTGCTCCATAAATCAGGTAGTACCGCGGAACCTAAAAATTATAGGCCGATCACGTGTTTACCGACGGTCTATAAAGTTCTTACATCCATTCTGAGAGCTAAAATTAACAAACATATAGACACCAACTCCATTATGTCTGCCTCTCAAAATGGATGTAAGAATGGGTCCCGTGGTACTAAGGAGCTACTCCTCATTGATATGGCCATTAGCCAACAGGTTCGTCGTTCCCGAAAGGATCTGTCGACATGTTGGATAGATTATAAGAAGGCCTATGACTCGGTGCCACATACATGGCTCATGAGGGTACTGGATTTGTATAAAGTAGATGCAACTCTGCGTACCTTCCTGATGTCATGTATGCGGCAATGGAGGACGGTCCTTCGCTATCCAGGATGTCGAAATATTCAGAGGAATAGCGAACCGATAAGGATCGAACGAGGCATATTTCAGGGCGATAGTTTGAGTCCGCTTTGGTTCTGCTTAGCCTTGAATCCTCTAAGCACACTGCTGGAGGATTCAGGTCTAGGCTACCGGCTGAGGAGAGGTGGTCAGGTTATATCGCACCTCCTCTACATGGATGACCTAAAACTCTTTGCTCCCAACAATTTGCAACTTATGGAGCTACTGAAAGTAACTGAAACTTTCAGTAGCGCCATCAGGATGGAATTTGGTGTGGACAAATGTGCGGTCATGCATGTAAAGCGAGGGGAGATTGTGGAATCCGTGGGAACCCAACTCTCGGATTCCACAAACCTTAGAGCCCTCTCCGCATCCGAAACCTATAAATATTTGGGTATGTCGGAAGCGTTAGGCATCAATGTTACTGACATGAAGCAATCGTTGAAGGAGCGGTTCTTTGGCCGCCTGAAAAAAGTACTTAATAGTCTTCTATCAGGCGGAAACAAGGTGCGTGCCTTCAACAGTTGGGTCATGCCGGTTTTGATGTACTCTTTCGGCATACTCAAATGGACTCAAACCGAACTAGACGCCTTGGATAGGAGGGTCCGGACGCTGTTGACTGCAAATCGAATGCATCACCCACGGTCATCGGTAATGAGGCTGTATATCCCGCGAAAGTGTGGAGGTCGAGGCTTTTTAAACGCTAAGACCCTCCACAATCGCGAGATATGCAGTCTCAGGGAATATTTCCTAGAAACCGACGTGGGGATGCATCGAGATGTAGTCGCGGTGGACAAGGGCCTCACCCCGCTCTCCTTGGCTAAAGAGAACTGGCGCAAACCAGTAGTTCTTGACACCAATGATCGCTTGGAAGTATGGCAAAGTAAGGAGCTTCACGGACGCTTTTACCGGGCCCTACATGGACCCGATGTAGATCTACTAGCGTCCGTAGCCTGGCTGCGTTTCGGTGACCTCTTTGGAGAAACCGAAGGTTTTGTCTGTGCAATTATGGACGAAGTTATGATGACGAACAATTACCGGAGATTTATTGTGAAAGACGGCACGGTTGACATCTGTCGGGCATGCCACCGGCCGGGGGAATCAATCAGGCATATTATCTCCGGGTGTTCTCCTCTAGCTAACGGAGAGTATTTGCATAGACACAACCTTGTAGCCAGGATAATCCATCAGCAACTTGCTCTGAAATACAGCCTTGTGGAATCTGAGGTGCCGTACTACAGGTATGTGCCCGACCCAGTTCTCGAAAATGGAAATATCACGTTGTACTGGGATCGATCCATCATCACTGACAGGACTATTGTTGCCAATAAGCCTGATATAGTGGTGGTGGATCGATCAGAGCGGCGCGCAATGGTTGTTGACATAACTGTCCCGCATGATGAGAACCTCGTGAAAGCCGAGAAAGTTAAACAAATCAAGTATCTTGACTTGGCTCGCGAGGTTGTTGACATGTGGGATGTGGACTCAGCGATCATTGTGCCGATAGTCGTGACAGCCAATGGCTTAATAGCCAAGAACCTCGACCAACACCTGAGGAGGCTCTCGTTGGGCAGCTGGATCAAGGGCTTGATTCAGAAAGCGGTACTTCTGGACACGGCTCGCATTGTCAGGAGGTTCCTCTCTCTGGAGCCCTGACCGCCGGTAGCTTGGACCCTGTTCCCGATACCGGTGGGCTACTATTTTTTATATTTTTAAATGTTTTTTTATCTTTTTGTTTATAAAAAATATTTAAAAATATAATCTGTAAGTATGTAAATGAAATAAAGGAAATAATAAACGTTTATTTCAGACTATCTGTCCATAGGTACACTTACAAAACATAGAACGAAACATACAATCAAAATACACATACTAACAAAATCTCAAAAATACACAACACATAACAGACAATAAAGATAGCAGTGACAACACAGAAGAAGCAACACATTAAATTTGACGAGGAGGAAATGTCCACTGCTCACAAGGCAGTGTGCAAGCGCATCCAGTGGCGCAGCTGTGGAAAGTCCCACCTGTCAGCGAACACGCTTAGGAAGCTGTTGATGCTGAACCTAACACGACTCAGCGATTTATGCTTTAATTTATTGTAAATCATTCAAAGTCAGATTTCCCCTAACACAGAAAGTATCACTTTTTAAAAACCCCGCCCGGACGCTCCTCAGACGCCTTCCAAACTAGGACCAATCCGGGGAAACCCAGACGGATGGCAGCCCTACTCCCGCGGCATGCTGAGAACATGAGTTTACAAGATAGACAACCCTTTCATCAAACACCGAGTCCGAAGGCTCGAAACTGGAAAAAAATTATGCCCGTGGTCAACACTCATTTGACCACGGGCATAATTTTTTGTAATCTAATAATTTTGCAGAGGATTACTATATAGTCTAGGACATGATTGTGTGTGGCCTGAAATAAAGAAGTTATTATTATTCCCAGTTTGCAAGGGTGGTGTCTACGAGTATGTACTTGGCAAACGAACTGTCTACTCTTGAGACACTGGAGCTTCGTGCTTCATAAAACGAGAAAGTTGAACGAGAATGTTGATGCTGAACAATGCTTTTAACCCTGAGAACATTTCCTTCTTAATTATAATTTGATTTATTAGGACAGTATACCGATGTTCGTCCTTTTATTTAATTAATTTTGTGATGTGAAGCACCGTCACTTATGCAGTGCCTGAAAAATACGCGTAGCAATCTGTAGAAGTGCTTCATGCGGACACAAACTGGTTACAGGATGTTTCTACCTGGCTGCCCCCTGAGCCACAGCAACGAACCCGGTGTAAACTGTTAGCTTGTTGAATGGCAGTGTCTAAGCGAACGAAAATATTCAATGTACCTCAATGTAAAGGGCCGTGCGAAATATCTTGCGCACAGAATTAGGGGTGCGAAAGCTCTGCGCCAGATAAGTGCCGCATTTGCTGAATGTCCTTCACCAGGACAACGCGGCCTCTGTGCGTTGGCGATGGGAGAACTGCGTGATTTGGGGTACGATTTGCTCGGCCATCCCCCTATTCTCCTGATCACCCTATTCACCCTCAGACTTCCATCTGTTCCCAAACTTGAAGAATTTTGTTTCTAGGAAGCGCTTTGCATCCAATGAAGAAATTGAGAGGGCCGTAGATGAATATTTTACAGACTCTCACTGCTATCACTTCCGGGAAGGCATACTAAGGATGTTGGAGAAGCTCACAACCAAGTGCGTTGAAGTTGAAGTCGAGGGAGATTATGTAGAAAAATACAATATTTTTTAAGTGAAAATCGTGGTCTTTCATCGTCAGGCCGACAACTATTCACCTTACTCTCGTACCCAAGTAGTTAACAAGGTCAGCATGACAACGTTTCGTCTAAAGTAGGGAGGCAAATAATAATGCACTCCGGATATATTTTGACATATACCTAAGTATATTTTAATATTTTTTCAAATAAAAAATCAAAGCTATTGTTTGTAAATTGCGCAACGTGATAAGTATGTTTTTGTTTAATATTAGGCTGTTCGGCGGCTCTGTCAGTGCCACAGCATAATTTATCTGGCAAAGTAATACCCACTAATAAGTTATAAGCAAGCTAGTTGGTTAAATATTTTCTACTGTCCGTACATGCAATTCGCTTTCGTTATGTCAAGTAATTTTTTACTTCAGAGGACAGGCCTGCCAGTGCGTCCTTATTCAGCCTATGCTGTTCCACTGCTGGGACAACGACCTCCTGTCTTCGAGAGGGAGTGATCTCATCTGCCACGCGGGCCCAGTGCGGGTTGGCAGATGTCACATATCGTCCAATTTTTGTTCTAGGACATGCCGGTTTCCTCACGATATTTCCGTTCACCGTTTTGAGAGCTGTGGTGATGAAATAATTTACACAAAGTAAAGCGCCTGCCTGGGTTGGACGTGGGTTCGAACAATTTGTAAGTTGGGGCTGTTACTTACTTAACTTTTATTATTAACTAAAAGTTGTACGACTCAGTCTTGACCGAGATCAAGAATAGAACAGTCGCCGAATCAATGTTTACTTACGTAATTTGTTAGAATCTACTGGAACAAAATAAATAAAATACCAATAAATTCCAACAATTTTAATGAATTAAGCATAAAACCAACGATTTACGCTTAATTCATTAGATATTATTAACATTAGCAATACTGATAAGTGATAGCAAACGGCGTTGTTCTGTACTTAATTACCAAATAGGTCGTCATCAATAGAGGTGTGAATGAGTGCGAATGAGAGGGAGGCTGATTGGCTGGCCACATTTCTACGGCAGCTGATCAGCCAATAGGATGTAAATAGTTTTTAAGAATTATGTATATAAATTGGTTCGAAAATAAATTCACCATCATTCCCAAAACGAGTGTTTTACTTAACAGTCCAAGTAGTACCCATAGTATCAAAACTTGTTTTTGCTGAACATACAAGCTGTGGTGAGTGATTGTCAAAGATGGTTTAGTTTCAATGAGTATTTAAAATGCTGTTATTGTTATCATATCGAGAACCGCTGTTGTATATTTTTTTCTTTTTTCATTTTACAATAAAAATGTAGGTCTACATGATGTGTTTACTTACTATTTTGCTGAGCTAATGAATTGCTTTCCGGATGCATTCACCTCCAACAGAGCCTAATTCTTCCCTTACCCAACATTTTTCCCTAGAAAAACATGGATACAATCCTGACTCACCACCTCGATACAATCCCTAACAGACCCATATATCTCGAAAACATCTAAAAATACATAGCACAAGTAAGGTTAATTTTAATGATTTTATTTTATTGTAACACTTTTGGACACGTCAGTAGGAGGATTGCTCAAGTGTGAACTCTACAAATAATTTAATTTTATATTTTGGGAAAGTTGGAATGAACGTATGAAAAAACTTGGAACTTAACTTAACCAAGTTCCAACTTCCAAATGTAAATAAAAACTTTTTTACAAAAAATATCAACTGTAGGAAGCTGTGTAGTTTGGAAGTCGGTTGTTTTTTTTTTTTTTTTTGTAACTAAAGTTTATATTTTTCACTTACAAGTTGTACTTACCCCACACAAACTCGTATAACACTACTTGCTATGTAAATATCAGTGACAGGAAGCTTTTTTAAAAATACGTACTATTGAAGCTAACTCAAAAACTACCCAAACGGAGTTAATAAAAATTCATATGGCCACATCCCTGAGGCATGCACTATACATTACAATAATTATTTTTGAAATCGATTTACAATTGCCGGAGACATCGCGTAACATACATACATGCAAAAAAAAACCACTCGAATTGAGAACCTCCTCCTTTTTGAAGTCGGTTTATTATGTAAAGATACAGCACTTGTAGCCACACGCGTCCATGCGACCCATGACAAGTCCACTAAGTCACCACTGAAAAGTCATAGAAAGCAAACGACGTAATTTCGTTTACTTGAATTTTTACCCAACTACTGAACCGATTTTGATGAAATTTCTATGAGGCCAATCTGAAAGTATATTCAAATTCAAATTCAATATTATTTATTTTGAGACAACTAGATCCACCGGTTAGTATACAAAACTTATAAACTATTGTTAGTACCTACTTAAATATAATAACAAAGGACAACACTCATCATAACTATCACAAAAATACCCCTGTGCTGAGACACCCCGCCCCATCAAAATAACCAACAGGGAAATACCTCCCTAAAAGATCACCAGACGAACGAAATGCCTCAACACAGGCGCACGCACATCTTCAGCTATGGTTTTCAGGATGCTGTTGTGACTCCCCCGCACCCTCCTCATAAGTGACACGACTTTTTTCCGAACGACGGCATGAAAACCGTCAGTATGAGCCTGCGCGAACATCTCGGAGGCACTGCAGAAACGAGGAAGGCCCAACATCATCCTGAAAATTTTATTATATTGGACGCGCAGTGTGTCCAGGGATTTTTTAGTATAACTAGTCCATAGACTACCCGTATACAGACCCTGACAATACGCTTTAAATAGCGTGATCTTGACTTGGTCCGTACAACGGGCGAATCTACGGGCCAGCATGTTGCCACGGACTGACAGAGCCCTGCGCTCCCTCTCTATGTCAACATCGTCCTTAAGGACATCGGGAAGGTAATGTCCGAGGTACTTAAACTGCGACACCCTATCCAAGTTAACACCATTCAAAGTAATGGGTGGAACAGATTCAGGACACCCACCGGCGGCCTTAAAGACCATGTACTGACTTTTCTTTACATTGTAAATAAGTCCGTGTGACTCGGCATAGGCTTCACAAACTTTCAGCATTTCTCCGAGCGCCCCTGCAGTGGGACTCAGCAGCACCATGTCGTCCGCGTAGCTGATATTATTAACACTAATACCACCCACCCGGCATCCGACACGCATGCTGCTGAGTTCCACTATGAGATTGTTTACATACAGGCTGAAGAGCTTTGGAGATGATAACCCCCCCTGCCTCACGCCGCACTCCAGCCTGTACAAATCGGAAAGAGGGCCTGACCATTTGACACAGTTCGTCTGGTTATTGTACCAATATTTAAAGATGTTCAACATCTCCACCGGTATACCACTATCCCCCAGTTTCCTCCAAAGCACCTCGTAAGACACGAGGTCAAAGGCCTTGGAGAGATCTAGAAAACAGGCATACACCGGTGTCTTACGATCCGTGTAGTACTGGACAGTGTGTTTGAGACTTAAGATTGCGCTCTCAGTAGATAGTCCGGGCCGAAAACCAAGCTGCGCATCGTGTAGTTTAAGATACTTTTGCAAGCAAGAATCAAACAAACCGTCCAGCACCTTTGCTATCACGGTCGCGAGGGAGATCGGGCGGTAGTTATCCTTATCCGAGATGTCACCGGTCCTGTTCTTAACTATGGGCACCACTGTGGTTTTCATTAGGTCAGCTGGAAGGTACGCATGACCGATGCACATAGCAAACAACAGAGACAGGACCCTCGGGAGGTGCACTCCAGCGTACTTCAGGTGTTCGACGCTGAGCCCGTCATGCCCAGGAGATTTGCCCTTGGTCATTCCTTTAATAAGAGCATTACCTTGACTTGCTGGGAAACGCAGCAAAGGCTCCTCCCCTTGGCTGCAGGGCGCAGCGCCAACCATCGCAGTAGAAGGACCGAGCGACGACCGAACTCTAAAATGGTTGCAAAACATATTCGCGATCTCACTCGGACCGCTTAAGCCGCTCACACTCGTCGGGAGGCCAGGCCTAACATCCAATTTTTTGGTAGCCTTCCAAAACTGGGAAAAGTTTTTAGTGGCTCGACACTTCGCCATTACAAAATATATCCTTTCAAATAAAATAATTTTGCAAATCGGCTTATACATATCGGAGTTCTGAGGTAACAAAAATAAAAAGCAACCAAATTGAGAACCTCCTCCTTTTTTTGAAGTCGGTTAAAAACTCACATTCGCTCGGAACTCATGCGTATTTTTCTACAATAATTGTGTTATTAAAATATACAACTACAACTTGTCCCGGAATTAACGCACACCACCAGACACCCCAATTAGAATGTTATGTTATAATCATAATACATACACTGATTTTTTATTATTATGTAATAAACATTGTTTTTCTCATAAATTAGTTACACTGATTGTGGTAGAAAATTGTGGTCACATTACAAATCTACGCATGCAAACAGTCGCACTCGTTTAGGGGTCTAGCGCAGTAGGTACTTCATCTATTTTGGTTTTTTTTGACTGTACAGCGGAAGTGAGACAGTAATTTACGTAGTTTTAATTATTTTTGGGATAAAATATTACCTATATTAAAAATTACAGAAATCGATTCAGTAAACGATTCTGAACAAACTACTTTCATAATGTGCATTAATTCAGTTACACATTGTATATACTTTATCACATCAAAAAAACGCATCTATTCCTTTAGGTATCAATTATAGTCCGGTACAAACCGCAATTAAATGCTATTCCTGCCTCTGTGGCGCAAGTATACTGAACATTTTGGTTCGATGAGACAGGTGCACCGTCTTGGTGCTGAGGCATAGGGGCCAGCCAGAAGCTTGCAGGCGCCAACACAAACTAAAATTGAAAATGCAAAATCCGCAGAACTGTCTTAGATACTCACCTCAGGTAGTTTCTGTTGGCTGAAGGTTAGCCAACGATGAATTCGTCAATTTACGAACTTAATAAATTGTAAGTATTAGTACTTTGGCACATCAAATATGTACAAAATTGTAAGTATTAGTACTTTGGCACATCAAATATGTACAAAATTGTAAGTATTAGTACTTTGGCACATCAAATATGTACAAAATTGTAAGTATTAGTGCTTTGGCACATCAAATATGTACAAAATCAAGAACTCAGTACATTGGATTTCATGTAGGACATGGTCAACCGGTAGCGCTACAGTCGGGACCAAGCAGCTCTCCACTGCTGTCGTATGTCGGTACTAATGTAACATTACGTGATTCGAATTATGACAAAATAAAGACTAGGGGGTCTACTACGAAGTGCAAAGTGCGAATGATCGGATCGGACCGACACATGGCCGAACCGAATATTATTGAAAAATGTGAAAAATTTTCGGATCGGCTCAGTTGGGTCGGGACCGTAGTCAATATTCGAAAGAGTGTAGGAGTGTAGGATCGGGACCGACCGAACCAGATAGTAACTTTGTAGCAGGAAACAGCCGAACATTCGGCCGATACCACTTCGGAGTAGACCCCCAGATTTCATCACAATCCCGAGCACAAGTTTTTTTTTTAAATATTTTATGATAAAATAAGTTGCGCGGGACACCTAGGCTTGTACTCTTGGTATATGTAAATCTACCTTGTGGTTGCGTCTGCTTTAGTTGGATCACTATACATACTTAGTAATACACTGGAAAAAATTTAAACTCAAACACTATTTGAGCACGGACTGTTTAACAAAATAAGTTTCAAAGTGACAGCTTAATTAGTAATCCCACCATAGTTCTGTTACTGAGGAGGAGGGGGGGGGGGGGGGGGGGTAAATGAAAGTCTGACATCTTAACATAATCGTATATTTACTATGTCGTAATATTTTTTTACTTCTCGAATACCTTGAGCAATGATACATATAATTTTACCTATTGAATACGTGAGCACAGTGTGACGTCACTCGTGTGATCGTGTGACGCTGCATGTGGCGCCTCCACCAGTAGTGCGCGCGTTGTCGCGCATCGTTGTGTGCATGCGCAAGTTAATTCTAGCAAACAAACCATATTTATCTTGATAACTGATTTGGCCCCGCTTAACGCCTATTGAACCCTCTTAACGCCTATTGACCCCTTTGAAAATCTCCCAGACACTATCCTAGAGTTTGTTTTAATACCTATATCTACAGTCTTATCGCGTTGTGATTGGCTTCAATCTCTCCCTCGTGCATGATGTATATGAGTATGTGCATCGCAAGTGCATGCACGCGTAAGTGGTTCACGTAGCTCTGACAAAATTAAATACAAATTAAGACTACGAGCAGTTGTCATCGAAGAGATGGCTGCCGTTCGGTTGCAGCGCATAAGTACATGTTAGCTCATATGCAGCTGCAGCGCGACAAGTGTTCTTGTTCAGTAACAAGGAGGATAAACACGGTGCCATTTTTATCGTTTTTATTACAATGTTCCCGATCTAAGGCATGTCTTGGCAACAACCGGACGGAGCTCGCTTAGATGACCACACTTGTTTGTTATGAACTATGCATACAACGATCTGGTATATAGTTGTGTAATAACAACATGTGTGTAAATCCTCATTTGATGGCATGAACAAGGAACTACGTCAGCCAATCGATTCGAACCAAATAATTTAATTTTCGCTATTTTTGTTTTCGACGTATAATTAGAAGAGAGAGAAGTAGTAAGAAGATAAAAATGGCATAGTGCAGCAGTCTCTTTGAAACATTCGCTAATAAAGAGCGCAGCGCGCGGTCAGCGGCGGCGCACTTCGTTGTCGGCGGCGCTGTCCGCCGCGGTGGTGGTGCGCGCGGTGGTGGTGGTGGTAGTGGTGGTGGTGGTGGTGGGCGGGTCCAGGCCCTTGATCTCAAAAGGCCCGCGGAACAGCGGCCGGAACAGGCGCAAGAACGTCTGGTAGCGCACCGCCGAGTTCTGCAACAGGACGCACTCTCACACACGGAACACAAGTACACAGTACAGCACGTACCGACAGTGTGGGGGGCTCACCTGGATGACGTCGCCGACGATCTTAGTAGTGCGGATGAGCAGCGACACGGACGGGCCAAACAGGCTGCCCGGCAGGTCCAGGCTGACCTTGTTCCGGTCGAACACCGGGATATCGTCGGCTGCCACGGCTTGGCGGCTGCTCCGCGGGCCCCCAGGGCTCAGCGGACGGCCAGGGCTCCGCGACCACGATGGGGGCTCCCTCGCCAGCTCCCGGCGCCTCCACGTAGTGCCACTCTGCGACAGGGCCGGTCTGAGCATCGCGTCGCTCGCGCCTCGCAGCCCTCGCCTCGCCTCGCTGTCTCGTGTGTGGTGCTTGCGTATGCGTTGTATGAGTTAATGCGAATATAATGTTCCGTCAAGTTACGCGTTGCGCACTCGCCCTCGGGCCGAGCGCTGCGTCAATCGCGGCCCGCGCGCACCCAGCGCGGGCTCCTCGCTGAACGCAGCCGCTACTATGTGCTACTTGTGTCGTGTACATGTACTCTAGCCGACTAAAGTATAAGTTTTACTAATTCAGACAAAAAGATGACGTAGCCAACAAAGTAGACAGCCAATTAGCGCGTGTGTCGAGCCTCCGTAATGAAGTGCCTCAGCATGGCGCTGTTCCGAAGTTTTGCAGAAACACGTCGCGCCTGTCCCACTCAGTGCGATGTACAGCCTCGCGTTTGTCAAGTAGGGATTCAAAACATAAACTACATCAATATTATAAGATGACGTAAGCAATTCATTCAACAGATGTTAAATAAAGAAGCAATCCAATGCGTCGCTCACAGGATTATGCAGACACGCAAAGATATTTTAAACCATGGTTTCTTATTAATAACTCGAACAGGGGACTGATGATCTGTAACCGATCATATTGGGTATGTGGTGTACGTGGATGCTAGAAACTGCACAAGAAGACTTCGGTAGGGCAACATAAGGTATACAATTAAAATTGAAACAAATAAAATAAGCGTCACAATTTATTATAAAGATATAAAGTTGAACGATAGGCAGGTACAGTATCGTATGGTCTCAGTGAAGTGAAACAGTGAAGTGGGTCGGAGTGAGGTGCGTGTATGTGCGTGGGGCGCCGCTACGGCGCACTACGAGGGCTACGGGCTACGAGCTACGCCAGGCTACGGGCGCTACGTGCGCTACTCGCCGCGGATGCTGGGTGCACCGCGCAACGGCTAGTACTACATCATACTTTCCTGGCTGTGCGGCTCGGTAAGGCACGGCGAGCTACTTCAGTCCGCCACCGGTGATAACCACACACCATACTATACTTTAAACATTTTTATGTACTTATTTACATTCCACAGGCGCACTGATCCGCCGATCAGCGGTCCTGCACGTGGCGTGTTTCGGCCGATGCTGATGTGAACGTTGGAGGACAACTCGACATGCGCGGTACGCTACTGACCCGAAACAACTGGTACACCAGAGGGGCAATTCTCGTAATCTTAAGAACGTTCACAGTCTGATCTCAGTCTCAATCTGTCAAAAATACCTATAATTTCCCTACATTTTGACAAGTTTTTGACATTTGTTTGTCGCTGAGATGACAGCGCGACTAGATTTTGAACATTTTAAATTACGAGAACTGGCCTTCAGATGTTTGTAATTAGTGGCCGGATACATTGGCATCCTGTATATTATTAACAAACTAAATTATAACGGATGTTTAGAACGTAAACGGTACTTACAAAAATATTACGTTAGAGATGAATATTATAATAAGCCGTAAGTGCAGTTCACAACACTATCCTGACAGCTATGAGGATATTGCTGTGAGCTGTTCTGTTGATGAGGCGGCGGGAAAACGGAAAATGACTCTTTGTTTTTTCATATAAAGTTAGAAAACTCTAGCGACAAGGATATCAATTAGTTTATTCAAGGAAAATAAACCCGTACTAGAGAGCAAAAAATGCGTTAAGTTAAATGTACAAACAAGAGTTCACAAAGATTGCGACATTGCAGATTGTAAGTCAATCGTATAGTTTGCGGTTTTTGTTGCGCATATTCTGTTAATGCGGTTCAGTAATCGATCACACTCGTACACACACACGGTATTCAAGACTCATCATCATCCACACATCAAACATCTGTTAGTATGTACATCCATTTCTATCTGAAATGTTGAGTTTCGAAATGGATTAATATAGAGAAGTTAGTTACATTGAGTGTTGATAGTGGGTCCATACAGCACGAGCGTCGTACTCGCGAACATTCTGCTGCTCTTGTCCTGCGATGTGTGTGATCGCGGCATGACTATACATAAAGTTTGTGCATATAACTTGTGAAAATAGTTAATATCCATGTGCATGTTGCTCAAGCCGAGCAGAGGTCGCGCACGGTGCGCGTGCGCGTGTAACCTTGCGCGCGCGGTGAGGCAATTACACGTATGTATATAGTATATTATGTGATTTGGACACTACTCACTACTCACTGCAGCGACGGGTTAGGAAATAAAGCTAAGGACAAGCGGTGACTAGATACGACACAGATGGCGCCGAGTACGCCCGAGCGCGGACTAGAGGCTGACTAAACTTATCATAAATGCACAGAGGCAAGAGTTCGGCAACGTTACTCTTCGACGTCAATATGTTACACGCAATGAGATGCTCTCGCGTCCGGTGTAGCATGCAAGACGGTGTGCGAGCACACCGGGGAGAGCCGGACTATGTGCAGGTCAAGGGTAACGACAGGGGAGCGCGGGGGTGAGGCATGCGACGTGCAGCGTGCAGTAAAACAACACAGCTTCCGAGGAATCGTTTAATAACACCAACGCTCACCTAAAACCTATTTACAATATAAATACAAAACGTAGAGAGAGACGGCGCGCCGCCGGCACTGGGGGAGGGGGGACAGGAGCGACCGCGGACTGTACAGGCGGTCCGGAGAGGGAGAGGGGGGAGGGGTGCGACACGATCACACACATGGAGTCCTAGCCACTAGTCCAGGCACAATACTTAACCACAGAGAAGTGTTGTCCTCGAGCGCGGTCCGGCCGCACTGAGCTAGTGTGAGAGTAGTGATCGGACTCCGTGTGTGAGTCAGCGCGTCGGGGAAGAGCGTGCGTGCGAGAGAGAGCTCACGCGTCATCCTCCTCGGAGGAGTCGATGGTCTCGACGGTGCCGCCGGCGGCGGCGCCGCCCGACGAGGAGCCCGACAGCGAGGTCACGAGCGAGATGATGGAGCCGAGACCGCCCCCACCTGAGCCGCCGCCGCCGCTACCGCCGCCGGACGCGCCTCCCAGCAAGCCGGTCACTGCCTGGATCTTGGGCCCCAGCAGCTGCAGCTTGGGCCCGATCACCTGCCCCACGATGCCACTCAGCGACGCCAGTCCGTTCTGCGGCGCCTCGATGCCGTACTGCTTGTTCAGCGCGATGTTCTTTTGGTCCAGTGTGTCCACGAAGCGCGTCTTCGCATCAATCAGCGAGTTGATTTTCTACAACAGAGAGAGCGAGTGATGGGCCGTGCAGTGTGGCGGAGATGAGAGAAGGTGAGGGGACAGGGTCGGTACTCACCCCGAACACGAAGCCGAGCACCGCGTTCTTGATGCCGAACTTGACCTGCGTGACGCCCTCCAGCTTGCGCTTCTCGCGCGCCTGCTCTTCACCGGCGCCGTCCTGCACACACACACCCGCGTCACTACACTACACACACACTACACGCTACACACCGCACACCGCACACCGCACACCACACACCACACACCACTTACACTAAAGCACTCCGTCACCATAGCCTTCCACCGCCGCTCCCACCGTGTTATGTTAAGTTTGTTTTACGTATGGACTCGTCTCACGGGTTTACTATACACTATCGTGGATGAGTTCGTCACAATGATCGGCCGGGAGCTGGCCACCCAGCACCAGTTCGTGGGGGGTCACGCGGCATGCTACACAGAATGCGTAGCACTTTTCGATATTTATACCCAGCAAGGATAATGCAAGATTTCTTCATCGAAATAATCATACCAGAATGTTGCTATGGATCATTCTGCAAATTAATGTGATTTGATTTTTTTCTCATGACGAGTAAGAATTCATTCCGAAGTTCAGTCTTATATGAAAAAATGAACAAAAATGATAATAATACCTAGATAGTATTTGTTGAAAAACGGCTTGAAATCTGAAAAATTCCCGTAAATGAATGCAAGTCAACACGAAGTATTTAGTGTCAGGAGAGATATTTGTGTCACGAGATACTACCGGGAGACACTTGACCAGACGATCGTGAACAACACCGAGCTCTGGGCAGGCATCTGGACAGGAGGCTGGCAAATCATTTAATGGGCCAAGCAATGCTACGCTAATAAAACGCACTGCAACTTGACAAAATGCATTTTTTTCAAAATTAAGGTGAGAAGCGGCACTTTGATCGTCAAAACTTGTAAGGGATACGAAATAATTAGATACAGTTGGGATTGAACAAATAAAGCGTGGCTTATGCCCGAATTCTGCGGTATTTTAGAGTTCAGCTAATCGATAGCTGCCGTATTGAATCGATATCGCGTTTCGGAACAAGGATTTCGCACAAGTAAATAACTTTGTCGAATCGAAAACTAGTTTTACTAACTACTTTATACGAGAAGCTCGGACACCGCGCGTTATTGTTATGTTCAGGAAGTCAAGTTACCTGTGTCGTGCAGGAAGAGAAAGAAAATGACTTCAATGGCGTCAACATGTTTCAATATATGTAGTTTCAGTTCCTTCAAATGTAGGTCAAAATGTAGGTAAATCTACTCATGCGCTCGTATTGTGACTTGGGTTTATTTATGTCGTCATTAATTAATATATGATAATTTATTTACTTTATGTGTTGCATGTGTGTGGCAATTGTTAGCGATGTTTGCGCAAGCGCACGGGCGCTCTCGCCGCGCCGCGGTCACCCACGAGATGCGCGACACGATCTCTGTCAATCTCATGAGGCTGTGCGCAGACCTGAGATGTTAGCTCTATGGAATCAATGTCAGGCGACACGATTTGTTCCGTCTACTCGCGACAAAACTGTTCATTTCGGCCAGAAAAAACGGTTTTGTCTGCAGGAGACCGAAGTGACTTTAGTGTGTATACTTTCTTAGTTGGGAGTGGTCTTGAGTGTGACAGCTATGTTCCACATCCTGAGCCTGTTCATTACAACAGGCAGTGAGTCGCGAAGTGCTAGGTTCTATTTAACGTTGCACCCTGCCAGAAAGATCAAGGTATGATGTCGCGAGTGAGTGGCACAGCAACTGTCGCAGCTAGCTAGCGGTCCTGGTCCTGCGGGTCGAGGCCGCCCGCCTCTCGCGGCCCTCAGCGCCGCTAGTGTAATGTTAACGTAATCACATCTAACCTGCGAATGCCACCGCGCCACCGTCCTATTACCGTATCATTTGACAAGCCGCACGTTCACCGTGTATAGTTAGTGACTGCTAGCGATACCCGCTGGTGTGTCCGACGCCTCGCCACTAGTGAACGTCTCGGAGGTCACACAATCTCGACAGATGAGATGTATCGTCGCCCTCGAAGGTTACCGCACCGACTAGAAGCTGCCATGGTCTCTACCTGTTTCTTGAAATACATAGTGATGAAACATGCGCTGCACAACCAGACACATGATATTTATATCGTATATCGACATCAAGGCGGACGATTCAGGCGCCTTTCTAATTTGTAGGAGTTCAGCGCAGCGGAGACACGAAGCATAATAATATGCATACATCGGTCACTGCAACACGGAGAGGGAACCAGAGACGATGCGAAGGTAAGAGGCGGGGGGGGGGGGGGGGGCAGCCCCGCGCCCCGTGGGAACCGACGTAAGAGCTAGAAGCGTGCGATACTAGATGCTTGGTTCGCTCCATTATTACAGTATTATATTCGCGGTTCCGAAATGCGCAAAAACGCTAAAACTGCGGCTCCGGTGTGTTGTAACTGTAACAATTGATAGTTGGGCAATACCCAGAAGAACCATGTAAGCCGCGCGGCCCGTGCGAGTGCGGCCGAGCGCCGCCGAGTAGCACCGAGGGCTGCCGAGAGAGCCACTTCATCCTCATCACAACTATGTGTCTCGCGCAACACGCTACCAAAGCCTGCTAGCAGTAGTTCAACTCGCCAGCGGGCTCCCCGAGTGCGACGCACACACACTCAATCACACCTCAGTCCCAGCGCCTGCCGAGTACATACTGCTTACTGACTGGTAAATTATTGTAATGAGCGCTGACGTGACCAGAATGAACAGATGTGACGCTACGGCAGCCGGTCACCCATGGCAATAGTGCGCGTCCCGCAGCTGCAGCTAGCCTCGCAACTTACGCTTCACGAACGAGCGTGAGCCGTGTGAGGAACGGTTGACATATGTATGTACCTAAATGCTGTGCTTATAATACCGAGCCCACTCCTTTCAATAGGCAACTGGTTAACTCTGGAGCTCCGTGATAAGAAGAGACCGGATTTATATACAAATGTATGTTTGCATAATTATGCATTTTCATATTTTAACGATTTTTAGGTCATTGCATTGCACCTGAATATTTGGGCATGTTTTCTATACCTCCTAGGTAACTAGAAAAATACAAAATCGTTCATCTAAGTACATATGAGTTTTATTTCTATAATGTCTATATCATAGGCATTACAAAAATACTAATTATATATTTTATGGGATAGAAGGAAAAATGTTATTGAGTATTGGACAGTACGTTTACAAGAACAAGAAGTGAAGTGCCAGCGACACGAAGAAGAAGAACAAACATGATTATCTCGTCGAAAATGTAATAAATTGTCATTTGGTTTAGTTTAAACTACTTAAGCACATTAAAAAAAACCTTTTTTATGCCTTTATTTTTTTTTTTCAAACGGACTACTGGTAATATGAGTATCTACTACTATTGAACACAAAAACCAATTACCATAAATGTAGTATTTATTATAATTTGATGTTGATTACTTTGTCCATTTTGGAAGATTGTTGCATATTTCGAGCATATATTTGCATATTTCAACCAACCTACATAAGTTGCATATAATCCAGTCTCTAATGATAGGGAAGAAAAGATGAAGCATGTGTAGTGTTGTTAGTTTGGAAATAAATATTAAGTAAGCGGGCCCATTGTTTGTGTTTACTTTCTGCGCTGTGCAATAACGAGCACTCCGTGTATGTACCTATGCGAGTGCTGAGATTGTTCGTGATGCGAACAAGAGAGCTGCAGAGTAACCACACCTGCTAGCTTGTGGTTCATACGTTGGTCGAAGTAGAGAATTAGTCTCGGAGCGACATATATCCAGAGATAGGTAGAGAGATATTACAGACACCGTGACAAAGTGGGCAAGCTCCCAAAAGCTTGTCCACCATATCATGGTGTCTGTTGTTGAGCGAGGGCTGCACGTGTGAGCTACTGCTATTCGTTTTGTTAGCGCGATGTTCTGTGGCAGGCACGACTGGTCTCAGCGCAGAACGTACTACTCACTGCGATCGCGATGTTTGTTCAGTCGTAAGATACAGTATACTCCCAACATGACGTGTAAACATGTCGACAAGCGTGTGTCCGAGCTGGTCGGAGAGAACTTACATTTTGAAATGATTGAAACTACTTGATAGTTGTAGCGGTTCCCTGTTGTTATTTCGCATTCGACGACTAGCTTTAATTTCGAATTGCAACCTTAGTCATGAGTAGCCGCGAGTAAAACCGTAAAAAATAATCGATAAGATTTTTATAATTATGTTTTATGTGATTATGTGTCAATTAGTTGTTGTAGTTAACGCCGCAGTCGCAATTTGTTTTGAGAGAGGAGGAGCTTTACAGACTGCGGCCTGTCGTGCGCTACTCTTTGTTTCACATCGTTTTGCCAATTCATAAAGGTAAAGGAGGTCGTGGTTTCGCGCTTATGCTAATGTATAACAAGTATTGAGATGATGTTCTTGAGCGCAGCACGCACTTGCGTGAGCACGGCGCTGCACTCAGCGAGCGGACAGAGATGCTCGACAAGACGACGCGCTCAGCGCGACACTGACTATCATATGCACATGCACAGGGTGTCGGCAATGTTCGATAAACTCGCAGGAGTTAGTGCGCGGGCGAGCGTCAACCACGCAACCAGGCGCAGACGATTGTGTATCGGAAATGTTAAATGAGATTTAAGCGTTATGAGTGAAGCGATTCGAGCGAGGCGAGCAGGACTGCGACGCGCTGCGAACAGATACAAAAAACAGACGCAACAAGATGCGACGAGACGCGACAGAGCGCGGCACGACACGACACGCGTGCGAACCGGGGCAATATCGGCTGTAGCGGCTACAGCGCTCCCACAGCGCGTTACATAAAGCCGCGGGTCGCGTTACGTCACCGCCGCCGCTCGAGCACCACCGCCCGCTTACTCTGCATTGTGTCAAACTGGACACTTAACCCGGTCACCCACCGACCACTGACCACTGACCACATCACACATGTGACACTGAGCAGTGGTCAGCAGGGGGTGGGGGGGACGAGCGGCGGCGCAAGCAATAGATGTCATAGTAAATAGTAAGCATTAGTAATATGGACAGCGGGCCGCGCTAGGTCAGCGATGTGCTAACGTATGACCTATTGCGATAGTCGCTGCTAATATATTATATTTTACAGTATTTGCACTGATCGTGATGGGAAGCTTGGTTTCCCTCAGAAAGCGGTGCCGACACATAGCGGCCGCAAAAACAGCTGTCCGGTGTATGAGCTTTTTTTGACACCATATATTCAAACACCGGTGTCGTCATTTTCATGGCGGCCGGTACATAGCAGCCACCTATGTCTTATCAAACCCAAGCTTTTTCATTACATTATTATTAAAATACATCTCGATGTTCTAGTACACACGTATACACAAGCGGGTCAAGAGCGCGATACTCGCACATATGACAAGATTGTTGTTCAACTATTTTTCTTCAGCTTTACGTAAATAACGCAAGTTGGGACTTATCCAACAGCACGTTCTGTGTGGCGTGTCGTGGTGTGTGTACTAGCACAGTGCGGGTGGTACCTCGATGGGCTGCAGGGCGTCGTCGTCAGCAAGCTGGCGGCGCAGGCGCAGGGCGCGGGCCGATGGCGCGGGGGGCGCGGCGGCGGCGGCGCAGAGCAGCGCTAGCAGCGTGAATGACGTGAGCGAGCGAGTGGCGACCATCGTGTGTCGAGCGAGCGAGCAGACTGACGCACCTAGCCGCGCCACCGCGCCGCTCACCGCCCCACGCGTGCGTCGGTGGGGGCGCGCCCACCACCGCACCCGGACAACACAGCGCTGCTAGCTCCTATCGACAGGATTCATTCACATGTTGATAAGGAAACACTGTGTGTAGTGACCTCCAAGCACTATTTTACTTCAGCATGTGTCGATTATTTCTAACACTGCAGATGATACCGCCAGCGTCCAAGACAACAGTAGAACCTACCATCTAAGTATAAGATGTGAAGCGGTTGCGTGCGCGTAAACGCACCTATTTACGTTAAATCTGAGTTTGGATCAATGAAGCAAGTAATTTAGTCAGTTTTGTGTCAGACCTTATGAACATTGATGGATATCGCGGTAATTTATTCGCTTCTGTAACGTACTCGTGTCACGCAACTGCTAAGATGCGGGGACGTTGCGCGTTGATGTCTTTTGTATGGCACAAATTCGTCGCGCATGTTATTAAACCTTTGAACCTTCTTTTCGGTGGTTTGACACATTGTAAGGACGTGAGCTTTTAGTCTGTTCTCAGAGTTAGAACACGACACGTATAATACCTAAGTAATGTATAATTTTCGTGACGTCGTGATGGCCCAGTGATGCCGATGCAAGAGGTGTTCAAATCCGGACGAATACCAAGGTCTCCTTTTCAACTCATATGTACTTTCTAAGTTTATCTAAGACATCACTGCCATCGGTAAAGGAAACATCGTGAGGAAACCTAGCGGGACATTTTGTAATGTAAGCATTACATTTTGTAAGTAATATTTGCATGCTTATGATACTCGTATAAGCAACACATGTATGCTCTATAATGTATTTTTAAAACCACTTTATATACCATCGTTTATGCAAATTAATATTATCTATTTTTCAAATAAATAAGTCGATAGTCAAATCCGAATCCGTCTTGAGCGTGGCGATAAATGCTCGTGCCTTCTACTTTGAAGGCTTTTGCCACACACTATGCAATTGCACCCAAGGACCAAAGGGTTACCGCTACCCCGGAACATAAAGGGCGAAGGAAGGAACATGGGTTGGTAGTCAGTAAGAGTCTGACACTCCCTTCCGCTCCACCCAGAGCGGGAGCGGTCATTTGATGATATCCCAACAGAAAAAAAAAAAAGGACCACCCTCGGTTGGTGTAGGAATAAGTATATTTTTTTATAAAAAAAGTTGCATGAGCTTCAAGACGAATATACATAGTTTATGATGTTTATTTTTAAATGAAACTCATTCACTCATCTCATACTTAAGTGCGATACTTGTCGATGTAGCAATTTCCATCGTACTATTCGTACTCTGCACAAAGTTGATTATGTTAGTTTGTACATTTCATAGACGGCGTTAGGGCGCTTGTGTCGCAACGCGTCGTCCTCCGGAGTCAGTAACGTTAATGCATGCATTAGAGAGATATGTAACATGCAATGTACTCCACATTATAGAGTGAGGTGCTAATTACGCGCGCGCAAGGTCGCAGCACTTCGCTTTCAACGTAAAGCGCAAGGAAACGTCCTTTCTAAATCCGCTCAGCAGCGGCCGGCGGCGCGTCCACCGTATACTGCGCGCAGAGGCGCTACGCCACAGGCACGCCGCGGAGTGACCATCCTGCGCCGCGCACGGATCACACGTGACCCGTGCGCCGGTCAAACTCCGCGCATTTATTTCAATTAAACCGTTTACCACTTTTGAATTGTTAAGGAAATCATACATGAAAATGATAGTTTGGAGCAAACTCCGAACAGTAGTTCACCTTCACGCACCAACCACACGGGCGTCACATTGTTGAACACGCATGTTCGACGAATGTCTGTATGTGTGTAGTACCTGTAGGTGGCGAGGAAGACGCTGCCCTCCTCCTCTTAACAGTTAAAACTTATAAACCGTGCAGTAATGACAACATTCAGTTAAACTTTTAGTGAATATGTGCGTGTATGTGTGTGGTTTAAAAGAATAACATTTATTTGGCAATAGTTTATAGACTAGAATAGGAAACTTTTGTTTCAGACAGGTGTCCATAGGGTTAGAAACAGTTTTATTTAATTTCTAGAGTTAGTAGGTTACAGACACAGATGTACAAGCACACAGATGTTTATAACACGAAATGCAATAAAAAAAAACTGTAATCTCAGGTGTAAGTGATCTTGCACATTTGCCGGTAACTCCGGCAACTGCGACCGAACATACGTAACAGTCGCGGACCAATCGCGATCCTTCATTTTGAAGTCGAGTAGTAGTAGTAGATTGAATAGACGCTGCCACGCCACATACTTTCAATCATTCAAAAGTTGTTGGAATTATGTCAACACAAATTTGATCGAAATGCATACCAGGGATATTTTAATAAATTATTCTAAGGTAAGAACAACTGGATCGTTATAAGGGCCCGATCACACGTACCACACCCACGCCACAACGACATCACGTGGACGAGCGCTCATTTGTATGAAAGTAGTTTATTCACACGGACCACATTTGACCCTCAGAATCAACCATGTGGGCGCCACAACGATCTGTCTGTCTACAAACACTAGCACAACGCAACCACAACGCAACTGCAAGAACCTGCAGCGACACTACTCACACGTAACCACTGCTTGCCCACACTTTGTGGCTGCGATGTGGTGGGGTTGTGGTACGTGTGAATAGTGTACATTAAAATTAACTTTTGGCCCCGGCTTCACCCGCGTGGATGTCGGAAAATTTCCCACGGGAACGTACTACCGGGATTAAAAGGACCCGATATGTTAATCGAGTTTATAAACTGTGTGTCCAGTAGACGTATTCGAATCCACTCAGTCGTATTTGCGCCATTCCGAAAAATACATCCAGACAGACTAATGGACAGAAATTCCTTAAAATCTATGTTTTAGACAGCAGACTCGTTACCATACCTCGTAGCAATAACTTTTTTTTAGATATTGAATGTACAGTTTTGAATTCGTTATCGTTACTATTTTGTCCATGTATAAATAGTGACTAGAGAAGACTACGACAAGCGTGCTAATATTTTCTACACTACATTAAAATTCAAAAATATCGAGATAACATTTGCAGATAGATACTAGAATTAAAGCAACAGCTCACGAAATCCTTTTTAGAATTGAGGTCTGTCGGTCCTTCTGTGTGTTACCTCATCACGAGAGATCGGCTGACGGATTTCGGTACAACTTTTATATTTGGCTACTAGTCAAGCTCGGAAACAGAGCTGCTATTTATGTTGAGCGTCACTTAGATCCTCCTCGCAATCATAATGTAAACTAAGTAGTATCCTAGCTGAACGATTGCTAGGTTTTACAAAATGATGAGATGTATGAATGTGCAGGCAGATGGCTGCGCTGGGTTGTGACAGATGGCGCACTGTTACTGGGAGCCAATGTTGCAGTGGGCGAAAGGTTTACTGTAGCAGACAGTTTGATTTTATTTAATTGCCATACACCACCAAGGCACATAGATAGTTTCCATGGAAGCTACGGCACGCACTCAAGCACGGCGGCTATAGTTATTTTCCACTATAACAAGCGGCGTGTCTATCTAGTATCGGCATCGGCCATTACCGCGGTTTATCACATTAATTATGAGTTATTATCGCATTACCACCAAACTGTGGAAAACTATTCACCGGTACAAGGACGCTTACCAAACATTGCTTTGTTTACTTTAACGGTATCATACAGTTACACGGTATGGCTGTTATAAGTTGTAACGCTACTGATCTAACTCTTAGTGAGCACGTTGCGAACAGAGTGTCGCATGCTGGTGGCGTGCAGGTCCCGCGGAGTATCCCGTCCAGTAGGGGATTGCGAAAATGCAGAAGAAGGCATCGTACTATCAGCTGAATGTTCAGCGATCCCCGCTTCATAGGCCTGTTTAAAGCCGCACCACGGGACATAGTCCTGCGCCACACCCAAGCAGAGAACTGGTAGTCCTCGTCACCGGGCTGCAGGCAAACTAACCAAAAGATTACTACGCCTGTATAGGAAAGGCCTGCGCCTGATGACGGGGACCATCACGGGACACTGCTCACTAAATAAACACTTTCACACGATAGGCATAACGGACAGCCCCCTGTGCAGAGCCTGCATGGAGGCTGATGAAACCGTCGCGCATGTGCTCTTTGAGTGCACAGGCGTCACACAGATTAGATCGGTAACCCTCAGGACACCCAGATCTTACACAGATTGTCGTGTAGCGACAAATAACTAACTTTAAAGTAAGAGGATAAAGAAAGGGAAACTGAAGTTAATTAAAGATTTATTAATAAGTAAAAGTTATATAAAAAATGGAGATGAACTGGTCAGTGGTGTGTAGTGTGTGGGTGAGGAAGGATGAAGATGAGTGATAGGTGGGTTGAGGAGGCTGTGGAGGAGTTGCAGATGGAGACCGACTCGAGGCAGGTGCCGGTGACAGGTGCAGGTGCAGGTGCAGGTGAGGTCAGGTGCTGGTGCGTGTGCGGCACGGAGGGTACCCGTAGGGGGCCCACGCGGCAGGAGTAGGACGCAGCACGGCAGCAAGAGAGAGCAGACACGGCGGGGACGTAGTCAGCCCGCCAGGTGAGGCGGCCCTTGGTTGAGGCGCGGCCCAGTAAATCAGGAGGGTCTTCTGAGGCGACCCTCGGATGAGACGCAGCCCAATAAGTACATGAGCTTCAGTGCTTCAGAGTGCACCGGCGAGGCACGCCAGCGGTCCGACTGGTACGGAGGACGGAGGACGGAGGTGTAGCGGGAGTCCGTCAGGTACCGGAGCCTTTTAAGGGAGGCACGCTGAGTGTTCCCAGGATAGGTGACTCTGGAGTACCAGGTCTATTTTAAGGGTTCGATTTAGAGGCGAAACTCGAACTGATCCTTGCATTGCTTGGATTTATAAGGTGAACTCGTAGAATAGTACCATGTAGAAATAAATATGAATTTGAAATATGCTGATGGCCAGTATTAGTTTTGTAGAAGTATGAAAATATTTTCAGCTAAAAGTTACAGGCTGATAAGAATTTAAAAGCAAAATTGTCATGGCGACGTATTAAACGTCATTGTCAGAACTGTCATAATAAAATATATTAATAAAATACAGTTAAATCTATAGTTATTTCGTATTAAAAGTATAGTGTTTAGAGGAAAAATGATATCAATCAATGTGGGCGAAATTCCCAGCCCTTGGATGACATTAAATCGTCGTAGTCCTATGTTAAAGTTTGATGACTGTGTCTATGTACTGATTGTGGATTAAACGTGACCTGGTGTCGTGAGGAATAGTCAGATCAGCGACTAACGGTAACGGAATGCTTGTCTGACGTGGAGGAATGAATGAAAATAACTGTGAGTATGTACATTATGTTACAAAATGTTCTTAACAGACCAGGAGACTTAATAGCTTCTGGGGGGAGGTGGGCTGGTTGGAATAAACACCGACGGCCGCCATGGCCTACGTAAAATGGTCCACCTGAAGGACTAAGTGCGGAAACCAAACCCGTAACATAGAACATAGTCCTGCGCCTTCATCAGTGTTTGGGAATCTCTTCACCGGACTATTTCATTTCGGACCAAATTAATTTGGTGGTAGGGCAGCCTCTACTCGCCCTGCCACCAGGCGACCACGAACCACGCGACCATCTATATTTGGACCGTGTGCATAGCACTCGAGTCGGATCGACTTGTAGATGAGCTCTCGGTTAGGTAATGTGTTACAATAGCGGCGCGAAAGGTTAAGGAAATCGGCCCATTCCTACGACTTACTATTAATAATAAATTATTGTTGACGCAATCGTGGCTCGCTGAGTGTGCCACATTAGTTAATAGAGTCGGGTCTATCATTACGGCGCTATGAGGCACGTCATCTTTATTTCTCGGTAGTGATTTGAACTCGTTACGTAAGCACCGATTAATCGCAACAAGGTATCATTATGTCTAATATTTTAAATAAGAAAGTTAGGTTGTTGTGACACTTTGCCAAACGGGTCCTGATTTGGGTAAATTTGGAATAGTCGACGATAGAACAATTTCACACAATATAGTGCGTAGTACGTAATGCCGCGCGCTCAGCGGCTGCAGTGGCGACGTCGCGTGACGTCAGCGAGAGCGCGCGGCGTCCGCCTGGCCGGTGCATCCCGAGCGCTGCGCCGCACTTCCTACGTGTGCGTGTGTTACGTGACGCGCCGTAAACTCTGCAATGGATATCATCGCGCACACCACTCAGATAGCCTACATAACATAACTAACAGCGCCCACTTCGTTGGACCACCGTCACGTTTGCGAGATCACTGCAAGCGCTGCGACCTACAGAAACACTTTGCTTACGGATATTAAATTATATTCCCTGGACATGCCGGTTTCCACACGATGTTTTCCTTCACCGTTTTGAGAGGAGTGGTGATGAAATAATTTTCACAAAGTAAAGCGCCTGTTTGGGTACGACCTACAACTCGTAAGTCGCGCCACCTGAAACGTGTTATCCATGACGTCAGTTCAAATAATAACAGTTTATTATGACCGTGACAATGCTCGATGAGTAGCATCGCGGGAGCGGTGGAGGTGCCGCGCGGGACCGTGTCGCAACTCGCGAGCGACCCGGACACAGACTGGCCACTCGCTGATCCGGGAAAGTCACACGCTAGCTAAAGAACAAGGAAAATTACAAAATCATTGTCAAAAGCCGTGCGCCCGATGGGATGTCCCATCGACACAACACACGTTGTATATGTCACAAGCGTAGGTTTGCTGTAGGACAGTACTACAAGCTGCAAAAATGCCAGTATGGTACCGAGTGAGTACAAAAACAAAGACAAAGACATTTATTCATCGGATATGGTAGGTACAAAGATGGTTGGGACATTGGATAAGTTCGACACATCCGCCGCTACTAGCGGCATACGAATATTTACAATGTGAACCTAATGTACACGTGGGAATAAAACCTAACTTATATACTACGTATACTCTAATAATCAATACAATACATTTATACTATGGACATTTATCCTATAATATACAATAAAATAAAAACACAATAATAACAACATTTCTATTATACATTCAAATAAATCTAACTTATTATTAAAATAAAATAATATTTACTTATTTATTATCTTATTTATCCCTTATAATCAATAAATTATTTTAATGTGTAAAAATGATTTTGGAATAGCCAATTTTTTAGACTTTCTTTGTGAAAATTAAATGGTAACCTTCTTACTAGTTTTGGAATATGGTTATATATAATTTTTTTTTTTTTTTTTTCTTCTTCTCTTTATATCTGCGATCGGCTTTCTAGCCATAATCAGATGGGGTCTTCGTGTGAGATTACTTTTGTGGTGTTCCATTGAACATGCACATTATGTGGTTCAGCACTAGACTAACTTTAACTTTTCACTGTCTCTGGTCCAAGTTCAGGATTTATATATAATATATTTTAATGGACTGGTAGCTGTTTCTGTAGTGGAGAGTACTGTTTCAAAATTGTTTTTTTTTTAACTTGGTGGGCTCCCTTTTTGCAAATCTATTGATTTCGGCTACTATGGAGAAGAAGTGAGAGTTTTTCCTGACAAATATAGCTAGTTCTAAGATGTAAGTAGAAGATAGAGATAGAACCTTTAACTTTTTTTTAAATTGGTCTACCTACAGCTCTCGTATGGAGGCGCCCCAGTTATGGTTCGCTAGCATTTTTTTTTTGCGCTATGAAAGCTCTTTGTATGTGTGATGAGTTACCCCATAGGAGTAATCCGTCCCTCAACACAGACGCTACGTAGCCGTGATAGGCGTTTAGTGCAGCTTCTTCATTCTCTGTTTTGCGTAGTTCTCATGCGTATACAAATCTGTTTATTTTTTTACATAGATTTTCAATGTGTAATCCCCAACTACAATTTTTATCTAGTGTTAGACCTAAAAAAATATAATGTTTTCGTTATTAATTATTTGGTTATTATGATTTAAAATAATTTTTGGGGCGTTTTGTTTGTAGTTAGCAAATTGAATGAATTTTGTTTTAGTTATACCTATTTATTTTTAACAATTTTTAGTTTATCCAATTAATTATATCGTTGATAGTTTGATTTACATCTTGTTGATGTAATGTTTTGTTATTTTTCCGGTATTATTACTGATACGTCATCTACAAATGGTACGCACTTATGATTTGTTATATTTTGTAAGTCGTTAATATATAAAAGGAGGAGAAGAGGCCCAAAGATGCGTCCTTGGGGCACTCCGGACCCATTGTGTCTAAATAAAGATTTATATAGCTTTGCAACAAGTTTATCATCAATACGGGATACTTCAACACACTGTTGTCTATTGCTGAGATAACTTTTCAGCCATTCTAACGCTGGACCTCTGATGCCGTATCGCTGGCATTTATCTAGGAGTATATTGTGGTTAACGAGGTCAAAAGCCTTGCTCATATCTAAAATGATTACTGAAACAGAGCGTGTTTTATCTATATTATCTGTTATGGACCTTACTAACGAGAATGCTGCCAGAGTTGTTGACTTACCTTTTTGAAACCCATTTTGTTCTTCATTAATAAGTTTATGTTTGTTTATATATTGAACTAGACGAGTATGCATTATTTTCTCATAAAAGAACGAACGAACTTTACACTACTAGACCGATAGGTCTATATATAGTTATTTTTATCTAGTGTACTCTTGCTTTATGAAGGGGCTTAACTATTGACAATTTTAATATATCAGGGAAGGTTCCGTCAGATAGAGATAAATTATTGTGTGGCACAGTACTGGTGATATGATTTCAGCAAATAATTTGAGTATGTGCGTAGAGATCTCATTATACCCTACCGACTTTTTATTGTTTAGAGATACAATTTTTTTTTTTTTTGGGTGCGTTTACAAACCTTTAAACTCACATACGCAAACAGCCAGACCCGGAACAACTAATTATAGGTCATACAAATATTTGTTCCGTAATCGAACCCGCGACACGCAGCGCAGCAGTCAATCGCTTAACCACTGCATTCAACCGTGCCGTCAAATTTATTATACAAAACACTTCGGTGTCAGAACATGAGTTCAAAAATATGCTGGAACTGTTCCCATGGGTTGAAATGAACAGGTATTTCTTGCAGGTTGAGGTTTTATATTAGCAATATCAATAAAAATATATTAAAAGAGTTAGCTGTTTGACTCGGATTGTTTAAAATACAGCTGTCGTGATCTATTGCATGTATTTGATTAAATGTTTTATGAGTGTCTGTTCTATTTTTGAAGATATCCCATGTAGCTTTGCTTTTAATTTTAGATTTTAGTATGTAGTTAAGGTTTGAACATTTTTTTTCAGCGGAGGACGCAGGATTTTGGTATTTTATTATATTTTAAATATCTAGACCGTACATCATTATTTTTGTTTTTTAAGTAACACATTTTTTAAGCTGTCTTTTATAAGTGCAAGATTTCCTTATACCTTTACTAATCCATTTGGGTGATGTATTATTAACGTAAACTTTAGTTTTTCTTAAGGGAAAACATAACTTATAGAATAGTGAGAAGTTTTCGTGAAATATATTAAAGCTATCATTTGCGTCGGTGTTCTCGAGAAGATCAATCCATGACAAATTCCCAATAGCTTCTACAAATTTTTTGATGTTATCATCTGAGTAATCCCTGTTTACTACCAATATTTTAGGGCAGGTTTCCTCTCGTCAACTGGGACTGTTAATGTTTGGCAAGTGTTGTGATCTGATAGGAAAACTTCGTGAGTGTTTCCAGTTGAATTTTCAATGTTACTTATAATCTGATCTAAGCAAGAAAGCTGACGTGTTGGTTTATTTATATGTAGTCTTAAGCCATAGTTAGATATAAGACCTTAAGTTTAGTTGTATCGTTGCTTTCTTTTAAAGTCAATATTTAGGTCTCCTGTAACGATAATGCGTTTTTTTCCGTTTGAGTATTTTGTGCAATAGTAGGACTAATTTAAAAAAAATTGATATGTGTTTGAATCTGGAATTCTGTAAATACAAATAAGAATACATTTTAAAGAAGGTATCTTTACTCCAGAACATTCAAATATGTTTTCACCACATAAGTCCTTAGGTAATTCTGTATTCTTAAAATCAAACATTTTATTTACCAGAATACAAACACCACGCTTTTCTCTTTTCCTTGAGAACGCGCATGCAAGGTTAAAATTTTTAAAATTAATATTTAATTCATCGCCTGCTCTTATTCGTCTCAGAGAAACATAGAATATCCACGTTAATATTTTCATCTACTAATTCATTTAAATAGAGTTGGACAGAGGCAATTTTTTTGAGCAATCCAGCGATGGTTTGATGCAAAAGAGTAGCGGTATAATGGTAGTAATTGCCATCATTATTTTTATTGATCACGAAAAAGATTATTAACTATTTTAGAATCTAGTTCTTCGTACTTCGTTGGGAGTTCACTGAGAAGTAAAATGGAATAGTGCCCCTTTTTGGAGGCGGATTTGAGGCAATTTTAATTAATTCAGTTTCAGTACTAGGGCACTGTCTTATAGCTAAGTTCTCATAGTCATTTCTGTCTATCAAATTGGATGGTCCTAGTTACAGCTATGTCAACAGAACCCAGCAATGCATAAATATGTAAGCTATCATGTCCGCTATGCCTGGAGGCTTTTACGAGTATTTAGGTAGTAAGTTATTTACATTTTAATTAATTATTTTTTAACGTGAGTACGTATAGTTTTTATTATATTTGTTGGTATATTAGCTAGCTGACATATGGCGAATAATTCAATTTTATGTTGTGTCTTGTAATGTTAATTACTTAACATAGGTACCTAGTATTGTATACAATCAAGTATTTTCTAACTGAACAGATAGCTGTGCTGCTGGGGAGTCGGTTGCGCCACTTCTTCTTCCCAGAGATAGCACTAGGAATTGGTGAAGGGTTTGGGGGCGTTTTTGGGGGACTGTCTTTTGTAATTTTGACGTTCGAAAAGTGCTGATTCTCAGCCTAATTTGAATAAATGACTTTTTGATTTTGACTAGTAGTAAATTCGTTAGTAGTTAATTCGGTTGCTAGTGTCGTATAGGAAGGCTTTCTTATATTTTGTGACATTTGATAATGGAAGGAGGTTACATTGCTTAAAATTAATACATATACCTTTTAGTATTAGTAAGTTATTGAGTTTCCATTTATTTAAGTATGGGTTGTGTGTTACACTTAACATTATAATGTTTATAAACTGTAGCTTACTTAGTAACGCAGCCAAATCCATGGTAATTTTTGTAGGATTTTTATCATTCTGTACGTGTTGTATAGAATGATAAAAATCCTACAAAAATTCTCTCTCGTCTGGATAATATAGTTTTCAGGTGTATCTTCAATATAATTGTAACAGTTTTTGAGGATATCTGGAGTTTGAACAGATGGTTTTACTGTAGAGGATATTCGTTCGAATTTTGATACTCATTCATTAATCATTAAAATCATCAATAGAACCCTCTAAAGCGGTCCGGGGCGAGAGGGAGTGGGAGGCAGCCGCCTCCCTGCGAAGCAGTCATGCTAGCGAAGGAGGTGGCGGGACGGGTGAGGGAGAGAGCCTTCCGTCCCAGCCGCCTCGGGAGACGCTCCGGGCGTCGGGAGCCGCGTGACGACTCCCGGCCACCGTAGGCGCGGGCCTGCGGGCGGAGAGGTAGCTCACCGCCCGATCAGGACCAGGCCCGTGCCGGACAGCGCGTAAATGTTCCACGCGCGCCTCAAAGAGTTGTCAGCATAATTTGAGGGGCCCCGAAGGGCCGAAGCCTGCTGGGTCAGCGGGATTGTCCGAAAGGGTTACCGCTAGTGGGTTTTAGTCAGTAATTGTCTGACACTCCCTTCCACTCCACCCAGAGCGGGAGGGGTCATTTGATGATTTCCCATCCGAAAAAAAAAAAACAACCCTCTAAGGCCATATAATCCTATTGATTGATATGTCATGATGATCATAGTTGTGTCGACACATTCTAGTCACCCTCGCCAATCATATTCTGTTCAACATACAACCTGACACTGACCTGCAAATTGCAAAAAACATCAGAAAAATACAATTTCACATGCGACGAGTACGAGTACCGGCGCTTCCTCATTTGTTAGCAGTTTATACAACGATCATGAACATATCGTTAACATCACAGTGAGTCGGCTCTCGGTCAAACTTCGACATTGGAACATTGAGAATGAAATCTTAATTTTAAAGAGATGGTAGGAAATAATCCTATTAAATTAGAAACAATCTGACAAGCTTACGAAGTACATAATATGTTGTTTGTTATGCGTCAGTCACGCCGTGAGATAACTGATTCTTACGAGTGTGGAGTCGCAAATTGTTTTGTATTATAGTGCTCAAGAACAACGTAACCGCTGAGCACCGTAACACTAGCCAGGGTGCGCTGGGGTCAGTTCCATCCTGATACCTAAAGCTTTCTTATAAATATATTTCCTTATTCTATTTTATAAAGATGTTACATCATTGTCTCGCTACAGTATAATAGTACCGGCACGACGTTGAATTCTAATTTCCGGACAATCGAACAAGTGTCAACGTACGACCGAGGACACCTATTATCAGACACGATCGTCCAGCTTCGGTGCTCAGTCGTTTTCCTTCGGGTCAACGTCAGTACAAGTAACTCCGTTATCTAATCTCGAAGCATTTATGTTTAGAGGCTAACGTCGGAAGGCGCTGTGCGCTCGGTGATGCAGATGTGTGCTGCAGGCAGAGTGCAGCGGCGGGGCGCGGTGGTCGACTATAAACGAGTGCTAGGGGACGATGTCGCAACGCCTCGTCCGCGACCCTCGCGCCGCGCGACATCGGAACTGTGTCGGTACAGCGCGCGACGAGGTTCTGTTCCAATTATCTATTTAGTTAAACATTTCACAAGCGCGGTCAGCGCGCCGCCTTGCCGCGGGTCACGCATTAGACACGCGACCCGCGACCAACATACCAGATACCTAAAAAATTAAAACGTTTCACATCTAGTATGTCATAATTTTTTTAAGAAGACTAAGATAAGATCGTCGCTTAGCGGCACCGACCCAGCGTCGTGGACGATGTGCACATGCTCACCTAACACTGCCGACCTTCTGCTATGAGCAGTTGGCCACCGCCCCCGGGAGCAGCCGCCCGGGAGCAGCCGCCGGGAGCAGCCGCGGCTCTCCGTGCCACGCCGTGTTAACTGTTAACAGTTAGTTAGTTTAAAAAACAAAAAACAAAACAAAACAAATTAAACCGTCTGCGAATATGACGTAACGCTTACGTGGAACAAGTGTGATGGAATTGTACAAGTCATCACATGTGATCGAGGGCAGTGTTCCGGACGCGGACACTTACAAAAAAACCTTACTTTTCCTGAGTAAATATAGGTACTGTGGTTACTTTAATGAAATAGATGGACATTATTACTAGAAGTTACATTTTTTATTTTGGAAATAGACTAATGTTTGAGTGATTGGATTAATTTATTTCTTTACGAATAAAGCCATACCTCATGCTTATATTCATACTGAGAGCAGTGCTGGCACAGTGGTAACATTGAATTGTTGGTCATGGGTTCGAACCCAAGCAGGCGCTTTACTTTGTGTGTAAATAATTTCATCACCACTGCACTCAACACGGTGAAGGAAAACATCGTGACCGTCAAGTGACCGGCAAGTCCTACAACCAAAAATTCAAATATATCTGACATCTACCAACGAGCACTGGACCCCCGTGGTGGATTAGGTATTTACTGTAGATTACAGTCCACTCCCTGTCGAAGAGAGGAGGTCTATGTTTCAGTAGTGGGAACAGTATAGTCTGATTATAATGCTTATAATATAATCTGTTTAAAATGGCTCCAGCACTAATAAAAAAAATTAAAACGAAGTGAGATAAAAACTTTTTTGCAAAAACAAAAACCGACTTCCAAAAAAGACACTACAAAGTGAAAAATAACTTTTATTTCGGAAGTCGGTTTCATTGGGTTCGCATTTTCGTTGTTTGCCACCGACTTCCGAAATTAAAGTTATTTTTCACTTTGTAGTGTCTTTTTTGGAAGTCGGTTTTTTTTTTTGCAAAAAAGTTTTATCTCACTTCGTTTTAATTTTTTTTTTTGTGTCATTGGGTTCGCATTTTCGTTGTTTGCCACCGATTTCCGAAATTAAAGTTATTTTTCACTTTGTAGTGTCTTTTTGGAAGTCGGTTTTTTTTTTTTGCAAAAAGCTTTTATTTTTCACTTTTAAGTTGTAATTTTCACCAGTAATTTTGGTTTAAAAAAACGATGTGTGGGCCCATAAAATTTGAGGGTTGCCCTCGATTTCTCCAGGATCCAATCATCAGATCCTGTCTTGGAAAAAAAAAAGAATTTTGAAAACCGGTCCACAATTGTCGGAGTAATCGCGTAACAAACACACAAAAAAAAACATACCGTCGAATTGAGAACCTCCTCCTTTTTTGAAGTCGGTTAAAAACAGTATGGAACACGTAGCGTTCTATAGCATATATGTATCCTTATAAGAAAAAGGTATCAGTCGGACACCGTGATGACACGGACACCGCGGACATGCAGACACTCACTGCCACGAGTCCATGACCGACAACATTGCAATCACACAGATACTGCATCACGCTCGTGTCGGAGACATGACAGATGAGGCTGTGCTCAAGGAAGGTCTAGGAATACACATGCGGATCTACTAAAAACAGAGCTTCACGCCCCGCGCATGTAGGTAGAACAGGTGCAGTCCTTAACTACGAACAGTATAGGCCAGCACAACTGGCCAACAACCGCAACCCGCCTGCTAGGTGCAAGAATCTGCGTAGTTTCTCGATCGGGGAAAGGTCAGCTGGGAGGCCCCTTTGACCTGCACTGGAGCAGAGCGCGGTAGCGCCTTCGTCCTGGGGGTCGCAGGACTCGCAGGTAGCGGTCTCTTACTCGTATAAGGGAATGTGAAAGTGAGCGCAGTGCATGTACAGCCCGGCGCGGCGTGTGCTATGTGCGCCGCTCGTATCGTAACGTATGCATTGGAGTCATGACCACCGCGCGCATGCAACACCCCCACAATTACTGCTGCTGTACTTAACATCATAAGTACTGACACGCATACTGTACTCTCTCAAAGGTACAACGTCATATCTTATTTTAATAAACTCAAAGCCGAGTAGTAAGCCATTCCTTATCACAATAACACATTATTATCTAAGTATACCTACCTTCTGTTATTATCAAATCAAATCAAATCTTTTATTTCGGACCCACACGTGTAGTCCATTTGATTAGTATTCACACGACTTAGAAACTAGTCTTAGTACTTACATCCACCAGAAAAACAACACAAACAAAAACACAAACTATTCATTAATACGCCACAGCGGCATGTAGGTGTATCCAATGTCCCAGTATGGGGCTGTCCCACCTATCAGCTATAGTTTTCAGGATGCTTTTGGGACTGGCGCGTGCCCTGCGCATAATGGAAGCGCAACGCTTGCGCATGATAGCGTGGAAGCCATCTATTCTCGCCTCCGCAAACATGCCGGAAGCACTGCAGTAGAGGGCACGCCGCGATAGCGGCGATAAGACCCCTCTTTGAGGAGTGGCTAGAGAGGCGCCACGGCGCCCTCACCTACCGCCTGACGCAGGTCCTCACCGGACACGGAAGTTTCGGGAGGTTCCTGCACATCATTAGGCGGGAGGAAACGCCCGGGTGTCACCATTGCCAGGATCACCCAGAGGACACGGTGGAGCACACGGTGGAGGTCTGCCCCGCTTGGGCGGAGCACCGCCGTGTCCTCGTAGAGGCGATCGGCAGCGGCGGCGGCCTCTCGCGCCCGGCCCTGGTGCAAGCCATGGTCCGGGGCGAGAGGGAGTGGGAGGCAGTCGCCTCCTTCTGCGAAGCAGTCATGCTAGCGAAGGAGGTGGCGGGACGGATGAGGGAGAGAGCCTCCCGTCCCAACCGCCGCGGGAGACGCTCCGGGCGTCGGGAGCCGCGTGACGAATCCCGGCCACCGTAGGCGCGGGCCTGCGGGCGGAGAGCAATGGGTAGCTCACCGTCCGATCAGGACCAGACCCGTGCCGGACGGCGCGTAAGTGTTCCACGCGCGCCTCAAAGAGTTGTCAGCATAATCTGAGGGGCCCCTTAGGGCCGAAGCCTGCCGGGTCAGCGGGATTGTCCGAAAGGGTTACCGCTACCCCGGAACACAAAAGGCAAAGGAAGGAACATGGGTGGGTTTTAGTCAGTAAAAGTCTGACACTCCTTTCCGCTCCACCCAGAGCGGGAGGGGTCATTTGATGATTTCCCATCCGGAAAAAAAAAAAAAGCACTGCAGTAGCGCGGCAACCCCATCAACACCCTGAAAGCATTATTGTATTGTACGCGCAGGGCGCTGTGTGCCCTCTGCGTGTAGTTGACCCACAGACTGCATGTATAGAACTACTGACAGTACGCTGTAAATAGTGTAGCCTTTACTTCAGTCGAGCATTTCGAAAATCTGCGAGCCAACATATTGCAGCGGACAGCCAACGCCCTGCGCTCACGCTCAGTATCCAGACAGTCTTTTAGCTTTGGTATTATAACAATTTTAAGATATCTTATGTAATTTTCCTTCAAATACAAACAAAATGTAAAGTCAGTGCGCGCGGCACGCGGCGGCGTGCACGCATGAGCATCAACGTGCTAGCATCAGTATAGTAACATAATAATTAATATATGATCCATGAACCACAATGACCCTGGTAATGCAGCGTTGCACCTACGAACTGGAAAGTTAGTGCAGCGCAGTAAACAGCAACTAGACACCTACCTACGTCTAAATGAACGGCCACTTAACTATTGTACCAAGTGGAGAGCCCGCTTATCTCGTGAGCTACCTCGAGATAGCCGGGATCCTGTCGGCGTGGAGTGCCCGTGGTGCCAGCTGCGCGTGCGGTCAAGGCGCCCGAGCATCGACCGCGCGGTTGCGACACGCCGCTGTGACGTGCGACGCCGGTAACCGCGAGGACAACGCTTTAACCTGTTTATTATAAATTAGGTTAAACAGTGATAGTTGCAGTGGCAGCCGCCAGAGGCCACATATGATTAAACCACCGTAAATCGAGCGCTAAACACGCAAATACGCACTCATTAAATACTTCTATTGATTAATTAATGATTTCGCATTGAACTGTAAAACGACAGATCCGCGACGCTGCGCTGCTCGTGAGTTTGAAGGTGTTTACGTTCACATTCATTAACAACTCGATGTTAACTTTTACGTAAGACTTTATGTTTTTTTGGAATCAGCAATGGCTGCTACAATTAATCAGGCCATAAAATATTTCACAAAATTACTTAAGTTATTACACAAGCTATGGTATGGCCACCATAATATATGCACCAACTAATGAAGGCGTAGGGGCTCAGTATCGACACGTAGGCAAGTTCAAGAAACACTTCACTTCCACTGTCTCTAGCTGGGCAAGCTTCTGCCGAACCTAAGTCCATAAGTTAATAATTAAAGGTAAAAACTAATTAATCGTGAAAATCGTTTCTGGTCAATACTAGATCATTATTGCATTGCACAATGTTTACCAGTCCTGTGACGTGCCACGAGCCACGTGCGACGCCGCGCGCGTCCGCAGTGGACGTCCCCGGCACGATGCTATTGATGATGGTCTCAAGTTCTCGCCCGACGGACGGTTCTGTGTCCGATCACATACGACATTTGAAGATTCACAGTAGCGCATCACCGTTGCGGTTGTTTGCGAGCGGTGACGATTGCTCAACACAGGCAGCGCCAGGCGGAGCGCATTCTTGTTTGCCCCCTTTATTATTAACAAAAAAACCGAAAGATATCTATTATCTGATATTAATTAGCCGTAAACTGAGAAAACTAAGCCAAGGCAGGGCTCGAAGCCAGCGAGGGGGGGGGCAGAGTCGGTGAAACTGAGACAAACAATGACGATATCAGTCACAAAATTAAATAGGTATATTATTATCTCCTACAAGCAAAAACCTAAGCATAGCGTAACGACAAGTGGATGATGACATAGCGGCGTGCTCGTGACAGTGACAGGAAACAGCCTTCATCAACCCCCCCGCCCCCCGCTCGCTATTGTTACAGTTGTTAGTCAATAATAACGACTTTTCTCTTTACCTGTAACGTCTTGCACTTGATAACAACACATATGTAACATTCTGATTCGTCTACACACAGAACTCAGAATGGATGCAATTTATCCGTTTATTTTTATGAGTAGGGAGGTAGGTACAGGGGACAACTACACGTAAGGGTAGCAGGGGTCGAGGTCAGCACTCCATCGGACGCCGACCATGCGCCGCCACACGATTACTCGGAGTAGCTCGTAGTAACAGGGCTCTTGTCGACGCGGACACTGAAACAAATAAGGGGCGCGCAATCAAAGTCGCGGACAGGTTACTGTTAACTGACTTTACAACAATGATAATTGATGTGACATATCACACGCGCCACAAATGTCGCGGCGGGACCTTCGGCGCGACCCGCGACCGGCGACCAGGCCGCCGCGTCACCGCGCGCCTGTTGCGTGCGCGTGCGACCCGCGACCTGCGACCTGCGACCCGCCGCCTCTTCTTTGCTTGACGTGTTCATTATATTCGCTAATTATTGCGTAGCCGCAGTAAATGATTTACGATGACTTATCTTAGACAGGGTCGAATATACAAAGTTACAAAGGGTCATAAAATTACAATATTTTATTTAGCAAGTGAGCGGTTGCACGCCGCGCGGCACAGAACAGCGCACGCGCAGAAGGTCCACTCGCAAGCTACACACAACATAGCAGAACGCAACACACTGGAGTTCATCCTGAGCAGCCGCCGTGCAACTGCATGATGTATACCAAATGGAGACGAAGCATTTGGTTAGCCACCCAACACTTAGATGCGATAAGTGGCTCGATCACCGCACATCGATCTGTTGGGCCGTTTTTACTAGATTATTAACTTACTAGCTGTTGCCCGCGACTTTGTCTGCGTTCCAGGATGAAAAGTAGCCTATGTCCTTCCCCAGGTCATGGTCTACCCATGTGTCTAATTTCATCCAAATCGTAAAAAACAAGCAAACTTACTTTCGCATTTATAATATTAGTTAGGATTAGACTAATACTAAACAGAGGTCTATCATGACGTAAGAATGTACCTACTAATAAAACCTACACGGTACACTAGACGCACAAAAAAGGCTCCACTCTAAACAGACCTACTTACTAGGATTACATCATAACAGCTGTATGTGTGATGGTGGGCGTGTGTGTGTGTGTGTGAGGCGTACATGTTAGTCAACAATCACAACGGAAGCTTCTCACACCGACCGATACAAAACTAATCAATCAATCTGCTACTGGTGTGACAACGTATCCTACGTATGTTTATTGTATGTACAATACACTCAAACTTCAATCTGTCGTGAGGTCAGTTTTTAGTGTAAGGAAGTACTCGAATTTTAAAGATCTCCAAATTGGAGATGTTCGTACAACCAGCATCGTGAACGATTGCTTGATGTTGATGTACTTACTTTATTCTGAGGACTCACCACCTCGAGTTATGTACCTACATACAGTCCTACAGGCTCAGAGTCTCTCTAAGAAAATATCTGACCTATTTTTCCAGTGGCAGAGTCAGGGTTATTCATTGAGTTTATGTCACAATGAATACAGTTATTTTATACAAGTGTATAAAATATTCGAAACAATGAATAAAGTTATTATATACAATAAAACCGTTCGAGTGCGACTCTGATCACTTCTGAACATGTATTACTAAACTGAGTTTGAAATCGGGCTACACCCCCAGATCACGGATGGGGTTGAATTAATTGAATAAAGGAAGTACTTGAACATCAAGGCAAAAAACTGATGACTTTGCATTTAGCAGGATTGAGATCAATCTTACTCCTTCGACAATTCTCTTCCGGACCCTGAAGATCATTCTGGAGTACTGTCACGTTAATAGGCGATAAAAAGTGGCATTTTCATAAACTCAGTAATATGGGTGAATGCAAGCAAGAGTCGCTGTCGATGATGTAGATCATTATTAGGAATAAACCAAATAATGAACCCTGACCAAATACAAATTATAATGATTGAATATTGCGGTTTGGGACCTTCTAAGTAAGGGCTCTCTAAGTAATAAGAAATCCATCTGTGTAATTCCCTGTGTAATTAACTTTATGGTCGATATCAACAAAGACGAAATCGACCTGCTTCCCGTTATCAGTCTGTGGTGTCGGTGATAAATTCATTATTAAGGATCCGCAGGTTAGAGTCGGTAGGTGTCTACGTCTTGACATCAGCTCCTGACATAACGCCAACTTCAATATTCAATACTTTTATTGCATTCCACATGTAGGTATTCTTAGGTGGTAAACTTCTGTAACTATTCGTAAGTGTTCGATATTCCTAATTGCAGGTAGAAGTTCTCATAGCGCGTGCTTTGCGATACTTTAAAGCTCTATCTGTAGGGGACGCAGACGGGGAAAACCGCGTTCTGCCGCGGAAAACTTACAGCGGTGTCCGGTGAGAGGCAGCGGGCGGCGGTGGGGGGCGCGGGCAGGCGCGGCGCTGGCGCCGGCCGCTGCGCCACTCGGTCGTGCGCGCCCGCTCCGATCACTCGTGTCCCCGGACCTCCCGCGCCAGCAGCTCTGCTCCCGTACGTGTCGCCGCCTCGCCGTCGCTCGGTAACGTACCCGCACACACACACACTTACACTCCGCACAGCACGCGCGCTTGCATAAGCGCTATGTTTCCGCCTCACCACCCGTTATGAAACCGAAAGTGAGCAAGTGGCCGCCACTCCGGCACCCGGCCGCTGCCGCCGCGGGCCGCGCCGGGTCCCGGAGAGCGCCGGGACCTCGGCAGGTCTGAGGCTAATTCGCCGCTAAACTAAATGTGCAATTGAAGTCCGTTGCCTCACCGGCGCAGCGCAACCTCGCCGCCCGACATTGGGCGCGTTTCGACACACAATATCGATCTATCGCACGATTGAAAGTGATTTCGATAACATTGAGCCAAACCGCTATTGCCCTCCACTTTGTCGCTTATTTAATTTGTTACAATTATGAACAGGAGCGTTGTGATTGTATCGTGTTGTTACTGCGCTCGGGAGGGCCTGATAGTGAGATGTAAACAAACATGACGCTGGTCGTGTGTGACGTCACTCACGTGGTGGTCGCACCGCACAGACAGACAGGCAGTCACGACGCGATAGGTTTCCTCGTACACAAGTGGGTCGCTTGACCATTATGTAACGGACGGTCGAGCGTTCCAATGATTTCATGTCATCTTATCTAACATTCTATATTTTGCTTTGAAAATAATGTGTTTAGACTTGTAAGGAAAGTGATATGACCGCCGCGGTCAAGGTCGCGACACGACCTGATGACCACCTCAACCCCGCCCCGCTTCACCCCTCGCGGACAAACAGAAACCTTCGATTGTGAAAAAACTTATTTTGCTAATCCTATTAAGACTGTTTGTTGACCGTAACATCCAATTATAGTCATTGCTTGGTGGACGGCGTCGTTCATCGTATGCTTGTGTTCGCTCGAGATCATATTCGATTCGCGTGATTCTCATCGATGTGTACATTTGGCAACATCACCAACGCCATCGGTTTCCTCGCCCCGATGGCTCTCCCTGTCCCCCTCACTGCCGCGCAGCATGCAGCGCAGCTGATGATACAGAACATACTTAGTTTATGTTAATACGATGTTGATACACCTGACTTCCAATCTTTCTCAAATATTACATTAATTGTTGTACAGTTGTAGAATTGTTGAAATTTTGATCTTCACAGTCATGTTATTAATTTGAGGAGTTTCTCGTTCCGGGGCGGCTCTCCTTACATTCGGTCCCAACACAGTGTGATAGTTACTCCTCCGATTAAAATTGACACTAGTTGAGATTTTTTGTAGCGCGATGGCTTGTAGATCGGAATTGTACGCCACGTGCGGGTGTGGTGGTGTCGTCAGCAGGGAGCAGTCCAGCGACAGACTACATGCACTTACTGAACATCTTCTGAACTGAGTGTCGTGTCGTGCAACCGTCCCATACACAGCTTTATGAAATACCTGATTCCATAAGATCTGCGTTCAACAGATACTCTCTAATTGTCTTCCTATCTAATTGTCCGTCATCCGCAACTTAATCGGGCAACTCGTCGGTGTAGCAAGTTCCACTGCACTCCAATGCTAATTGTGTTTTTTTTTTCTTTTTCTTGGCTTACTGATACGTTATGATTTTGACTTAAAAAAAATCAAGATGGTGATGGTAATGGTAACGAATTACATGGACAGTACACGCCGTCGTGAGCATATGACCCCAAGGTCTCCATGATCTGTGAGATAGATCACCCATTTTTATGCAGTGTATTATAATGTTGCACCCCCCTGGCCCCCCTGCGCCCCTGCCGCCACGTCGCAACACAGATGTATCTCACACGCTCCGCACGTAGTCGCCCTCTGAACTGTTGCTTAACTTGCACAATAGCACACGCAGCCGACAGCTAGAGTCCTACGTAGTCTAATTATGACAGTTATTAAATAGTGAGTGCCACATTACAATGTGCAATAATCTATGAATGCTTACGATTAACCTCATTTACAACAATTCAGCAATTCAGTGCAGTACTTATTATAAATAAAAAAGGGCTACAAATCTCTTACCGATGTTTAGTTGTTTTGGAGCCATCATCATCGGCCTACACCCATTACGAACAGATTGGACTTACGTTAGAGCCACTGACAGCGACAAGGCTGCGCTGCTAAAGACATAAACGCACACCGCGCGAGATAATACCAGACCTCTTTATGTGTCCGAAATGTTTATTTATACAATTATTATTGTATATATAAAAAAAAATATAAAATAATTAGCCATATCGGTATAACATCTGAACATTTTGAAACGAGTGTGCCCATGTAATAGAACCCACGAGTCAAGAGTTTATTGGAATAGTATATAATGACGCAGCCGCGAGATGTACGACAATGTATAGCGATGAGATGTTACATAACGCAGGCAACACTAAACAGTGACACGACATTTGTGATAGTGACAGTGCGGACGAAACTTGCGTGAATATCACCTATAAAACTAGGCAACGACTCCTCGCAATGGATGCTGGTTACAATACACAAGGAACGGCCACAAAACTATAAGATGTCGATGAACAGTACGTCTGACGGCGTGTCTAGGTCACCTGGGGTCAGCACAATGTTCTCATTTCGGGGGCAGTTGTCATTGCCAATGTTTATTAATCGCACAATAAACGAAGTGAAACGAGAACAAGGATATCGAGCGCCGCCCGAGCCGCGAGCCGCGACTCTCGGTGCAGAGGTCGCAAGCATGCTAGTCATAGCAATCGCTTTTTCTCTCCACTCAGGAGTTTTTAAACTTTCTTGTCTCTGTCAGCCCCTGCTCGAGTTCGTTATGACTCAAGTCGCAATAGTTCGGAAGTGATCGAGTTTCATATATTTAGCTGATCGCTGAACCTTTCAGTAGCGTCGTAGGCCCTTGATCACTTGTTGACTTGTAACTTACTTGTTTCTGTAAAAGTGCAGAACCGTACTATTGTTTCAAGCTCGTGTAGTCATCGTTTCTGGACAGAACGGCCTTACAAGAGATTGCTTTTAGTACATTACACTACAACATGGTCAAAGTGCACTTTTGAAAGACGGAAACATCTATTTTTCTTTTGAATGATTTGACAGTAGTCAAACGCAAGCCGCACTAAATCAAATAAAACCTTTGGAAGTAAATAGTTAATAATAATAATATAATAATAAATTTGTTTATTTATCCAAAATAAATACACACAGACACAGTTCAGAACAAATCAATACCTACAGTAGAATAAGCATAAAAACATAGCTTGTGAGCAGGAGATTTAGGTTTACAAAAAAGGTCTATGCATACAAAAAAATAATGAACCCTGTCTCTTAAACTAGGAAGAAACCTGTATCTTAAGAGACAGTGATCGTTGCGCAGATGTTGCGAGGAAGCAGTTAAAAGGCTGCTTGCTTTGCGCAGTGCCTGTAGCGAACTCACTTACTCCTTGGTTTTTTAAAATTGTAATAAATTTAATTGTTTTGTGTATGGAATTAGGAAATAGCAATAATAGTTAGTTGTATAAATTGTTACAATACTTAGATATAAATTAGAGAATAATAATGTAATAATACTTCCTAGCCGTGTCCTCTCTCACACAATCCATCCCTCTTTACTTCGGTCTGTCTCTTTTCTTATACCTGGCTACGTTGATACTGAACACTTCTCGTCGCATGCTCGTCAGTCGTCCGCATCACTGGGCGGTTACCTACTTGCCGTTGCCGTTGTTTTCCAGAAAGTCGGCGCCGCACCGCCGCGTCGCACTATGGTGCGTTCCATCTCAAAAATCAATAACTTTTTTGTTTCGTGACATTTTGAATTGAAATTTTGTATACGTATTTCTGAATACGTATGCTATTGGATAATTAAAACACTGCTACTTTAAAAACCATATTTATTTAGTAAAAAAACGACAAAGTAAAATGTTGAAAATTTTCATGCAAAAATTTAATGTAAATTATTGAAAATGATTTATTTGCTTACATTAGGTCACATTAAAATTATTTATAAGTTAATAACTACGTAGTAACATGATTTTAAACTTAAAAAATAAAATCAAAACATTATTCTACTCATCACTTGTCAATACTAATCAAAACTAAAAGCTCATTAGCTCCGTTAAGTAATTCTTTTGCTATCACAATACTTGATTTATTTAAGCTAGATATATAGGGATCAGAAGTATACAACAGTATGTGCAGACCGTCTTCAATTGTGGCTGATCTGGAACTTACGAGCGTGATTTAACCTATACTTCTTATAGTCTTTATTACGAGCTTCTTGAGCATCTTCAGATAATTGGCCTATTGGCAAAACTGCAAAATGCTCGATTATTTTGACACCATGCATAAAAACTTTGTGAACTGAAGATGGCATATAGTACCAGTTATACTCACATACAACTGTGCAGTCCCCAGCGTATATTACGATGACATGGTTTACAGAATTATGTATAATATCTTGATCAACTCTTCATCTACACCCGTGATTTCTGCAGAACATTGACAGTTTTGGAAGAACCTCCTTGGCGTATTTTTATCATTGCTATATCCGGAACCTTGACGAGTAAACCAAAGCAATTCCCGGAAACGAGTTTGGACATACTTCTTTTTTCCTTCTTTAATCTTTCTGTTCTCTGGAATTTATCCACTTTTCAAAGCCTAGATTATGAGAAATATGCAGTGTCATTTCCATACATCTTATCCACGCATGTAAGGTGAATAAAAGGCTGACGTATCCGTGTGGATTAAATACCTTATTAATAAATAATTTAAAAAAAGGTGCTTTAACCAACACTGATTACAATGACTACAACAGATAAGAAATATACAATATCATTATTATCGTACTCGTACGCACGGCTACACATCAAGCTATACAAAACCAGTATAAGCTGCCTTCTGATTGTACGAAAAACCTATACAATGCGAGGTCAGCTAAAACTGGAAATGCATAGCTTGAAGTGTAGCCGTGTGTACGTATGGTTAAAATAATCACCGAAAAAAAAAATCATAGGAAAATATTTTTCCCTTGGTCGACATTTTTGCCTCTAGCTTGAAATGGCGCAATAATGACGAAAGTTTTTTTTATTTCGTTGTATTACTGAATAGTTAAGGAATCTAAAAATGTCATTAACTCGACATCGGCAGCCATCGGCAAAAATTAAAGCGCATAGGGCTGAATGTCATTATGATGTGTTGTCATCAATCAGCATGACACACAGATACCTATGTACATATCTGAGTTTCGTATGAACCGGCGTACCCACTGGTACCGAAACCACAGAGTAGCGATTGTAGCAACATTTATTACCGCGAATAGGACAGTATTACAATCACAACAGAACATTCTCAAGCAACTACAATTATTGCGACTCATTTAACAGTTTCATAGCGAAACCTTTGTATCGTGTTGGTACTGCACGTATATTATATTCTGTATACATGCAACTATTTCGACGTAACTACGTGTCGGTGTCATGCGCGGCCATTGTATTTGTGTATTGTATCACATGTATAATGTGACGCCCGTCAGAGCGACAGCCCTTACCTCAAGATACGACAGAAGAGGTTCTCTTCTGTCGTATCTTGAGGTAAGGGCTGTGTGGCAGAAGAGAACCCAGTGGTGAAGCAACGGTTGTGGTCGACAGTGGAGCATACGAGTAGCTACCACAGACGTCGCCAGCCTGTGAGGGAGGACGAGCGACGTTAGGAAACTATCTTATCTCCGAAACTAAACGCAAGTTGATCTACAGATGGCCGTCGATCTTATGAAGACAGCTGAAATTAATGAACGAGCGTAGCGGCGACTCGCCAGAAGATTGTGAAGAAATATGGTTTATTGATCGATTGAAAACAGAAGTTCTATGAGTCGCTCCTGTTGTGTTAGCTCTGAATGTATGATATCCCTTTCATTGAGGGATGTCCTTACATAATATCGGCAGACAAAGGCAACGCATACGCGCTCTTACGTTTGATAATCTGACAAAAACTGAAGAGTCGTGACCCGCCGACCTCGCTATTGCGCACATGTCACGTACTTGTGTAGATGGAGCACCGTATGATTGCCGCGGCGCGCAAGGTCATTACGACCACCTGCCGTAATGACCTTGCAGTGAGATGCGATACGCACGCGGGAACCAACCCACACACACTCACAGAAGCACTATTTTGTACAAAGCAGAAGAAAGCTTGTAACAACATACAGGAAGTGAGGACTTCGATGAAGCGCCTGCAAGCACCTGGCACTGTTCGGGTGGAAGTTGTGTATCGCAGCGTATATGTTAGTCTCATCGCACGTCGAGCCTTCTGTGCGGTGCTACCGCGTGTGTGCGCATGCGCGACGACCCCGCGCCGCCCTTGAACTTGCGCATCTCGCGGTATTGTCGCGTAACGTGTGACATCCCCCCTCTCCGCTGCACCGCACTCTGCACCGACACACATACATACCGCGATGAACACATTAAGACTTGGAACAATGTCGCGGACTACTTACTATGTTTTCAATTTAACATTAGTCACGTTGGACAAGACAAAGGTGCTAGATTCAAAGAACCTGAATAGATAGCCATTATTAGTTATTAACTTAATAAACCGCATCGACGATAATGTCGCAAGTTTGTTGGCCAACGAGAACAAATCGACCGATCAATCAATCTTGTGAATGTCGTACAGATGCATGTTCAACGTGTCACGCTGCGGCTGTTGATGTTGGTCGGGTGGTGTGTGCGTGTGTGGTGTGACGCAATGCGCGGCACACTTGTTGCGCAACACGCCGTGGGAACACCGAAATACAAGCGAGCTCAACATGTCTTAGTAATCCGGGTTGTAGGTTTGTAAGACAATTAGCGCGTGTAATGGTTGATGACCCGAGCGAGCTCCGCACACTCACAGCACGGCACGCCCTCTAGCGCGTGACACTGGGTACTGTTGCGGTTGCGGCACTTCACAAGTTGCCAGGACATACATACATATTCCGATACCTGTATGGTCGTGAAAGCGACGAGCAGCCATACAAGTAGAGGAAAGCCATGGACATCGCTGCATCATGCACTAGGAAAGAAATAAAGATGGATGCAATACTACGTTGGATCGACGACCTGGTCAAGACAACTGGTCTTGTCTGTTGAAGCAACACTTTGCGAAGAGATAACCTTATTGTGATTGCATCAGTTCATCTTGGGCCCGGAGCGTATCAGCGCAATGCAATGAATGCAACACGGAACCTCTCTAAAGTGACAATCGACCAGCGCAAAGCACTCGCCTCGTCTGAACACATGATCGATGAGCAGGGCCAGCCGGATCAGCTCGCGTTGCACCATCCCGGCGACGCAGCCACATCAGCTGTTACATAAAGTAACTCGATATGTAATCAATAGTGCGCTCTCAATGGAGTGAACGCGTGGTGGGACCGCGCGCGGGGCGCAGCCAGCGGGGGGCTGACGGGCGGGTCGCATGTTGCGTAACATGTTAGCGGTGACTTCATCGCTTTCCTGCGCGCCCTGCATCGCTAGTGTCGAAAGCCGTCTTGACAGGTCATGCAGCCCCGCGAGCTCGTTGCAGACCACACTCCTCACAGCTACCCCTGCCGCAGCGTGCAGGCGGCACGTGTCGCTTGCACTGTGACGTGTTCACTGTTTACTTTCACGCTCTGCTAACTACTTAACATTCGCACAGGGTAAACACTGTGAACGTCTGACGTGCTAACTGCCTACGCACACAGCGCGACGCCACTCGCACGTACCTGCGCAGCTACTTGTCCTATGCTCTTTGGATCTGACAAACCTGCACTTTAAACTGTATAATACGGAACAAACGCGAATACTAAATGCTGAGCGTAATGGTGTAATAAGACATAAAATGTAATTATGCGAAACTCGTAATGATATTCTAGAAACTGTGATGACTTCCTCGTCGTAATAGAATGGCGGCACATTTCTCGGCTAATCTGTCCGTGTGGAGCTGCAGTGTGCAGTGTGCCGCACATTAGCATTTCCTGCCGCGATCCGGAACGACAGCGCCATTCATTGCAACTCTCCTATTGCTAATATCACGAATGAATAAGTAATAACATTTGTAACACTACACTGCACAATTTACAATAACTGAGAGACAGTAGCGCTAATTTGTTTCAAGGCTATCAATTGATTTTTTGCACTGGTTTTCCATTTGTTGCGCAAACTTTTAACTTAAAATATCCGAAGAATTATTTTTTCTTTCTTAAATTAAATGAAACTAATCTATGAACTTTTAACTGCTCAGTTATTGATAACATGGATTAGCTCACATAACTTCACACCTAACGAGAAATAGAAGCAATCGCTTAGTTCTACAAGTACAACAACGAATGCTAATGTTGAGCCAGTACATGCTATAAGCGCCCGAGCAGCCTCCCGCGGCCCCGTGCGGCACGCGAGCGCCGCGCGCTGAACTACGAGCAAAGTTCAAAGTACACTCTCTGTAATAATTTAAATGAAAAATTATACTCCGAGCAGCACTCACTTGTAAATACAAGGACACATTAAAGTCTGCGCACGTCGCTGATATCACTCAGCTACAAGCAGCTAACTATCAGACTGACCGGTCATTGGCAGTGGCCGTGGCGCTTTAACCTGTCGCTATATCTGGTGGTGAATCCCGCGGAGGCTGCGTGGAGATGACACAAACGTCACTGGCCCAAACTGAACAACTTCATTTGTACCAAATTCCCATTCTCTCTCTCTCTCGCATTTATGTACTTACCTATAAACATTTTTTCTTGTTTGTTTTGCAAAGTTGTTGTCATAGTAACGAATACAGGTAGCATCGCTGCTGCAAGCACCGCTCTTGCGCACTGCGGATTACATATTATACGCACGAAAACTTCGATACCATAGCGAAGTTACTTTTTAATAAGAGAGTAAGTCGACCGTAGAGTCAATGTACATGAGAGGAAGACATGACGTCAGCGATGATGACAATCCGTTGCCATATACTCAACCATAGTGAGTACTTGTTCCTACTAATACAGTCACGATGACAGTTCTTGAGCTTCACCACGGGCGCCACATTCCTACCCTACCGCCCTACCCTAGCTTCGACACTGTGCTTGGTGGCCATTACCATTAAACAGGTGACATTGAGTCCACGCACCCCCCCCCCCCTCTCCAGCCCCCCGCTCTGTCTCCCCCGCGGGTGTCTCGACCGGATCTAAGCACGGCTTGCGAAATTAAGTGCAATTATATTATCTGAGAGAGCTGTGAGTACCTACTGTGGGTACAAGCCGCGGCCGCCGATGCAGCCCGACCAGTCACCTAATAAATAAAAACGGACGGTTTGTTATATCACCGGCCGCCGCCGCTCCGTCGTTGTTTTGTTCCCTATTATTCAACCAGTTAAACACTCATACAAACTGCTTTTAAATCTTTCACTAAATCGAAATTCAATTGCGGAAGCCCAAACCGTCTGTCATTACTTTTACAAACAAATTATGTCAATAAACGAAGCCTTACATAATGCTAATTAATACTTGATAACGTGGTTATTGGAAAACCAACGGCACTACAAATAAAACTGTAATAAATATGCATTTCAAACTCAAACTCATAATAATGAACCAGTTGTAATCAGAGCACGAAGTTTACAGGCTGTTTGCAACGCATGACGACGTGCCACAGCCTAGCGGGTCAGCGGACACAGTAGACACAGTGCGACAGCTGGCACTAATGTCTTGTGCCGCCATGTGCCCGGTGCCCAGTGCCCAGTGACCAGTCACATTCATAAGTAAAGCTTATGATCGTGACACAGTAAATAATTAATAAGGATTTACTCACCTTAGAGACCGCGATGTCATAGCGCGTTACGCAATTTTGAAGTTACGTTTTTTGCCCATTTACATTGAAATGTGGATATAATTTCCTTCATGATCCATTGATCAATTAATTGGCTGCTGGTTCATTTCCCGTCATGTTGGCTCTGGTCAACTGCGCCATTGTGGACCATCGTCAACGTTTGTGAAACATTCTAAGTCAGTGGACACCTTCAGGTCGGTTTGGATGTACGAAAGTGAATCTTAGAGCAGTAGTGCTCCGTGTGTTGAGTAACTGTATGTGTGTAGTCTGCGGCTGCGCGTGCGCCACTTTCGCCGGCGGAAGGAGGTCGCGCGCGCCGCGGCGAAAGGAAATGCACACAGACGCGCCGCGCGCCGTATCCGTGCGCAGCGGACACTGTGTGCTCAGCGACACACACAGACGATCAGTTATGTATATTAAATAGCCGCATTAAGTTTGCGAACACATCTCATAACACGCGCAGTCGCCTCCACTAAGTATGTATGTGTGTGTGTATGTCATCGTGTTCGCTGACGGTCAACGTGCCACATTACCATTCGGACCTTTCGCGAACTATTAGGTAACTGTGGTGAGTGTGTCCTACAGTTCTTAAGGAAACCGGATGACTTTGAGAATTTAACGAACAATATAGTGTTCGTTTAATCAAAATCATATGTCAGCATACCCGCAAAACAATATATTTAGTGGATTAAACAATATACAAAGTGTTGTGATCGTTGTTCGAAGCAGGCGGCGGCTGTGAGGCAAGCGATGTTTCCTTGGATAGCATCACGCATTCCACTGCACTTAGCTAACTGTTAATTATCTCGTCTGGCGGGATTCTAAGTGTTACAGATGAGTTAGCGCGCTGTATTATTACCTACATCGAGGCTCCATTGCATCCAATCATCAAAATCCAATGATCCAAAAAAATAACTACCGCGGTAACTAAACCGTGCTATCCGGACAGGTTCCAAAATCAAAATCAAAGTAATTTATTAAAATAAGGCTGTATTAACAATATGTGTTCCGGCAAACTAAAGTAGTTGCCTGGTTTCCCATATACTCGTATGCCCTTAGACCTTCAGAGAACGTTTAAGCCAAACATATCGTAACGTTAACCGTTTTGTTTTTGTGCAACCGCGACCATTGCGACCTTAGCGAGCAAGCCCGCGACCCGCATTCAACAAATAATTCAACGGAACCTATTGCCATGCGACACAGGCAGCGATAACACTTCAACATATAAAGTAAGAGAGAGGTGACATGCGAGGTGTTAGTGGGCAGAACAAACTGCTTCGAGAGCGGTCGCTACACCGCCTACTGCAGACACGCAATGTGGCGCAAGCAGCCCTTAAGTGGCCATCGTGACGCGCCGGAGTGAATGTCGCACGCGCATGGAAACCTATCTCTACGCACTACTGTAATACAGCCACAATATGACTACCGAAAGCGCATCGGCTACCACAGTCCACAGCACTCTGACTAAAAGTATATGTACGCGATAACAATAAAACTTCTGTTGTGTTTAGGTTCCGCAAAGCATGACGTTAGTACTGATCTGTTCCTGATGGAAAGGCTGTCGCGGGCATTCTGCTTCTGACACATTGTTAGAGTTGCGAGTTTCTCACCGCGCGGTTGATAGAGAACCCTCACAGTATAATGCAGTGAGACCTGTACACAAAGTTACTCTGCGACTCGGTGTGCTGTGTTGACAGTGAGTCTTCTGCACGTTGCTACTCTGTGACACTGCACAGCTAGCGGCGCGTGCGCAGGTCAAGGTCGCGGTCACCAGTGAACAATTACTTGCGCTTTCACACTGACCAGTCTGAGCACAGTTGAGTTAACCTGTACAAACCTGACAGATTACTATCTTATTAATGACGTTAATGTGCTTGTTTATTAAACTAGCAGTTTATAATGACGAGTGTAATGTTTTCGAGTTTATGAATAGTGATGCTCCTTCCAGAACTCCTCCGTCATAATTTTTCAATACTCATTGTCTTGAAAGAATTCACTGAAATCCACAAAAAAATACAAAAAATAAATGTATTATTTATAATAGTTATAACTCATGAACATCCGTCTTCCAACCATCAGACTATAACATCGATTGATGACAATAATGAGCACTGTATTGCAGTCTTAATACTTGAATAAACACTCATTTAAGTTAAATGTCGAGATAACATTAATCATGACTCGAGTGTGAGACACTAAAGCTGCCGAGCTTTAGTATACTTTATACTTAAATACTATTTCCTTGACTTCAATCGTTTAAGTTCACTTTCAATGCGATCAACTTGTTGCTCTGTTCCACACACTGTATTTCTTAACAGTTCACTCTCTCTCAAGTGAACGTCCTACAACTGAGTTCAGTTAAAGGCAAAATAATAAAATACCTTTATAGTGATGCACGTCGTCGCTAGGTAGTGTCAGCGTTTGTTCACAAAGGCTCGTTAACGGCCGCTACCCGCACGCTACGCCTCTCGTAGCTCGTAGCGGGCCCACATGCACATATTGACACACCTCCACAGCCTCCTACGGCTTATGGCTCGACAAAATCTAATACACTCGCAAGTGACCATCAAACTAATATACCAAACGCTCACACGAAACTGTACAAGCGAAGATGACTCGTAGCAAAGTGCTACGGCGCTACGACAGCTGCGCGCGTTGATGTCTTTTACACGGGGAGTTAGCTCTGTGGTTTATTACTTCGTAGCAATCCAGTTTTTGTTCAATTTGTTTTGTAGTGAGTGAGTAGGCAAAAAGCGTGCGTTGGTTTATTTCATGCGGTTGCATACTCAGTACAGTTATAATTTTGACCATAATAACAATCAACGCGTCGAGCTGATTCATGGTTTTTTTTATTAGATAATGTTCGTCGGGTGACTGTTGATATTCCCTCGAGAATGCTTATGTAGATCGACTAAACATGGTCGTATTTGGCAGTGTTAATTATAAGACAAATTTAATCGTAACTTAATTGAAACTAGCAGTGAAGAAACACGGTGTTCATAACAAAGGTCCGCTGGTTCCGACTCAAGGCTAGTGTCGGTGTGCGGTGAGTGCTGCAACTATCATTGATACGATATCAATGATAGAAACTAGCAACGACTGCTAGTTTCGTAGTTACATGCTCTCTATTAGTAAAACACGCGTTTTACTTACAAGCTTTATTAAAGAATAAAGGGTTTTTGTCATACTAAAATTCGTCCTCGGAAACATATTGTACTATTGTATTGTGTATTGGAAACATATGTATGGTTTGTGTGTGAGAACGCGGCGGGTGACAGTGGTGTGCAATGGGAGCACTTCTTGTTGCTGCGCTCGGCGCATGCGCATTGTGCATGTCTTGTTGAATGTTCACGTTTTTCCTTACTTCGCCGCTGTGTGGGAACTCGCGCGGGCAGCCGTTGGGCAGCCGACAGTTCAGGGAACCAGCACGAGTGGCCCCCAGTATCCGGCATAATGCACTTTTTGACGAGTTATCATTACGATACGTGTACAACTCATATCTATTAATAGCTATTTCTCTCGATGAAACATTTCAAGAAGTCAATCACGCGAGGTATTTCACTTTCGACCTAAAGTTGAAAATCAATTGCAATATACCAGATGACAGGTACATGCAACACGCGGACACAGCAGCCACGTGATGCAATGAAGAGAAAGATAAGCGCTGCGAGTGCCGCCTGAGCTGTGAGGCTGAAGACGTAACAGATGAACTTTACGCGATGTTGCAACACAGCCGCGCACGGTGCGGTTGCAGTAACGTGTCACAGCAACGTGCCAAGTCCCTCGCATTTGGCGCGTGTTGCCAATGCGAACGCGTGCAACTTTTACCGGCGACCTCGGCGCGCCACTCACCGCACATATTCACTTTTTTGGAAATATGCCTATAATAACATGCGCGCGCTAAAACTGTAACAGTGTGGACATGAGCGAGTCTCAAGGTCCACTGCGAGTGGATGTGACGGGTGCCCCGGGGAGACGCGGACTGTCGGTGTTGGCGATGTGAACAAACATATCGATCACATTCCTGGCGCATCCGGCGCTTGCGCAACAGTCGGCGGCGCACTCGCGCGAACGCTCGTTGCCACACTGCGTTTATTAATAAACTTTATGAACCGTTAACACCTCCACAACATATTCACAACGTTCACTACAAATACCTCATAAAGCATTTAATGATTTCTTCAAGAATAGAAAATCATTATTCATCATCATACCCTTACAATGGAACGGTTTACATCTCGCTATGACGAACGGTTTTGAGGAACGTTTTGACGGTCGTACTGTGATCAGGAATGATACATTCGAAGCTCTCAATGTACATTGTTTCCGCCACCCTCGACAATCTCGTCCAAAGATTAGGTTATTCGTGTAGGAGAGGCTACCGTGGCCGGTTATCCCGACGTCGCCGCGTCGTGCAGGTTGGCGACGCGTCGATTGCGTCACGGCGCTCGCCGATGAACCGCGGCTCCGTTTAGAAAGTACTGAAACTGTATGTACTTATATTTGTATGTAATTACATCTACTTAGCGTTGCATCACAATCCGACCAGAAACATCGCAGTCGCCAGTAAAAGGTTATCATTACGAGTAGCACGCTTTCATAGAAACTTCCCTTAGTGTCCCCCCTCTGCCCCCCTCGTCCCGACAGAGGGGGACCTCCTCAATGGCATACACAAACTGAATTATTTTATATACTCCTCAATGGGTAGATCTTTCAAATTTCAATCCGTCTCCTTCTTTCTAAAATAAAATCAGTTGTTTAACTTACAATCTTACGTCACAATCTCTTTGTACTGACTCCAAGCGAACGAATGTTTAAAGGAATCTAGAGCGTTTCGACGTCGTTAGTTGTGAGAGAGGTCGATACATCGGTCTCCCGCTCATTACTGACGTCACCCGGCCAGTGTTTGCTCCGTAGAGTGGTGCAGTGGGCGACGTCGAAGGGCGCCGAGGACGTTAACATTCTCCAGATTTGGGTTTTTTCCTTTATGAGTCACCCACCACCACCACCACGCGGTGAAAGGGTGTTGTGCAAAGTACCCGCAGCTGTGTGCCGAACCGCCTCCCCCCACACCGCACCACCACACCCCCTCGCCCCACAACACTTGCACTGCTTGCGTTTATGGCCACAATATAAAGTTAACAGTCAGTAGGTACTGCGATACCAGCCCGGCCTGCGATATAACATGAGACCTGGTATTACAACGCCGCTTGCTATTTCAGACATAATGAAATACATCTTTTACAACGACGCCAAACAACAAACGCAAATGTAGGCCAAGTTATCAGAAAATACAATAATAGACTACAAACTCAGCGCATCTGTATTATTTGCTGTCTATTTCCTTGTTCTAAAAATAGTTAACTCAGTAATAAGAGTACAAGGTTTATTTTAACAGTTACCTAATTGATGTGAGATCAATTAACTGTTAAAATAAACCGCACTCTATAGTCCCCGCCATGTCAGTACGTGCAGTACTGACATGGCGGGGTCGGGCGGGTCACAGTCGATCTGCATGTAACATATCGGCGCAGCGGTCGCCGACCCGCTGTGTGCAAGTATCCGCCGCCAATTATAACCTAGTTTAGTAAGTAGGTAATGGCGTTAGCCAAAGGTCCCGGTGTTATCGCCGCCAGGGGAAATGGCCCTCAGCGCGTCCGGTGCTGCAGTGTTGAGCCTGCACACGCGCGAGACCCTTCCGCACCGCAACTGGCCGGTGCGATACGCGACAATCGCCGCTGCAGTAATTTAATTGCGACACGAACTAAAGCCTAATGCGACGGAATCGAGGACTCATAGTAAACGCCCGTCGATAACGGCCGAGTGCGAAACTGGACATATTTGAGACGCCCGCGCCGAGCTTGCTAAAGCCGTCGCAATGATATTTCGTAAGTGTAGCTCCAGCTAGTGCAGCGAGCACTGCGCCTGCGCGGACACGCGTCACAGTGTGCAGCAGTTCATAGATGCTCAATAAGGTGAGTGCAAGAACTGTCGCCCACGAGATACGCATTGCCAACCTGCTGGTCTGTGGGTTACATCAGTAGGAAGCGCCGGGCGACGGCGAAAGTGTCCCCTCAGGGCCGCGCGGGTGACAACACGCTAAGATCAAACAATATTCATAATTTAAGGCCATATTTAAATATATTTCCCGCTTGTTGCACATTCACGAGCATAAGGAAGTGTTGTGAGTAATTGTTTAAAACATAATTTTCCGCCAAAACACAATACGTAGAAACGTTTAACTGCGACCGTGTGCTACCTGCGCGGCCTCACCAATCACACCTCGCATGTACTTACTTTACTTTCATTAATTTCAAGACTTCCGTGCCGCCGTAGGCACAGACAGCTTACAATAATAACAATTTATGATTTATATTTTTTTATTTATAATTTCACTATTAAATAGCAACATTTCGAGTCCATATTATTGCTAATCCCTTCGGACGCGTCACAGTAGATGTTATCCATCTCGCACGCAGCTTGCATCAGCACGTCATAATCTCACAAACATGAGCCCCGCTACATATGGCAACGCGCACTTCCAGCAGCCAGGCATCCTTCTACAGCCACACAGCCGCACATGACGAGCTAGTCGCTACATGGTTTGACAACTTGGACATGTTCGTATACCGTTCTCGAGAATCTTTTCACTTCGCTTTCATCTACTTGATTCCGTTTCATTTACAATGATGTAGCTCAGCGACGGCTGCTGTAGGAGCGGTGAGCCGCGTGCCACTGGGAGCGGTGAGCCGCGTGCCACTGGGAACGAATTCAAGACACGAACATTATTAATAATTGCTAAGTATTTGCAATTATCATATTAATTATATGTCTGCTAGAAGGTATCCTTGCTAGCATGCTAATATTTAAACTCGACCAACGAGTTTAATATGATTCGACCACAGGTTTTTTATATTTCTATGGATTCGACCTAATTCCGCAGCGCGCAATGATGCTCAATAACATACGACATAACACGCATTCGCGGCTTAATTGTCCCCCTGAGGTTTTGACTCGTACCGTGTGTGTGTGGTCAAATTCTTACTCGAAAGTCGTTAATTAAAATTAGTTTGATAATCAGCACTTTCTGAGCGTCATAACTTCATAAGTTACAAAAGCCAACCCCCATAACGCCTCGTCTTCACCACTTCCCTATGGAAAAGGAAACGGAACGAAGAAGTGGCGCAACAAACTCCCCAGTAATTATGAAATTAGGGAGTTGTCAGTTATAATCGGCGCGCGACATCGGACCGCACCGTGCAGTGCCGCGTCCGCGCCGCAATGAGTCTGCACGGCGTTGCATCACGCGGCACGTGTGCTGTAACGAGCCAAGTACATTACTATACCTCAACAACAATATTACGAAAAAAAACAAACCAAGCTATCAGATTGTCGCAACTCCACTGACACACGCAGATGCCGTAATAACTTGAACAGCTATGGAAACGTTTCGACCACAGCACCGAGCGGCTCACACTTAACCTAATTTGTTACGCGTTATAAAAAGCACATCGTCTAGTAGTTAAACATGGGCAGTTGGCAAATCAATTCAGTAGAGCGTTATGATTAGTTATTATTTTACAATTAGGCGCGTCGGTGTGCGCGAACCTTCGCCGCGGTGTGCGAGGTCGCGGCCTCCACCGTCGCCGATGTTCGGTCGCTGAGCGAGCTACTGTAGCGAACTGACCATGCTTAGTATCTGACAGGGCAAGCAATCGATCTGCTGCGAAACTTACTTTTCGCGACAAATATACTTCGCGACAGTTGCCACGTGCTGAACGGCGGCACTGCGGCGGCAGCACTGCGCCCACGCAACAAGCCCATTGTTGCGTGGGCGCAGTGCTGCCCCGGTAACCGCCGGTGCAGCCTGTCATTACCCGCACATTACGTGTATTACAGCGGAGCACACGACGTCGACACACACACGACACACGTGCTCGCACACGGCTACACGAGGAACACTACTACGACACACCTGCTCGCACACGGCTACACGAGGAACACTACTACGTCACACCTGCTCGCACACGGCTACACGAGGAACACTACTACGACACACCTGCTCGCACACGGCTACACGAGGAACACTACTACGACACACCTGCTCGCACACGGCTACACGAGGAACACTACTACGACACACCTGCTCGCACACGGCTACACGAGGAACACTACTACGACACACCTGCTCGCACACGGCTACACGAGGAACACTACTACGACACACCTGCTCGCACACGGCTACACGAGGAACACTACTACGACACACCTGCTCGCACACGGCTACACGAGGAACACTACTACGACACACCTGCTCGCACACGGCTACACGAGGAACACTACTACGCTACTATCTTAGTATAAATTCTTTATGATTGTAATTGTGAATAGTTCTCAGTTCTCATGATGCTATCTATTCCGAAGCGTCGCAGATAACAGACTATCTCTTACGTAACGTGTCATTACCTTCGGGTCGTGAAACAATGTAATTTGGGTGCAGATGCCCACACTGGGCCGACAAGGAAGTACGATAATTATCGTTTTGTCGTGAAGACGTGCACATTACATAGCACGCTGGTGTTGCGCCACGTCGGTCGAGCGCCCAATTCGTCGGCGCGCGCGCAGAACAATCGTCACTTTCGCAAACGTTACGTGCGGGATGCGGAACAAGCAGCGATTGTGCACAATGCCAGCATTCTCCACAATCAGAGTAATTGTAATCATTACACGTTATTAGTGTTGTCGTCGCATCGCTCACGTGCGGCAACCCGCCCTCACAGCTGACCGGAGCGCGCACTTCCGCTGGTTCCGCCACACATTCTTTGAATGACATGAAACTGTGAATGTGTCGAGGAATGTGGAGCTCGTCAGTGTCACTACAACTCCTCCGACCGACGAACTCAGCTTGAAGGGAGCCACTCTGTGCCGGCACAGGCTCGCGTCAGAGCGGTGCGTCGGTCCCCTTGTTGCATAACGATCAAACGATGAAGACATCACGTACAGTATAATAACTGGCTCCACTAGTTATTGCGTTGTTAAGTAATCTTACGAGAGGAAATAATGCTCAAACTGTATTGCGTATTATTATGTAGGAATACGCATATCTCAGATCATTTATTATTGCATTACTTATCATTACTTAACACTTCAGCAGAGGTCTCGAGAAGGGCCAGCGAGCCATGGATTGCAGTATCCTGGGGGCTCGAATTTCTGACCGTATAAGGAACACAACACTGCGCGCCAAAATCAAGATCACGGACGTTACCTAGAAAGCCGCTGAAGTGGGACTGAGCCGGATATGTCTGCCGCATGTCAGATGACAATTGGGCTAAGAGAACCACTGACTGGGTCCCGCTAAATGCACGACGCCGCCGATCTTGACGCTACCGAAAGGACTAGCCGGCACTCGCAACAGAGAGAATTGTGTAGAAAAGGGAGAGGGATCCCTTTGTCTGCGATGGGACAATACAGGCTACGTAGATTAGACCACTACGACTGTACCGATCTGCAAGCTGATACGATAAGAACGAACTACGCATTCACCCAGCATCTTACAATGTATTTAAATGCACGGTGTTATGTTCAGTGTCATATGTCATACTATCGAAAGGGTCTGTCAATCAGTAAACAGCGAGTAAATGTTATCTCATTAGCCTGGAGGTTGGGGGCGTCTGCATGCATAGTATAGTCAGCCTATAATGTTCCCACTGCTGGGACAGAAGCCTCCTCTGAACACGGGGGCCAAGTGCAGGTAGACAGATGTGGCGTCACCATGACGGCGTTCATTTGTCACAAAACGTTTTCATTATGAAGCTCGTTCATTAGCGCTCGTCAGGAGTCACGGCCGCGTCGCCTCTCGCACATTTGTCTTACTTCATTCACATGTATGTACATATCTCAAACATTATACGTATCTCCCGTTTCTATAACAAGGATCAAAGGCAGGATGATTTGCGAGGCACTAAACCACTATAAAAACTATATTCTCACCAATTTGATAATAATCTTTAGTTGCTAACTTTGAATGTACCTATATTTTCGATCCTGTTATTCGAAATAAGATGGGTAGAGATGATCAATCCTCACATGCGCAATGTATCCGCGCTTTATAGCAGAGAATCTATCGCTGGTGTCGAAACTAAACTATTCCACTGCCAAGAACTTATTTGACCAGGACTGAGATTCATATTCAAATAAATAACATCGCCCAGCCGTTCTAATTATAGACCGATGTAGTATATATATAGTAGTATAAGTCACTAATTTAGCAACAGCTCAGAAGCAATCGATAGATATTTACTACCTTTAATTGAGGATCTCGGATCTAAATCGATTCGACATAATGAGCGCCGGTACGAGCCGCAGTTGCAATACAGATGGCTGGTGATTGCGCGCGGTCGGCGCAAGGATACCGATACTGTGGCGCGTTGCGACATTCATTGTGGAGACAACACTCTGAAGTTGAGCTGAAACACATAATGTGCCGATGATTGCGGGTAATGCTGCACATTAGGCCTAATGGGCGAGTTAGGCGCACGCAGCGGTCGCCGGTCGACGGTCGGCTCTACAACACTCGTGGAGTAGGACGGCTTGCTCAACGCTAGACAATCCCGTCGATATATATAACCACCGGCTCGTCGCCGCCACACACCGCACGCCACCCTCGCGTCAGAGCGACCTGACACAGGACCTAGGTACGTGACACCTCACTACATCATCTCAATTGTATAACATTACGGGACCTCTAATGTTCTCCGCCGAAAATAGGTCGTAGCAAATGACGTAGCAACCGGCTACATGCTACGGGGCTACGCCGTCCGCGTGCTACGAGTGCGCGCACGCAACTACATACATTATGTAAATGAGCTTAATTCGATGTTGTGCAAAACTGTCAGCTTTAGTATCTGTTTATTTGTCAATAGAATTAATTATGTGCTGTTTCTTAACAAATTCTTTTCAAATGAAATATTGGAAAGTAAAATAAATTAATTTGAGTCATTTCGTAATGTAAATAAAAATGTAAAACCTTGTCATTAATCGAATATAATGAAAGCTCACTGGGAGCCTGCTACCCGTACATAAATAAGTATGCTGAGAGTGACGTGCGCTCGACACTTCAGCTAGCCCCCGACACCGCCGACAGGCGGCGCCACTCGATGTGCTCCGGCTGCACGTGTTTACTATTTAATTGGCGCTTATTGTTCTTTGTCTTGTGATACAACTACTATTAATTAACAGTTCAATTGCTCTTATTTGCTATACAATCAAAAACATCATCATTTAATAGTTGAATAGTGAAATAAAAAATGTTGAGTTACATCGGGGTCAGTGAGTAGGGTGAGTAGCCACGGACGACTACAGACAATCGATCAATTACCGCTCGATATAATTGCTCGCTCGTGGGTGGCGATGCGCACCACGAGCAGGTGAGTCGTCTGCCTGTAAGTAAACAAACAATGAGCACGTGTCGCCGGCGCCGCTGTGCGTGCGCTCACACACACACACACGCGCTCCGATATCAGTCTCACGACCATCATGACAAGCCAATCCTAATGCAGGTGCGTGAAAACACCTACAATAATTACATTTATATTTTTAAATATAATTGCGGTTTTATTTGACCGTGATCTGACATTAATTTCTAAAAGTCGACTTTAAACATAAATCAACAGTTACCAATAGACCTTGAGCTCATGAATACGATCCATTCTAATCAGCTATTGAGATGAACCACGAGCATCTATAAATGAAACTTTGAACATACACTTGCCATCACATGAATAAAACCATAGATCTGATCGCCGCGCTATAGACATTAATATCCGAAAAGGAAACTGTTGCAACATCACACTTCTTCATCGAGATCTTGTGGCGAGGGGAAGTAGTATGTCTTGTAGACGTTGCCGATCGCTGATCTGTCGTGTCGTGCTGTGTTGTGTCGGTATCGTGTCCGCTGCATTACGGACAATTAGTTACCGTCACTTGTTTCGGCACCTCTGCCCCTGCCCGCTGCCCGCTGTCCGAGCGGCCTGCGCAAGCGTTTGCCGCACTACCAGATAATTTCATTTAACTCGTTGAATGTACTCACAGTTTGAAATGCATCGCTTTACGACACTCACTGCAACATTAACCAAACACTAACACCGGCGCGCGGCGCCGAGATCGGAAGCTGCAAATAATGGGGCTTACCTACTGTTCAATGAGGATGTTGCCGTTAGTAATTGCCAATTGTCATTTCGCGTAGAGATATATATAGATATTTAGAATACAAAACCGATACATAATGGCTATGTTTGGTCTTAAAATTACAGACAGTTGCAAACCATATTTTATTGAACATCAAATTCTCTCACTTCCTTTCTTGTATATATTAGAAACGGTATTTTTTGTTAAAAAGAATCCCCAACTGTTTCGAAAGTCTTCAGATGGTTCCGAACGAAATCAACGTGATAGCCGGAGACTTGAGACTTGACTTGCCGGAGTGTGTTCTGCATGGCCCCAAAATTATACCACAGTGTACCAAAGGCATACAAAGAGTTGAATATTAGTAGTTTTAATAAAATGAAATAAATAAATAAATAAATAAATCCCTGAAAGCATGAAGAGAATATTTAATAAATAAATGATAATGTTACCGACTATGTGAATGATGTACTTTAGACATTTTGAACATGACATTTTTATTAATATGTCGTTTATTTATTTAGTTATCTTATTTTAATACATTTTTAAATATTAGTATAAAAAAAACATTTAAAAATATCAGCAGGGTCCAAGCTACCGGTGGTTAGGGCTCCAGAGACAGGAACCTCCTCACAATGCGAGCCGTATCGAGGAGTAATGCCTTTTGAATCAGGCCCTAGATCGAACGGCCTAACGAGAGCCTCAATAGATGTTGATGGAGGCTTCGGCCATCAGGCCATTAGCCGATACGACAATCGGCACAATGATAGCCGAGCTTACATTCCACATGTCAACAACATCGTGTGCTAAGTCCAGATATTTAATTTGTTTCTCTTTCTCAGCTTTCACGAGGTTCCCGTCGTGTGGAATGGTAACATCGACAATCATTGTGCGGCGCACTAATCGATCTATCACCACTATATCAGGCTTATTGGCGACAATAGTCCTGTCAGTAATGATAGACCGATCCCAGTACAACGTGACATGGTCATTTTCAAGAACTAGGTCGGGCACATATACTTGTAATACGGTACCTCAGAATCGACAAGTTTATATTTCAAAGCAAGTTGCTGGTGAATAATCCTGGCTACTTGGTTATGCCTGTGCAAGTACTCACCGTTAGCCAGACGAGAACAACCAGAGATAATATGTCTGATGGACTCACCCGGACGGTGGCATGCCCGACACACGTCAACCGTCCCGTCCTTCATAATATGTCTCCGATAGTTATTCGTCAAGACAACTTCCTCCATAATTGCACAGACGAAACCTTCAGTTTCCCCGAAAAGGTCCCCAAAACGTAGCCAGGATACGGACGCTAAGAAGTCTACACCGGGCTCATGAAGAGCCCGATAGAAGCGCCCGTGAAGCTCCTTGCTTTGCCATACCTCCTTGCGGTCATCGGTAGTAAGTATTACAGGTTTGCGCCAGTTCTCTTTAGCCATGGAGAGTGGGGTGAGTCCCTTGTCCACTGCAACCACATCACGGTGCATACCCACTTCGGCTTTTAAAAAATATTCTCTGAGATTGCACACCTAGTGGACTTAAACTGTCGCTCTGAAATATTCCCCGTTTGATACATACAGGCTCATCATTCCCCTGGATCTGTCGACACCCCGGATATCGAAGGACCGTCCTCGATTGCCCCATGCACGACTTAAGAAAGGTGCGTAAAGTTGCATCGATCTTGTACAATTCCAGCACCCTCACGAGCCACGCATGTGGCACCGAGTCATAGGCCTTCTTAAGTCTATCCAGCATGTCGACAGATCCTTGCGGGATCGACGAACCTGTTGGCTAATGGCCATGTCGATGAGGAGTAGCTCCTTAGTACTACGGGACCCATTCCTACATCCATTTTGAGAGGCAGACATAATCGAGTTATTGTCAATGTGCGTATTAATTTTTGCTCTCAAAATGGATGTAAGAAGTTTATAAACCGTCGATAAACATGTGATTGGTCTATAATTCTTGGGTTCCGCGGGACTACCTGACTTATGAAGCAGGTGGGTAACGCCTGTTGTTAGAAACTGCGGTAGCGACCCAGACTCTAAGGATGACTGGAATTGAGATGCCAAACGACTGTGTGAACTAATTAGCCATTTTAACCAAAAGTTATGCAGTCCGTCCTGTCCTGGTGATTTCCAATTCGGTAATGGACGGACTGCTCTGGCTACGTCTAATGGCGTAATTATGACTGGTTCCATTTCTGGTATAGTTCCACACACTCGCCCGATATCCTGCATCCAGCCACCCTCAGCGTGATAGACGGGCACCGACCATATGCTGCGCCAGAATGCATTCGTGTTGGCATCATCCGGGCGGCACACGTCCGTCACGTTTTGTTCAGGTCGCTCCCAAGCTCTATATACCCACCTCTCATCGCTCTGGAACATGCGATTCTGCGTGTACCGATCAACCCGCCGCTTATACCGCCGAATACGGCTCGTCCATGCACAAACTTTCTGCTTCAGGAAGTCGATGCGCTCTGTGACATTGGACATGTATTCCCGAGGGCTGATTCCAGTCCCCGAAAACGCCTGTCTTACAAAGCGCATCACTCGTGGTCGTGTATTGCCCTCCCTGAAGCAGTATAGTTTGCCGATGAGTACCCTGGCCCCATCGATACGACGCTCGGTCCTGTACTGCCAGGCTGATACGGCTGGTTTTGATCGAGTAGCTCCGTCACAATTTGGAAACTTGACGTTAGCTAAACGACATGCCGCCACAGCCGCGCAATACAGGATCGAGTGTGTATTATTATTATTTTTATTGATTTAATGTAACATTATGATTTTTGTAGTTTGAATTATATTATTTTTATATTTGTATGCCTTTCTAGGCAAAACATGCTGAAACTTTTTTTTTTAATCGTTCCAACTGATTGTAAAGCTACACATGTTTTTGACAAATAAATATATCTTATCTTATCTTAGAGGACTCTCTTGGCCGATGTGTTTGCTGCACACCTGGAGAACGCGAGGTGATGTGTTGTTACACATCACCTGCGGGGCTGTTGCCCCCGCTCTCCTGCAGCCGCCCCCCGCCCCCGCACGTGACACACTTGATCCAATTTTGGTAATTCCGCCGTTATCCGCAAGGCTGCTGATAACTACGACACAAACTGGAATGGAAACTGATTTGCATAATGTGAAGTGTTGATATTGAGCAAGTTTGACCGCGCTTACGAAATATAATATCATACATTTAAAATTCAAATGTTAGACGTGACCTAATAAACCAAACTGCTTCAACTGTTGATGGTCTCAACTGTGAGACTAGTGCACACACTCGCACTTGTGCGCGTGCGCGTTTGTTGCAGCTTTATCGTGCAGGTTGAGTGTAGCTGTTAATTTGTGTGTGTATCTAAATGAATCGAGAACAGAGCTGTCCTACTGGTCGGCCGTAGTCCTGGACTCAATGTTCATGTCAACTGTTGTGGAGGCACAAAGTGTTTGAAAATTCCTTTAAAGAAGTGAAAGGTTTTACAAACTGCGTGTGACTGAATGTCTCTGCATATCCTTTCTGCAATACTTGAAGGTCAACTGCAATATTTCCTTCAACAGGTGTTATTGACTCGCTCGCGATACGTCGGCGTACAGTCGTCCCGCCTTATAAGTAAAGCGATCAATGCTAGGTGACCCACTACTTGCACAATACGAAGCCAAATGTCCGTTTTCCTCGAGTGAGCGGTACCCGCCGTGCGAATGTATCGGGGCACCACTTGCGACACCCCCCAACGAGTCGCTCCACGCGGCAGCTCCAGGCGAGCGGCACTACTTATTGTAGAACAAGTCTGATACATGCCTCATGCCTGGAAACCTAGCTATAGCAATGTTCGTGAAGTTAATACAACTCCCAGAGCCCTCATCAAGATCGCTTGTAATTACAATTATGATAAATGATAGCCTGCAAGGCGATGCCACCGACGACCACTAATTTTAGATAAATGGACAGATACGTGTAATTATAATGATACGTTCACAAACTGCTCATTACACGTAGTTGTTTCATCATTACAAAGTATTTTTACAAAATAATTGCATACTTAAGATTAGCTAGTTTGAAGCTCGTTACAAGTTACAATGTTTCTAACATTACGATATTTACCGTCATTACTCGAGGCACCGGCTATTAACGACAACGGCAGACACAGACGTGAGCGGCGCGGCGCGGAGATCGGTGTACGGCCGGCCTAACGGTCGCGACCTCGCCTGTCCACGCTCGCCCGTTCATGATCCATTGGCTCCAGACATGCGCATATCATTTGTAAAAGGAACAATTTCGCCTTAACCTCGACGAAATAAAAGTGAGTCGGTCATTGTCGGTGGCCGCCTCAGCAAAATGTTGCAACAGTTAATTACTGTCGGCTGTAATATAATGCTCCATGAGCTTAGTATCGCTAAGGACGCGCCCTTGCCGCGTCCGCACACAGCACGCGTACTTCCTGTGTCGAAATTATGATATAACGAAAATAAATATTAAACATTCCAAGCATTCGTGAACCTAATAATAAACATGGTCATTAAGAACCTACAGAATTTAATTACATTTTTAAGAATTTCAGTATCTCGTGACTTCGTGAGGCAATAGTTAAGTCGTACACGCACACGCGCGCACGCCACACCTGCCGTGTACGCACAGCATTATGCGCTGCGGTAATTCAATTCAATTCAATTCAATTTATTTATTGCAGATAATAAAAATCCATAATATTACATAAAAACAATATAGGTAGAACATAAAGATGAATAAATAAAAAAATACAATGAGTGGTAATGAGTGCGCCGGAGTGCCAACAATCCTCAATGGTCACTTAACTTAACGACTGAACCTGTCGTGTTACACGGTTATTAAAGCTGGGGGAATTCTCGCACCTTAGTCGTTTCTCAACTCCAGTACATTTTATGTCAACGAGTACCTATTAATACAAAAGAAACCTAAAGTAACCTATAAATTACATTTATGTGTTGTGTATATATATAGCCAACAATCTGGGAACTCTTTAATGACACAACTCAATATTCTTTCTAGTAATTTAACTGATAATATTCTTAAACATCCCGCAGATAAGTTTTTAGTGCTCGGTGATTTTAACCAACCGAATATCGACTGGCACGCTTCCGTGGACGGGAATCATCTGTGTCCTGGTAACTTGCATGCTCCCATTCAAACCAGCTTTTGTGATACTCTCGGTGCTTGCAATTTGCTACAGTACAACTCACATCGTAATGTGAACAATAGGATTCTTGACCTCGTCTTGTCTAACAGTGAAGTAGCTGTTACTTGCAGCCTGGATGTGTGTCTTCGTGCACTAGGGGACTAGTGCACGAAGACACAAATCATAAGGCACTCTGCAACTTTGCCGACTTCGTTCGACTTCATCAGCTGCATTCTCGGCCTCGAGTCAAGTTCTTGTATGCTCAGGCGAATTAGGCCATTAGAGCTAAATTGTAGGCCTCTTGACGAAGCTCAGAGCTTTTGTTTGTTGCGCACATTGACAATATAGTCAACAAGGCTTCTAAAGCAGAGTTTAAGAATATCAAAACCATGAAAATTCTATACTGTGCTTTGGTCCGTAGCCATCTCGAAAATGCTTCTCAAATTTGGAATCCAAATTACAATGTTTATATAAATCGCCTTGAAAGTATACAAAGGCGATTTTTAAGGTACACTCAATATCGTTCGTTCCTAACTATACTAGTCGGTGTAAGAAATTTCATGATCTTCCTTTACACGAACCAAGGAAAATTGCAGATCGTGCTTTCCTATTTAGTATAATGAACGGGTCTACTGACGTCCCTGAGCTGGTGGCCAAGATTGGACTTCGTGTACAGTCTGTGTTTCTTCGGAGACCTCATCTCCTTCATGTACCTATTGTGAGAACTACATAATAATATATGTATTTTGCACCATATTGATATGGTGTGCCGGGATGTTCAGCTTAATTTATTCACAAATAGTGTCCATAAATTAAAAAAAAATGTTGAGTAATTTTTTCTTTGAAGTGTAACTTGTTGAGTGATGTATTTTATTTTTGTTTATTCTCTTCAGTTGTTTCTGTGTTTAACTCTCACGCTGTTTATACCGCTTGTCAATTTTATACATAAGTTTTTTATAAATGGAAACTTGTAATTGGCTTTCTTCTACGTATTACTTTGGACTACTCGAATGTATTAGCTGTAAGTTAAAAAAAAAAGTTTTCTGAAAATTAATAAAATAAAATAAAATAATAATGTCTATTCATATAAGTATATCCTTAGATAAACGAGTATATCTATGTTCTTAAAGTATTGGAATTAAAACTAAAGTGGTAACATCACTTTAGTTTTAATTACTTAAAGTAAAATAGCAAACTTTGAATACTATATGGTGAGTACGAGTGACCTATCGTACACATAATATTGTAGTAGTAGACGAGTGGCCGTGAGACAACCGCCGCCGCGATCGATTGCTATTCTCACAGAATCGATTGCCTAACAATTCTCTCACAACGTTTTTCTATTCATAAAGAAGGTGATAATTAGAATTTGTTTTAGTAACGATTATTCACTATGAATTTTTGTATAACTTTGTACTGAATGACTAAGTGAGCGATTAATTGTCGGATCGCGGGCAGAGTAGAGGTCGCGGTGCGCCGGCGCAACCCAACGCGGCCTGCATACACAAGTAGCACACACATAAGTGAGACATACACACACACACACCATCGTGCGGGTCCACCGAGCTGCGAGTGTCGCTTGTTCTATCTCATGATATAAATGCTATAATGATCTTGGGGTCCCATCAGGTCCCATGGTGCCAGCTTGTTCTCGTTCTACAAACACGGAAGCCAGCAAACGATGTTCACGAAGAAGCGATTTATATTATTATGAACAACTTGTTCATAAATCAACTCATTGGCATCGTTTCATAGCTTCTTAGTTAGTAGGACAAACGGTGACGCCAGCGCCACCCCGGTGGAACTGTGAACTAACCGGCTGTATGTCCCGCAGGTCCCAACAGACAGTTTGCAACGGTGAGAACGAAAAGGAAGTGTGGTGCTAGTCCAGAACAACGTAAACAACAAGCATGAGGACGTCCGTGTACATAGTAGCGCTGTGCGCGCTGGTAGCCGCACATGCGGCGCCGGCGCCCGAACCAGCACCCGAACCCGCGCCGGCGCCTGCCGCGCTTCCCGACCCCAGCGCCGACGACAGACCCGAGATCATCGAGATCATCGCCCCCGCCGCCAGCGCACAGGTAACTAACATTCCCAAACATAAGGATCAGAGAGCCGCGTCTCATTGCAAGGCAAACAGACGTCGTCATTGCGCGCCGCGCGCCGGTGCCTGCGAACAAGAAACGATCGCCTCTACAATAGCCCGGAGTACCTTTACCCACATAATTAAATCTTAACTCAGTGTAACGCGAGAGACGGGGTGAGGAGTGAGGGGACGGGTCAGCGCCTCGCGTGACCCTAATCACGTCGATCCATCAATAATATAATTACTTAATTGCATCGCTTTGTTTATGACAATACCCCTAACATTAATAATAATGAACGATTCGTCTATCTCTGCCCACGTCGAGGCTACGACTTTTTGACACCGATTAGGAGGCCACGGCGACGCATCAAAAGCACGCGATTCTTGTGCAACTGAAAACGTCCTCGTGTCCTCCTATCACAAACATTTGTTTTGTTATATAAACAAAATTTCTTCTAATGTAACAATGATTCGTTTTGCAGGAAACGCTGGCGACATTGAACCTGGGTGCGCCCGGCTCCGAGCTCAGCGAGAGGAACAAGAGAACCATCGGCATCCTGCGCCAACTGTTCCCTTCTCTCACGCAGGTATGACACGCAGGCTCCGGTCAGCGTCTTCCGAACCGGACGAACTTAGTGGAACTAACAACCAGTAGTTAGACCCCCTTTACTAACACAGGAACTTATCTAGGCCCTCGGACCCATTCCGAGCCAGTCGAGCAGGTGGCGGCGAGTGCCGGTCACCACCTGGTGAGCCGGCGCATGTGACGCGGTTCGCGGACTGTCGTGTGTTGTGTGTGGTCGCTGTCGGCGACGCTAAGGACGGTGTATGTTCTAGATAATCGAACAGAAGGTACAGCAACTAACGAGCATGGTGCTGTCCACGCTCGGGCCCGTGGTGCTGCGCCTGTTCCTGGGCGGCCGGAACAACGGCGGCAACACCGGCAGCGGCACCATCGAGCTCGACGACGACGACGATGATGACGATGACGACGAGCCCAGCAGTACCACCGCCGCGCCGCGCCCGCTGAGCGCGCCCGTCGCTGGCTCGCGGCGCAGGCGCGCGCTGTACATCCTGCCGGTATGACGTCACGGACTATGCGCACTCTCAGCCTGCCCGGAGACGGCAGTGCGGGCGCGCGCAGACCGCGCGCCTTCATCGTCATCGTCATCGCATCGTCATCGTCACTCACGCATGGCCACGTCACGTCACACTAACCATCACCTCCACTTCACCACCGCCGCCTCTTACGTGCGCCTCTCTTGCAGAACGCCATCGCGGAGGAGAACCAGCTGCTGTCCGGAGCTGAGTCGCAGCAGGCGGAGGTGCGCGTGGCATTCGGCGAGAGCCAGCCCGGCGACCAGCAAGCGGCCGCCAGTGACGACCAGCAGACGGCCGCGCAGACGAACGCCGCCAGCATCGACGAGATCACGCTGGACGACGCTGACAACAGCGAAGAAAACAGAAATAAGAGGTGAGTCAGCAGGCAGCATTATGAAATTCGTTAGTACTACGTAACCGACATGTACCGTATCCCAAGGATGAAAGATTTCAGAATCTTTCGATTCAGAATCTAAAGTTCTGAAATCTGACAATGCCTGACAATGGTAATATGAATAAATTACCGTGAAAATCGATTAATATTGTTTAGCGCCTTACTTAACGCAGACGTGATGGTATTGTGCCGCAGATTGCGTTACTTCGAACAATACTCGGCAGTGAGAGCTGCTATTGTAGGTTTTTGCGATCATATTCGCACGTTTCGATTTAGTTTCGCGGCGAGGCGTGCGATCATGTAACTGTTACGAGCGGCTCACATGAGCGCGTCGTGGCGATGCTAACGAGCCGAATGTTCCAGATTCCTGAGCTTCGGCGGCGGCGCCGGCGGCGGCTCCGGTGGCGGCTCGGGCAACTTCCTCTTCGACATCGTCAGGGTAAGACTCACGCGTCTCTCGTCACACCACATTATCATTAAAATTTTACTTGATAACTTTACTTTCATTACATTCACTGTTTACACATTTAAACAGCGTTAGCATAACAACAACTCGAGTACATAGGTATGTCATATTCGCCATGGACAACCGCACTGCAGTGCACGAAAAGTACGCGCGAGGATTGGGCGATAGTTGCGCGGTAGTTGCGCGTCAGTTGCGAGTGAGAAGGTTTGTTTTGCAGAGCGCTCCGGAGGCGATGGCCCGTGCGGCTGGCACGGCGTTCCGTCTGTTCGCGGGCACGGACTCGCTAAACGTGGGCCTGACCGCCTCGCACACCGCCACCCTGGACCCTAACGACCCTCAAGTATACACACACACAACATTCTGCACCTCTACATAGACAACACACGCCAGACCGTAGAAACGTCGCACTACGAAAGACCAAACCGGGGGGTCTGCTTACACCCTAGTGATGAGCAGTTGTTCCGCTTGGTCCCTGGGGGTCTCACTAAGCGTTGGACTGGGCTATCGTAGCGCGACCGAACACAGCTCGTAGAACATAGCCAGACGATCATACGTCTACATAGAACACAGTAGTGACCGTAGTTACCGTTGACTCACGCAGCCCCAAACTAACCACATCCGTGTTATCCATCCCTCATGCTCCCTTTCCAGTCGCCAGTAAGTTAGTGTGCACATTACAGATACCGTAGGTATTACTAACACGTACGTAGCGCATAAGACGAGTGTCGTTGTACGTCATGCGGACGTCACCGCGTGTCGTCGGCCTCTCATCACGTCGTTGTTGTAGTTAGTCCTGTAGATTAACATCGTTGTTAGCTCGAAGCGGAATATTGGGAAAGGTTGATGTATTGTCACTTGCTTTCAGAGGTTTTTTGCAGAAGGTGCAGGAGATTCGGCTAGTTGGCGACAAGCCACATGCTGATGACTCCCTTTGCAGTTATCTTACCTCTGACATAAATCTTATGGTACCGTCAACAAAAGTCACTGTGAATACTGTGATGCAACATCAGACGTAAAATAGCTGTGAAAGGACAGTAGATATGTTGCAGCCAACTGGTTAGCTGGTCTTTTTACTAAACGGCGCCGTTGGACTAGAGGCCTGAACAATGTTCAGCCATTCAATCAAACAGCTAGGCAAATGACTTGGGTCGATAACGTTGAACTACTTACCTAGCTCAGACATATAAATTACTACTGATTTAAAGCGGCAGTTGTTTATTGCAGTTTTAGTAAATAAAAAATAGCAAAATGCATGTTTGCGTTCCAAGTTCAGCAGTAAAAACTGAGCAGTAAACTAAATAAAAATGAGTCATAAAAATATTTAAATGGGTAATTAAATAAATATTTTGCAGTAAAATTACTTAACGGGCAGTTACGTGTGGGCTATTAACAAATCGGAATTAGCCGGTGAGAAATCTAACTTGGAAGTAGCTCTCGATCGGCTCAGGCGCGGTTGGTCACAGTTCTAACCTAACCTGCGAACTGCCGATCTGTTTACCTGCCTAACTACCCGTTCCAACATTTTTACTGCCCATTCATTTATTACACTAATTAAGCATTTTTGTACTGACATTGTTTAGTGAAATAACCGACCAATTTTCTTTTTATTACTGTTCAGGTTTTATTGTCACACTAATTAACAACCGCCGAAAAATAAAATGACTGCCCGTTATTTATTTCACTGCTCATAATGATCTCCTTAATGTTTGAACGCTTTACTACCCATTTAAAAGTTCCATCTTTTTTTGTCACATTGTCAATTTATTGTATATAGCATCAGCCAACCAGTTCACTAAATGTTGTATTATACGCATCGGCCACATATCATTCAGGCCGCCAGTTGAATGGCGTCATTTAGTTAGAACGCCAGGCTGCTAACTGAAAGGCTAACTAGGCTAGTTGGCGGCGATAGATACGCTGTAGTTACTACCTCCGCTCTGCAGCGCCACAGATAACACACCGATCAGTGCCATACCGATACTTTGCTCTCTACACAGTGCAATCGCAATGTGAATAAGGGCTGGCGCCCACTGGCGGCACGGCACGGCAAATAGATTTTTATGCGACGAATAGAAATATAACTTAAATGCATGACAATAAAATTGAAATTTCAATGATGATGCCAAAGGACGTCGCCGCATGCCTAAGGATACCGCGGCATCCCATGCTGCCGATCATTGCTGCCGATAAAATTTCAATTTTATTGTAGTCGTCTTTTAAGTTATATTTTCTATTAGTCGCATAAAAATCCCTTGCCGTGCCACGCCGCCAGTGGGCGCCGGCCCTAATGTTTGTCGTAAGAAAAGAAAATATTTGAGCGGACGTAACTACTACTGTTACCTAAAAGATCAAATTCCGAATAAGTAATATAAATAATTGCGTGTGCTCTCGTCGAATGAATTGTGGCCAATGAAGGAGGGCGATCATCTGGATTAATGTAATCTGTGGCAGCCGCGAGAATGATCGCCGTACTAACGTGTCGTGTTGTGTTGCAGCTGGTAGCCGGCTCCTCGTCAGGCTCGTCCAGCGGCGACGCGGGCGCGGCTGACGGCGACGACGCCGGCGCCGCCAAGGGCGACAACCTCACTGAAGGTGTGCCCGGCCCTATCACGAGGCTGTTCATCATCGCCAACCGCGGTATCGCCAACCTCATCCAGGACCTCATCCTGCGTATCGCGCAGACCTCCGAGAGAATAGTCAACTTCAAGGCGCGACTGATCACCTCCATCATTTAATGCGCCAGCATGTAGAACAATATCCTAGTGTAGGTAGTAGTGTAGAGGCCAGCGGCGCGGGCCCAGAGCGGCTGAGGGTCCGCGCCGCGTGTGCGCGCGAGACGCCGCACGTGACGTCACGGCACGTCGCGCCGGGCGGGGCGCGCACGGGGCGGCGGCGTGGCGCGGCCCGCGGGCCGCCCGGCGCCGCCGCCGTTCCTGCTCAAGCTTTTTTTTACACCGCGATATTCTCGATTCGTTTTTACGTTTGTAAATATGTATTATAGCGGAATTTGTATAAAATAAATAAATAGTTAAATTATTATCATCTTTTACTTTTACTCCACAGAAATCTTAATAATAAGTATTAAGATTTCTATGTTTTACTCTCTAAAATGAACCCTCGTCAATTGAATTCGAACTTGAATATTAAGTGAATGTCAATGAGATGCCAGCAAAGAAAATAAGCTGAAACGCCGATCATGGACGGCGTGTACACAGTGTCTGAAACGAGACGAGGTAGTAAAATAAATATAGAATAGAATCTATAGTTTCCTACATCCTATGCAGGATGTAGGCAACCCAACAGAATTTGAGAGGATAAGTTCCTGGTTCCAGCCTATGTGTTATGAAGATTTCCTTCAAATGGTTCTTACACCTATGCCAGCGTTCCTATTCCTACGGTTGCTGACTGATGTATTTTAGCACTAGACTTATGTACTTACATACCTACACCTAAAATCAAGGTCGTAAGTAAACAAGCAAGTTAACGTCACAACCACCACATAGAATTCCACACTGCCTGCGATACTACCTCCAAACTGCTTAAGTTACAAAGTTGTGTACGAATCACGAACAGCGTGGCATGCCACATCACCATGTAGCAAATTAAAAAGCATTTCTAGTTATAGAAACATCTCGTAATAAGGTGTAACAATATAATAAAAACAAGTTAGCTCTTATTTTTTAGTCACCAGCCACATCAAAGAGTTATGAGTAGCTGTTAAAGAATGAGTCTAGCATTTTAGCTATGCATCCAACGAAGACGCGCCGGCGCGCAGGGGTGGTGGCGGAGCGGGGCAGCCGCAGTACGTCGCGGGCTTGCCGTGTGTCGGCTGCGGGCAGCAAGCACGGCTGCCGCGCTCGCAGCGTCATCGGATGCGTCACGCGCCTGTCCAATATGTGCCGAGCCGCCCCTTTAAACTGGATATCATGACTGAACTCGCTGCAATTTGAACTTAATGATAAATACTACTTTCTGATGTTAGATTATTTATACATAAGATTAGTGTCTACCTATGAATAGAAATGAAAACAATACCGCCAAGCGCCACCTGATATCCTTTGTACAAAGTAAATACTCATACGTAGTAATAAAAAATAAATCACCAAAAAAAAATTTGTACAAAAAATATTTATTTTTGATAGATCAAAACATGATCAAAAGAAGCATTTTCTTATTATGACATGTCAAGTCACTGCTGCAAAGCCATGATAACTCCAAAACAGTTCAAAATGATGCTCAAAAACAACCAGAAAGAATTTTTACTAATAGATTTTGACCGTAAAATCGACTAATCCTAAGACAGTCACAACGGTTGACATTCATGACATTGACAATACTTAACAAATTGACTTGACACTTTGTTGTGACCATCACGATGACAGATGACAGCAAGGTCTATTGGTCTGGATTGCATCCGCCCAATCCATCCCAAAAAGTATTTTTTTACTGACCGAAATAAATGGAATAACAGAAAGTACAAAATAAATGAGAGAATATGGCGTTGTACGAAGGAATAGCGTTAATACAAGAGAAGCAGGCTGTCGTGTTGGACCTCGGCACTGACTACACCAAGTTAGTTATTTTACAGTGTTTAGTTTTCTTATCCTTTCAATTATTCGCCTTTAAAAATCTAATCTATGTCATGTGTAAGTAGTGAACAAATATTTCACTCTGATTTTGAAGGTGTCCTAGGTATAATTATAAGCTTCAGTGGTTCAGACTATGCCGCTACATGTCTTGTGGCTTAGTATACCATCAAAATCCTCTTGTGTAACTTATCTACTAGTATTTACTAATTGTTTACTAGTATTTCCGTGGAGCTACACATATTTTGTGCATCTTTGATGTGCCTCATACTCATTAATAATAGAATCTAAGAGTTAAAGATGTTTAAGTACAAACATTGGGAAGGTTCTTCATTGCTTGTGTGCAGTTCATTTCTGTTCATTGCAGTGGTGATTATATAAATAAACTCACACCTTCCTGTGGAGATAGGCAGAAACTATAGAACACCACCCCAGACACACAGGTGGTGTTCTATAATAATAATTAGAAAATGGTTTTCTTATTATTCTTGTACTTAGTTTGTTACCAATTCTTGTGAAATATTTTCGATCGTCTAATAGATGTTTTGTTTACTTATTAATAGTTGTTACTATGAATTCATCTGGAAATAGCTTCAACACTATTGGCCAATGGAGTGGAGAATTAAAAATCCCTCTCTCATCTCTGCACACTATAAAGAACTTGTCATCCTAATTACTTTCTTGTTTCTATCAAAAACAGGTAAACTAGTTAGGCTTGCTATTCAATAAACAAGTTGGATCTTATTCTAAATACTTATTAATGTGTGTGTTTGAATTTTAATTGAACACTCAGCTAAAATGTATACTTAATTGCACATTCACTCGGTCACCAAAATGTGGGCTAGTTGGCGTTCAGACCTCGTTACAGACACCACATACTCTAAACTATTACCATACGTTTTGCCAATAAGTTAGTTATATATATAATTTACCATTTCCCGTAACAAAGTGTTATAATGATTCAATATGTGTCACCTGCACACGTGGGGACCTAATGGCAGTGTCAGCAAATGGTATCCGTGTTGCTGAATTTTGGGCCATTCAAAAAAACTGGGGTGTTACTGATTCCAGTAGGAATTTCTCAGTAGCTGCTGTAGTCTAAATTTGTCCCCAGTAATACAAAAGACTTAGTATAACGTACCTGTTGAAATGACCTGCAGGGAGTATAATAATATTGAAACCTCTTTATTTCCAAATCTTACTTTTTTAATAAATTATATTAAGTACCTATATTATTTTTTTATTATTTTTTTTTATTTTTTTTTTTGTTATTATTATTTTTAATATTAAATAGATGATATGTTAATGTGTAAGTCTTGGGCCTCCTTGGGTATAGGCCTTCTCCAGTTGTTACTGGTTGCTTTTTGTATATCATCAATCCATCATTGAGTCTGCTTCTTGCTCTTGTACGTTCGGGACCATTCAAACTCAAACTCAAAACATTTATTTCAATTAAACCATTTATAGGCACTTTTGAATTATCAAAGAATAGGTCCGTTAACTGATACAAAACATAGATCTCTGGAGAAGAAGGAGCAAGAAACTCCAAGGACACTCTTTTAAATCAAGATATTACAAAATCCTAGGTACATTATTCTTGTTGCTTCTATATGTGAGGACAATATTAAAAAAAATAAGAAGCAGTTCACAATATAACATTAAAAATAAACCCTGGCAGTTAAGAGACAACTAGTGTCAGCCGGCGGCGCCCGTTCACGAATATGACTCGTTTATCAGCTCAACACACGCGCCTCCATCTGTAAGACATTTAAGTGAGCATGACATACTATCAACTGCCATGCTCTTTCAAGTCAACATCATAATATTAACGGATCCATGGTTCTTACATTTACAAAATTGAAAAATGCTCCTAAATTATACACAACACTAGTTTAAATTTAACTACAAAAATGGAAGAAAATGATTAATATCTATTGAAGTATTCAACAATTTAAACTTGATTGAATAAAATTAAAAAATAAACATTAAATTCGTAATGCCAGAAAAAATAAAAAAGGGAAGCATCTCTTCCAATTATTAAAATTTTAACAAATGAGCCCAAGTGCCTGTGGAGCAGGACCAGCAATTAACAAACCATTTTTTTTATCTAAGTATACTTATAATAAATCTGTAGAAGTGAAAATTCTGTACATTGAAAATATCAAAAAAATAAATGACAGGGGGTGTTACTAGACCGACACCGAACCCAAAAATGTGATTAAAAAAATTTTTGTCTGTTTGTTCAGGCATCACGCAAAAACTGCCGGTTCGATTACGATGAAACTTGGTATAATAAAGTGAGTAATTATTCTTTAATATCCTGGGCACCACACTGGGTACTTTTTATCCCGGAAAAGTATATACAAAAAAAAAAAAACGGTTTTTGCGGTTCTATCCCTAGAACTATAATATTTTATCTTAAGATACAATATCGCTCGCCATACAATTCAATGGACTATCAAACACGACGAAGATAATAAATAATATTTCATATTTTCGTATCTTAAGATGAATTTGTATGGCGAGCGATATTGTATCTTAAGATATAATATTATAGTATCTTAGCCGTGTGAAGCGCCCCTTTTTTTTTTTTTTTTGTTCCCGGGGTGGAAAATCCTCATGGATGTCCGCCGCCCTGGGGCGGGCGACGGGGTCTGTCAGACTCTTACTGACTAAAAACCACCCCAGTGGTCCATCTCACACCTACGCCGGGGGTCGCGGGAACGTAAGATCCTTCCGCAACCCCCGACTGGTGCCTCCTCCTCGGGTCAGGGGGGGGAGTGAGGTGTTTGACTCCCCCCGCGACGTCGGCGAGGGGCGCGCGTGGAACACTACGCGCCGTCACCTCGGGTCCTGATGTGTGGGGGGCGACGGACTCGGGGACGTCCGTCGCCCCCCACACATCGACGGACGGACGTCCCCGAGTCCGTCGCCCCTGGACCCATTTAGGGGGGCTGGAAGAGGGCGTTATCCGCCCTCCGCCGACGCCCGGTGCGCCTGCTGCGGGCCGGGTGAGAGGACGAGATCTCCCTCTCCCTTTCCGCAGCCTCCTTCTGCGAGACGACCGTTTCGCAGAAGGAAACTACCGCGTCCCAGGACTCTTCGCTGCCGACCATCGACTCGACCACGGCCGGCAGCGACAGGTCACTGCCTACTTCTGAGACGAGGGCACGGCGCGGCTCCTCCCAGGCGGCACACTCTGCCAGCGTATGCCGTGCCGTGTCCTCCCGGCAGTCGACGCAGTGGTGACACCGGGCGTCCGGCTCCCTGTTTATGCGACACAGGTACTTCCCGAAGCAACCATGCCCCGAGAGCACCTGCGTCACCCGAAACGACAGGGAGCCGTGCCTCCTCCCGAGCCAGCGCTCGAGCACCGGCCGGACCGCCTCGATGGTGACGAGGCCAGCGGTAGGGCGTGTGAGCCTGTCCCGCCATTCCGCCACCAGGACCTCGCGAAGCTGAGACCGACGCAGCTCCATGTGTCGCTGCATCGGTCGCTCGCCCCGCGCCCTCGCTTCCTCGCGCCACCGATACAGTGACGCGAGTACTTTCGCCTCGAGGTCCCAGGGCGGGGATCCAGCCAGTACACAGGCGTGTGCAGCGCCCCTAAGTTATGCTGTAAATGTAGTGCTGAAGGTTGAATTTGGCTTGCACGGTTCGCAACACACGCGTGGCGCCCGGCCGCCACGGATCGCTACCGTATATAAGGACGGAGTCTGAGCGCGCGCATCATAGCCAAGTACAGGGGGCAATAAGGCGCACCAAGCCCAAAAAGGCACCTGGTGCGGATGGAATCTCCAACTCAGCGCTCCGCCACCTGCCACCTAAAACGGTGGCGGCATTGACTCGCCTGTATAACGGCATACTCCGCACCGGTGCCTTCCCCACCTGCTGGAAGAAGGGGAAGGTAATTATGCTACCCAAGCCCGGGAAGAACGTACTGAAGCCGGAAAGCTACCGGCCCATCACGCTCCTCCCCACCACGCTCCTCCCCACCACCTCCAAGGTGTTCGAAACGCTCCTGCTGCGCCACCTGGCTCCACACTTGACGCCGCGCCCGGAACAGTTCGGGTTCCGGGCCGAACACAGCACGACGCTCCAGTTGTCGAGGGTACTGCACATCCTTACAGCGGCTGTAAACAAACGAGAATACGCCGCTGCAGTATTCCTCGACGTGGAGAAGGCATTCGACAGGGTCTGGCACGCCGGCCTGCTCTACAAGCTCACCCGCACCACGGCGCCCCGTCGCTTGATACAGGTGGTCTCCTCATTCCTAAAGGACAGGACAATCAAGGTCTCGGTGGAAAACGAGCTCTCCAGCGCGCGCCCCGTCACCGCGGGCGTGCCGCAGGGGAGTTGTGTGTCGCCTGCGTTATACTCCATGTACACCGACGACATACCCGCCACGCACACCGCGAAACTCGCGCTGTACGCTGATAATGCCGCGTACATCACCACATCACTGTCGGCCGATCATGCGGCCATCAAAATGCAGCGCGCCCTGGACGACCTCCCCGACTGGCTCAGCAAGTGGAGACTGTCGGTGAACGCAGGCAAGACGCAGGCGATTATCGTCACGGCTCGCGGCCGGACGCTACCACCGAGCCTTGAGCTCATGGGGACCGAGGTCAAGGTGCAAGGTGCAAGGGCAACCCGCCACCTGCTTCGCCCGGTGCTCTCGTCACGCCTCTCCACGCGAGTCTAGCTGGGGATATATAAAACCTACCTGCGACCGCTGCTCACATACGCCGCCCCGGCTTGGCTCGCCCTCACGGCCGAGGTGCACAGGAAGAAACTACGGACGCAGCAAAATTACGTGCTGCGTCAAATCGTCGGAGCGCCCCGGTTCGTGAGGAACTCTGTAATTCACAGGGACCTGCGTGTCGAGAGCATCGACGACCTCAGCGCCCGCCTAGCGAGGGGCATGTTCGCGCGTGCCGACACCTCCGAACACCACCACATAAGGGACATCGCGCCATGGCACGCGCGACCACCCGACTACAAAAGCTTCCCGCGCGACCTCGTCGCAGACGTCGCGCCAACCCCACCGGACTAGACGCCTGAGTAGGTCGCCCTCACTCTACACGCGGCCTACTCAATCAATAGAACTCCACACTCGCCACACGACACCAGCCGCGCACAAAGCGGGCTAAGTTAATATAGGCGCTACGTGCGCGGCACACACACACACAAGTCGCTCGATACTCACCACCACGCCTCGCCCCCCGCACCGCTGCCGGCCAGATCTGGCTACATTGTAGGAGGGCGGGTACAGCACCCGCTGTAGCGGAGCGCCAACCAAAACCGGCGCCCTTGTTGCTAGATCGGCTCTTGCCGGGCCTTCCCTAGGGAACTTGACGGCACGGTTGGCGCAGTGGTTAAGCGATTGACTGCTGCGCTGCGTGTCGCGGGTTCGATTCCCGCACGGAACAAATATTTGTATGACCTACAAGTAGTTGTTCCGGGTCTGGCTGTTTGTGTATGTGAGTTTAAATGTTCGTAAACGCACCCACGATACAGGAGAAATTCCTAGTGTGGGGCAACGATTTAAAAAAAAAAAACAGGTCGAGAGACATAAACCTCGGTCAAGGGGCCGAAAAGAGCCCCAACACCGACTCCTCGCGCCCCCTTCGGGGGCGCCGAGAAGACTATGACGAGCGCGCATCATACATTTTTTGAACTTTGATTTGAACGGACGTGTCGAGTGGCAAGCGTTCGTTCTTATTAGCATTCTATAAATTGTATGTTTTAACTGCTACTTGCAATTCTAAACCGTGCTTTTCAGTGAGACCTTTTTATTCCTTTTAGTTTTTACTAAGTACAGTTTAAGGTAGAGTTATTTAGGTTTATTTTTATAAGTCGTAGGTATAGATTTTAATTTTAAAGTAATAATAATAATAATAATAAAATTTATTTCTCAAAAAACTTAATAATAGGTTACAGAAAAATAGTTTGGCAGTATTAATTTCTAATAGGTGGATGTAGCCACTGCAACCGAACTAGGCAATGCCTGTATTTCGGTTTCCAGCGCCTTTTCCCTCGATATTGCAACAATAAAATGCCAACAAAAGTATGGTTGGTTGTACTATTAATAAAACTTTGAATGACTTAAAACTAGCTTAAATGCTACATTGTATAAAATTTAATTTACCGCAATATAATAAACAAATGGTCTATACGTGAGTGAGAAGTGTTTGAGAGTGTGTGTGAAATAGTAGGTGATATGTGGAGTTTGACTGATGTGGGTGTGTGTGTTGGGCTAAGTGGGTATGGGCGTGTGAATGCGTGTAAGTGTGTGTGATTGAAGTGCATGATCGTGATTATTAACTAATATTATTTTAACATTCTGATTACTGTACAACGCTTAGTAATAACTCGGTTTCTTCATAATTTAGTTGTTGCAAATATTCACTTACTTTTTGTTTACATTTAGATTTAGTAAGCGGGTAAATATTTAATTCTTTATTGATTTTGCTATAAAGGAACGGACCAAGAAATTCAATAAATCTTTCACTAAATTTAGTTTTACAATTGATCCGTTCCATACATACTTTTTTATTTCTTCGATTTTGCGCGAGTGGGTCATAAGGTAGTTTTGTATGTTGATTAAGGATAATGTTGAGGATGAAAAGTTGCCTTACGGTCAGAACCCCGCAAATCTGATATAGAGAGACAGTAGGAAAAAGGATGGGTTTAAAAATACACACCTTTAGAATTGCGCGCTGAGCGATTTCAATGGACTTCATAGTGGTTTTAAAAGTACCCCCCCAGGATGAGATGCAATAATTTAGTAAAGACTGGCCTAGAGCATAATAGATTTGTTTTAGGAGATAAGGCTCAGCAGCATGACGCAACTTTTTAAAAACATATATGAGTTTGCGTACTCGTACACCAAGCAGCTTGATATGTTCTTTGAAGTTTAGACTTCTATCTATAGTAACACCTAAGTACTTGATAAGTATAAGTAGTATATTTGATAGTGTACGTAGTCTAGGCGTTGCTGGCGTCGATCTTAGCGTGAGTTGTTTTTCACATGGTCAGCTTTACGTCGCTCTTTCCTGTGTGAGCAGACCAAGGAACCTTTATGTTTATATTCCGGACGGGCTCACTGACAATGTCGTGTATGCTGAAGCTCTCAATTGATGTCGTACGGTGACTATCTGTCGTTACCATTATCTTTGTGAGCATTCGTTGCAATGAACGTCAGCTTCGCTATCGGTTATCCTGCTAAACAGGTACCAAAGTAGAAATCTACTACAAAAAACTTACAGAACGCGAGCGATGCCGCGAGCATGGCATATCATATACCCTCTTAATCACCGCTAATGAGACACAATTGGTTTTCTATTGTAATTAGCCACAAAGGGCCCGCATCGGGACAGAAGTATTAATACCGGTATGCTCGATAGATAACGTTCTACACAAATAGCACTTTACACAAAAAACTCATTGATAAGTTTCGTCATCCACGTGAACGAAGTCGCGGGCACAGCTAGTCTACAATATAATCATCCAACTTATAATATGCTTGTCTACATAATGTGCGTTTAATGCATGTTTCTTATTTAGTAGAAGAATATCAAGTGGTATTTTATTATAACATTTTACACAGTACCCCATAAAATCAATCAAACAATATCTTTATTATGGATCATAGGTACATAATACAGTTCTTTAATAATAAAATTGTGATCCGGTATGTCCCGCCCTTAGGGCATACAATAGTTACATAGAAATTAAATTAAATTTACATACAAATTATTAAGATATCACATAAAATATAAAAAAGATAAAAATAAAACAAGGTATTTGAGTAGGTACACATCAGTGGGCCGCTGAACGACTGAGGAAGTCTATTTACAAGCTTTTATTTAGTTTCACCTGTCCCGATGTTTGTCTGCAATCAAATCTTGCAAGTTAAATTTGACCCACTTCCCGGTTACCGATTAAGCTGAAATTTTGCATACATGTGTATATCGAACGACAATGCAAATTTATTATGACATGGAGCTGATCTGATGTTGGAAACGGAAGGTGGCCATAGGAACTCGGTAATTAAACGACACAACCCCATCGAGTTTGGGCTCGTATGATTCATCTTGACGAGTACTTTGGTGCTAAGATGGTTACTTAGCTTTAGTGTTTAATTTGTGTGTAGATCAAGGAGTCTTCCCAGATTTAATGAAATACAGTAAGGTTATTCCACTTTTTAAATCTGGGGACAGCAAAGACACCAATAATTATAGACCAGTATCCGTGTTGCCGGTATTCAGCAAAGTATTCGAAAAGGTAATGCTCAATCAAATGCTTAATCATTTTAACAACAACAAAATCTTACACGATCAGCAATATGGTTTCACCAAAGGACGTTCTACGACTGACACCGGTGTCACCTTATTAAAACACATATTTACAGCGTGGGAGGAAGCCCATGATGCCATAGGAAGCTTTTGTGACCTCTCCAAGACTGCGTTAATCACGAAACCTTACTCTTGAAACTTGAGCATTACGGACTAAACGGAGATAAACTTGCGCTCAGTTTAGTAAAATCTTATTTACATGATAGACAACAAAAAGTTCAAATAAATGGTGTCAATTCACTTGGTTTACACTTGGTTTTTAGTAAAAATGGGTGTTCCACAAAGCTCGATATTAGGTCCTTTCCTCTTTTTAGTATACAGGATGTCCCCAGAACTCAACGTCAAGCCGAAACGGGGCGACAGGATTGATTGTAAACATCATGAGAAAAATCAGAAAAAATATCTATCCCATGCAGTTTGAAAATTATGGGCATTTAAGAAAAACCTAAAAATTTGGTCAATCTGTAACCATTTTTCGGTTATTGTGGTTAATTTTTATTATTTTTGTTCATTTAAACTTTGGAACCGTAACCCTAAATAATATTTCTAAGAATCACAGTCAAAAATAATGACACAATTGCCCCAAGTTTCCTAGAATTTATTAAACTATGAATTTAAAATTTTCAAAATTTGCCAAACTTGAAAGGCCCACCTTTAAAAAAAAATGTACTAGTGCCTTGGCAAGTGCCATTAAAAGTTGGCGCACTTAATCAGGATTATATAATGGTACAATACTTGTTAGTTTCATTCTAAAAAAAACGAGTAAAAAAATAAAAACCTCAAGTAACCCGATATTTGCTAACCCATTTTACTCAGTTAAAATATTTTTTATTCGCACAAGCTCTTGGTAGGTTCTTAATTTTACGGCAAAATGATGAAAGAGATGGATAGTGGACATGTTTGCCATGAGTGAGAGAGACAGATAGTGACGCCATTTTTACCAAAGTCAACAAAAGTAAGTAAAATTAATAAAATAATGAAAAATCTTGACCTAGTATAGTTTAGGTTTATTGGAATAAAAGTCATATTGGGAAATAACATTTAATAACTAGTAATTCAAAAACTAGTCAAAATGTAGGGAAATTAGGGGTATTTTTGACAGATTGAGACTGAGATCAGACTGCGAACGTTCTTAATATTACGAGAATTGCCCCTCAGGTGTATTATTAACGAATAAAACAGTGTTATCATCAGCAAATAGTATTTGTCGTGATTATGTCTTTGCTGTTCCCAAATTTGAAAAGTGGAATAACTTTACTGTACATTCTTACGTTACTCGATCTACACATAAATTAAATATTAATGCTAAATAGGGCGCAATTGTCTCAATAATGGATTGAACAACTTTAGTAGACATATGTAGACAGACTTTAGTGGACACACGGATCTTCGGTAATTTTAATCTTACATAAGTTCCAGTTTGTAACCTGCTTCAAGGAGTAATGTAATGTGTCAGGTTCGGGTTCACGGGCGAGGCGGCGCCGCGCTGTATCGTGCGCTCGCAGTTCTGGTGCGCGGCAACGCGGCGCTACCGGCGCGTGCACGACTACGCCTCGCCTGACGAGCTCTACGACAACCTCGTGCACATGCTGCATCTGCTCTACTTCCGGTAAGCACCTCCAACTATAGATATTAGTAGAACAGAATGTCGGTATGGACCCGGCCGTATATACCTATCTGTTTTGAGTCCGAACTGTGGACTCGCGATAATTGTGATGAGCAACGCGTGCATATGTTTGCAGACACGTGCTGGTGAACCCGAAAGAGCGCAAGGTGGTGGTGGTGGAGTCGCTGCTCACGCCCACTATGTTCCGCGAGACGCTCGCCAAGGTGCTGTTCACGCACTATGAGGTAAACTTTTGCTACAATCGTACTGTAAGCGCACATACAAAACTTGTTTTGGATAGGTTCCAGTGGCATAAGGAGAGCAAAGTCGTGATATTCCTTCTTTGATAAATTATTATATGGGAATAGTTAACAACTGTCATAAATCTGTCTCACAGTACATGCCAATAAAATCTTCGACCAAGAGTTAATTACCTAAGTGCGGCCAGAGTACGAGGTACTGGGGACTTCGCACGCGAAACGTTGCGCCACGGAGGCGCAGCAAACAGCCTGTGCTTTGTGCCGCGGCAATCATTTATTAATTCCATGATACAATTATGGTTGCTAGTGGCATTTATATTCAAATTGGGAGACCAACAGCATTTACGGACATAATATGAGTTTATTTAATAAGTTCATTAATTAAGCCAGTAAGGTGTTGGCACTCCCTCGACCTCGCCACGTCTATTCCTAGTTCAGGTAGAATCCTATTATTGTACTTCTAGTTTAAGGCCCTATATTTTAAATTCAAATGTAATCTTTTAAAACAATATGAAAGGTGTCGGGCGTGATCTGGGCGGACAGCGGGCGCCTGTGCGCGCTGACGCTGGGCACGCCCGTCGCGCTCGTCGTGTCCGTCGGCGCCAAGGAGGCCGAGGTGTGCGCAGGTACTGCTACTCACTGTCTAAGTACTAACACGTCCCCCTGGCCGCGGACCCAGATTATTTGATGCAACATGTCTTTTTCATCCATACTTCACTATTAGCCGTTATCTTGATAGTCACCCCCTTTCTAGCCATATCATGTTTCACTCAATCCGTCCACCGTTTCTTAGGGTTTCCCGTACTCTTATAGCAAGCCACATTCGTACTTAAAACTTTCCTCACGACAATTTCCTTAGTCTCCCGCATCACATGCCCATACCATGACAACCGATTTCCATAAAACTTTTCAGTCACCGGTGACACTTTTGATTAATAGCCCTTTTTTATTTCTTTTTTTTTATTCCTACATTCTGAGCAAATAAATGAATATTCTGTTTTATTCTATAGAAAAATAAAAAATGCTCTGTTCCAAAAGTATCTCATGAATGTGTAAACAAACCCTGTTCAGGTTAAATACTTATGCGTTCTATACACTGCTATTCCGCTGCATCAGGTTAGACTGGAAGGCAACGGCAACTTAGTTGGGAAAAGGCTTGGCAGATTGATTGAGTACATTTTTTTTAGTGTGTTTATGTTCTTTTTATTCGTCATAGCATAGCCAGCCTATAATGTTACCACTGCTGGGACACAGGCCTGCTCTCGGTGAGAGGGAGTGGGCCGTAATCCACCATGCGGGCCCAATGCGGGTTGGCGGATGTCACATGTCTTCGAATCGTCGTGTCTTCGTGGATCTAGGACATGCCGGTTTCCTCACGATGTTTTCCTACACCGTTTTGAGAGCAGTGGTGATGAAATTATTTACGCAAAGTGCCTGCTTGGGTTCGAACCCACGACTTAGAACTCGTACTCGCCGTTACCACTGGGCCACCACTGCTCTATGCGACATGTTTGCCGCAAATAAATGTATTTTTCTCTCTTTTTCTTACATATTCATCAGATACTCTTGGAACAGACTAAACCAACCTTGTTTATAGTTAGAGACTGACCTACATAACAGTCTGTGTAGAAGATTGGAAGATAGTCAATGATATCTACTGTAGTGAACCGGTTGACCGTACAGTCTGTTGAGTGCCTCATGCCTCCCGCAGTGGTGCACTCGTGCGTGGTGCTGCACGCGCTGCAGTCGCAGCCGCTGGGCGCGCACGCCGTGCACGCCGAGCTGGCGCGCCTGCTGGACGAGCACAACGGCGCGCCGCTCGACCTGCCCGACCACGTGCTCGAGGACATCAAAGGTGATACGACTTACACATTCTTAATTGTACGCGAAAGAAATTGTATTAGTAGGAAGGGACACATTTATTATGAATATGCATCTAACAAATAATGACATATTGAACAAAAGAAATGATAACATTGTTTTAAATCAAATCATTATTTTAGAATAGAATATATGTATTTATTTGTATATTAATTATGTTATTTGTACAAAATTATGCTTGATTCCAGGTATGTTCTACGATTTGGCATGTAAAAATTTGTACATAAGTACAACTGTACCCCCAGATATACATAAATCTGGGGGCACAGTTGTACCCCCGCCAAGACGGGCAAAAAACAAAAAGGCAGGGCCACTACCTACCTTTTCGCGAAGCGTTTCGTCGTATTTTCAAATCCTCTTAGCTTCTTGCTAGACAGCTCATTCTTAGAATAAGATGTAGTTAACAGACCTATAAAACACACGAAGGGCTGATTGTTCAATCGGTAGATAATTTTTATTCGTGGAATAAAATTAACGTCTGCTAGTTTTTGTATGGAAGAATTGTCAAAAATTTAAAATTATTCCTCCGATAAAGTTAACTGGCGTTGGGAAAATCAGCCCTTAGTTTTATTTTTTTAATTTATTTATTTACTCATGGAAAACCAACAGCTTTACATAAATATACTGGAATAAGAAACATGAAGCCAATTATAGGTTTTCACGGCTAGCTATACAATAATACAGTAAGAAATCTTATACACGACAAATCATCAAGAACATAAGCGCACCAACCATCAAATCGGTACCGCCAAACATAAGGAATAAACAACAATAAAATTAAATTAAATAAGTACCAGAACTAAATTAACACTAAGAATTGATTTTGAAGAAATCAAGGTTCAGCCTATTGCGTACGCTTGAGCCTTTTGTTGAAAACAAGTCAAACGAGAACTGCTTGCATAAGTCATTAGTCTTTACTCGCTCGCACTAAAAATGCGTTTTGCCTGTAGTTGGAAGAAGATAACGGAATAGCGATAGGTGGATTAAATCTGAGTAATCGCTGGGGAATATTAAAATACAGCTTACGTAGAAACTGCGGACAATCCACCTCATTGGATACAATTTGAGCGGAAATGTGCAATCTGCTAATCGGCGACGGTTACTAAGTGGTTGTAGGTGAAGTTTCCTGCAAAGATCCAAATGGTATGGTATCCGCAAACGATAACACAGAAACCTAACAAGTCTTTTTTGCACATCCTCTATGCGATCGATATGCACGCCATAACGCGGGTTCCAAATTTGAGTAGCATATTCTAAATGACGTCTCACAAATGAGCAATACAATATCTTGATAGTTTTCGCTTTCTTAAAACACGCTGCTAGTCTCATTACAAAACCTAATGCTCTGGATGCTTTAGCCACTATTTGCTCCGCGTGAACATTAAACTGAAGTTTACAGTCATGGTATACGCCCAGGTTACGAACACCGATGGATGTTTTTATTTTCTATTAATTAAATAAAATTTTATCCAAAAACATCAATCCGTTTCTTACTAAACTTCAACTATATCCGACGACCCTGCATACTTATATACGTCGATTTCGTCATTAACTCACTCACTCACTCATCAAATAAAAAAATAAATCGGCAGTTCCCGAAGTCCTAGAATTCTGAAATTTGGTATGCAGGCTAGGATTTGCATATAAATAAAAACAAATAGAAATCTGTAATAGGGTCTGTATGTAAAAAAAACTGTAGGGTATTTCCCTAAGTCCAAAAAACTGAAATTTGGTATGCAGGTTTGCGATTTGCAAACAAATAAAACAAAAGAAATCTGTCATGTGTTAAAGAAGATGCAAGTATTTATATAAAATAAAACCTCTGGGTTCTTCTAAAAAAATCAAATACAAAGTCATTTATTCAAATTAGGCTGAGAATCAGCACTTAGCGAACGTCCAAATTACAAAAGACAGTCCCCCAAAACGTCCGCCCTTCACCACTTCTTAGTGGTTTCGCTGGGAAGAAGTGGCACAACAACCTCCCCAGCTTCCCGAACTTTGTTAACATTCACATTACATTTGACAGGGTTCACCTTATAAATATTGACTGGTAGTATCAAAGCACAACAACCATCTATTATATAATTAATAGTTTAGTTTCAGGAAAGGTAGGTCGACGATTGACGCGGTAGTAAAACTCATTAGTCACATTTTGAAATCGTGGGATAAATCCCAGGATGCAATTGGCATTTTCTGTGACCTCTGAAAAGCTTTTGACTGCGGTGACCACAATACACGTATCTGTAAATTACACCACTACGGAATTCGTGGACAAGCCGCTGAACTTGTTCTTTCCTATCTATCAAACAGGCAGCAAAAAGTAAACGTTAACGGGGCGACGTTCTCGGGGGTCTATTTAAGATGGGCGTGCCTCATGATTAAATTCTTGGCCCTTTCCTATTTCTAGTTTATATTAATGATCTTCCTTCCTATTTTTTTGCATATTTAGTTCTAAAATCAGATTTTGTGGTAATGTATAAAACTAGATTTATCAAATTTAAGTCGTAGAGATTCAGCGCAATAGTAAGAAATCATAATAATTCCCCGACCAGAGTAATACATTTTTATTTTGCTGGCCGGGCTGGGCCCAACTGATGAAACGTGTCTGGTAAAACTTGATGGCACGAAACTAGATGCTATTACAGAAACTGCATTTCTAGGAATTACTTTATATTCAAAATTGTAATGGGGCGCTCACATTAGAGCTCTTTCAGGTACATTAAGTTCAGCTGCATACATAATCGCATAATTAATTACATACTATTTACTTAACTTTACTTAATTGCATATGCAGTAAGAAAAATAAGGCAGTTTACTGATAAGTCCTTATTGACGCCGCAGCCAAATCTATTTTAGTATATTTTGATTATTTCCTCCTTACAATGCCTTATGGCGTTCTGCTGTGGGGATCGGCATCGTAGATTCAATTTTCATTTTACAAAAAATCGCGAGCGAGCGTTTTCTCGCGAGACTCTTAGAAACAAATTCAAAGAAATTTATATACTAACTCTGTCTTCTCTTTATAAAGATTCTATTTTTAATAATATCTTTGTACCTTAGAAAGTATTTTGTATGTTCGCAAAAACTAAGAAGCGATTTCCGTACACGTAGCAAAAATGAAATTGTGCTACCTAAATTCAGATTATCTAAAACTAGCAAGTCACTTCTTTTATATAGTATCCGCTTTTATAACAAGTTGCCAAAGTCAGTTACAGAACTTAGCGATGGAAACTTCACAACCCACATCAAACATCCTTATCAAAAAAGCATATAAGTTTAAAGACTTGATTACTAGGTTTGGCAATAATTCCTTCTGCATGTGACTTCTCTGGCACCTCATTAACGGCATGACTACTACTAAATGTCTATTAACTGTTCCCAAATTGCGATGTTTATCTTTTATAATTTTTTACATACTTCTTGGACATATATCACATATCTTCTTATTATTTGACGTTATAATCTACAATTCCAATTTCAACTGTTTATTAATGGTTGTAATGGCAATCGTGTATCATGTTGGTTTAGATGGGTTTTATTTATCTTTTAGATAGATTCTTTTATATATTGTGAATGTGAGAACGTTGTAGGCCTTGTAGGTTTGTTAATTTTATATTTTATTAAGTACCTATCTACTTGTTGACAGGCTTACACTGTCCTCGCATACCATTTGAAAACATTGTAAAAGCTAATTATTTTTAAAAGAGTAACCGTGGAGTTTCTTTCCTGCTCTTCTCCATAGGAAACGACCAATCGGAACCGTGCACCTACCTTCTGACGTTTCATAAGTGCCCATGTAGGTTTATGTGAAATAAAATATTTGATTATTGAATGATATACGATGACGTCTCGTCTCGACTCATTTCAGTGAAGACGTGTTTCGTTAGTCCCCGCTCCCGCGCGCTTCAATGGGCCTCGGACTCGCCGCCGACCGCGGCCCGCTCCGTGCGCTACGGGCGCGTGACGGTGCCGGGCGCGGCGCGCGAGCTGTGCGCCGAGCCGCTGTTCGCGCGCGACGCGGAGCTGGCCTCGCTGCCCGACGCCGTGCTGGCGTGCGTGGCGGCGTGCCCGCGCGACGTGCGGCGCCGGCTGGCGGCCAACGTGCTGCTGGCGGGCGGCGGGGCCGCGCTGCCGGGGCTGCGCGCGCGCCTCGCCGCCGAGCTGCGCTACCTCGTCACGCAGCCGCCCTACAGGTACAGACACGTGCTCCACGTGGCACGTGCCCGCGCGACGTGCGGCGCCGGCTGGCGGCCAACGTGCTGCTGGCGGGCGGCGGGGCCGCGCTGCCGGGGCTGCGCGCGCGCCTCGCCGCCGAGCTGCGCTACCTCGTCACGCAGCCGCCCTACAGGTACAGACACGTGCTCCACGTGGCACGTGCCCGCGCGACGTGCGGCGCCGGCTGGCGGCCAACGTGCTGCTGGCGGGCGGCGGGGCCGCGCTGCCGGGGCTGCGCGCGCGCCTCGCCGCCGAGCTGCGCTACCTCGTCACGCAGCCGCCCTACAGGTACAGACACGTGCTCCACGTGGCACGTGCCCGCGCGACGTGCGGCGCCGGCTGGCGGCCAACGTGCTGCTGGCGGGCGGCGGGGCCGCGCTGCCGGGGCTGCGCGCGCGCCTCGCCGCCGAGCTGCGCTACCTCGTCACGCAGCCGCCCTACAGGTACAGACACGTGCTCCACGTGGCACGTGCCCGCGCGACGTGCGGCGCCGGCTGGCGGCCAACGTGCTGCTGGCGGGCGGCGGGGCCGCGCTGCCGGGGCTGCGCGCGCGCCTCGCCGCCGAGCTGCGCTACCTCGTCACGCAGCCGCCCTACAGGTACAGACACGTGCTCCACGTGGCACGTGCCCGCGCGACGTGCGGCGCCGGCTGGCGGCCAACGTGCTGCTGGCGGGCGGCGGGGCCGCGCTGCCGGGGCTGCGCGCGCGCCTCGCCGCCGAGCTGCGCTACCTCGTCACGCAGCCGCCCTACAGGTACAGACACGTGCTCCACGTGGCACGTGCCCGCGCGACGTGCGGCGCCGGCTGGCGGCCAACGTGCTGCTGGCGGGCGGCGGGGCCGCGCTGCCGGGGCTGCGCGCGCGCCTCGCCGCCGAGCTGCGCTACCTCGTCACGCAGCCGCCCTACAGGTACAGACACGTGCTCCACGTGGCACGTGCCCGCGCGACGTGCGGCGCCGGCTGGCGGCCAACGTGCTGCTGGCGGGCGGCGGGGCCGCGCTGCCGGGGCTGCGCGCGCGCCTCGCCGCCGAGCTGCGCTACCTCGTCACGCAGCCGCCCTACAGGTACAGACACGTGCTCCACGTGGCACGTGCCCGCGCGACGTGCGGCGCCGGCTGGCGGCCAACGTGCTGCTGGCGGGCGGCGGGGCCGCGCTGCCGGGGCTGCGCGCGCGCCTCGCCGCCGAGCTGCGCTACCTCGTCACGCAGCCGCCCTACAGGTACAGACACGTGCTCCACGTGGCACGTGCCCGCGCGACGTGCGGCGCCGGCTGGCGGCCAACGTGCTGCTGGCGGGCGGCGGGGCCGCGCTGCCGGGGCTGCGCGCGCGCCTCGCCGCCGAGCTGCGCTACCTCGTCACGCAGCCGCCCTACAGGTACAGACACGTGCTCCACGTGACACGTGCCCGCGCGACGTGCGGCGCCGGCTGGCGGTCACGCAGCTGCCTTGAAGATATAACAGCGTAATGCATACAGGATTTTTTTAACCAGTACGCAAATTTTGACAACAATCTTATCACTTACGACAATAAAATTCTCTTTTACGAAAGATGTTTACTTTAAAGCAGGGGTCACCGATGAGTTTCGCTCGGGGTCTGTTTTAAGAAATGAAATGACCATCGCGGTCCGCACAACATTTTATAGAAAAAAATATTTATTGAACAAATGTAATTACGAAAATAACAAAGATATTTTTTTACATATCAATGAGAAAAATTAAATTTTCTGTTGCGGACTATCTGTCTGAAGTTTGGAGTAAAATTGGTGCAAGCTATTGACATTAAATCCTGGAGATGTTCATCAGTAAGGCGAAATCGAAATTTATTCTTAATGAAGTTCATCTTCGAAAATGCTGCTTCACAAATATATGTTGACCCAAACAAAGTAAGAAGTCTCAAAGCTAATTTTTGTAGTTCTGGATATTTATTACCACACACAAATTTTATGCAGAACTCTTCACTGGAAACTTCTGCATCTTTGTGTTTTAAAACTGTGTTTTCTTGGAAATCGATCATTTCCATCAAAGTAGCTTTGTCACTCCCGAAAACAATTGCAGTTTCATTGCTCCATTCACAATCAAGATGCAGAGAATAAATGCTGCTGAGGAATTCTACAACATTCTCAATTTTCTTAAAATCAGCGAACCTGTTTTTAAATTTCGATTTAAGATCCGTAATGAACGTCTTGTATTGGCCGACGTCTATCTCGTTGTCACTGCTGATTATTTTATTTAAATTGGGGAACTGTAAGCATTCATTACCAAGATCATTAATAAAGAAATCGAGTTTTCGCGAAAACCTTTTTACTACTGACATGAGCTCCCATACAGGCTTTCCCTTGCCTTGAAGTTTAAGGTTCGCGCGCTTCCCCACCGCGACGATCAACGCTTTCGCAATCCGCGAACTCTTTCTCGCTTGTTAGCTCGTTACTTCGCCCGGCCGTTTTCGAATTGACGTGAACAAAAATAATGCGGGGGACATTTTTATTAAATTACGTACTCTGTAGTGCAAGTTGCTGTGTTCTCACGGTCTGCACAAAATGAGTCGGCGGTCCGGATGCGGACCACGGTCCGCCATTTGGAGACCCCTGCTTTAAAGCGACTCGACGCGACATTACGACGGCACATGCGCATGAACAGACTGTCGGCCCTGCCTGCGCTCCCATTGATATTACTACGACTAGATTGTGTCCATATTTTGCTGATTTCAAGTCAGACAAAAATAAAAAAGTATTATACAAATTAATGGAAATGTGTTCTATTACTGATACTGAAACACCATATACATGTGCTCCCTGGTTAAAAACAAAATCCTGTAGATCTATATCGCTTGAAAGCGGTTCTCGTGTGATTTCCAGCAATGAAAATGCCATCCTCGCTCAAGCAAGTAAGAATTTCGACGTAAAATAGGCGTACACTTAGCTGTCGAGTAATTTAATGTTAGCTCGTGTTCAACATTATAAAATAATTGTTCCAGCTCCAGCCTGCACATCAACGAGTTCAAGTTCCACAGTGCGCCGGCGCACGAGAACGCGTGCGCGTGGGTGGGCGGCGCCGTGCTGGGCGCGGGCGAGGCAGGCGCCGCGCGCGCGCTGCCTCGCGAGCACTACGCGCGCGAGCCGCGCCTGCGCGACTGGGTGTGCCTGCTCGACAACACGCCGCCCACGCACCCGCACCGCGACCTCAGGGACATGTAGGCACAGCCCATACGCGAGGCAGGCGCCGCGCGCGCGCTGCCTCGCGAGCACTACGCGCGCGAGCCGCGCCTGCGCGACTGGGTGTGCCTGCTCGACAACACGCCGCCCACGCACCCGCACCGCGACCTCAGGGACATGTAGGCACAGCCCATACGCGAGGCAGGCGCCGCGCGCGCGCTGCCTCGCGAGCACTACGCGCGCGAGCCGCGCCTGCGCGACTGGGTGTGCCTGCTCGACAACACGCCGCCCACGCACCCGCACCGCGACCTCAGGGACATGTAGGCACAGCCCATACGCGAGGCAGGCGCCGCGCGCGCGCTGCCTCGCGAGCACTACGCGCGCGAGCCGCGCCTGCGCGACTGGGTGTGCCTGCTCGACAACACGCCGCCCACGCACCCGCACCGCGACCTCAGGGACATGTAGGCACAGCCCATACGCGAGGCAGGCGCCGCGCGCGCGCTGCCTCGCGAGCACTACGCGCGCGAGCCGCGCCTGCGCGACTGGGTGTGCCTGCTCGACAACACGCCGCCCACGCACCCGCACCGCGACCTCAGGGACATGTAGGCACAGCCCATACGCGAGGCAGGCGCCGCGCGCGCTGCCTCGCGAGCACTACGCGCGCGAGCCGCGCCTGCGCGACTGGGTGTGCCTGCTCGACAACACGCCGCCCACGCACCCGCACCGCGACCTCAGGGACATGTAGGCACAGCCCATACGCGAGGCAGGCGCCGCGCGCGCTGCCTCGCGAGCACTACGCGCGCGAGCCGCGCCTGCGCGACTGGGTGTGCCTGCTCGACAACACGCCGCCCACGCACCCGCACCGCGACCTCAGGGACATGTAGGCACAGCCCATACGCGAGGCAGGCGCCGCGCGCGCTGCCTCGCGAGCACTACGCGCGCGAGCCGCGCCTGCGCGACTGGGTGTGCCTGCTCGACAACACGCCGCCCACGCACCCGCACCGCGACCTCAGGGACATGTAGGCACAGCCCATACGCGAGGCAGGCGCCGCGCGCGCGCTGCCTCGCGAGCACTACGCGCGCGAGCCGCGCCTGCGCGACTGGGTGTGCCTGCTCGACAACACGCCGCCTACGCACCCGCACCGCGACCTCAGGGACATGTAGGCACAGCCCATACGCGAGGCAGGCGCCGCGCGCGCGCTGCCTCGCGAGCACTACGCGCGCGAGCCGCGCCTGCGCGACTGGGTGTGCCTGCTCGACAACACGCCGCCCACGCACCCGCACCGCGACCTCAGGGACATGTAGGCACAGCCCATACGCGAGGCAGGCGCCGCGCGCGCGCTGCCTCGCGAGCACTACGCGCGCGAGCCGCGCCTGCGCGACTGGGTGTGCCTGCTCGACAACACGCCGCCCACGCACCCGCACCGCGACCTCAGGGACATGTAGGCACAGCCCATACGCGAGGCAGGCGCCGCGCGCGCGCTGCCTCGCGAGCACTACGCGCGCGAGCCGCGCCTGCGCGACTGGGTGTGCCTGCTCGACAACACGCCGCCCACGCACCCGCACCGCGACCTCAGGGACATGTAGGCACAGCCCATACGCGAGGCAGGCGCCGCGCGCGCTGCCTCGCGAGCACTACGCGCGCGAGCCGCGCCTGCGCGACTGGGTGTGCCTGCTCGACAACACGCCGCCTACGCACCCGCACCGCGACCTCAGGGACATGTAGGCACAGCCCATACGCGAGGCAGGCGCCGCGCGCGCGCTGCGTCGCGAGCACTACGCGCGCGAGCCGCGCCTGCGCGACTGGGTGTGCCTGCTCGACAACACGCCGCCCACGCACCCGCACCGCGACCTCAGGGACATGTAGGCACAGCCCATACGCGAGGCAGGCGCCGCGCGCGCTGCCTCGCGAGCACTACGCGCGCGAGCCGCGCCTGCGCGACTGGGTGTGCCTGCTCGACAACACGCCGCCTACGCACCCGCACCGCGACCTCAGGGACATGTAGGCACAGCCCATACGCGAGGCAGGCGCCGCGCGCGCGCTGCGTCGCGAGCACTACGCGCGCGAGCCGCGCCTGCGCGACTGGGTGTGCCTGCTCGACAACACGCCGCCCACGCACCCGCACCGCGACCTCAGGGACATGTAGGCACAGCCCATACGAGCGCGCCGCGGATTACCAGTTCGTTCCACGCTTTACTTACCTGCACGACGACCGAGCGATACCTACATCGCTTATCTCAAGGATGTACATGTAATCGTGTACAAGAAAAAGATTCAGCACTGTAAAATACTAATGCCTGAACTATGTATAATATGAATTAGTTTTGTAATTTCAATATATAACTTATTTTTACGATAATTTGGGTATTTATTTATTCAGTATCTTGAAACCAATCTTCCAAATAATTATTAATTCATTTACTCACCGCGCTACGTTTTAATACAGGCGTTTGGCAATGTTTTATGCTTCAATACTAACTCGCCTCTACTTCATACGGGTGCAATGGCGACATGCCTGTATGATCCCTTGCTAGACCATACATTACTTTTAGATGAGAGATGGATGGAATAAAAGAAGGTAAGTATTAAAACACTACTGTATTGTCCCAAAGGTACTTAAAGGTAAAATGAGCTTCATGGACTGATGGTGTGAAAATGAAGTGAGTGACGCGGCCCTTGTTGGCTGTAACGAGAACGCCTGGCTGACTTGATAGCCCAACGCGAACTGAACTAATTATTATGAGTTGAAATGAATGTGTGGCGTGAACTGCTGAATTGCAGAATGTGCGGTTGCACCGTACATGCTCCCGAGCGGGAAGATGAACATGAAAAGATGAGTAACATGTTGATGCCAATTGGTCCTTATACTACATAGATGATGGACAAGGTGATTCCAATTGGTCCTTATTCTATGTTTAGAGTCTCTACTTGAACTCTGTTTTACGAGACATAGGCACTGTACACTTGTCTAACTTATGCACTTTTGGAATTTCACTGTAATCTGATACACACGGAATCTCACACTGATTACGCGCACTAACACTATATTAAACCGTGGACGATGTGATGGAGGCCCCAGCCTCTGCCCGTGCCGGAGTCGCGTGTTGCGCGGTCTGTAGACTCGCCAATGCAGCCCTTGCCACCGCAAGAGATGCGGTTCGCGTGTTATGCAGACGTCGTACCATGAAGACTGCTCCAACCACCAACATAACTCCGATCACCACATAAAATGCTGTGTAGTGATGGATATCGTGATAAGAAACTTGATGTAGCAAATTTTCACTTGCTTTGAGAATGAATGCGGAGTTGCTTCTTAATTTCTTCAAGCGCCTTGTTGCTCGAGAGGAGTGTATAGTTTTGTATCAGTGGAGTTGGGATGCCTACGTCTATGATATGATTGATTGGTTCTATTTCAGGCAGCTTGAAAGATGGTTTTATGTCTCAAGTGCTAAAACCTTCATTGGGTAAACCGTAAAACTTTCGGTTTTAATTAGACATTCGTGTTCGACTCCCAATACGCCTGCTTTTACTAACTGCCCCGGCGACACATTATCGACGCATAGAACTCTTATTTGACACTGACTACAGCAGAAAAATGTATAATTATTTATTTTGCTAAGGGCTGTCCATTGATTCGAACAAGTCGTAATGCTGATCTTGCATTTGCTGGAGTCAGGTTCTACTTCATATAATTTTTCATCATTCTTGAGATGATAAATCGGCTTCTCTATACATATATTTTTTTGTCAAGTATCAAAACAAATTATTCCTAGTAGCATCAGTGATACCACATGTAGTTTTTTGTTTTAAATTTTCCGCGCTTTTTCAGGTCAACATTCATGTGCCCAGACTCTACTGCTCTTTGGAATGGGCAACTAGCGTCACAATTCAAAAGTGCCTAAGTAAATGGTTTAATTCAAATGCTTTGAGTTTGAGTCCTCTAGCACTCTACTTTGGTGTGTGTTTATTATAATATTCAGTTTCAGTTCAGTTTTTTATTTGTTCACAAGTCATGTAACCAGGAATTAGTATGTACTTTCTTGTAGTCTGAGCATAACACAGAGCCCAACTATTAGTAATCTGTGAATGTTGTCATTTTCATTTTGTCATCTGTCATTGTGTCAAATTGTGTCATCGTCGGTCGAAAAATCTAAAAATAATAGAAATTACTGCAAGTTTCGGAGATTTACTAGTTTTTACCGATCTAAACGAAATTCTAGCACCATGTCGGATATTAAAATAGTGGCAGCGAGCATTGTGAACTTCTTAAAGCGGCAGCTAGAAGGTGACTCGCTCAGCGTGGACTCTCGCGAGAGCGTCGAGGTCGGCGTGCAGTGCATCGAGACCGCGTTTGAGCTGGGCCCCGAGGACGCGGCGCGCGGCGTGGACCTGCTGCAGCTCGTGCGCGCCCAGACGCGCAGCGGCGCGCCTCTCAGCGCGCCGCCGACGCGCTCCGAGGCTGAGAAACTCAAGAACGAGGGCAACGAGTTCATGAAGAGCGACCGCCACCGGGAGGCGCTGGAGAAGTACACGCGCGCCATCGAGCTTGACCCCTCCAACCCCGTGTACTTCTGCAACCGCGCCGCCGCGCACTTCAAGCTGGGCGAGAACGAGACGGCCGTGGCGGACTGCACGGCGGCGCTGGCCCTGCAGCCCGACTACGGCAAGGCGCACTCGCGCCTGGGCCTGGCGCTCACGGCGCTAGAGAGACACCGCGAGGCGCGCCAGGCATATGCGCGCGCGGCTCAGCTAGAGCCCGAGAACGAGTCATACCGCCAGAACCTGCGCCTGGCCGATGAGCAGCTAGCCGCGCACGGCGAGCGCGCGCCGCTGGACCTGGGCGGCCTGCTGCAGAACCCGGCGCTGCTCAACATGGCCACGGAGATGCTGGCTGACCCCAATATGCAGAACCTCATCTCGGGACTCATGAGCGGCGGCGGCGGCGCGGCCCCGGGCGGCGGCGGCGGGCCCAACGGCGCGGGCGGCATGTCCGCGCTGTTGGAGGCGGGGCAGGCGCTGGCGCAGCACATGCAGGCTGCCAACCCTGAGTTGGTAGAGCAGCTGCGGCGCCAGGTACGCCCGCCTGGCCCCAACCCGCCACAGTGAGCCGAGCCAGCCGCCGGTGCATGTTGTTCAGCATGTTGTTCCTCGGGGAAGATTTTTTAATCTTTTAAGATGTAATATAATTTTATTTTATTAACACCTGCTGATTTTCCAACCAATAGTGGGAATGATTATACCGACTTTTACTTTTATTGTTTTAAGACACTACTTGTGCCTGCTATTGTGACATTTGGCTGACGGCTCACTTGTCAAATTGATAGTCTTCTATAGCACCGGCTATCTCCTGTTCAGAAATGTATATATTATGATGCAATAAGCCTCTGCCATGATGCACTGGTTTCGAAATACTTGTTTATGTTATTTTTTATATTTGACAGTATTATTTAATAGCAATGGAGGTAGTTGGTAGCATTGTATGCATTTACTTGTCAGCAGATATTATTTCCCCACACAGGACTCATACTTAATCACTAGTTAGAATTAAATTGTATAAAGTGAACTCCAGTACGGAGTGATGCATGGAGGCCATGCTCAGGTGCCACATGTGATGTAAAATATTTAAACTATGTGCGGAATGTTAAATGAGAGACAAACTTCAAGAGAACTTTATCTCTGTTTAACCCAAATTATTAAAAGCTAAGGTTTCAATTATTGGTATTGTTAATAAATTTATTTAAATACTATTGTGTGACTTTTTACAGTGTTGAAATGCAGGTTGTATTGGCTGATAAAAAAATAACTGCAATATTAATCATTTATCCAAAGCAGCTTCATTTATTTATTTCTAATCGCGTCACACACTGACTGCAGAGGCAGAGACCAGTGTGATGTTAGTACAGCATGTGGGTAACAGCAGGGTCACAAGGTGCCTCACTATTGAGTCCTTCCTTTGTCTGGAGAGGGTGTGAATGTTATAATTATACTGATTCATAACGTAACCTCCAAGGTGTTCAGCGAACTAATTCACGTGACTAAATGAATTTGACGACACGGTTGGCGCAGTGGCTGAGCGATCGACTGCTGCGCTGCGTGTCGCGGGTTCGATTCCCGCACGGACCAAATATTAGTATTGCCTACAGATAGTTGCTCCGGGTCTGGCTGTTTGTGTATGTGAGTTTAAATGTTTGTAAACGCACCCACGATACAGGAGTAATTCCTAGTGTGAACAATGTTTAAAAAAAAAAAAAATAAGTTACTATAACTGAATGAGACGAACTTCTAATCTTAAAGTAAAATGCACACTATGCAGACAGGCATATTATATGTTAGGGGATTACATCGCTGATAAATATGCCTGGATCTATGTTATGGGTTTGGTTTCCGCACTTTAGTCCTTCAAGTGGACCTTTGTGCATGGGCCATGGCGGCTGGTTATTCTAATCAGCCCACCTCCCTCCAGAAGTTGATAAAATCTCCTGGCCTGTTGAGAACATCTGTGTAAGATCTGGGTGTCTCGGGGGTTTCTGATCTAATCTGGGTGACACCTGTGCATTCAAAGAGCCTATGCGCAACGGTTTCCTCAGCCTCTATGCAGGCCACAGCACAGGGGTCTGTCCGTTATGCCTATTGTGTGGAAGTGTTTGTTTAGCGAGCAGTGTCCCTTGATGGCCCCCGTCACCAGGCGCAGGCCTTTCCTGTCCAGGCGTAGGTCATACGCCTGGTTAGCTTGCCATCTAACGATGGCATGGCTTCCTTAGACTGCCTGCAGCCCGGTGACGAGGTTTACCAGCTCTGCTTGTATGTGGGTGTGCTTTTATAGCCACCTGCGTAGTTGGTTGAAGGGGATTGGCACGACAGGTTCCGGTCCACAGACTGACTGGATTTTTCTCGGTGTTGGTTCGTGGCGCCCTTAGCTTGCAGCATGCATGGTATGTTTCAGTGCCTGGCTCTAATGCTGGTCCTGTACTGTAGTTACTTGAAGATAATTATCTGTGCATCCCGAAAGTTTGTGAGCATGGATGGATGGATGTTTGTTACTCTTTCACGCAAAAACTACTGAACGGATTTGAATGAAATTCGGCACAAATATAGTTAATAACCAAGATTAACACATAGGATACTTTTTGTAGGATATTCCCATCAAAATTTATGCGAGTGAAACCGCGGTGCTCTGCTAGTATAATTATAAACTCAACATTATTAATGTAATTATAATTAATATTTTTGTAAAAATATAATATAAACGAGTGTTCGTGTTCGTGCTACTAGCTTCATATTTGTGACTGACCGACTCCTTGACCATTTAAAAGTGCCTGTAAATGGTTTAATTGAAATAAATATGTTTTAAGTTTGAGTTCATTTCAGCACGTTTCGATGAAAACAACGCTTTTCAAATTCTTTACTGCGGTCAGACACGCTAGAGTCAATCATCACGTCCGCGTCACTAGGGCACAGTTCAAAGATTACAAGATACGGTTGAACACACAAACCTAACTACAATTAACTCTGCGCGTCAAGAAATCTAGCGAAATTAGCCAGTAGGTATGTGTTCTTTGCAAAGATGGTAATAAGTATGTACCCATGGTGTGAGGAAGCTGGAGGTGACCAGTCCAGCACCCGAATTGCGTAACAAACTTTGAATCCGAGGATTTTGAAGGAAATTCCTAATCCATATCAGGTTTGAAAATTCGCCTGCTCAATGTTTATAACGACATGCACACTGCTGCTATTGAACTGCTAAAAGGAAAGGCATTGCGATCGATTGCCATTTTTATTTGTGTTACCTATGCTACGTACACACTCAGCGACTTTAGTTGCTGGCGATCTCAAAATCTACGTGTGGGCTTGAGATTTTGATTACGTACCTACCCCACAAAGTATTAAACTGATTGATTAAAATTATAGTATTTTTTTAAAAACATTGTCGTCGGTTACAACCGCGCCCTGAAGGCTCCGCAACGTAGCACCTAAACTGTTTACAGTTATAATTATTGACTATGACGGCGGCCATTGTTACACCCACAGTTATACCTATTCCGTGAACATTTCAACTAGCGCGAGCTACTACGGATCTTCCAAAGATGTCTCCCTGTGACGGATGGACCCGCGCCGTAAGCGGTCAGTAATTATAGCGCCCCGTTGACACCCTTTGGGCACGGAACCCTAAAAACAGCGTAACTCACATGTAAGGTCGGCACTACGTAACAATTTTATTATCTCCCTTTCACACAAACAATCAATGCATAAAATTAAAAAAAAACAATACAAGCTTAGGTAATGGCGCCGATTCCCTTGTTCACAAACTAAACTTAATTTAAATTCAGTGCATCTTTTTCTTTCTATTTCATTAAGAAAAGCACAGAAGATAAATATTAGAAAGAAAAAGATGCCGTGAAATTAAATTTAGAGTTTGTGAACAAGGGAATCGGCGCCACTTTCTATAATTAACAACCATGTAATTTATTCAGTAATAAAATTCTTAAAGGAAACTTAGGTAGGTATAGTATAGGAGGAACTAAGACACTGGAATAAAATCCACCAAATGCTTTCTTAACTATTTATTACACTCTATGTATAATTTATGATAATTGTAATCAATTTACATATCTTTATGTACATACAGTAGCAAAATGTAAAAACAGCGCGCGAGTCGCCGGCGCAGCGCGGCCTCCCGCAATACAATGTATACCGGCGACGTGTGACGTCACGGGCACTGACGACTGTCGAGCGAGCGAGCGGCGCCAGCGACTAGCTAAATACATTCCAAAACATCTAACCGATATAAAATTCTGTATTTACACAAACACCACACGGAGTGCCAGACGTAAGTTAGTAGGTATTCGACTATACATAGTTGTAGTGCCCCTCGCCCTCCCATCCTATCCCGTCCACTAGCGAAGCGACCTGAGCGTCGCACGAAGTTTTACATCTAATTTTATTAAAGCGAAGGCACCGTCGATCATCGATAGTCCATATTATATAAATGCAGCACATTTAGTATAAAAGTAGCGTGAAGAATTCAACGTTATAAGGAAAGAACAATACAAATATGTCTACAACGCTTCGCGGGTAGGAGCGCACACAACTATTGTGAATATAATAACGACGATCACTATGATAATGTTAACCCAGACTCTAGTAGGAACAAAGTTTAGCTACAGAACAAACGTTCGAGTACACCGACGTGAATAGAGATGTGTTAGTGCGCTGTCAATCAATTCTATCGACTTCCTCAAAGGAATTCACTCATTCAAATAGACATTTACATGTTGATATACAATTCTAGAGGTGGAAGAAGAAACAAAGAATTAGCTATCGCAACAATCATCACAATCGACTACTAAATCATTTTACGAACATTTATCAAATAAAGATGTACTTAGAGTAGAACGTTTATAATTAACAAACAATAATTTAAGCCGGCCGCCGCCGACGAGTAATCTACTAACAGTAAATTAAGTAAATAAAGCTAATACATTGGATGCAGCTATTTGATCAATCATTAATTTTGAACGAATTTCAATTATAAATAAAAACTTACAGATTGGATGTAAGGTAATAAATAATGTTTTAATATTTTTAGTAAATAAATCTTGAATACTTTTTAATATAATGCTATAAATGAATAAAGAAAATAATTGTTTGGAATATAATAATATGTTGTAGATTTATGTCACAGCATCACATTGCGTCCGTTGTCTTACGAACGACAACGTATGTGACGTCATAAGACACGGGTGTAACGTGCGACACGGATCATGTTGAACGTGGCGAAACGGGGAACTAACGTGACGTACTGGACTTGACAGGCTCCCTTGACAAGTGGCGCTGCCATTTGTTCGCTATGATTCGAGTCGCACGACAGTCGCGCTGGCGCGGCCCCCTCGCACACAAAACTATTTGTTACAGGGACGGCGGATATATGAACATTGCACAAACATACGGCGCCACGCGATCACCTCAAGCGAGCGAGTGCTCTGTACGAGTTTACAGTTGAATGTGAAGTGATGGCGCGGCATTGCACACACCTCACACAGCCTCTAGTGACACCTACACTACGCGACCGACAGAACTACACAGCGTTAACTTAACATTCAATGTAACATGAAACTGATTAGCAAAAGCATCAAATTCGCTGCCCATATAATCTTCGATCATTCATTATAAATAATAAAAATATCTGACTTATAAATTAATCGCTCTGCGATTGAATAGGCTCTTTAACTTGCATCTACAAACAAACACAAACATTGCATTGCTTGCATTTACATACAAATTGTTTCTAAAACATTCACCCATATTTTTTTTCTCATTTTTGAGAAAAAACAGTGCTCGAATGTGCGGATTACATTAAAACAACTAGATGTATATATTGTTAGGTTCGTAATTAACAAATAATCGAAGTTCGATAAGTTCCTACTTTGCGTACATGCGAGAACAAAACTCGAAGGTAAAGTATGGAAATGTCCTAAAGTGAGAATGTTTCACCTGTATCGTTTAGTGTGGTGTCGTAATGAACCGCTATCCAGTACATGATCTGACTCAGTTCCTCTTGGAGGGCGGCACGAGGTGGTTGGGCAGCTCGGAGGGCAGGTCGTGTCCGTCGATCTTGACGTGGATGAGGTGCATGGCGAGCGCGAACTCGTCCTCGTCCAGGAAACCGTCCTTGTCGATGTCCGACAACTTCCAGATCTTGCCGAGCACCGAGTTCGGCAGCTTGGACTTCACCATCTCCGTCTTGGCGGCTGTCGACAAACCGCCAGGTCAACACGTGTATTTGCAGCAAACTGCGTCGGCAACGAACGTGGCACAGCGTGGGGCAACTTACAGCTACACTAAAGTAACCAGAGAACGTAACCGTCTATTTTAACAACTCGGAACCATTTAAGTACTACTGAGTTAGCTAGTTTCTCATAACCACTTTCGTTGCCAACAGAGTTCAGGAATCAAAAAGAAGCAAACACACGAATAAAGCGCCAATAACATAAACAAGGAAAGCATAGTACATACAGTTGTTAAACAGTTTAGTTAGTATTTGAAAATGATCATGCAACGAGAGAGATTACATCGTGAGTAGAAGCGTGGCGATAAAGAGGCGAGATAACACGGTATTGGGAAACGATAGCGAGTTAGATAGCACTCGCATCGAGACTGAGGGCCAAATGCTCAATTATACAGACGAGTAAACACTTGTCATACTACACTAATACTTAAGCTTACATGGCTAGTACTATGATAGGAACAAATCACCCACGACTAAGTCGGTATAGTAAGAAGACAACACAACACTAACATCAACTGGCCATGATGAAGACGAGAACGAAATCAGAATTGAGCAATAACCTAATACCAGAATTTATAACTGGGCTAATACTGCTTGCTTACCTATACCTCTATCGTAACCTAAGCCCCACTAACTAATTGCGAGCATTAGGATTCGATGTCAAATATTAGTCCTAACTTGACTTTCTACATTGGCATTGAGCTTATCAGCTTCTCTGTGAAGTATTTGAGTAAATTGACAACATTGTCGCGATAAAACAGCTCGGCGAACGACTTTATCCTGACGGCCTGCTGGTCTGGCCCGAAGGTTACGAGCTTCGCCTTGTCGAGCCAAGTGGTCGGCGACCTATCCACGTAGAATTCGATGTACCTTTCGCCCGTCAGCACGTACACCATCGACACGAACACGAATTCGGCCGTTATCAACAACGTCACTATGTTCAATGAGAGGAGTACGATGAACTTGACCGTAATGAACAACAATCCCAAGTGACCCGTGTTCCTATCTGAAGCAGTCGAATCGTGCGTTGGTGCGGATGGTGACGCAGAACTACTCTCGTCGCCGCTGTCGTCACTTTCATCGACATTAGCAGCGAGCCAGTCGGAATGAACTTTGGATCCGTCATTTGTTCTAGTTTGGAACCCATCGTTCTGATACCTAGATTGCCTGGACTCGCACCTATCGCCAGCTCCGTCGATAGCTAAAGTATCGTTCAGACTATGTATCGAGACGGCGGGCGACACGCGCCCACTGATGCTCGCGACTTGTGCCTCGCGAGCATTCACAATGAACTGTGTGATCAATGTACAGTTTTCTGTAGCACTAGAGAGAGAATCTACAAGTTTCGCGAAGCTACCGGCGGCATCCTTGTCTTTCTCGCTATCTTTCAGTCGCATGCACAGGTCGGTGATGAGGGAGCAGTTTTGTGTGGTCGAGAGCAGCGCCTCGAGGGCCTTGTCCACGACGAGGTGGCCGCGCAGGTGCGGGTGTGTGTTGAGTAGGAGTGAGAGAGTGCGTATGTCAGAGCGAGAGAGCTGCGTACCGGCGCCGGTGACCTTGCCGTCGATGGGGTTGAGCGACTGGAACAGCTGGTCGTATCGCGGCTTTTCCTTGCTGCAGATCCACTCGGGGTCGCCGTGGCCCGCGTCCACGCCCTCGCCGCGCCCGTAGCCGAACGGCGACACCTGGTCCTCTACGCCTTCGAACGCACCACCTGGAAATGTTACGGTCAGAACATTAATGGTTTGATCAACTATAAGTTATACCTACTCATACCTGCAACAGAGCCCAAGTCAAAATAAATGAAGATAATTATCTGAGATAGACTTTCTTCACTAACAGCCTAGCGACTTGTGTTGCATTGTAATATTTTTTTACAGGTTAATGTGTTTGAATATGATTAACGTACACGATGTGGGAAATACGTGAGTAATCAAGTAAGATGCCGAATCCTCACAATCATCAACGAGGTAAACTGGGAAACCAGGCCGCGTCACCGCCGGAGGTCGCCTGATGCCACGGCGCTGTATGAGCACACGATGTTTGTAGCACGCACGGAAGTGCAAACAGTCTTGTTATTTATTATACGTATTATGTGAATTTAATATAAACACGTGGTTACGTGCTCGCCAGTGTTAACACCGGCTGCGAATTATGTATATTCACATTAACGGACTGAAATCAACGGCAATGTTACCGATATTTGATAAAAACAAAGAAACGTAGAATTTGTTTTGAGCCTTATGTAGCCATGGAGGGCACAAAGCTCTCCCAGAGAGTGGAACCAATTAATTCGGCCCGTACCTATTCGCAGATCCTAGCCGATGAAAATGTAACCTGAACCAAACACATTGTCAATCACATAACAATTATTAAAGGCCAGCTGTGTACTTACGTCAAGGTTGTATTTAAAATTAATTTATCAGTATCATACAATGTTCAGACGGTATTGTTCAGACTCATGGCCGAATTTACAATGATACCTATTGAGCAAAATTAATAAACCAATGTGAGGGGCGTACCGCCTTATCAGCCAGTGATTCACTTTACAATGTAACAAAATAATTGAAAAAAAATACTGGTTAATTAATCAGTAAATTATGCTGATTTATTAAATAAAAACAATAACATTCGGTTCTTGTATAGTTTGCTTCGAATGATATAAGTAGGTAAGTATAAAATAAAAACTTCCATGTATTGCCATATTTTTGCTTTTGATCATATTTGCACGCCATCTTTTATGTATAACTATCCGACTTATCGCTAAAGTAACATACAGTAGGCAGATAAACAGCTTATTGTAAACACAATAATCTCGTACAGCGGCGCTTCTATGTGAATATTAATGACAATCGCTTCGAGTTCACCTTGCACTTCAACCAGCAAGTCAAGAGAGCATCGATAGCGTATCTCTGTGTCGGCCTGTCGGGCGTGTCGGGCGTCGGTCGGGCGACCGGCGACACTCACGAGTTACGACAAGGTCGGCTGTTCATTTCACTGCTGAGTGCTGGCTCAAGTAACCGCGGCTGGACTAAGTATGAGTCATCAGTAACTAGTGCACACATTCGGTTGTGTTTGCCTGTAGCTGCTACGATCAGCAACCTTGGCTATAAGGGTTCTCGCAGATTGAACGGACAATGGATCTTCACACCTGTTTGAAGTACCTGTTCTCCAATTGCCCAGGGTTTATCACCCGACGGAGATTTTTTTTCCAAACCAGGAACAGGTAGTCACGAACCCTTTTAAAGACGATTATTAACTTTTTTTAAAAATGACCTACAATATCAAATAGAGGACGATATTCTAATAAACCTAATGCAGTGGCTGGCACGACACACGAGCCGAGCGAGTCGAGCGTCTATAGTAAATCATAGTTACTGTGAGGGTCGTCCTTAATTGTCACGGCACGTATCGTTTGCATAGCTCGTCTTGTGAGGCAGGTCGTGTTCTCTCACAGCAGGATAATACGGCCCACATCAGTGATAATACTGACATTCGGAGTTCGGAAACCATCTTGGGTTCTTTTGAATCGGTGCACCTATGTTCTACGTTAGAGGCTCAGGTTTCCGCAGTTAGCTAGAATTGAAAATTATTCCAGTAGTTGATTACATCTCCTGGTATGTCAAGAACATCTGTGTAAGATCTGGGTCCCCCGAGGGTTTCTGTCCTAATCTGGGTGACGCCTGTGCATTCAAAGAGCTTATGCGCAACTGTTTCCTCAGCCTCCATGCAGGCCCTGCATAGAGGACTGCCCGTTATGCCTATTGTGCGGAAGTGTTTGTTTAACGAGCAGCGTTCCGTGATGGTCCCCTTCACCAGGCGCAGGCCGTTCCTGTCCAGGCGTAAAAATCGGTGCATCAAAGAATACCGAGCAAGTGGGAACCTTACAAAGACTGGAACGCGAACCCTGGCTCAAGTTGCATTAAAGAAAATAATGTTTGAAGCACCAGACAGAATCAGAAGTTTATTTCACACACTTCTCCGTTGTCTACACGCCAAGCCCGTTCTTCAAACTTAAGTAGGTAGTTACCCAAGTATGACATGGAATAGGAAGAAGAGACATAACATTCATATTATTATGACTAGGTACGACAGTTTGCAGTACACTCTAAATACTTTTATGACTAGGTACGACAGTTTGCAGTACACTCTAACTACTTTGATGACTAGGTACGATAGTTTGCAGTACACTCTAACTACTTTGATGACTAGGTACGATAGTTTGCAGTACACTCTAACTACTTTGATGACTAGGTACGATAGTTTGCAGTACACTCTAACTACTTTGATGACTAGGTACGATAGTTTGCAGTACACTCTTATGACTAGGTACGATAGTTTGCAGTACACTCTAACTACTTTGATGACTAGGTACGATAGTTTGCAGTACACTCTAACTACTTTGATGACTAGGTACGACAGTTTGCAGTACACTCTTATGACTAGGTACGATAGTTTGCAGTACACTATAACTACTTTGATGACTAGGTACGACAGTTTGCAGTACACTCTTATGACTAGGTACGATAGTTTGCAGTACACTCTAACTACTTTGATGACTAGGTACGACAGTTTGCAGTACACTCTTATGACTAGGTACGATAGTTTGCAGTACACTATAACTACTTTTTCTTATGACTATTATGCTTCAATACTGATTATAAATGAGCTTTTTATAATAGCAAACATTTCGCGAAAGAATTTCCACTAGGAATTTGGTTTTGTCACGAAACTTAAAACAATTTTGTTTTAAGGTTTCTACTAACCTGTGGATGGATGTCGTCTGAACAAATAAGTTTGAATTTTGATTTTAGTCTATTCGGCACATGCCTCGCCTTCATCAGTAGTGAAGACAGCAGCATAAATTACAACAAGCAGAGGGCATAACGAAGACTAGTATAAAAAGTTGATGCTGCAAAAATAATTGCTAAACAATATAATATTGTGTTCATAAAAAGCAACAATCGGCTCAATAACTGTAAATGAAAGGCGAGGACATTATTGATTGCTGTGTCAGCGTTCAGCGGAGCGCACCGCGTGTTTTTATATGAGCCAAAGAAACGGTGGCATTGTTCTATACTTACTTGCGAATGTCCACAATAGTTACTTCAAGGATTTAATACTACTATTATGTAAATGTAGGTCAGTATTTTGTTTATTTAGTAAAAACGGCTACTGAGGTGATTGTCGTGTCATCGGTCTGTGTTTGTTCACTCATGGGCGCTATGGAGCGTCACGAAGTACTGACTAATGACGCACCGCGATGCGGACTCCTAATAAAGAGATAACCAGCCAGTGAATCAATATGCCATTAAACCACTTTCATCACTCATTTTTATACCAGAAGCGCTTCCATTTTTAACAGCGACTGGTTATTTTCTGGAGCAACGCTATCGACAATCAGGCAAGAGGGACACTATTTAAAAATGAAGAAGGAAAGATGTGAATGAGGAACAGGTTTACAAAGTGTGTTTCAGGAAGTACCTAAGCCCAGCCTGCCCAGCAGAGAGAAGCCAGTTCCCGTGCCAAGACTCAGTATTAAAACAATAACTTGAGACTGTTGTATTTAGTTGCTTATCCTCCAAAACATTACAGTTTAAGTTTAAGTCAGGAAACGATTTGCTAATATTTATTAAACAATTCTGTTACTTCAAACAATACCAATCATGTTCAACTGGTAAGAAAATATGAATAATATGTACTGTACGTATATTATGTGAAAGAAACGACGTGTTGTGTATAATGTGCCCGAGAGGTATTAAAACAAATGGCATGGCATGCGACTGCGAGTGGTCTATATCACACGGAGTAGGCAAGTAGTGGCTAGCGGCACCGGTGCAACTAATAAGTGCGAACCTAAAGAATTGCCGCGATATCACATGTCGCCCACCACGCCGCAAAACAATAACAATTAATAATGTTTTATTTTTTTTATTTTTTTGTTTATAAAAACTCTTTTATTTATTTATTTATTTAATAGAAATTAAGTATTTACATTATACAGGGTGGCCGGAACATTGACGTCCAAAAATAAAATTTAGGTCCCTCGTATCGTGGGGTATCCGAATCACCCCCATGTATGTTCCGCGACTTTTCATAGTTTTCGAGTTACGAATTTTTTTCTGATTTTTTGAGAATGATCGACCTGACCAATGGCTTTGTCGAGATTTTTTTTTTGCAACTGAATCTTCGTGAGTAGTACTTTTATGCATAAAATAATCAGCTTCGTAACTGTGATGAAAGTTATGAAAAAGTTGGTCTAAAGTGAAAAAATTACGTTCGGTAAATTATGGCTTAGCATTTTAACTTCTTAAAATTAGTCATCTGACGAATACTTTGCTAGCCAAAAATGACTGCAAGAAAAGCTAAGATTCAAAAATTTCGCGCGATCTTTTCCCGTGCACCATGGGTTGTAAACGAAGGCGCTACTCTTTTACCTGCAATAACAATGGGCTGAGAGGATAAGAGACCGAATTATTGCTATCTCTCTCACTCTCGGTGGTGAGGAATGCCCCTCTCGCCACCGAGAGTGAGAGAGATAGTAAGGCGCGCAACCGAAGCCGATCATTCTCAAAAAATCAGAAAAAAATTCGTAACTCGAAAACTATGAAAAGTCGCGGAACATACATGGGGGTGATTCGGATACCCCACGATACGAGGGACCTAAATTTTATTTTTGGACGTCAATGTTCCGGGCACCCTGTATAAGCTAAAATTTAAAATAATGATATGTACATGAAAAAAAATAAGCAAAATAATCATAGGGCATCAAAAAAAAAAATATTTAAAAATGTAATTTAAGTATAAGTATTTAAATGAAATAAAGGTCATTATACCTCTTTATGATATTAATACAGATAATTTGTATTTATCTATAATAATATCATAAAGAGGTAAAATTTGTTTGTTTGTATGTATGTAGAGGGTAACCTCCAGAGTTAATCCTCCAATTCTAAAAATGTTTTCACTGGTTGAAACCTACATTATGTTTGAGTGCTATAAATTTTGTTTACCATCATGCATTTTAGCTGAGCTATCACAACTTTTGTCTAGCAAGTCGGAAATAAATGCCTCTTAAAACAGAATTATTTGCATGCGCTGCCTAAACAGTTGTATATACAACTGTATAACTAAAAATAATGTATGGCATTGTGGTCTGCCTTATATGTATAGTTCTACAAAAAAGTCCGCGACACCATATTTCTATCTTTTATATTTTATCTTTTAATATCACTTTTATGTTTTAACAAAGTATTTCTTTGACATGCTTACGTTTGGACGAAAATATAATTTTTAAATATGAATACTTAGTTATCAATATAAATTATTTGATGATCACACTATAGAGATAAGATTTGCCCTTTACAGTATGTCAATTGGTCATATAGTTAAGGAGATAATAGAAAATTACTAAAACGCAAAATGCCGCTAAAACATTCACGAATACAACAATTAATTATTATTCATACCGCTCTACACATGCTTTTTGCAGACGTTTTATCTATTTACCCATAGATGGCGTTGTACAAATACGTAATTTTTCTGACTTGAGGTGTTCATACTTTACGGGGATTGATGATTGTCGGTATTGTCATTGGGTGATGTAAAATGGTTGGATGTCGTTCTCTTGATTTCTATTGGGTTTGGTTGTTTAAATACTTCGTTCCTTCTCTTCGTAATTCTGGTTTACGATTGTTTCTAACTATCTCAAGTTGAGGTAATAATAATAATAAAGCTGAAGAGTTTGTTTGTTTGAACGCGCTAATTTCTGGAACCACCAGTCTGATATGGAAAAATATTTTTGCATTTGATTGATAGCCCAATTCTTTAGAAAGGCTATTTAACATCACGCTACGCCTCTTCGGAGCCGAGCCGAAAGAAAAAAGTCCGAAAGAAGAAAGAACGCTCAGCGAAAACAAAGTAATAGCGCGGTCAGGCGAAGCGTTGCGACAAGTCGGGGCGGAGGAACCAAAAATTCCACGCGGACGAAGTCGCGGGCAGAAGCTAGTACTTCTAACTTTCTAACTTGTATAATTTTGCTATAGGAGAGCCAAACCCTGTCTAGCATGGGAAAACTTCCCTTTTCGAAACTGCTGCAAAATATCAAATGCCCGTTTCTTTATGGTCAAATGAAAAAATGTGTTCAGGAAAACTGAGGTTCTTTGTGGCATTGCTGCGGCTGACGTGGCCGCTGGTGAGACCCACCCAAACATTGGGGACTAGGAGATACAATATCGACCAACTGACAGCAGTGCACCCCAGTCCCTGTCCGGTGGGTACTGCCCACCCTTCCTACAGTAATGCACGTGTCATATTATATTTTTTATGTTTTGCAGACGATATTGTCATAGCAACCGGCGCAAGTGGGCCGGTCTCACGGCGACAAGTGACATCTCTCGCCACCCTCACAATTGTATGTCGATGTGAAACCGACACAGTTGTGAATGCGGAGTGTATCACAACTCATGTAATAGTTAATGGCGCAGTAATCTAGATCGCGTTTCATGCGAGTGAAAGTGCAGGAAGTGCGGCACACGCCGGTGGATGGCCGACAGACGGCCGCGGGTGGCAACGAATCGATGATTACGACCAATTGCGACCACCGGCGGTGCCAAATGGACACTACAACAATACATTGTCCACACTTATGTAGTTCACATCGGTTCCGCTGCCCAGTGCGACCACTATGTGCGTGTATTCTTATTTTTATCCGACTTCAAAAGAAGGAGGAGGTTCTCAATTCGTGCTTATGTATATTTTTTATTTTCTAGAGGAAGCTTGCGCGGTGGTCTCATATGAATTGTATTGACTTTGGTAGGGTAGTTTTTCGAGTTAGCTTCAATAATACGTATTTAATCAACAAAAAAAAAAAAACACCCGCCTTCCAAAAAACACTACAAAGTGAAAATTAACTTTAATTTCGCAAGTCGGTGTCTGGATCGGTTTTTTTACATTTTTTGCCACCGACTTCTTCAGTGCTCCAAATAGACCAGGGCAGTTGTAGCAAGGGCAGTAAACCTTGGAAAAGTTATCATAGGAAAAGGAAGAAGTTTAAAAATATGTATATGTACATCAGCCGAGGACGACCCTTATACGATTAGATAAAGCGCCATACAACTCATAATGAAAACTTGATTCCAACCAAGAGCAATACACTCACGTGCAGACAATTCAAAGAACCCGTTGCTGCCATGAAGTAGTAGCCACCGAGCCACAGATTGCCGCGATCCGCAACGAATGCTGGTGGGACTGCCGTAATTACCACGCCTGCCACTCAAATTGATGACAGCCATTTGATATTTTTATTGCAAAGGTTGATGCCCCTATTAAATTTTCTGGTACAATCAGCATAATTATGTATAAAACAACGAAAGCATTTGATTCCGGATATACCCGTTGGCAACAATAGCAACCGAACGTTTTTTTACAAAATCTTGAATATGATGTAATAAAACGTGTATCTAAAGCATGATTCTGTAACGGGCCAAGAGAACTGCGATGTCATCTTCAAAGCAAACTTAGTTATCATGAGTTAACACTTTGCTTTTAGAGCCGCTGGACAAACAACTAATATTTAGAGTCCAATAGTAAGGCGTCGTCGTCACGAACGAGGACACTAGGAAGCGACCTTGATGTTATCACTGTGTCTCGGGTTATGAATATGCAAACGTTTCAAGGGAAAAGAATATGTGAAGAAACACCTTTTCTTTCTGATAAGATCATCATAGGCACGGTAATATTATCTATACAGTATTCCAACTTCATACAAACGGACGAAGCGCGAGTTATGCCTACGCGCCTCGTTCTCGACATGCGCTCGACATGCAGACAGTCGCGACTGTGCCGCAGTGACGAACGGACGGTGTGTTGTTTTTTTAACAATACCCGCGCGATTTTTTCTCTATAAATAAGTTCAAGTACCTACATATTTAATAGTAGTAGTATTTAATAGTAGAGTAGGATATATTGTGCTGTTTTTGGTTGCATGAATTCGTCAAACAATTTTTAATTAAGCTTTATATTAGAATGCGGATTTTTTATACTTTAAAATGTAATAATAAAGCATTTCGTACGTCTCAGTTGAGGCGCAAACATAAACATGGTTTTTAAATGAAATCTACCAATCAAAAAACAACACGCATTTGTATTGAACACTTCCTATTCAACCCACAATGTATTTTATTAGTTTATAAAAAAAATATATTTACAATCACAAAACTAAATGGAAACACAAAGTAGGCAAATGTAATTAAAATGCTGGAGGCGGGCAGCCCTATCGCATGTTTACGTACCGCGCGGCTGTAGGCATTTATTTCAAAGGTACGGCCGAGTTACAATACTGTATGGATAATATTACCGTGTCATAGGGTTCTTCACGTAACACAGAGCAAGATCGGAATCATACGGTTTATGGGGGCTCCAAATGTTGTGTATCGTTAAAGCACACGTATACGTACAACATAAGAACATAGGTACTGCGAAACGACAAACTCAAAAAGAGCAGAGGGCAACCGCTTGTATATGTATAAATATATCCAACTCGGTCGGCCGTCGCAGGGGGATATGTATTTCCTAAATACAAAACGAAGTAATTTGGGTGTTCCCGGGTGGCTCAAGGTCTGTCCAGCGCAGGATACCTGTATCCTCGCTGTAAGGAGGATGTGCATCCGTCGCCTCTGCCCACGCCTGCGCCTGCCCGCTGACAGCGACTGACCGCTGCCTCGCGGCACTTGGCCTCATAACGCACCACGACCTTGGTTGCCCACTGAAGGACGATTAATTGTAGGTATAATGAACTAATTACGAGTTCCAAATCTTCCTTATTTTAATGATTACCGAATGCTTTTATATGGAAACTGGGCTTTTGTCAGGAAACCTAGTTTTGCATGCCTTGCTTAATTATCCTGACTTCATTTAATATTCAGGAAGTACGAGCACGTGATGAGTTTTACTGGCCAGTTCTGTGACAACAGCCGATCGATTCTGTAAAAATCTCACCGTGAAAAGTTAGGTGAAGTGAGCTTAGAGTGAGCTGTCAATAGTGTCAATCCCTAGCATTAGTTGGAATGACAGCTCACTCCACGCTCACTTCACCTAAGTTTTCACGGTGAGATGGATACAGAATCGCACTGCTGGAGACGTCTAGTTAAAACCATGTTTTTTTTTAACTTTAGCAAGACCAGAAGTATTTTCGACATTTAGATAAGAACAATAAGGTATCTTCAAGTATAACCCAAGAAGTTGCAACAACAAATATTAAAATCGAATACACATCGTCAATTCACTCACGCGGCACGCACGAGTCACGTTTTAAAAGCCGATCTACATTTGTCGAGAACGTACCGTACCGTTGTTCTAACTGTCGGCTGTTCAGATGCATTGTCAAGCAGAGCATAAAATAATGATGAGTTGGATTATAGCCGAGGGTTGTAAGGACAATGGCTGCATACAGTCACGCGCACATGCGAGGCACGTCGCACATATGCGCCACTTCGAATCTATTATTACGATTATCATACACCATCGCGCCAACGGAACCATCATCATAACCGTTATTACAGTTTATTTGCAACACTTGATAAAAGTCGCCGTTTCAAAATAGTGGAGATAAAGGATGTATGGAATCCCGTACCATACTGCATCAAAGTCAAACTTTGTTTTTTATAGACTACACTTATCATATTAACTCCTACAAAAGTTTAAAAAAAAAAAAAAAAACCCGGGTATCGGAGATTTTCAAAAACAATCGAAATAACCTAAAAACTAGGTAAGTACCTACTTGATTTTGTTTGACATGTCATACACGAACGACCATTATTGCTCTAAAAAAATGATAATAGTTTAAATAAAAATTATATTCTATTATACTTAGTTATTTTCAATTAATGTAGAATCGGCAAAGTATAATTTTTTTACATGTATTTTGGATGACGTGCTCATGTCACTTTAAAATTCAAGGTTATATTAATCAAATCATTTTAAACGGAACACTATGTAAAGGGAAAAAAAGAGCATCAACAAATTAAATTCCCTGTTCAAAAATCAAAACCACGCCACGTAATGTCGTAAAAAAAATAAGAAAATAATTACCTACTATACTATTTTGATCTTGATGCATGACACTTTTCGGTACGACTTTTGGTCATTCTCTTTTAAACACAGATCCAAGAATGTGTTCGCGAGTTTGCGACCGAGGAAACCGGAACTTAAATACCGGAAATAAATTAAGAAATATTATTATTAAGAATAGCTCAGAAAACAGTCATGAGCCACATGTATCCTGTACAGCTACTAGTGCACTTCGCAGCCTCAATCAAGTGCACAGCTAGTGGCTGTCGTAGCAGCGTGCCGCGCGTGCCCATCTACATTCTGCGCACGCGCAGCACACATCGTCCGCTTCCGAACCTTATCATCATACACCAACACGAGCATCGATTTCATTTGTTTTGTTTTTGTGCCCCACGGCGCCATAAACTTTTACCTTCAAAACGAAAGTGTGACAAAGCGAACATGAATTTGCATTCATAAAAATGTCGAACCACATAGTACAACGGGACTCTCGCTAGTAGGTACAGGACATCAAACGTAATCGATTTTATCGGGATTGGTTGACAAAGGCCAAAAGAACAAACGAGCGATCCAATATTGTTGTCTGTGAGTGCTTGAGCTGGTATGTTGTGTCGTGATGTGAGCACAATGAGCCGCCATTAAGCGACAAGTGGGTCGCTGCTGGTACAATGGATGCTGCTCAGAAGCGTCTCAATGGACGGCCACATCGGGTGATGTCACAGCGGATGCGGAACAATGGCCGCTACAATTAGCGTCGCGTGTGTGCGCCCGCGCATCGGACGTAAACATTGAGCGTGTGCCATGCGTATACAAATTCGTGGATCCATCAAATTCAGTGAATCGAAGCGATCAGTGATCTCCTGATCTCACTGAATGAGCCGTCTTGTTGGGGCGCTCACTGTTCAGTGCATACCTATAAGCCGAAGCCCTTATCAAGTATTGCGAGCGTTCGTTGATTATGGTGTTTATACTTTTCGTTGCCAAAGCCACTATATATACTGACTGCAAACTGTCTTTTCCCGCACTATCGCCTAATTCTACAAAACCCTCCACTTTTTTATTTCGATTCTAACAGCAATGAGAGAAGACTGTTTTGTAACATTCAACGTCAAAGCAAGCTTTAATAGTTTGCTCAACTTTTATCCGCCTAACGATCAAATATGATTTTAATTACATGTAAATTCCAATCGCGAAGGACGGCTTTAATGGGGCATTAATGTGGCAACCGATAACTGCGTGAACGTTACATAACGTGGCCGGCAAACTTGCGAGGAAGCGGCGGTGTTGCACCTGCGCCGGCGTCGATTTGCGACACTTCCCCGCGAACACACGCGATGTGTCCACGGTGCACTTATCGGGCACTAATCTAGCATTTCTTGGAATTTAATGAACTATAATAAAAATTGATCTAGTTACACAAGCGAATTAATAGCCGAATACGGACGATGAATTGCTTACACTTGAAACACGCAAACGCAAACGCAAACTTTTAATTCCGGATCACGGTGTCTGCAATGCATGGCGCTTGTTATACATATTCGTAACCTAAAGTCAGCCTCATGGTACAAATTATAATTAGGCACAAATATAAAGTATTGATTAAAACAAACATTGTAGTTGTAACGAACATGTGGGCGCTTGCTAGCACCATTCTTGTAGGTCTCAACTCAAAATCAAAAGTCATTTATTCAAATTAGGCTGAGAATCAGCACTTTTCGAACGTCAAAATTACAAAAGACAGTCCCCCAAAAACGCCCGCCCTTCACCACTTCCTAGTGCTATCGCTGGGAAGAAGAAGTGGCGCAACAAACTCCCCAGCAGCACAGCTGTCTGTTCAGTTAGAAAATTGATTGTATACAATACTAGGTACCTATGTTAAGCAATTAATATTACAAGACACAGGACATAAAATTAAATTATTTACCATATGTCAGCTAGCCACGCCAATATACCAACAAATATAATAAAAAACTATACGTACTCAAGCTAAAAAATAATTAATTAAAATTAAAATGTAAATAAAAACTTACTACTTAAATAAAAGCCTCCAGGCATAAAGGGCATGACAGCTTACATATTTATGCATTGCTGGGTTATGCAGTGCGATTCTGTAACCATCTCCCCGTGAAAACTTAGGTGAAATGAGCGTGGAGTGAGCTGTCATTCCAATTAATGCTAGGGATTGACACCGTTGACAGCTCACTTCACCTAACTTTTCACGGTGAGATTTTTACAGAATTGATCGGCTGTTCACATAGCTGTCACTTGAAGTCACAAATGATAAACTAGGACCATCGAAGTAATATAAATAAATAAGTTACTACTAATAACAATAACCTGTCAGTAAGCTAATTCTGGAGAAAGAACATAAACATTGTCTTGCGTTAACTAAGGCAACCAACTATTCTTATCGTGTAAGTAGTCGTTGATGGAATAGTATGCGTTTGAACAAAGGTTGGATTTTACTTGAGCTTTAAACGCATTGAAAGGCAAGTCTAGCAAAGAAGAGGGTATCTTGTTATAAAAGGTTATACTAAGCCCAACAAATGAGTTATGAACCTTATGAAGCCGGTGAAAGGGGGCACGTAGTTTGTCCTTATTTCTAGTGTTAACACTGTGAATATCACTGTTTTAGTGTACAAGTGTAACTTTTGCCTAATATATAAGATGTTGGCGAAGATGAATTGTGATGCAACGGTGAGAATACAAATATCTTTAAAAAAATCTCTTAGAGAAACTCTGGCACCTAGATGGTAAATTGCTCGAATAGCTCGTTTTTGAAGGACAAATATATTTTGTATATCAGTGGCTTTGCCCCACAGCAGAATACCGTAGGACATAACGCTGTGAAAATAACTAAAATAGACTAAACGAGCTGTATCAACGTCAGTGTATTGTCTTACTTTCCTGACAGCGTAGGCAGCCGAACTGAGCCTTCCTGCTAGACTTGTTATATGAGGTCCCCACTGAAGTTTGGTATCTACTGTTAGTCCTAGAAAAATTGCCGAGCCTACAGTTTCAAGCACCTCTTTATCTAGGACGATGTTGGGTCCTAGATTTCTAACATTCGGTAAGGTGAACTTTTACACATTTTGTTTTGTTGGCATTGAGAACTGGGTTATTTGACGTAAACCAATCTGTAACTATTGAGAGTGCACTGTTTACGTCGTCAAAATCTTGTCTATTCCTGTCTACTTTAAAAATAGACAGACTCGCGAGCAAAACCACCTCCGGTGACTAGTAAACACGGCTCATGCCCATTTTCCATTGTAATCATGATTAATCTAGAGCTAACGAGCGCGGCCGGCGAAAGTGCCGGCAGTGCCGGTCGCGCTCCCATTGCGCCTGCAGCCTGCACACCTAGCCGCCCGGGTCGCCCGAGTCACCGGCACCAATACATGCCACTCCCTTTTTGGAGGGCCTTGACATTCGCATTGAATTCCACGTTCTGGCCTACTTCAACTTACTGCCGCGAAATCAGACGGAAGAATTCCAGTCTTGATATTGGCGATAATACTTGGTATAACTTGATAAGATTAGAGCAACTATGTGACGAGCGGGTACGTGGCGAGTTTGACAGTGAGGACGACGGCAGTTTATTCAAGTTGTCGACTCGGTATGCCCTTAATTACGTTTCCGTATTAACGCAGCGAGTCATCAGGCATGCGCGTGCGCCGCCCGTAAGGAACAGCACTAACTTGACGTTTTAACAATTGCCTGATTATTTTTAATTATTTATTGTATGTAAGCTTGGATTGGAACGGATCACGAAGGCTCCGAGTCCCCGATACTGTAGGTATTGTATTCTACTTTCAAGCATTGTCAATTTCTTTCACGTACTTGAAGATTGTGCCATCGCAGTCAATGTCACCCAGTTACTGACAAGTAGACTTACAGATAAAAAGTGCAGTTTGGGACTAGGATACCAAAGTACCTACTGGTAGAGTCTACGACTGGGTCTTCAAAAGCAGGGAGGATTAAGTAGCTCGAAAGCTGTCCGTCGTGAAAGGTATGGCAGATAGTGGCATGACTACACCAATACTAAGCGTAGCCTTTGAAGCCGGACCTTGTCACCAGGGCCTTCGCTTTACATCTTAACATAAGTGACCCCACATATATAGCGACTTACATAACCCCAACGAGGAAATAATTTATTGCTAATTTGTAATACATGCATTAGCGATATGAATTATTCTTGGGACTATAGACTCACAAGATAAGACAGCAAAAACAATCAATAGAATACTCGTTATTATAATGTCGGCTCCACATGATCACGTAGTACGTGAGTACAATGCTGATTCAGTAACGGTGTATCGCAAAAATATAAACCTACTTAGCTTCATTAGCGATGATGACTAACTGAGTGATGACGCACAGTACAAAGAAAATGAAGCAAGAAAAAGTCTGAGTGTGCAACTGTGAGCACAAGCAGTTAGCGAGCGATACCTACATACTAGATAGCAAAGATAGCCGATAGTCGATGTCCGACGTCGACCAGATCGCTATTAGCAAACAGATTAGCTGCGCGATAACACAGCTCTGCAGATAGCAATAACATTGTAATTGCATAACGTGTTGGTTACATTCATATTATTGCTCAATGTGTCAATATCGGCAAATGACAGAGTTGGCCTCAGCAGATGATTCATTGTTGGAAAATGAAGTGAGCCTGGGAAGTATGTGCAGATGACTCAGTACCCAAGCCGATCAATTTACGGTGGGCACACGCAGCAGCTTCACTGTTGCGTGGCTTGCACAAAGGGTTGGCTCTCAGCCTTCACCTCTTCCTTGTGATAATGCACACTCTTACGCCCTTCGAAAACATTGGGAACGCATTGTGCTTTTGAGTTAAATGAAGTAGTGCTACCCTGGGAAATAAACATTTATGTAATTCATGTATCGATTAGAGCGGTGCTGGCGCTAGTGTTCGGAAGGGCATGGCGTTCGGCGGGCTATAGAATCGGCAAGGCCGTTCGCGCAGACGCACTAGGACAGGTGCGCCCGCGACCGCCCGGGGTTCACTCGTTAAGTAAACTTGTTCTGACATTGTACAAGAATGACGGAACTATGCAAATTCTTAGTGCTCACGATGCCGATGATGCGAAGGAATTTTCCTTATACATAGAGCGGTGCATTGAACGATGCAACGAAGTTATTAATATACCTACAATCGCATATGCATGTTTTATTTGTAGGACGTATTGACCACCTTTTAGTTGCAGGTTTAGTTTTTCTGATTCAGGAACGGTTTCTGATCATGGTGTTTTCTCATCGAGCACAGCATGAGTTTCTTGAGTTACTACTTGACTTTCTTACTAAAATTATCTAAGGTGAGGCGGATTTTGAAACAGTATTACGTCCAGATGTAAACTTATAAGGAAAAAAAAATCAAAGCAGAGCTCCGATAGTACAAAATTACACATCCTACCGGGATGTGTAATTCTGTACTATCGGAGCGGAGCTCTACTTTGATTTTCTGTGAAAGAAAATGCCGCACACTGCAGTGAGTGTAACGCGAAGTTGTAACAGATCGCATTTAACTGTCACCTAAGTGTAATACGGTGAAGGTTTCGTGCTCCAACATCGGACGAAATGCTAACAAACAGTATCGATGTAATGAAATATTTTACGACATTCAAACGGTGCGGGAGTAAACACATAGTTAATGAATAGGTCAATTGAACGCGATCGAATGTTCGGCTGCCGAATATAGAGCCAAGGGTCAAGTGCTGGCCGAGGTTCGGCACAGTTCGACAGATGAGCCTGAAGAGTTAATGATTCTCCGTATTTCGTGGGTTTTTATGTACCTGCTGTACCTACTAATATAGCGGGTGCCATCATATCGAGTCCTTGAAAATATAAAATATAATGTGCAAAAGGACTAAGGTAATTGTATAGTATACTAATAATGAATATTCTTTAAAAATGCATTCAGGTTCTGACATAGGTATTACTTAAAGCAGACATGAGTAATGTAGTAAGTAGTGACAAGTGTTCGAGTGCACAATATCACAGACATCGGCCATGCAGCTGTCAATTCAGAAGGCATTGCGCATACATTTTTATTAAGTTATTCAATCGACTTTCAATGACTATCTTGTGTTGTCTATTTCTACAGAGATCCTTCGTCATCGTTATGGAGCACCGTGCAATCACAGCGTGGCATGTGATTGTATATGAAGAGACCTATTTTGAGGCGATCAGTTTCGACTGATCGACCGCAGTTCTCGTTGTCGGTGTTCCTTTTACATGTCCTATTAAATAAATAATTTTGTAATTGATTTATGAGGATAATTACAATGACTCGTTTTACGATAATCCCGGGCGCTAGTGTACGAGTATAGAACAAACGAAGTGAGTTGCTTGCGTGTGCGCAGTGTGTGTGAGGCTTTGCGACAATTAATAACAAGGAAACATTCGCGTCGTCAGTGACCCCACCGCATTAGGCCCGCATAATTACACCTAACACACTAACCAATTCATTGTAAAATCAGACGTGGGAATCCATCGACACGTCAGGAAAAATTGGGCCCAAAGGCTTACTCATAGTCATAGCGTAGTCCAATATCGTTTCTGAGTTTATCGTTAATAAGTTACGTGGGAAATTGAATTTATGTTTCTATTTTTAGAATAATAAAGTTCGTTATCTCGCGCCCCATTCCATAGTGACAAATGACTAATTATTAACTGAATCCTATAAAATAAATGAATTGTTCATTACCCGTAATTGCAAGAGACAAATATCTAACAGCAATAACAATCGCCTGTCGAAGCGAAGGTCAGGTAGTGCACCGTGGAAGAGGACGAGGCGACACACGTCACACATGTGACATATCGATGCTTTGTTGTAAACAGCAGCTTGACGCCCGGCCGGCAGAGTAGCGGCTGTATGAAATAACTGGTCGATTAAGAAACGTTTAGTGAACAGCGCAACACTTCCTAGTATTTACCGGATCAGTGGCTCAGCGCTTAATGTCACGGTACATTAAGATATCCAGTTAAATAAACCTCGTGCTCCGACATTCACCGTCACTAATAATCATTTAATTGTAGTGACTTCGAATATCAGCGCAAGTTTAGAGCAACATAAGTTTGCAATGTGTTCCATCGCCTTATGTATCGATGCATGTCTCACAAACATACTACAATCGGCTTGTTATCAATGCGCCAAACAACAAGTAGGTAGTAGCTACTAGCTACTACAAGCGTTATTCCATGACATTAATTTTACTTTAATATTTTTGGAATTTTCCATAAATGAATTAAATCAGTCTGTCAGCATGATAAAGATTATGTTATTCCTGAAGAGCGTAGGAAGAACTGAAACGGTTACTGTACCAAGAATACTTCAGAATTAAAACAAAAATTAGAGTAACTTTAGACTTTATATCGGGTTAAATAACCGCAGTGTCATTGACGGACATAGAAATCATTTTCCGGAACGTGTGTTCCGGAATATTTCGTGCTAATTAAAGTAAACATAAATGGTCAGGTGCAACCATGAGCGCAAAAATCATGAAATATTTTGTGATTTGTGTGAGTGTTGAGTGAACTTGAATGCTGGTGATATTTTGTGATTTATAATATATTAGATGGTAGATACTGGCATTCTGAGTCCATTTGGTCATTCATTAAGGACGACGCAGACGGAGTTACGGACATCACGTAAAATATAAGTAGGTATCTCATCTATCAGTAAGTTAGGTGATAATCGTGAGCTAGGATTTAACGAACACTAGTCGAAGAGAAACTTATCACACGTGTGGGGAATTAAACCGAGCTTTAGAAGATTGTGTGAGCAGCTAATTATAATTTGAGTGGACAACGAGAACGTGATGGAGGAGCGTTTACAAACCGCGCGTCGGCACTTTCGCCGAGCTCACCCGCGGCGGCGACACCCGCGACACCCGCTGACGAGCAGCGAGTGCAGCGACCGAGTTTCCCATTGTCATCAGTATGAACTGCTATTATTTGTGCACGATTTAACGCGAAAGTAGTTTAGTCTAAATCAAGAAGTATCGATATAATAACTGTATTTTTTGTTTGAAAGTGCTAGATAATTTTACCGAATAATTATTTTGATGCTCATATTTAAATAACTATTTTTGTAGGTCGTGCCAGCGCCTAATTCGCATATTTAATGACAATTATATTTTATAATGATTTTAGTTAAAATTAAAATTTTATTTATTATTAAAACGTTGCTCCCCACTAGGAATTATTGTTGTAGGTTCCGTGTTAAACACATTTTGCAGGTCCCTACCGCGAGCGGGTATGGCGCGGTGACATGTAGCATAGAAGTTCTACTGACTGAACACTGATTTCACCAACAAAGCCAACAAAAAAAATAAATTGAAAAATATTATATAAACACCGTATAAATTGTGACTTTAATTAAACGTAAATAAATATTGTTTATTTGACAATCATTTTCCTGATTTAGATATGTCGTAAGTCACTATAATCAACATCACAACAATGGCTCCACAGAACCAGTGGGGAGTTGCTTCATCAAGAGCGTATCGCCTATTCCCGACCATGAGGTCATACATCATAAGTTAATAATTTCTAATTATAGCACTTGCCTAACGCATTACACTAACGTTAGCGAATTCCCGGCGATGCGTTATCACTCTGATAAGAATATATTCAGGTCAATATCTCGTGATAGTGGATGTGTAATGATACATGTGTGATGTATGTGTGTGTGTCTCTTATAGGCCTTTACACCTTACGTAAATGCGAGTCCTAGTATCATTAGCCCTAATGTTCTGCTATCTGTCATGTTAAACGCTTATAAAAATGCCTCTCGAAAACATGGAATATGTGCGCCATGTGCCCTAGCCGGCGCCAGCGCCGCCGGTGTGCACTTGTAGCCTTGTCAACCAAGTGATAAGTGCCGCTCCCATATTATTACAAGTATGTTGATTGTAGCACTAAGATAGTATTTTGCAAAATTTTTCATTGGAAAAATGATTCAGAAAATTGCTGCACCATTAAGTAATTTGATAAAGACTTCTTCATAAAATAATAAACCGCACCCATTTTGAGAAATCTCAAAAAGGGGATTAGATTTCCAAGAACAAAGTTAACCAATTTCACATCCTACTGCATGCATGCTAGTGGTGCTCCACTCCAGCGAGTGGAACACCACTCCAGCACTTGTCCTGGAACAAAATCTTATTAGAATAAAATAGTGTAACTCACCCTTTATTAGTGGTTCCGCAACGATGTTGACGTCTTCCTGTGGGATCATGTCCATGAGACGCGCAATGTCAGTGGCTAGCATGTGGTCCACCACCTCCAGCAGCTTGGGCTTCAGAGGATGGAACTTTGTGAAGTCGTGGTTGGCCAGCGTCTCCTGCATCTTCTTAATGTCTGGGAAGTCACCGGGAGATATCTGCTGCTCCCTCTGGATGCGGTCATATACCTGACCCAAATTCTTTATTAAGTCTTTCTTTTTTCCATCCTTACCAAACATAGAAGGCATCTCTTTCCTTAACTCACTGACAATGTATGCATGAACCTTAGCAAGCCGAGCCCTCTTTATCAAATCATTGAGTTTTCGCAAAGCAGCGTTTCGTGGTAGAGACTGCATATCTCTGAAGAGATCTTGCTCTTCATCCTCAAATAATCTTCGGTTAACATCGTAGCGTAAAGGCTGGTCCCAGAATGATCCAATATATACTCGGGCTACCTCTGGTGTCTGCAGCACTTTGCCTAGAGACCACATCAACGCACCATACACACGCATCAGTTGCTGGTGATCTATCATATCAGCCTTGTTCAGTACAATACGAATTTTGTCATCATGCCCCCTGAGAGCCTCAATGCTGCGCCTGAACTCATCTGATATGTCTAGCTTGTGCGCGTCGAATAACAGGATGATGCGGTCGACGCGCTCGGCGAACCACTCCAACACGCCCGTGAAGTCGTAGCCGCGGTCCACGCGCTGCTTCTCACCCGACAGGATGCCGGGCGTGTCCACGATGGAGATGCCCTTGAGCACGGGCGAGCTCACCGTGGAGCACTGGAAGCGGTTGAGGAAGGCGTTTCCGAACTTGCTGAGCGGCCGGAACTGTTTCTTGGGATCCACGACGAGCGCGTTGCCGGGGATCACGCCCTCCTTTTCGTCGTACATGACGGCGATGAATCTGTCGGTCGTGGGCTCCGGACCTATCCTGATGCCTGGGAAGTCTCGCTCCAGCAGGTATTTGATGAATGTGGTTTTACCGGTGGAGTACTGTCCCACGAGCAGGATCATGGGCTTGGCATCGAAGTCCGGCTCCTCAAGCTGCGGCGAGTGGAAATCGTGGAACTGATAGTGCAGCTCCAGGGGTAGAAGTTTTGTTTTATAAATCCTTTTGAGACCTTCCACGACATTTTCGATACTCTCGGTTTTTTCACCTTCTTTCTTTAGCCAACTAAACATTGTGTCTGTAAATTGGATCGCTTTGTAATTATAATAAATAGGACGGCACGGGCACTAGTTCACTCACTGCAACACTTCAAAATATTTTTACAACAAATACGGTGAGACCACCACGATCATCCTCCCCCACAAAAATGAAATCAAATGTCAAATGACGTGTGTGACGTGACGCACGATATGAAGTGCCTGAATGTTACTATTACAAATAATACAGAATTCAAAATGGCAACTAAATTGCATTTTATTCTCATCGCTGGTTTTTAACACGCTTTTATTAGCTTTATTATAAAATAATTCACTTTTGTGAAGTGATTCAATAGAAAGTGATTCAATATAGCATTAAACGGTAATACTGAATAAAGATATTGGAACGGAGATTATTTTTTGTCAGCTGTCAATTGCATAAATAAATGAATGAATGATGTCATTTACGCTGCGCACGTTATTGCTTATTTTTATGTTAACACCGTCAAAAACTTTGAAACAGTATTATAATGACGACATTTCACGATGAAATAGAAATTGAAGACTTCGAATATGAGGAGGATGAGGACATGTATTATTATCCGTGTCCGTGCGGCGATCGGTTTCAAATAAGTAAGGTTAGAATTTGAATAACTTATTATCTACACGCTTGTATAGGTAATTTGTGTTTTGGGCTAATGCCTAAATTGGCAGCCAATTTTACTGCCCCTCATTGTAAAGCTCCCATCTCGTGTGAAACAATGAAATGTAAATTTCCGAATCATTTATTTTCTCTAAGCAAGTCTAAGCATTGAATCCCATTCATTCTAGGCAGACTTAACAAGTATGCCAGGGCAGCCTAATGTTAGGCACCCTGAGATGGTGGCGTCTACTAGATGAAAACAGCATTATGTTATGGCAGTTAGTCTATTCCATCTGTAAAACTGTTAAAAGTTTATTTACCATTTGTTTCAGGAAGAGTTACTGGATGGTGAAGAACTAGCCACTTGTCCAAGCTGCTCGCTTGTGGTTAGAGTTATCTATGATTTGGTAAGAAGTTAAAATTATATGTATATTTTGACTATTTTACATCATCCATTAGTTAGTGTGAAGCAATACCAGCAGGCCAATTCTCGTAATTTAAAATGATCAAAATCTAGTCGCAATCTCATCTCGGCGACAAACAAATGTCAAAATGTAGGGAAAATCGACGTATTTTTGACAGATTGAGACTGAGATCAGACTGTGAACGTTCTTAAATTTACCAGAATTGTCCCTCAGGACTTATTTAGTTTTTAATATTGTATAAATGACACGAAATATTTTTTTTCTATTACTACTACTACTATGGACCAAGTTGGTTACCACCCACTAACACATTTGTGAATTGTGTTTTCAGGAAAAGTTAAAGGCTGAAAATGAGGAAAAACATAAGGCAGAAAATAACAGAGAAGCTGTGAGGGCATAAAGCACGCCAGTTGGCGATCGAAATTGAAGCGGCAAACCTTGCCCATGGAGCACTAAGAAGTGACCACTATTGTGGATACACAGGGCCCACAGACAGATCTGTGTTGATTGTGAGATGTAATACAGTTTGAGCTATGAACTATCTGCTGTTGGTTTTATTGATCACAAACTTCATTCGCCTTTCATTTTTGTATCAGGTCTCACTCAAACACGTTTTCCATAAAATATGTGACAAAGATAATTATTGTTCATGTAAAGCATGCAACAATAGATTAGTGTGTCCACATAATTACTAATCCAAAACTTCATTTCTATCATTTAATGTGATATTATTTGTCTTATAACTTTGAAATACTGACGAATTAGTCAGATGTAAATGAAACAGCATAAAGTGGCAAGTGATCTATTTTACACTCCTTAAAAAATATGATAAACACATTCTTACATTTACAATAATAGTGTATAATTTGATCTCTAAAATAATAATATTTAAATAAGTCACATTGATACAATTAACTAAAACAAGAACTTGACTAGCTAGTTGAAAACTTTTCCTATGCTCCACATACCTAAGATACTCGAGCTACTTCTGTGCAATATTGTCATTATTTGTTAAGACGCCCAACCATTGGCAGTGTAAGTGCACCTAGCGACTAACAACAATTTGAGATCACAATTAGTACTAAGCTATGAGAATGTTTCCGTTATGGCCAACTCGATGTTCACTTAAACTGCTAATAACTGGAGGTGTAATAATCAACAAGATTACAATACATAATATACCCACTAAAGACTTCATTGTCACTTATGTCAATAAGTTGCAATAATACAATATATCCTATAAGTACATTGTGTGAAAGTTCATAGATTATTACTGTGATGTCGGCTATTGATAATATTATTAGTATTACTTACAACAACTTTATTTTAAATGCTTCAACACCCAATCTCTTCATTATATGTTCCCAGGACATATTACAAACGGGAAATATATACATTAGCTTATTATACATTAATTTTTCATCATAAATAATAAATGGTCACAATACCATGGGAACAAGCCGTCCATGGCCATCAACATTACACCTGCTAGCTTTAACATGGAGAACATTTTTCATCTACTATGTTATTGAACACACAAGCTGTAGATTGCGAGTACATTGGAAGGATAATGTTGAGCTAATAAATTAGACTAACATTGGGGCCTTTTTAACAAACCAAATTATTGTAATAAATGTAATTTATATAAAATGGACTTTGAAAACTACACAACTAGGCAAGCGCAAAGCAATAATAAATACTGGAATGAGTAGAAGATAAGCATACATAATGTAAGCTTGGCGGAACAAGTTTCAAACTTAAGTAATATACTACAAAAATAAATTATTCAGTTCCTACTTATGTAAAGGATATATTCGTCATAGTAAAATATATGCTTAGAATGCGTTACATGCAAAAATATACTTACGAGCTAATAGGCTCACTACATTAGAGTACACTGAGTTAACGTTTGACTTTAGTAAACGCAATGTAGTGATTTGAAGTAGTAATAAGTAACGCTCCAGGCATAGTTCTATCATTGAAGTCGGAGAGTCGAAAGGGTCATTTCAATTTGGTCAAAAGCGCATCTTAGTATATTACACGAAATAAAAATAAAGCTTTGCAACATAAGCAACATTCATATCACACACGACCTATATTTAATCTCCGGTCTTTTCTCACGGTGAGCTCACGTCGCGATATTGCTAAGAGCCACATAATGCGCAAGAATTATTATCACCTTTTCAAACGATTCATATCGTCAGCTTTGGAAATTTATTGATTTAAAAAAATATTGGAGATGGAAGTATGATTGTTTAGAAATGTTTGATTTTACGATTTTCAGATGGATTTTTTACATAATCACAGTTCCCGCGTCTACATAAAACGGAATGACGTACGGCATAGCACATTTCTGTACTACAACATAATAGGAACTTAAGAACTCGTACAATAACGGATTATGAAAACATGGGAGTACAAAATTTATTCAATGAGGGTCGAAGCCCTTTCAGTGTTTACGACCGGCCGAGGGGGGACTCGCGAGAGGTTTAATTAAATGACGAAACTGAACACAACGCGCGGGCTTGTCATCGACTCCGCGCGCCTACGCGGGGGCCCGTCACCGACACCCGGCGCCTACGCGGGGCGCGGGGGCGCGGGCGCGTCACCGACACACGGCGCCTACGCGGGGCGCGGGGGCGCGGGCGCGTCACCGACACACGGCGCCTACGCGGGGCGCGGGGGCGCGGGCGCGTCACCGACACACGGCGCCTACGCGGGGCGCGGGGGCGCGGGCGCGTCACCGACACACGGCGCCTACGCGGGGCGCGGGGGCGCGGGCGCGTCACCGACACACGGCGCCTACGCGGGGCGCGGGGGCGCGGGCGGCGCGGGCGCCACCGCCGTCACGGCCGCGCTCAGCGCCGCCGCCAGCGCGGGCGAGGGCGCGGGCGGTGCAGGCGGCGCGGCGGGCGGCGGGTGGATGTTGAAGTGCCGCACGGCCGCCTCCAGCGCCACATTGTTGCCGCTGAAATACGCCGACACCGCGTTGTGGAACAGCAGCAGCTGCTTGTTCATCACCTTCACCTGAAACCGAGACGCGCCCTTCGGTTACCACTTTTGATTAGTTGATTCGGTGATCGATGCCGCCGGAACCTAAAATTTCGAAAGATCGTTGACGAGTTAGCGTTCAGAATGTGTAACGTGCGATGGCTGCGTACCCTGTTCTCGTGCAGCAGCTTGAGCTTGACGGCAGAGTCGTCGCGCAGGCGCTCGTAGTGTCGACGATGGCGCTCGATGTTGGCCAGCAGTAGCTCGGGCGGGTTCCCGCCGCTGGCCTCCAGCTCGCTGCGGTACGCGTCGTACTCCACCCTGCCACACACACACACACACTGAGCCGAGCGCATACCCCCACATAGTTTTTTGTACAAGGATCTTTCGGCGCGTGGCTAAAATCGGTAGTAACGCCGCCATCGGTATATTGCCCAGAATATTTACCAACAGCCAGCCCCGGATTTACACCTAGGCCTACAAGGCCCCGGCTTAGGAGACCAGCCAGTCTAGGGGCCCCAAAGCTACCCCGACCGAGGTAGCTTGCCTGCCTAAAGGCAGGTGGACAAGGCTGGAATATTTCAAACCGACGCACGGTGGGGTATTTGACCCAAAAAGTCGATCAAAAGTCGAAACTAACAGAGTAATAAATTCTAGGTAGTAATTGTTACCTGGTATATGGTAAGGGACCAAGAAACAATAGCCCGCCATTTTAAATTGTTTAGCTTCGCTCCCCACTCCACGGTCAGTCGTCTTCTCAGCGCATTGCGGAACGCACGTCTAACCACTCAGTGACTACAAATTTAAAACTCTGTTCATTTATAAGTGTTTAGGGGCAGAAAAAACATATTGTGATTGTTATAACTATGGATATTAGAGAAGCAGGTATGTAGCAAATAAATAGTGCCCTTATTTTAACATTAATTCATATGTGTAATTATTTATGTAATTTTTTGCTAACTGCTAAAAACTCTATTTTTTTCTCAACAAATAATGGTGTTCAGAAAGGGTTTTGTTATATTTCCGGTCCTTTCCCGACTCTCATTTCTTATTTATTTCATTGCTTAATTTGTAATATTTCCGAGCTTTGATAAAACATTTGCCAAAAAGTGCCTAAAGCATTACAAACCCTAAATAAAGATTAGAGTAATATTACCACAAAAAACTTGTTTTTGCGGTCACTTTTATTTATCTTAGTTTGTTTTCATTAAAGGGCCATCTGGGTTGAAAATTGTGACTCGAGAATACATCTACCGCAAGACAAAGGTATTTGAAGCAAAAGATTTTACAAAAAAATTGGATTTAGTCGAGCACCACATTATTAATCAGCCTACTTTTGTGACCGAGCAAACTGTGCAGTTTGTTCAAAAATTTTCTCGTTTAAAGTCCAAAATGAAAGTGAAATGACAATTACATATAAAAGAAAGAAAGCAACTCATTCAAAACCGATTTAAAAATGAGCTTGGTCTAATAGTTGATGTGCCGAAAGCTAATTATGGCAACAGCAATGATGGCAACACCAGCAGAAGGTTCTTCAGTAATGCTGAAATGGCAGCTGACATTACAGAAATTGATTTAAACTTAATAGAACGATTTGCAACTGTTTTAGAAGTCAATCTAGTGGGTTCAGGATTAACACAGACAAATTTAGTTCGTATTGCCAAGATACAGCAAAAATATATGTTCAGCTGTATCCATGGCATCCAATGTCACCCACTGTCCATAAAATATTAATCCACGGCCCTACTGTCATCAAACATGCGCTTTTGCCAATTGGAGCTGTATCTGAAGAGGCATCAGAAGCAAGAAACAAACATTTTCGACAATATCGAGAAAAGTACTCGAGAAAATTTTGTCGGGTTCAGTGCAATAAGGATATATTTAACAGATTATTACTAACATCTGATCCATATTTAAGCTGCATTAGGCCTAAACCTGCGAAAAGTACAAAACCATTTAAGCCTGAAACAATGGAAATGTTAGTCGCGTGGGAAACAGACAACCAGTCTGAGAAGGACAATATACAGGAAAAAGAGGGCAGGAACACTGATGACTCATCAGATGAAGAAGCATGGAATGCTTCATCCGATTAGTATTAGGTAGTATTTTTTATTTTAATAAAAATATATTATAATAAATGTTTTTTTTCCCTTTAATGCTCATTTTTCAACTCCAAATTATTTTAAAATTTATATTTATTAAAACAAAGAGCAAATAAAGCTAAATGAACAGGTAAATAATTTTGATCGACTTTTTGGGTCAAATACCCCACTGTGCGACGTGCACAGTTTTATGCGCCTATCACATAGCTGTTGTTTCTTGGAAACAAACGCCAAATAATCAATTTAGAAAAAAATCTAAATTGTACGGACGCCAGCACATCAAGTTACTACAATCTGTCAAATTTCTTTAATATATTTTCAACTTTATCACTAAAGCATTAAGGTTCAAGGTTGATTGGGAAAATTTGACAGTTTCGGGTAGCTTGACCTGCTGGCGTCTGTACCTTTACAGTATATATACCACCCGTCGGAAAGAAAAAGAAATTAACCATTCCGAAGCGGGATAAAAAAAATATATTTCTTCACCTTTAAGTCTACAATACGACTCCTATTCCTATATAAAATTGTTAAGGTGCTCCCACACAGCAGTTATATAACGTTAGAGAATGTTGCATAGTTCTAAACTTTTTTTTTTTCAAATTGTAAAAAAAGTTGTAAATTGTTACTGATGTTATACAACTTCGTGTAACAAAGTGTTCTCTGTTCTCTCGCTTTCAGAGTTCGACGCATGCAGTAAATGTCATATGTCATATAAATGCTTGACTATACGACAAAAATGTTTATAGGGTCACTGTCCGGAGGAAATCGCACAGGGAGGCAGCGTTGCTGGCGACGGCTGCGGTCTCTGCGGCCACATACGTCGCCTAGGCCTGGAGGTGGCCCTCAGCAAGTCGGAGAGCATGGTGTTCCGTGGCCCCCGGCGCGCGCCGCCGCCCGGCTCACACATCGTGGTCGGGGGGGCTCGGATCGCTGTCGAGTCCACCATGAAGTACCTGGGATTGGTGCTCGACAGCCGGTGGGACTTCGGCCACCACTTCCGGCGGCTGGCACCCAAGTTGTTGGGCGCGGCTGGGGCGCTATCAACGCTGCTTCCCAATCTGGGGGGCCCGAGCGCCGCCTGTAGGCGAGCCGCCTACAGGCGGCCTACATAGGGATCGTGCGATCGATAGCCCTTAATGGGGCCCGGTGTGGGCCTCTGACCTGACGGTCGGCATCAGGGGATATCGTACGATCTCCTACGAGGCGGCCTGTGTACTGACTGGATCCCCGTTTGGGACCTCGAGGCGAAAGTACTCGCGTCATTGTATCGGTGGCGCGACGAAGTCAGAGCGCGGGGTGAGCGACCGATGCAGCGACACATGGAGCTGCGTCGGTCTCAGCTTCGCGAGGTCCTGATGGCGGAATGGCGGGACAGGCTCACACGCCCTACCGCTGGCCTCGTCACCATCGAGGTGGTCCGGCCGGTGCTCGAGCACTGGCTCGGGAGGAGGCACGGCTCCCTGTCGTTTCGGGTGACGCAGGTGCTCTCGGGGCATGGTACCTGTGTCGCATAAACAGGGAGCCGGACGCCCGGTGTCACCACTGTGCGCCGTGCCCTCATCTCAGAAGTAGGCAGTGACCTGTCGCTGCCGGCCGTGGTCGAGTCGATGGTCGGCAGCGAAGAGTCCTGGGACGCGGTGGTTTCCCAGGCTGCGGAAAGGGAGAGGGAGATCTCGTCCACTCACCCTGCCCGCAGCAGGCGCACCGGGCGTCGGCGGAGGGCGGACAACGCCCTCTTCCAGCCCCCCTAAATGGGTCCAGGGGCGACGTCGCGGGAAAGTCAAACACTTCACTCCCCCCCCCCCCCTTTTTTTTTTGTGGAGAAATGCTCATGCCTTCTCACTACCACGGGGAGATAGTGCAGTTATGTGGGACTCTAACCCACTAAAACTCCAGTGTCCTCTGCCGCTTACGGCGGGAACACGGGCACGCGTTAGCACCCATGCGTGAATCCGCCGCGGCTGTCCATCACCGGACACTCCGTGACCACCCCAGGGACCAAACCAGCCGCCACGCCGGAATGCCGCCACGAGGAAGCGGCGGTATTCCGCCCAAGCCGGGCAGACCTCAACCGTATGCTCCAACGTGTCCGGGCGATCCACACAGAGGTGACACCCTGGCGTTTCCTCCCGCTTTATCCTGAACAAGAACCACCCGAAACAACCGCGTCCGGTGAGGCGGAAAGTGAGGGCGCCGTGGTGCTCAGCAAATACCCTCAGGACTGGCTGACTGTATTATGACTAGACCTTGGTACAACTTTAATTCGGCAGCGTTGTATTTCTCGGAGAGACGGTACCTTCCAGGGACTACGGCAGAAACTACCATTTTAATTCGGCAACATTGTGTTTGTCGGGGGGACCACGGGTAAAGAAAATCCCCGTGGTACCTTCCAGGGACTACGGCAGAAACTACCATTTTAATTCGGCGGCATTGTATTTCTCGGAGGGATCACGGGAAAAGAAAATCCCTGTGGTCCCTTCCAGTCCCTGGAACCACGGAGGGACCACTGGTCACACGCCAGCTACGCCACTGTCATCATAAAGTGACAAGAAAGTACGTCATGATTGAACATAGTGCTGTGATGGTATTGACATGGTTTTATCGATTGTTGTTTTGAATTTTGGATTTAACGCCGAAACTGTGACACATATCATTATAATTTCTGTCATAAAGGACAAAGCAGGATGAAATAAAACTCCTGTAAGTATTATATATTTCCGATATTGTAACCTTATATTTTAAACATACTATATATTAAAAAATAAATAGTTATAGCGTTAAGAAAATAGTGAGTCATCAGTGGAACTGCAGGGTAAAGGTGTTTTCACAATGGAGTAAAAATTCAAACAATTTACGAGGGCGACACTGAAAGTTTTTAGAACTGGCTACTTGTAAACGATATAAAAAAAAATAAGTACAGATTTTGAAAATGGAACTTGTCAATATTATTGTGTATGTACTTGTTACATACGGATCCCTAATGGATATCGCCGACCCAGCAATTCATTCGATTGACGCCGGACACACGAAAACTGCATCGTCGACACTGGGGCCAGCCACGAGCCGCCGACGCAGCAAAACTGCATATTAGCAATAAGTTATTTTTAACACGTTTTCGGTCATTCCATATTCTAGCATCGAATAGGTTTCACTAAAATTAATTGTAATATCTTTATTTAAAATAAATTAGTTTAGAAGTAATTTGGTTTTTTTTCGAGCCTCCGCCTGCAGTCTACGTAATTGGCGCAGTCGCACACAGGCGAAAAATCAATAAAAGTCGGACAAAACCTAAATACTCATAATTATTCTAGAGAATGGGCACATAAGGGTTGGTATGTGATGAAAAGACATATTATATAATTTTTGACATTTTTATTATACATCATCAGTAATATTTGGTTCATCCAATAGATTTAAAACGTCTGGGCACATAGAAACAGATTTCTTTGTGGTTAGTTTCCTTAGTCCTGTTATAAAGGGATCAGAAGACACCATAAGTCTTTTAAAAGTGTCTTCCATGGCTAAACTTCTTGAAAATTTTCTTGAAAACCGCTCTCTGTAATTTCGTACATCTTTGTTTCGACTTTCTTGTGCATCTTCGCTCAGTAATCCTATGGCTATTTCTGAATTCTCTATTATACTTGATCCATGGATAAGTACCTTGTGAAGTGTTGTTGACATTAAATACCATGGGTAATTCATCACATAAAAAGAAGCTGTTTTGGTGCAAAACGCCTTGAATTTGACAGCATTGATTTTGTAACCACTGGACATTACTTTTAAAATGGTATGCAGTCGATTTATAAGCCGATAATTGACACCCGTTATTTCAGCAACTTCTTCTGCATGCTGAAAAATGGCACGTGCAGTATTACCATCAGTCGATGTACCTCCACCCTGTCTTGGTTTGTCAACATGTAACCCAAGTTTTAGCCAAAATTCTGTTTGTATGCGGCGCTTTTCAGCTGCTACTAAGGATTGGCTGTGTACGTCTCTTGCTTGCCATTTCGCAACTTTTAATTTATAGACTAGATGCAATATGAACTCAGCAAATCTTATCCAGGCATGTAGCGATGAAATCCCATAATTCAGGTTCTTTTCAGGGATCGCCTTTGACATGCAGAATTTTATCCTGTTGAGGTCTTTCGAGGTGGCTTTACAAATATAGTAGGCAATCAGAGTATTTCTGCTAAAACTCACTTCCTCGTCAGTTGATCCTAAAACAATATCAAATCAATATTTAGCACCAATTAAGTAAGCGATTCTAGGCAAGCCATTGTTTTTAAAGAAAAAAGACATTGTTTTGTTTTACGTGGACTTCGTCTAATACAGAAGTGGTCGACTAAAAAGACAATTTTGTTAAAGCGTCGCTTACGGTCGCATAAAACTATGATTGTATATCAAAAACAAAGTCAAATCCTCTCTAAAAATACTAATATTAAAGCCGGATCTCTCAGGAAGTTACACTTTACCCTTTGATGAAGTTTAAAAATATGCAAAACAAGACAATGTCAGTGTCATAATTTTTTTGAATATTAAATATCAAGCGTAACTATCAAAAATAGATATTAAAAAGTAGTTTATTACCTCCTGGCAGTGAATCCATCGAAAAAACGAAAACTTTCACGAAGCAAATTATAAAAATTGTAATAATTGAAAGCAACACTTTCACTCTTAAACACATCCGCCGTTGATCAAGTCGAACTTTGGACTGAGACCCAAGCGCGTAGATGACAAAAGGGTCGCCCCGCGTGTGCAGGTAGCTTCTATTGTTTATCAGGCTTGCTGGTAAAACCGGTTTTAATTTATTTGGAGTACTTTTAATTTTTTTGGTTTTGTCCGACTTTTATTGATTTTTCGCCTGTGTGAGTCGGTAGGATACTCACAGGCTAGTTCGCGTTTCGCATTAGAGTCACTTATCATCGATATCTGCAACCGCGGGTCGCCTGGGCGGCTATCAAGTCACGTCACGAGTATCCTGAACCTACGTTGGAGCTGCGGAGCCGGGTGGCGAATCCAGACATCGATTCACGAAGAAGAACCAGAGATGAAACACATGTGAGTGCACTAGAATCTTTCTCGTGTTGCTTCCTTCTACTCCTAAGTTACTTTTATGTCCAAGATTTTTCATCGCGATAGATCTTACCCCCGGGAACCTGCATCACGACAGGCGCGCCGGCATATAGTAGATATCAGTAGAGATATAGATAGCGAATTAGATTTTAATTTGAATAGCTTATTTGAACCCAATATGTCTCTTAATCCCGATATTATTTTCAAGGCCTTACGCCTCGTGCCCGATTTTGATGGAAACCCTAACGTTTTAACTAGATTTATTAACATATGCGATAGAATAGTTACTCAGTACGCTAGTGCTGAGCCAGGTAGCGAATTAAATAATGTATGTCTTTTAAACGGTATTTTAAATAAGATTACTGGGCCTGCTGCATCCACTATAAACTCAAATGGCATTCCCGAAACCTGGGCAGGTGTTAGATCAGCTCTTATCAACAATTTTTCAGACCAGCGCGACGAAACGGCTTTGTATAACGACCTCTCATTGGCTACACAAGGTACGAAAACCCCTCAGGAATTCTATGACCACTGTCAAACTTTGTTCAGTACGATTATGACGTATGTGACATTACACGAGACCATTCCGACGACTATAGAGGCTAAACGAACACTTTATAGGAAGGTTACCATGCAAGCCTTCGTACGAGGACTTAAGGAACCTTTAGGCTCACGTATACGTTGTATGCGTCCAGAAACTATCGAGAAAGCCCTGGAGTTTGTGCAGGAAGAATTAAATATAATGTATTTGCAGCAGCGTAATGACGTATCAAAAACTCAAAGTGCCCCGAAGTTAGATAGACCTCCTAACATGCCCGTAATTTACAAGCCCCCTATCATGCATGCTATGCCTTTCAACGGTGCTTCACGACCCCCACTACCCAACTGGCCTGCTCCAGTAGGTCTGCGTGGCCTTCAGCCCCAGCCTCAGCCTTTTAAATTCAATACGCCTAACCAACCACATCATCGCATGACCCAAACGCAACAAATGTTCCGTGCACCACCACCAAATTACCACCCGCAAAGTAACGTTTTCAGGTTACCATCCGGGAATAATCCACCACAAAATATGGGTGCAAAACCCATGAGCGGAGTGCAACATTTCATTCCGAAACCTTTACCTATGACGTCAGGAAATGACTGGCGTAGAAACGGGAACCCACCACCGTCCACATTCCAGAGAGTCATGGATAATGTTCTAAGAGGCCTCCAAAATAACATTTGCCTCGTTTATTTAGATGACATTATCGTCTATAGTACCTCTCTCCAGGAGCACATGGACAACCTGGAAAAAGTTTTCCAAAGACTCAGGGAGTCGAACTTCAAAATTCAGATGGACAAATCCGAGTTTTTGAAACTCGAGACCGCATACCTAGGTCACATCATTAGCAGAGATGGCATCAAGCCGAACCCCGACAAAATATCCGCTATTCAAAAGTATCCAATACCAAAAACCCCCAAGGAAATTAAACAATTTTTAGGCCTTCTCGGTTATTACCGAAAATTCATTCCCGACTTTGCTCGGATAACCAAACCACTAACCCAATGTCTTAAGAAAGGTAGTAAAATAATTCTGAGTCCAGAATACACCAATGCCTTCGAAAACTGCAAGACCCTACTAACCAATGACCCCATACTGCAATACCCAGACTTTAAACGAGAATTCAACCTTACAACAGACGCTTCGAATGTCGCTATTGGAGCAGTGTTATCTCAGGGACCCATAGGATCTGATAAACCCGTCTGTTATGCCTCGCGCACACTTAACGAAAGTGAGCTAAACTATAGTACCATTGAAAAAGAGTTACTTGCCATAGTCTGGGCCACGAAGTATTTCCGACCTTACCTATTTGGTAGAAAATTTAAAGTACTGACTGACCACAAACCCTTACAGTGGATGATGAGTTTGAAAGAACCAAACTCACGACTGACTAGATGGCGACTCAGACTAAGCGAATATGACTTCACGGTAGTGTATAAAAAAGGAAAGTTTAACACCAACGCTGACGCTCTTTCACGTGTGGAGATCCATAACGAAGAAGTAGATGAAATCAACTCATTAATCGAAAGCATTAAAGACCTTAGTTCAATGATTAATAACCCATCAGAAACACCACATCAGCAGACGAACTCCTCAACTGACACTGTACATACCAGTAATGAAAATCCCATACTAGAAATCCCCATCACAGATGAGCCACTCAATAAGTTCCATCGACAGATTTACTTTACTGTAGTAGGTGACATAAAACGCCGACCGACAGTGACTAAGCCCTTCGAAAATCATACACGCATGGCAATCCAGCTTTCAGAGTCCAACCTAGAGAATGATGTTATCAACGCTATAAAAGAATATGTGAACCCGAAGGTTAAAACAGCTATCTTGATAAATCCCCCATTAGCAATGTATTCAATCATTCCCATTATACAGGATAAATTCAAAAGTTCCTCTCTAAATTTAGTATTAGCTAAAGTAGAACTGGAAAATGTCAAGGAATATCTACGACAACAAGACATCATTCGACACTATCACGACGGTAAAACAAACCACCGCGGTATAAGTGAATGCCACTTGGCCCTTTCACAAAAATACTATTGGCCAAAGATGAAAGAACATATTACTAAGTACATCAATGAGTGCACCATTTGCGGTCAAGCCAAATATGACCGAAATCCCATTAGACCACAATTTAACATAGTTCCCCCAGCTAGCAAACCACTTGAAATCATTCACCTGGACCTCTTTACAGTTCAGAACGAAAAGTACGTGACTTTCATTGACGTTTTCACGAAATACGGACAAGCCTACCATTTACGAGACGGAACAGCCATAAGCATTCTGCAAGCTTTGCTACGTTACTGTACCCATCATGGACTGCCTATGACTATAATCACTGACAATGGCACCGAATTTACTAACCAATTGTTCTCTGAATTTACACGCCTTCATAAGATAATCCATCATAAAGTTTTACCTCATAGTCCAAATGACAACGGTAATATAGAGCGCTTTCACTCGACATTATTGGAGCACATTAGAATCCTCAAATTGCAACATAAAGATGAACCAATTGTTAACCTTATGCCATACGCTATCATAGCATACAATAGCTCTATCCACAGCTTCACCAAATGTAGACCTTTTGACTTATTGACTGGACATTTTGACCCCAGAGACCCGATAGACATCGACCTTACGGAGCACATCTTACAGCAATATGCACAGAATCATAAGCAGCAGATGAAGCAGGTTTATGACATTATTAATAAATCATCTCTCGCCAATCGGACAGCCTTAATCGAAAGCAGAAATAAAACTCGGGAATCAGAGGTAGAATATGCCCCTCAGCAACAGGTTTTCATTAAAAATCCCTTCGCCAGCCGTCAGAAAACTGCACCACGATATACGCAGGATACTGTACTAGCTGATTTACCGATACACATATATACTTCTAAAAAACGAGGCCCCGTAGCCAAAGCGAGGCTTAAACGTGTACCTAAAGGACGCCAATTGTTACAGGTTTCTGCTGTTACTGACAATCCATGTGACGCACCCTCAAGAGATAAGACTTGAGACCTTAGCTGATGGACCAGGATTACTACCATATAAATTAGGACATACTAGACTAACCGCACATTACCACTCCTTCATACAGTACATACAACTAGCTGACATAGAAGAAAAAATAGACTCAGTACAAACGCAACTTCAATCGTTTAAGACCAGACTCACCAATGAGACTTACATGCTTTACGAATACCAAGTCGACTATCTTACTAACAAGCTTGACAGAGTTTTAAAGCAAGTCAGATCTTTGGAACCTGCTAGAGTCAAAAGAGGTCTCGTAGATAGCCTTGGGTCAGTAATAAAAAGTGTTACTGGCAACTTAGATTATTTAGATGCCCTAAAATATGACGAAGCAATTAAAACTTTACAAAACAACGAAAATAAAATAGTTTCAGAATTTAATAACCACAACAGTCTTAGTAAAGAATGGATGTCCCAGCATGGTACCATCTTAGACCAGCTAACTAAGAACCAGGAAATAATTAATGCAACATTAGAATTACTTTTAGAGAAAAATGCTTACAGAGATTACAGCTTAATCAAATTTGCAAAGTTCGCCCAAATCTTAGGAATAATTACTAATAATGTAGAAGATTTAATGTTAGAAATAGTTAGAATAGAAAATATAATGGCTTTCATACGCGCGTCTAGCACTCATCATTCCATGATAGACATAGAAGTACTAAGAAATATGATAGATAAGTTAAAATCAATATACCATCAAGATCAGATCTTAAATCTAGAGTTAAGAGAATACTACAATCTTATTAAACCAGGTTCTTACTTCATTGAGAAAAGAATAGTTATAGTTTACAGTTTCCCTATAGTTTCCATAGACTCTTACGACTTATACAGATTATCCATTGTACCCAATGAAAAACAGCTTGCCCTTATACCTCCTTCTCCCTATATAGCAACTAACGAGAAATCATTCGTGTACATAGAGGCTGAATGCCCGAAGTATAGTAACATACAACTCTGCGAAAAGAAGACGAGTCACCAAATCCGAACGAAACCAGATTGTATTCAGAAGCTCATCACCAACCAAGACTTAGAAGACACCTGCCACTTCGTCAAGATTTCACTTTCCAAAGAAGCAATGGAGAAACTGGATGACCAGCATTACGTACTGTCACTGCCTCAACCAACCAAAGTACAATTAGCATGCGGAAGAAAAGACTACAACACTCTACAAGGCAGCTACCTCGTCACCATTCCTGTGGACTGCTACCTGCAAACATCAGAATTCACCATCATCAATGACAGCAACGAGATTGAAGGCCAGCCGCTCAAGTTATCAAAGGTCCCGTACAACGAGATAAATCAGACCAACGTTTCTACTCACATCATCGGCTTCAATTCAATCAACTTAGACGAACTTCACAGCATCCAGAGAAAAGCAATGATGGAAAGCCCTCTGAAGATTGACAAGACTCAGTCGGTTGTGTTATACCATACAACCATACCATTCTACATCTTCGCAATATGCGTACTCGCACTTATCATCTTAGCGATGAGCCGAAGATTTAAATGCTGGAATCTCAGAGCGGATAGCAAAGAAAAGCCACCAACTCTCAAGATACATACGTACGAAGAGGTAACCAGGGACTCCAAGAAACGAGATGAACCTCCAGCAACATTTTCTCTCAACATGATCAAATAGTTGCTGATCTTCGGGGGGAGGTGTTACATACGGATCCCTAATGGATATCGCCGACCCAGCAATTCATTCGATTGACGCCGGACACACGAAAACTGCATCGTCGACACTGGGGCCAGCCACGAGCCGCCGACGCAGCAAAACTGCATATTAGCAATAAGTTATTTTTAACACGTTTTCGGTCATTCCATATTCTAGCATCGAATAGGTTTCACTAAAATTAATTGTAATATCTTTATTTAAAATAAATTAGTTTAGAAGTAATTTGGTTTTTTTTCGAGCCTCCGCCTGCAGTCTACGTAATTTACTTTATTCATTTGTCATTTGTTTACGATTTGGCGGGAAATTGAAAATTGTCTGCGTCACGTCAGCATGAATTTAACCCGAGAAAATTTTCGTACAATGATTTTTTATGACTTTCGATGTCATTTATGTCACAAGAAAGTTATGATAGACTTCGACTGGCCTTTCACGATGAAGCTCCATCGCGTGTCACTGTTTACAACTGGTTTAATGAGTTAAAATGTGGTCGCACTAATCTCACCGATGATCTGCGTGAGGGACGGCTTTCTACGGCGACGACTGAAGATAACATCAGACTTATCAGCAGATTCGGACAAGCTTAGGCATCGGTATGAGTCAAGTGCACAAAATCCTCCATGAACATTTAGCGGTCAGGAAGCTTTGTGCCCGGTGGATACCTCATAATTTGACAGAGGCCCAAAAGCTCCGTCGTGTTGATTGGTGTCGTGAAATGGTTCCAATTTTTAACGGAGGTGACTCAAATGCTGTGTTCGACATACTTACGGGTGACGAAAGCTGGATTTATTGTTATGATCTTGAAATTAAGAGACAGTCTGCTGTCAGGGTGTTTCCTTCCGAGGAGTTGCCAACTAAAGTGAAGAGAGGTCGAAGCGTGGGAAAAAAGATGGTGGCCTCATTTTTCGGAAGGACAGGTCATTACGCAACAATTGTTTTAAAGGATCGAAAAACAGTTACTGCAGAGTGGTACACTAACAATTGTTTGCCACTTGTCTTGGAAAAAGTTCGGGAGAAACTACCTCGCAGTAGGATCCTCCTTCACCACGACAACGGCTCGTCGCACACCGCCAAGCAAACAATCGACTACTTGGCGATGTCAGACGTGGAATTACTGGGTCACCCGCCCTATAGCCCCGACCTCGCACCTTGCGATTTTTATTTATTTCCGAAAATAAAACAAAAAAAACTTCGAGGCAAACGTTTTATGGACGCCGAGGAAGCAGTGGCTGCGTTTCAAAATGCCGTCGAAGAGACCCCTAAGGACGAGTGGGCAAAGTGCTTTTCTCAGTGGTTCCATCGGATGCAGCGATGTATTGATGTAAATGGACACAATTTTGAAAAGATATATAATAATACTAATAAGTTGCTAGTTTGTCAAGTTTTTGATTTTCTAAGAACTTTCAGTGTCACCCTCGTATATTTCAAAAGATTAAGTTTAATGGATAATAAACATCAAATTAATCGTCTCAAATTAAAACTAGTCATTAGTAATATTTTTTAATCAGTTTCACTAGAGTCTTTATTTGTATGTGTCGGCGCCTCCGCTTTTCTAGACTGTCAAATGACTTCTTGTACAAATGTCAATGTCAAAAACGAACACAGCTCTGGTGAGGCAGCCATCTTGTAAAACGAGCAGTTGACTTCGGTTCACGGTGAAGTGCGCATGCAGCCACGTGCTCGGTGGACGTTATATTTTGGGTGCATCCCTCTTGATCTGAGCGATCTATAATCATCTTGTGAAGTGTTTGACTGCATTATCGAGAATTATAAGTGAAGTGATTGTAACAGGTGTTATTTTATTAAAATACCGCCTTCCTATCCGATAATCCACGCCTACCTGAATATAGAGAACACATGAGATGAACCTCCAACCACTTCATATTTATTATGAAAGAATACATAAGATTTTCTTCTTTTGTCACGTGGTCGCAGCATTTCTTCCATCGATTAGCATCTATTAAAGTTATTGCGTCATAAAATATTTTTTTTTATGTACGTTTGCCCAGCACGGCCCCTCAGAATTTGCATTTATGGTGTACACCATTGCAATGTACTCGCCTCTAGCAGTATATGTACCGATTTCTTTTTCAATGTACCTCTATACTTTTGAAGAAATATGCAAAAAAAGGTGGCCGTGCCAGCCAAACGCTTTCAGCACGGCCCCCCATGTAACTTGAATAATACATACCGTATTAACAAATGTCTATAACTCAAGAAATGTACTCTATTAATACGTTATATGTGCCGCAACAGTTATTGTGAATTCATAATAACAAATAATATATAGATGTGGATAAGGGGCCGTGCTGGAAAAAATCATTTTAAGAAATATCTAAAAAAGACAAAACATACTTAGCCAAAAACTATTAAAAAATAATTGAAGTTTAGCAAGTAACATATGTACCGCATTGATTTCTCATACAACTTGTTATATTGTGAAAAATAAATCTATTTAAGTTCATTCAGCACGGCCCTCTATAGTTGCCTATATCTTTTTAAATAAGCCGTGTATGTTTACAAAATTCGACTTCCTGAATAATATATAGGAGTACATTCCTTTCAACTAAATTGCAATTCTGCTGTATCAATACTTTAGAAGATAAATTCAATCTAAAATATACATACATTAAAACTGATGGGGTGACCATGATTTCATATATTTGGTAGGTAGGTACATAAATGTTCTATATTTATGTACTTATATTAATTAAATTATGTGACTACATTGAAATAAACATTCTTTTTACCCGACTGTACCAGAAGGACGGTAAGGTTTTTCGAGTGAATGAATGTAGATATGTAGCAACCTTCATTTATCTTATGTGCATACAACGTGTAACTTTAATATTTACGCAATCTTCTTTAGGGTCAAGTTCAATTCCTACATGCACTTACCTAGATATACTTACATCAAATCTATTTTTTAAATACAAATAAATTATATTATAACTTAAAACTTACTTACCCGTTTATTTTAACAATCCATTTTCGTCCTTGAAATAGAATTCACTGCACAAACACACGACCCATTATTCATATTATTTGAGCAGTATTTATATTTACTACTGTCTGTTATGCGCGTAGAGATGTGACTGTCAATAAACACTCAAGCGCAACATGAAGTAACCGCGACACCAGCGCCACATTAAAAATTACGGTAGCGTCAGTGAACTAATAGCGATCGCACACGACAAAATTAACTGATAATATATTATTATACTTAATGATTATTTTTTAAGATGTAATGAATAAACACATAATTATTTAAATAAATTACCCAATAGCGGACAAATTTTAAACTTTGAGAAACATTGAATATTTTGTTTTTTTTAGCATTTCTCATTCTGAATAACATTTATTTAAACATATTATAAGTTGTGTTTTTTCTAGGGGAAGGTTATAAGCACGCTTTATATATTTTTTATTTCTACCACGCGAGCCGAACCGTAAGTTAAAGCTAGTCCACTTAGAAATTCGTTTATTTAATATATTATCCCACTAGATAGGCTTTGAGGAAAAGAAAACGATTAATTACTTGACGCCAAGAATCAGTTATTTTTATTTTTAATGTTTTTGATGGGTACCTATACCTACCCTGTGTCATTCTCACAATTAAGACGAATATAACGACATCTCTCAAGTTGAAATTAATAAAGCCGTTTAGACTACAAAGCGTGCCAAAGAAATGAAGGTTGCTACATATCTACATTCATTCACTCGAAAAACCTTACCGTCCTTCTGGTACAGTCGGGTAAAAAGAATGTTTATTTCAATGTAGTCACATAATTTAATTAATATAAGTACATAAATATAGAACATTTATGTACCTACCTACCAAATATATGAAATCATGGTCACCCCATCAGTTTTAATGTATGTATATTTTAGATTGAATTTATCTTCTAAAGTATTGATACAGCAGAATTGCAATTTAGTTGAAAGGAATGTACTCCTATATATTATTCAGGAAGTCGAATTTTGTAAACATACACGGCTTATTTAAAAAGATATAGGCAACTATAGAGGGCCGTGCTGAATGAACTTAAATAGATTTATTTTTCACAATATAACAAGTTGTATGAGAAATCAATGCGGTACATATGTTACTTGCTAAACTTCAATTATTTTTTAATAGTTTTTGGCTAAGTATGTTTTGTCTTTTTTAGATATTTCTTAAAATGATTTTTTCCAGCACGGCCCCTTATCCACATCTATATATTATTTGTTATTATGAATTCACAATAACTGTTGCGGCACATATAACGTATTAATAGAGTACATTTCTTGAGTTATAGACATTTGTTAATACGGTATGTATTATTCAAGTTACATGGGGGGCCGTGCTGAAAGCGTTTGGCTGGCACGGCCACCTTTTTTTGCATATTTCTTCAAAAGTATAGAGGTACATTGAAAAAGAAATCGGTACATATACTGCTAGAGGCGAGTACATTGCAATGGTGTACACCATAAATGCAAATTCTGAGGGGCCGTGCTGGGCAAACGTACATTTTTTTTTACATGACTCATCTTGAATGTTGAGTTATTGGCACCAACATAATTTTTTTATTTGGCCCACACCAATTCAATAGGATTGAATTTGCAATGGTACGGTGACAGTCGGAGAATACCATTACTTTTAGAAGTTTCATCTATTAAATATTTATTATATCGGGGGGCGATTTCGGCCACTTTCAGTAGTAATTCCTTTTTTAAATAACTCATGTTCAAGGTTATCCTTTTGCTTAGCAGCCAGTCTAGTATTTGCTGTTTATTCCAACTGGTTGTTGGTATTTTCTCAAGTTTGCCGGAATGATAGGAAGCGTTGTCCATGACAACAACACTTCCAGGTTCTAGTTTACGAATAATGCGTTTGAACCACTCAAGAAACTTTTCGCCATCCATCTCCTCGTGATAATCTTTAGTTGATTTAGATTAAAAAAGTAAAAGACCATTCCACAAATCCTTTGTCGCTACCAATATGCAAAACGATCAGCCTTTCATCTTTTCCTGTAGGAGCTTTTGGACCGGTAGATAAACCTTCTAGAATAGCACGTCTCTCATTTTTTTGAGTTATATCCAACCATGCTTTACGTTTACCCACGTTTCGTCAAGAAAGTATATGGTTTTATTTGCTTGTCTGTATTCTTTCATTTGTCCGAGATATTTACGCCGCCATAAAACAATGTCGTCTCTCTCTACAGTCTCTACTAACAATGATCTACTATCCCGTTGATTAACGTCGAATCCAATCTAATGTAGAATTTTATGAAGTGTAGTACGTTTGAAATTTGGAATACCTTCTTCAGCTTCATAAAGTGCCATAATTTTATCTAATGTCGGGTAGTCGTTATTTAAATATATTGAATGAACTTTTCTTCTTATTGCACATTTGTCTAATTCATCTAATTTATCAATCATGGATAGCCAAGCTCTTTTGTTCTGTGGCGATTTTAATGTGTTGGTTTCTTTTTGTTCCCGAATAATTTTATATACTGTACTTTCAGACACACCGCATGCACTTGCTGTTTTTATTACTGGGCTCTCCATAGTCACATTTAAATCTCACATTTTTAAGTACTTAAAAACATTGTAAATTACTCTTCTTTCTCCATAATGAATTACCGATCCACTTGTATTCGTAAGAATACAAGTGGATACAGGCGAGATATTCATTTGTATTATTTTACGTAGGTAACGCACAAAAGACACAACCGTTTCGCCAAAAGATCTGAAGGCCAATTCTCCTAATTTAAAATATTCAAAATCTAGTCGCAGTGTCATCTCGGCGACAAACAAATGATTAACATATAGGATACTTTTTATTCCGATATTCCCACGGGATCGAAATTTATGCGGGTGAAACCGCAATCTACCTAGTCGCAGTGTCATCTCGGCGACAAACAAATGTCAAAAACTGATGAAAATGTAGGGAAATTAAGAGTTATTTTTGACAGATTGAGACTGAGATTAGACTGTGAACGTTCTTAAAATTACGAGAATTGCCCCTCTGCCGTCAACTGGTCACTGTGAACTTAGCTTTCTAATTTGTTGCGACCTAATTGGTCGAGGGGCGGGGCTAGGCCGGCGGACAACGATGACTCACTATTTTCTTAACGCGCACGGACTACAGTGCTTTATCGATATAAACTCACTATTTTGTAAGTATTAAAGGATGAATTCATAGCTTCGCGCTGAGGGCACGATTTTGCTTTTTTGACGTGGCGCTCAAAAGGTATGGTGACGCATAGCATCTCAAATTTATAAACTAAAGGGAGATATGCCAAGGGGGCGTGGCGCGTGCGAACAATGTATGCACAAAACAGAAAAAAACGCGGGCGCCGTTGATTTGTCAATAAGAATTGTCAATGTAGTTGTGTGTCTCGACGTTGCGATCTGCGTTACGCAATTGGCTCGCGTTAAGTGTGGTGACTGTTATAGTGTGAGTGAGCGCGTGTTCGTATTGCAGTGCATAATTATGTAGTTGAAGGCGACAGCCGGACACGAACAGTTGGGCAGCCACACCATATCTCCCTTTAGTTTATAAATCGGTGCATAGCATAGACTGCATGATTTCTGATGTTTATTTATGTTTAAATCCTACTAATATTATAAACGTGAAAGTTTGTATGGATGATTGGATGGATGAATGGATGAATGGATGAATGGATGGAAGGATGGATGGATGTTTGTTACTCTTTCACGCAAAAACTACTGAACGGATTTGGATGAAATTTGGCACACAGATGGTTTATAACCAGAATTAACACATACTTTTTATCCCGATATTCCCACGGGATAGAAACTTATGCGGGTGAAACCGCGGGGCGCAGCTAGTATTTATACCTAGTCCTGCCATAAATATCGTCACGAAGAAAAAAAAATTTTTTTATTGCAAATAATATTTATTACTTTTAGTGGAAAGAAGAGTATTTATGTATTAAACTAACAAGTTTAATACATAAATATAAAACATTTTAAAATATAAAAAGCTTATTCGAAGTGGTCTCCATTGGCTGCAATACAGTCCTTTAAACGTTGAGGCCAGTTATCAATAGAAGCACGCACTCTTTCCATGGGAAAATTCTTCACTGCCAATCGTACGGATTGTTTTAGGGACTCCAAATTATCATGGCGTTTAGAGCAAGCCGTACTCTCTAAAACTGACCATAAATCATAATCCAGCGGATTAAGATCGGGACTAGACGACGGCCAGTCTTCAGCTCTGATGAAGTCCGAAACGTTCACTTCCAACCAAGACTGCGTGGACCGAGCTTTATGACCCGGCGCCGAGTCTTGTTGGAAGGACCATACTTGGTTATTGAACATGGTGTTGTTAAGGGGCTTAACTACCTTCTCAATAATGGTATCTTGATACACTTGTGCCGATGTTTTGATACCTTTTTCACAAAAATATGGCTCAGTCACTCCTTCATAGCTAACAACCCACGAAACCATCACTGAAGTCGGATAATGCCCACCTTGCACTCTGTCGACTAATTCGGAAGCTTCCTTAGAGCTTTGAGCATAAACACGGTCATTTTGTTTGTTAAAATGTTGCTCAATTGTAAAGATCTTCCCATCCGTAAACAAAATTTTTCTGAGACCTACCTTTGCGTACCGCTTCAGTAGTTGTTTCGATTTTACCACCCTATTCTTTTTTAAATTATCAGTTAAAAAATGACCAGTGCATCTCATATAGCCTTGGACATGCCATAGGACTTGCCTATGTCATCTTTTAAAATACGCGACATAGTTCTGGGTGCTATCATCTCCCGAGATAAAATCTTTTGCTTTCGGACAGGATTTCTTCGAATTCTTTCCCTTATTGCTTTGACCACCTTTTTCGTACGAACACTACGTGGACGGCCAGATTCTGTCACAAACAGAGGAGGTCTCATTGTACCTATTAACCGATTCCGTGCGGAGGTCTTTGTAGCAATCTTTAGTGCCTGGCGTCGAACAAAAATTCCGTGATACCTGTGGGGCACCAAGCGCCAGAGAATTTGATGATTCCCCTGGGGAATCATCCGCCGTGAATTGTAACTTTTAGCTTTTTTTCGTGTTTCCACTTGCTAAAGAGTCATTTGCCATTGGGTATCGTTTTTTATGTTTTAGTTTTGTATCCTCTCGGGCATCATACGCCATACGCAATACATTTACATGGTGCCTGTGCGGCATCATCCGCACGGAATCGGTTAATAGCCCGGTACACAAACATTTGACTAATACCAAGCGTATGGAGAGTTTTAAAAATTGCATTTGGCTCCATACCAACTTTGTGTAATGCAATCACAACGATTCGGTTCTCTTTATCACCCCACTCCATTTTAATATCGCAAAATATTGTACAATGTATTGGCGCCAAAATTAGAAAACTCAATGCACAATCGTATAAAAATGACAGATTCCAAATTCTAATGTAATATCTTTTTTTATTTTTAATTGTAACAGTAATCATGACCAGACTGTGTATATACGAGGGCAGGCCTCCGTCACTCCATGTACTTGCGCGCTATAAGTGCCTACCGCCCAGCCGAGCGGTCTCGGTCCTCCGGCGGATCAAATTCAGTGCGGTTTTCGCAAGCGAAGCGCGCGCACGCCGCGCCGTTCAATTTTAATAGTGCTGTTCGTTCGTACGCGTATTACGATGCCGTGTGGTGCCTTATGTGCTGTAGATGGATGTAAATCAAGTCAGCACCAATATATAAAACAAAACAAACTTACAAATTTAATAAAAAATATAATAAAACAAACTTTAAAAAAGAGAACCGACTTCAAAACACTAAACCGTAAGAAATAATTTCTTCTTTGATGTCGGTGCTTTTTCGATTCGTAATTACCAGCTGTTAGCACTAACATAAAAAAAAAAACAAATTATTTCTTACGGCTTAGTACTTTATTTGAAGTCGGTTCTCTTTTTTTAAGGCTTTTTTTTTTCATTTCTAGTGAACATCTCCGAAGATCATCATCAAACTAAGAAGTATTATACTTATTTTAAAACGTTCTCCTAAATGTAACAAATCCTTTTCTGAAAACCGCATCGATATCGGTTTAGCCAAACGCGAGATTATCGCGCACAAACATACATACCTACAAACCATACAAGTCAAACATCTCAGTTTGGCCTGTATGTCTGATCACCTCCTTTTTTTTAAGTTGGTTAAATATTTTATAAATGATAAAATTTTTAACTGCCACATAAAAGTCAGAACATATTCACAGTTCTCAATAACATAGATAAAAAGTTATGTTAATTTAATTTTATCGAAGAGGCAGCCCTGCGATTACTGTGGAATCGCGCGGTGCGAAGCAATCACTGCTGTACGCTTGAGCATTTAGGCGCATTTTAGCATACAGTGGTTGTTGACGCGAGGGAGTAGGCAATTATCGTAATAGGTATTGGAAATTTTCTACTGAGTGAAGTATCTGTAGTAATCTGTGACGAGGGTGACACTGAAAGTTCTTAGAAAATCAAAAACTGAACAAACTAGCAACTTATTAGTTTTATTATATCTTTCCAAAATAGTGTCCATTTACATCAATACATCGCTGCATCCGATGGAACCACTGAGAAAAGCACTTTGGCCACTCGTCCTTAGGGGTCTCTTCGACGGCATTTTGAAACGCAGCCAATGTTTTCTCGGCGTCCATAAAACGTTTTTCTCGAAGTTTTTCTTTTATTTTCGGTAATAAATAAAAGTCGCAAGGTGCGAGGTTGGGGCTATAAGGCGGGTGACCCACTAATTCCACGTCTGACGTCGTCAAGTAGTCGATTGTTTGCTTGGCAGTGTGCGACGAGGCGTTGTCGTGGTGAAGGAGGATCCTACTGCGAGGTCGTTTCTCCGGAACTTTTTCCAAGACAAGTGGCAAACAATTGTTAGTGTACCACTCTGTAGTAACTGTTTTTCGATCCTCTAAAACAATTGTTGCGTAATGACCTGTCCTTCCGAAGAACAAGGCCTCCATCTTTTTTTCCCACGCTTCGACCTCTCTTCACTTTAGATGGCAACTCCTCGGAAGGAAATACCCAGACAGCAGACTGTCTCTTAGTTTCAGGATCATAACAATAAATCCAGCTTTCGTCACCCGTAAGTATGTCGAACACAGCATTTGAGTCACCTCCGTTAAATCTTTGAACCATTTCACGACACCAATCAACACGACGGAGCTTTTGGGCCTTTGTCAAATTATGAGGTATCCACCGGGCACAAAGCTTCCTGACCTCTAAATGTTCATGGAGGATTTTGTGCACTTGATTCATACCGATGCTTAAGCTTGTTCGAATCTGCTGATAAGTCACTCTTTGGTCAGTCTCTATCATACGCCGCACAACACTGATGTTATCTTCAGTGAGATTAGTGCGACCATGTTTAAACTCATTAAACGAGTTGTAAATAGTGGCACGAGATGGGGCTTCATCGTGAAAGGCCAATCGAAGTCTATCATAACTTTCTTGTTGACTTAAATTACATCAAAAGTCATAAAAAATAATTGTACGAAAATTTTCTCGCGTTAAATTCATGCTGACGTGACGCAGACAATTTTCAATTTGCCGCCAAATCGTAAACAAATGACAAATGAATAAAATACATACACAATAATATTGACAAGTTCCATTTTCAAAATCTGTACTTATTTTTTTTTATATCGTTTACAAGTAGCCAGTTCTAAAAACTTTCAGTGTCGCCCTCGTATATATATTTTTTTTCTGTATTAGTGGATTTTATTCTACTAAAATGGTTTCGGGATGGGAGGGGCCTAAAATTTCAAGTGCCTAGGGGCCCTGGGTCTCTTAAGTCCGGGCTTGCCGATCTGATCTTTTTAGCAGTGTACATTTGTGTTACGAAAATTTGAGACCACATCAGGAACACATTTTGTTTTCTTTGTAGTTTACTGATCCAATATATTTGTATTATATTGATTAGCACAGGAGCAAGGAGATTGGCACAATCAGAGATAGGACTGTACCCAGCAGTGGGTGAGGTCAGGTTGTGAATTATGATGTTGTTCTTGAACATCCTGTAATGATAGATATAAGATGGATAAATAATAGTACCTGGCCGCCTCGTACTGCCGAATGGTGAGCAGCGTGTCCTCGATGGTCTTGTTGGTGAGCGTGTTGAGCGAGTTGTTGAAGAAGTGCAGCGCCGCCAGCAGCGTCTCGCCGTTGCGCGTCAGCGTGCGCTGCGTGTCCGCGTTGTAAAGGAACCTGAAGGCCAACTCTTGTGCTTATAACCGTTCAAATACAAATAACAATCTCACCTCAGCGAAAATCAAAATCAAAAAAATGTAAAAAAATTAGAGGTTATAGATTGAGACAGATTGGTATGCGAACGTTAAAATAATATTCCTTTCACCGAATTTCGGTCATGACGGCCAATCTCAACGGAATGAAACTGGCCAACTACAAAAGACAAATTATTATAGACTATAATTTATTATCATTATTAATTGACGACCACCACTAGAAATATGGATCGTACAATGTTGAAACTGTTATGGTTCATTTTCATTACTGGATAATTTGGGTGATATACAGCATGCTGGATCTCATTCCATTTGGGGTAATGACTAATCAAAGACATAAGTCGATAACGCGGTTGGTACAGTTTGGCAAGAAAGTCCTGAAACGGAACTAAAATATTTAACCGTTGGCAACACTCGCTCTGCCTCGTCGAGTACGGTACATATTCTGTCATTTCTTGTAATCGGTGACTGTTTCTCGTGTTTATTATTTATTGATTTGCTTTATCGTGGTGATACTGGTGACCCATTGTGTTCATAATGAACAGATCTGAAGGCCAATTCTCGTAATTTAAAACGTTCAAAATCTAGTCGCAGTCTCATCTCGGCGACAAACAAATATCAAACACTTGTCAAAATGTAGGGAAATTAGATGTAATTTTTGACAGATTGAGACTGAGATCAGACTGTGAACGTTATTAAAATTACGAGAATCGCCCCTCTGTTATTCGCAGCTCCGCAAGAGCAATAATTTATAAAGTGTACGTGAGATATTTGGCGGAACTCGAGGCCGGACAAATTTTATCCGATCTCAACGATGTGTATAAAAGAACCGCTGAAATGACAGTTTCCCGAACACTATAACGTAGATACAACATAGCTGTAAACATCCACGAGGGACTATTGGGCCAATATTTTATACATGTAATCAGATCTAATGTGTGTATTTCAAGGTGCAATATCTATTATAAACCTTTCATACAATTATTGAAATGTATATTCACGAATTTGAGGTTATGTTTACAAAACACATTCGGAATGCAGCGCGTTCGTATAATTTTGATACTTTTTGTTAATATTGCATATAATAAATCACTGAACAAAAATAACTATAGTATTTTTTAGGTAAATCCATCAGTACTATAAGGCTATATTTTTAATTAATTACAATAAGTAATTGCAAATGTTTAGTTGTTTTTATTTTATTGTTCTAGGCAGTGGCTGAACAAGCGTTTCAGAGCATATCAGTTGACGACTGGAAAAATTCATGTCATCATGTCATGAAAATAGAAAAAGGATTTTTTTTTTTAAGGGGGCAAACTGTGTATAGTGACATTGAAAAAAATATCATAAACCTACAAGATGAAAGCAGCAACAGTGATTAAAAAAATATATTCTGATTATTTTTTTAGTTTTTGATTAGAACACCAACTATGGAACATTTTGCCTGTGGTTAGAGGAGAGCTTGGATTTGTGGGACACAGTCACACAGTAGTAAAGCTTCCAACTTGTCACTGGGATCTAAACCCTATTGAATTGATCTGGGGTCTTGTGAAACATAAAATTGTCTCACATAATGTGGGATTAGTTGACATTAAAGTATTTTGAAATACCTAATAATTTTATTTTTAATTCATTAAATTAAATAACTGCAAATGTGATCGTTCTAGGCAGTGGCTGAACAAGCGTTTCTGAGCTTTTCTTGTTTTCATAAAACCCGCCAATATTCACATCAATTTAAAAAAAAAAACTAATATCAAAACCGTTTTAATCGTACTATTTAGGGTTACAATATGCACGATAGTGGCGCCACCATTATTTTCACGACTTTTTGGCCAAGCTGTACACGTTCTGCGGGGAATCCTCGTAGCGGGTGTAGCGACCAATGGAAATTTATCGGTCGGAGCAGAGAAGCATGCGGAGACCCACTCCCAAACAAAATGTCTAATGAAAATGAGCCTTCAAAGCAACTGCCAAACGTGTGGTGTAGGGCCTCCGCATACCGCAATCGTTCCCTATCGACTAATAAAAATGGTTCCCGGCATCCGAGCCGTACGGCATGCGAGCCGTACGGCATGCGGTACGGAAATCTCCAGCACCTCGCATACGAGCCCGATATCGACCAATGAAATAGAGCCTTCCGGCAAAAGTTATAAGTGAAAATCTCCAAATATTATTTTGATCCGGTTTTTACCATCATTGAAATCAAAAGTCACTTATTCAAATTAGGCTGACAATCAGCACTTTTCGTTTCTTGTCATTTAGATAATTTATGTCGGAGGGACTTGTGGCTAAGTAATAACAGCCGCACGGGTCGATCGATCAGGTTAAGCTACGCTTGCCGCGGTTAGACCGTGGATGGGTTACCATCTTTACATACCTCGCAGGGGAGGCACGGAGGGGTCTCTCCGTGCCTCGGAAAGCACGTTAAGCCATTGGTCCCGGCTGTCATTCGTGGATCTTTGACAGTCGTTACGGGTCGTGAGAAGCCCGAAAGTCTGACAACCACACGCACATGAGAAAATGTCTAATGAAAATGAGCCTTGTGCGTAAATGTGTACTGACTGATTCTGCAGCTCGGGCGACTTCTGCGCGAGCTCGGCGAAGGCCTCGCCCAGCGCGCGCTGCGTGGCCGCGGCGGCGCCGAGCTGCGCGGTGAGCGCGCCGGACAAGCGCAGCACGCCGGCGTACTTGCGTTGCGTCTCGCGCAGCATCTCGATCTGGGCCTCCAACTCTGCAGACACACCCCATTCACATGTACAAATTACGTCAACCACACATCACAGGAACTACTAAAACCGGCCTTACTGCTAGGAAATGTAAATGGCCTACAATTTCATATTTTTTAAGAACATTCTAGTTAGTTAGCTATAAGTTTCCCGAATAAAATAAAATAAATGCTGTAAGATTGTGGAACTCACTTCCGCCTAGCATTCGTGATTTGCAAACTATTTCTCTATTTAAACGTCGATTAAAAGAGCATTACCTTTCCTCTATACCGTGAGTATTTTATATATATATATATATATATACGTTTATATATTTTTGGTTTATGTATTTATTTAAGTATAATTATGTATTTATTTATTTTTTGCATTATATGTGTAGGTATATTTATATTTTAGTTTTAGACTTCACACATTCATATTTTTCTCTTCTTGTTCTCACACACTATTGTCTACATTTCTTTTTTACTTCTCCTTTCGCAGGTCTGCTGGAAGAAATTTCTTAAGAAATAAGCAGTACCTTTGTACTCATATTTTAAATGTCTTATCCTTATGTGTTTTACTGTGTGTACATAAATAATAAAATAAATAAATAAATAAATAAGTGTTCGGCCAGTGTCCAAACTGTTAGCACGGCACGGCATTTGACAGTACCAGTACAATAGTGCAAATAAGTTGCTGAATTAATGCGCACAATTTGTTTTGGTAATCTGCAGGTACTGAAAGTGTTCTGTCATTATAAAATTGCCACAAAGCATGCTTTTCAAAATAATATGAAATAAAATCTTACCAGTATCCACAGTGCGCGAGCTCTTGCCGAGCTTCTCGTACAGTATTTGTTTGGTGCACTTGTAAGTGGAGACACCCCAGTTGCGGATGGCGTCGAGCTTGGATGAGCCAGCTCGTAGCAATGTACTGGAGCCCGCACCATTTTGTGACACATCTGGGGGAGCTGACGCAATACAACTTTAATAAATTTTTGCATACCAAATGGTAAAATGTTCTTCAAACAAAACATGTCTTGTAAAAGCTTACATGTATAAGTGCCTACATTCTTCGCAAATAAAATTATTCTATTTTAAGTATTCCTTTTTTCAAGTATGAAGGTTTGATAAATAAAATGAACAAACAATAAAAAATATAATATTATTTCCTTGTTGTTGTTGAAACATAAAGTACATATTTTGAAACTACTTCAGATGTGTCCATCTATTGTCTTGACAATCATAGTACAAGTTTAAAGAGACTGGCCTAGTTAGCACTGGAATGCTAGTGGGTGTAATATTGTACAAATACATTGCTCCTGATTGATTCAATAGCACAATGTGTGATAGAGCACAGCACCAACTTCCAATTCAGTTTTATTGGTAATGAAATGATTCACTACTTAACAAAATGTGTCTGAGATAGATGAGATAGAAAACTGATGTTGTACATGGTACAAAACTTGGGCCAGGCCCGTGTCAACAGCGATAGAATGAGGGAATTGCATTGGGTTCTGAGTATGTGTCTTTGGGGGCACATTTTAATGCTCACTACAGCTGGTGGTGCTTACCGTACGCGGGCGGGAAGGGCATAGAGCGCGACGTGGGGAACTTGGGCTCCGTGCCCGACGTGATGGAGTCGCTGGACTCGCGCAGCGGCGGAGTGTCCTTCAGCATCTCGTGGATGCTGCGCTCCGATTGCCTGCACGATAACAACACGTTACACCCACACTCATAGCCCACACACAAACCACTACGGAAGCTGGTAAATTAAACAGATAACAGTCCGGTATTATTGTGTAAAATTAAGACAATATTTCCCTAACACATGACACACCATTTAGACATCTTGGCGTTTAAATGATCTTCCTTCAGCGACTAGACAAGTCGATCGCGGTAGACACCTGATCTTCTTCAATCAGACGACTAACATAAGAGTTAGCATTTTTCAAGGAAATGCCGGAAAATATTTTATGAATTTTATCAATCGACGCTAAGTGCACTTTGACAACGACAATTCACAAGAAGTTGCCTTTTCTTTCACCGTTGTAAATTTGACAAGCTGTGACAGCAGGATAGATAGCCACATTTACTATAGGTTTGAAAGAGAAGGCAACTTTTGTTTTACCATTTTGACGTTTAATAATCGGAGGTTTTATTTATTTATTGCTATAACAACAATAAAGTTTGGATACACGTCCAAAATATTTTATTACCATTTGGCCCATCCAAATGGTAATAAAACATCAAGCAACAATCAAGCACGATATCCAAAATGTATATTATTATGCTATGTCGCGGTTGATTTGTCAATAATAAAACCGCTAGCTGTTTTAAAAAAAAAAACAGCGCTGTCAAGTATGTACGGACGCCAGCACATCAAGCTACTACAATCTGTCAAATTTCTTTAATAGATTTTCAACTTTATCGCTAAAGTAACAAGTTTCAAGGTTGATTGGGAAAATTTGACAGTTTCGGGTAGCTTGACCTGCTGGCGTCTGTACTTAAAACAACTGAATGTCGCTTAGCAGTTTTTTATAATTACTGAACTTTAACACGCAAAATTGCATAAACGTTTTGCATTTATCATTGCAGCGGGTTAACAATGTAGGTATGTAAAACGAAGTGAAATGAAACGTCAGATTATAGATTTTAGTTCTAAATTTTGTCGCTCGTAGCTCTGTGTCATTACAACAATGTGTGTACACTAAAGCAACAACAATAAAACGAGTAGTATGAGTAAAAATTACCATAAAAAGTGAAGACAGTGATTTTAAGGACAATATGAACTAAAAGTTATAGTTAGAGTTCAATTAAACGTCAGTCTTATATACTAAAATAAAAATAGGTTACGCCATTACCCCGCGGGTCACACGTCAGGGAACGACTAATGACTACGAGCACTATATAGCTTGATCATTCTCTTAAGAGTATAGGCACTAAAGCCATGATATATAAACGTACAGACGCCAGCAGGTCAAGCTACGCCAAACTGTCAAATTTTCCCAATCAACCTTGAACCTCAATGATTTAGCAATAAAGTTGAAAATCTATTAAAGAAATTTGACAGATTATAGTAGCTTGATGTGCTGGTAGGGCATGCAAAACCGGAAAGTCATCAAAACCGGTTTTGAACATCGTTTTTTTGGGACCAGAACCGAAAACCGGAGCTAGGTCCGGTTTTAGCAAAAAAAATCGAATGTAGTATAATTTAAAAAGAAACACCATTTTTTTTAAATACCCACTAAGTCTACAAATAATACAAATTGTATGATACATTTCTTTTTAATCCAAACCATAATAATTGTACAGATAACAATGAACTTATAATAGTATAAAGATTAATTAACTGAGATCAAATCAACAACAAGTAAGTTTTTGGTATCTTTGGTACCTAATAAGTCTGCTATCAAAAATAATATATTTTAAACATAGAAAACACAATCAGCATCTTCAAATATTAAACACAGCCACCCACAATTACCAAAAAAATCAACATTTTTGTAACTTTGAAGACGAACTACAAAATAACATTATTAGCGTCGCAGGCGAGGGCGGCGGACACGCACTTGCACTCCCGGTAAGGGTATTACTGCAACAACGCAGGCGCAGGCTGGCGGGTTACGGGTGCGGGGTGCGGGGGTAGTGGAGGGAGGCGTGTAAATGGGTGGATGCAGGCTGTGTTCGGTTCGGATACATTTGATGCCTCAAAATTAATTATTTTTTGAGTGTTCGAAAAAAATGTTGATAAAAATCAAAATGTTAATTGTTACTCATTAATGGGAAAACCGGAGCTGAGCTCCGGTTTTGGCTGCCAAAACCGGTTTTTAAAAATCGTTAAATTTTGGCCGATTTCCGGTTTTGCGCAAAACCGGAAAACCGGTTTTGCATGCCCTATGTGCTGGCGTCTGTACATACTTAGCATGTACTTTAGCTAAGCGTTACTTCTGTCACTGTTGTACTGTCAAACTATAAAAGCAAGATAGATACGGGAACATTTCTACATCAAAGCACAGGCTAAGTAACGTTTATACAGGGACAGAGTACGGACGCCAGCAGGTCAAGCTACCCGAAACTGTCAAATTTTCCCAATCAACCTTGAACCTTAATGCTTTAGCTATAAAGTTGAAAACCTATTAAAGAGATTTGACAGATTGTAGTAGCTTGATGTGCTGGCGTCTGTACATTGAATAAATAGGTATACAGAATGGTAGGGACATCGACGCGCACACTGTGGATATACAATCTGTAACAAAAACCCTGTCCGATCCAATAAAGGCGTATTCCTGGGTCAACATACGTACTAGAAAAAATTGTTATAAAAATGTAACTCATAAAAACCAAAAGTTATTGATTTTTAATTTTTATAATCCATGCGAAATTTAACACTGAATATGGCAAATTTTCATAAGTTGACAACACTCCACCCGCCGGCAAAATCTTTTTATTTTTACCTATTTTTATTTCAAAGAACACCGCCCTACACTACCGCGTCGTAGACACTCTTTTAACTAGTCGCCGACTCTTTTGATGTCGCCGCCTAGTTACCTACCGACGCGATACTTGTTGCTGGTCTTTCGTGGAGATAGCTTTCGATCTGACGTCCGTACGTATCAAGCGCTGTCGTTTCGCGAACAATGTCGTATTCTAATCAGGAATATTTTAATATGTTGATGTGCTTAGGCAAGACCGACTGCAATTATGCAGCTGCGCGTAATACGTACGAGGTGCGTTTCGCTAATAGACCAGGTGTGACAGTACCGTCGGAGCGTGCGTTCCAACGCCTGCATAACGGTGTATACACCACAGGCAGTGTTCATGGGCACGAGTCGCAGGCAACTGATGCTGGAAGACCACGAGAGCGCAACGAGGAAATTGAGGAACAAGTGCTGGATATGTTTGCCGCGGACCCCACGCAAAGCACACGCTCTGTTGCGCGACGATTAGACACAAACCACAGTGCGGTTTGGAGTGTGCTGAAGGGAGATGGTCAGCACCTTTATCACTACCGGCGGGTTCAATCCCTTCTGCCCACTGATTACGAACCAAGAATGGAATTTTGTAAATGTGTTTGTGTGTTTTTTTTTTGTAAATTTAGCAAAAAGGTGTCGAATGTGTATTAGTGTTGGAGGTGGACATGTGGAGCATGATCGCCGAAGTATGCAACAACAACAAGTGAACGTTTTAATAAACTAACACCTGCAGTCGGTAAGTACATTGCCAGAAGCACATCACATTTAAAAAAAAGCCCTTATCAGGGCTACATTTAATTCAATTAATTGTTTCTTGATAAACAGAATTAAGTCAAAAACACAAAATACAGAGAGTATCTGAAATCCGGATTAGTATGCCTACAAAACAATATCAGCTGATACCTACGCGCACCGCGCGTAGTGTAGGTATGTTTGGCGGCACGCGACAAAGCGCGGTTCATGACACGGGCGGCTTCTTTGACACAAAACTGTAGGTAGTAAGACGTGAACTTTGTCGACCGATCAGTGTTGCCTTTGGTCAGTTTTTATTTTTTATTTTAATTTAATGATATTCACTGGGGAAAAATAATAATCTCAAATCCATTAAATGATTACGCATATGTTTACGCAGTACGATGCCGAATAATACTCTTAAGGATCGGACAGGGTTTTTGTTACATATTGTATATTTTCAGAGTGACAACAAATCATATTTCAGACGTAATGGGAAATAAGTGGTCTTGATATGCCATCACAAACTCAAATGCATTGTATTTTTTTTTCAGAATCACTTGAGACGACGAGTTTTGGAAAAACGAAATGAAAACCAGATTAGTTAATTATTATAATCAGTGTTTGCTTCCAGACATTGTAAACCCACAAAAGTCCAGATCGATGCCACTGAGAAGCACGACCTACATTTTTTTTTATTGGTACAAGCCCGCTACATTTTTCCGAAACCACTGCATTGTTTTTAAGGTTAACGCCAACCTGATGTCTTTCCCTCATAACGGGTGTCACTAAGAAGATTGTGACGTCAGGTTAAAATATAATACAGGGTGGCAGGGACGTCGACATCGCGCAAACGTAAAATAACGAAATTCATTAATCTCGGAAATGACCTGTTAAAAACATTGACATTTTTGAGTGCGTAATGTATTGCAAACAACGCGATCAAAACGCTCCGCGGATGGCCCCCGCGCGCGTGCTACCTACCGCAATATCGTGAGCTGCCCTTTCGAGTTTTATTTACATTGCTTTTTTTAAGTTAAACATGTGAATTTACTATTTTTTTAATTAAAAATCTCATTGGATTAGATAGTAATAAAGATTTTATACAATTTACAGTAAAAAAAATTGCAGAAAAAAACAAGAAATATTAAGAAAACGCCCCAACTAAAAATTTCAACGCAGGGGGTCCAGAATCATGTACTGAATCCATGGTAAAGGGTTGAGCGTCGATGTCCCTGCCACCCTGTATAAAATAAACGTGAGTAAATCCGTATAAAGTGTTTTATTTGAATAGAATAAAAAAGATTTATTGATCACAAATCAATAAATCATAACTTTTAGGTATAATAAATAATTGTAGAAGTTGGTCTTAAAATAAAAAAAAACATTTTTATGTTTAAAGTGTATTATTTTTATTTATATTTGATTATTTTTAATTATGTTATTGTAATGTCTGTCTAATTTTTGTTTGTTGATTTATTTGATTTTAATTTTTGTAATAATTAAGGATTATGGATATTGTCTGAAATAAATGAATTGAATTGAATAATAACAAGCTTTTATTTAAATAAAAACGTAACCTAAAAAAGAAAGAATAACGAGAACTGTAAAGAAGAAAATAAATTTAAGTGACATTTTTCATACAAAATTATTTTATATTTGACGTAATAGATATTTTCTAAATGTAAAATATATGTATACAGTATGTATCAAAAACCCTGTTGTTCCAAGTAGGGACGTTTTTAGAATCTATATCCGATGGTAATTACGTATCAATTAAAAAAATATTTCAAAAGTAACACTGAAGAGAAATAGGTTTCTCTTTGCAGAGGTGAGCAGTCAGTGTTACTTAAAAAAAAAAAAGCAAAAAAAAAGCAAGTTAAAAAAAAAAGCAAGTTGCTACCTATAGCAACTTGCTTTTTAACGGGGTCATGAACTCGTCACGTATCGTTCACATCACTCAGCTGTTTAAGTAAAGGTAAAAATAAAAACGTGTATTTAGCTAAAAAAACCAAAACACACGCTTTTAAAACGCACTAAAATTATAAAATAATTAAGTAAATTGACTTGCGCACTAATAATTAAGCAATTCACTCTTTTAGAATTCACTCTATGCTTTTAGAATTAAATTTAAGTATATATATTTAAGTCAATTTTATTATTATTCCTTTATTTCATTTACATACTTACAAATTATATTTTTAAATATTTTTATAAACAAAAAGATAAAAAAAAACATTTAAAAATATAAAAAATAGTAGCCCACCGGTATCGGGAACAGGGTCCAAGCTACTATTATTATATTTTATTAATTATTATATTAAGTATATTTAATTATGATATTAAGTATATTTAATTATGATATTAAGTATATTTAATTATATTTAAGTCAATACTTAATTATTCTTTATTATTCTATTATTCTTCAGCTGCATCCGGTTAGACTGGAAGCCGACCCCAACATAGTTGGGAAAAGGCTAGGCAGATGATGATGATGATGACTTAATTATTCTATAAATTTTAGTGCGTTTTAAAAGCGTTGTTTTTAGTTGTTTTTAAACTACACATTTTCGATGTTACGACATTATGTCCAGATGTGCTAGCGACCGTTTTCCCTGCTCATTATTGAGTGTGCAAGTCACCTCCTGCCATTTCATCTGTGTAATCTATACATATTGTTACGAGCTACGGGGTTCGTGACAATTAAAACTGCCGATAATAATTACCAAAATTAACACTTAAATAAAACAACACTAATAACAACTCAAACACACTAATTAGAAAACAAAATCGCACTTAAATTGCACTTGAGGATCACTTTCGATGTATTCGCTTGTATCGCTTATCCAACACTGTGTCGTTCGCGGCTAACCCCCGCCTTATATAGTGCCGCAGATAGTTCTAGAACCTTCTATTGTAGAAACATCTAGAATGTTCGAGTACATACCGGCCCCGGCTGATCAGTAGTCGATAGTTCTAGCATCTGAAGTTCTAGAAGCATCTTGACTCTATTTGTTCTGCCACTCGATACTAGATGGCGCTAGTGGTAACTAATGTCACCATTAATTGTGGCGCGCGACACTGCCCCCTCCTAAGACATGCTCGTCCCGAGCATTATCGGCTCCATAATAACGCGCCAGTCGATCCACATGGACGATCTTAGGAGTACCTCTTGCGCATTTCTGTATCCGGTAAGTTACGTCATTGATCTTTGTCACAATCCGGTACGGTCCATCCCATTTAGCTTGAAGCTTAGGAGATTTCCCTTTGCTGCGGACTGGATTGTGTAACCACACTAGTGAACCTTCGTCGAACCCTTTATTGTTCATTTTCCGGGCATAACGGGTTTTCACCTTTTCAGACATCTGCTGGCCCCATTGTCTGACGTGCTCATAAATGTCATTCATTTTGTTCCGTAAGTCATTCGCATAATCGGTTATACTGCGTGGAGCATCAGGTGGTATTCCGGTGATCAGGTCTGCAGGCAGCCGTAATTCTCTTCCAAAGTTTGCGAAAGCTGGTGTCACCGATGTACTTTCGTGAACAGCGCTTCGATATGACAACAAAAACGGTTGTATGTGCTTGTCCCAATCTCGTTGCTGATTTTCCACAACTTTTGCTAGGTACCTCTCCAATGTCTGATTAAATCGTTCCACCATTCCATCCGATTGTGGGTGGTAAGAAGTTGTTCTTGTTTTATGAGTACCCATAACTCGACAAGTTTCCTGGAATATTTGGGACTTAAAATTCCTTCCTTGATCACTGTGAATCTCTAAAGGTACTCCAAAACGACAGAAGACTTCATAAACTAATTTATCTGCAACTGTCGAAGCTTCTTGATTTGGAATGGCGAAGACTTCCGGCCACTTAGTGAAGTAATCCATCACAACCATGAAGTACTTGTTACCACTTTCACTTTCCGGAAACGGCCCCGCAACATCAAGGGCTATCCTCTCCCATGGTGCACCAACATTGTACAATTTCAATGCACCTCTACTACGAGTCTGAGGTCCCTTTATAGCTGCACAACTTGTACATTTGCGACACCAGTCCTCGACATCGTCCCGACAGTGGACCCAGTAAAACCGTTCTCGTAGCTTCAGTAGAGTCCGTTTTACTCCCAGATGACCTCCTGAACAACCATTATGGTACAGCTGTAGAACATCCGGTACTTGAGCTCTAGGGACAACCATTTGCAAATGACAGCTGTCTCCCCGAGCATTTTCCCATTTACGGCACAGGACTCCATCCTGAATCACCAAGCTGTCCCATTGGGCCCAATAGCTTTTTATGATCGAACTCATCGCTGAGACGTCGCTCCACCTGGGCTTAGGAGCTCTGGCCTTCATCCACTCCAAAATCGGCTTGATGTCCGAATCTTGCTGCTGTGCACGTTGTAGGCTTTCCTTCCACTCGTTGCTGAGGTCTGTCTTGAGCATCCTCACAGGTACGACTTCTTTACTTTCTTGCCTAGTACAATGCTTGCAGTCTTCAGGACAAGGTCTTCTTGACAATGCATCTGCGTTGCCATGAGATTTTCCGCTGCGGTGTTCGACCATGAAGTCGTATTCCTGCAGTAGTTCAATCCATCTCGCAACTTGTCCTTCTGGATTTTTGAACTGCAATAGCCATTTCAGTGCAGCATGGTCAGTTCGTAAGTGGAATTTTCGCCCCAGAAGATATTTGCTAAAGTGCTGCAATGACTTTACCACAGCAAGCAGTTCCCGTCTCGTAACACAATAGTTCCTTTCAGGTTTCGACAATGACTTGCTGAAGTACGCTATCACAAACTCTTGATCGCCATTCCGCTGAGACAACACACCGCCAAGTCCTATGTCGCTTGCGTCTGTGTCAACTATAAATTCCTTGCCCGCATCAGGGTACCCGAAAATAGGTGTTTGGCACAGACGGTCCTTTAGCTCCTGGAATGCGATGTCGCAACTTTCATCCCAGCAGAATTGTCGCTTCTCCTCGGTTAGCGTTGCAGGGGTTTGGCTAAATCTGCAAAGTTCTTGACAAATCGCCGATAATAGGAGCACAAACCCAGAAATGCTCTGACCTGCGTCTTGTCTTTTGGAATTGGCCAATCCTTGACAGCGGCGATTTTCTCTGGATCCGTGCGGATACCTTCTTCAGACACTACATATCCCAAAAAGCTAACTTGTCGTTTGAATAGTGAACACTTCTTCGGACTTAACTTGAGGTTGGCACTCTGGATCTTCATGAGCACGCGTTCCAGGTTTTGAAGATGTTCTTCAAACGTACGGCATACGATGATGATGTCATCCAAATAGACTAGGCAGGCATCGCCAATTAGCCCGGTAAGTACAAGTTCCATCAACCTTTCAAACGTTGCCGGAGCATTGCACAATCCAAACGGCATAATTTTAAACTGCCACAGACCCTTTCCTGTCGAGAATGCAGTTTTCTCTTTGTCCTTAGGATCAATTTCAACTTGCCAGTAGCCGCTTTTCAGGTCCAGCGTGCTAAACCACTTTACTCCAGTAAGCATGTCCAGCGTGTCATCAATTCGTGGCAAAGGATAGCTGTCCTTCTTCGTAACGTCGTTCAGACGACGATAGTCAACACAAAACCGCATGCTGCCGTCCTTCTTTCTTACCAGCACTACAGGTGAACACCATGGACTAGATGAAGGTTCAATAACACTATCCTTCACCATTCCCTCAATCATGGTTTCCACCTCCTTTTCACGTGCTACCGGCAATCTCCTTGGCCGCTGACGGATAGGCGATTCTTCTCCTGTGTTTATTTTGTGTTGAACTAAGCCAGTCCTCCCGATGTCAGCATCGTTTGACGAGAAAACATCGGCATACTTGAGTAACATTTTCTTCGCCTTGACCGTTTCATTTTGGGATAAAGCGCTGTGGCAGTCTTCTAAAAGTGTAGTCACTCTCGTTTGTGCATCCTTGCTGAGGGTCCCAGTCGATAGATATTGGCATCGACGCAACCAATCCACTTCCTCGCAAGTACCGACTAGTGTGCCTTTTTCTATAATCTGTTACTGATCACAAAGGTTTAGCACACGTACCCTTGAGATGTCGGTGGCTTTGACCAAAGTTCGTGCCACTTTCCATGGAAGGTCATTGTCTACTCTTTCCACGAGTACACAACGATGAGTTTGCCCAGGATTCCGAGGAAGACTAACCGGCACAATCGTTTCCGATCTCGGCGGAAGAACAATCTTCTTGAGGCTGTACACGTTCCCTGGTAACGCCCCTTCCACGAAAAGTTCCTCTTGTCCACATTTCAAAACACCTTGCTTGACGTCAATCTCGCAACAATTCTTCTTCATAAAGTCAAGGCCCAGGATGCAATCGTCCATTATATCAGCCACGATGACTTTATGCAGGTAGATTCTGTTGCCTAGCTTCAACCCCATCTTCTTCTCTCCATGGACGGGTATGCGCTGACCGGTGGCTGTTACCAAATTAATGCGTTCCCGGTTGTATGCGGCGTCCCCAAGGAACCGTCCTATGAGTTGGGAACTGACAACCGTGCGAGAGGCTCCAGTGTCTATGGTCAGCTTACACGGCGTTCCGTTGACCTCGCCCTTGATGATTAGGCTGTTCCCGTCTTGGGTTTGTGTGATCGAAACCCTTGGGGCTCCTTGAACATCAGCCAGCACCCGCCCCGCAGTCCTGGCTATTACTCGTTTCCTTGCTGCTGGTGCTGGGCGGTGCTGTTAGCTGCACTGCCCTCTGGAGATCGGCCGTCTTTTCTTTCTGCAGTTCGCTTAGGGCAACTGGATCGAAGATGGCCCCTTTCCCCACAGCCGTAGCACCTAGGGCTGTATCCTTTATTGCGGTCGCGAACTGTAGCCGCTACAACCTCCCTGACGCGATGGGAACGATGATCCTGCCGTACAGCTTCCACCTCCAGTGCATGGGCCAAGGCGTCCTTAAGCGTCCCGTGGTGCCCGAGCCTCACAGCAGCTCTAACTTCAAGGTCGCGGATGCCGTCGATGAATGCCTGCACCAGGTTCACATCAATGAGCGCAGGTACGGACTGGTAAGCTTTACGCACCAGCTTCTCCACTTCAAGGGCCCACTGCTGCAGGTTTGTCGTTACTGCGTTGCACGCGATCCTTGAGCTGCGCACGAAACACGTGTTCCAGGTGAGCGTCGCCATACCGAGCCTCCAATGCCTCAAGGAGCTGCTCGTAAGTCACTTCCTTACCGAGAGCTCCCAGAACAGTTAAGGCCTGGTCGCGCAGGCCTAGGGTGAGGGCAGTCATGGCCTGACTTTTATTCCAACCGTTCGCCTTCATGACAGCCTCAAACTGGATTTTGTAGGCCGACCAGGAAGAAGTTCCGTCGAACGGTGGCACTTTGAATCCACGTAGCGAAGGTGTTGTAGCTACGGGAGCTGTGATTCCATCCCCAAGTTTAATGTAATCTAGCGTTTTCTTCACATCAGCCATCACGGTCTTCTTCACGTCAGCCATCACGTTGTCAACCCGATTATTCACTTGGTCGATTCGGATTTCAGCTTCCGACAGGCGGCTGTCATGTTGAGCCACCTTATCCTTCACCTCCTTCATGTCTTTCCCAAAGGAAGCGTGAAGGTCCTTCATAAGGAGCATCTGCTCTTCCTGGCGGCGCGCTTGCTCCTCCTTATCACGTTGGAGCTGTTTTTCCAACCGACGAGCCTGTTCCTCCTGTCGGCGAGCCTGTTCCTCCTTGTCCCGCTGGAGCTGTTCTTCCAACCGACGAGCCTGTTCCTCCTGTCGGCGAGCCTGTTCCTCCTTGTCCCGCTGGAGCTGTTCTTCCAACCGACGAGCCTGTTCCTCCTGTCGGCGAGCCTGTTCCTCCTTGTCCCGCTGGAACTGTTCTTCCAACCGACGAGCCTGTTCCTCCTGTCGGCGGGCCTGTTCCTGCAGCATCATCATCGGGGCTGGGTCTGGTGCTGCTGATGTTGGAGCTGCTGCGGACGAGTCGGCATCCGTGGTTGGTAACTGGCCTTCCGACCTCTGCGGCATAGCTCCACCAAAACGTCTCTGGTCCGTCTGCTGTTGACGTTGACTTACGCGGGTACGGGTACCCTCCGTGTCGTCTTTAGGTAAAATCGGCATGATTTTAATCCCACTTCTGACACCAATTGTTACGAGCTACGGGGTTCGTGAGAATTAAAACTGCCGATACTAATTACCAAAATTAACACTTTAATAAAACAACACTAATAACAACTCAAACACACTAATTAGAAAACAAAATCGCACTTAAATTGCACTTGAGGATCGCTTTCGATGTATTCGCTTGTATCGCTTATCCAACACTGTGTCGTTCGCGGCTAACCGCCTTATATAGTGCCGCAGATAGTTCTAGAACCTTCTATTGTAGAAACATCTAGAATGTTCGAGTATGTAGCGGTATCTACAACGCCACATGCGAACAACGCGTCATAATGACGTCACGCAAATCCTGCATCGCGCAAGCAGAGTTTACCGCGCAATTAGCATAGATACAATTTCCCAACATCAAACGTTGGGCAATTGCCCGCCAGACACAACAACCGTCTGGTCGGAGGATCCTCCCTTTTCTATGGAGGATGAGTGAACTTTACACCCTGTTCCTCATACCTTCTAAACTGGTTACCCCGAGTATGAACGTCAGCGCAGCCTTCGTGCAAACACTTCAGCGTGACGTCATCATCATCACTCCCGCAAGCTTTAGCGGCGAGTCACCCAGCCAGCCAGCATCCACGGCTTCAACGGGTATCCTGACCACCAGCATGCAGCGACCGCGCATACCTGGTCATCACCCTCAGCCTCATCAGCAACCTCGGCACAGCACACTGCACTTTCGGCCGGTCAACAAGAAGAGCTTCCTCTCCTGGTCGACGCAGCAGCCAGCCTCAACCCGGCGCTGTACGACATCCGACGCACTGGAGTATAACGCAGCGCCACCCCGACTCACTGGGGCATCTCCGCAGACAGTTCCGACTCACCGTGAACTATGCGGCAACCGGTTCCGACTCACTGGAACCTCAGCTGGCCTGGCAAGCATCGCAAGATACAAGACTCAGCCCACTATCGACCTCCGGTCTCCGGAGGGGAGTGATGTAGCGGTATCTACAACGCCACATGCGAACAACGCGTCATAATGACGTCACGCAAATCCTGCATCGCGCAAGCAGAGTTTACCGCGCAATTAGCATAGATACAATTTCCCAACATCAAACGTTGGGCAATTGCCCGCCAGACACAACAACCGTCTGGTCGGAGGATCCTCCCTTTTCTATGGAGGATGAGTGAACTTTACACCCTGTTCCTCATACCTTCTAAAAGTACATACCGACCCCGGCTGATCAGTAGTCGATAGTTCACACATCGAAAGTTCTAGAAGCATCTTCACTCTATTAGTTCTGCCACTCGATACTAGATGGCGCTAGTGGTAACTAATGTCACCATTAATTGTGGCGCGCGACAATATAAAACATTGGTCAGGCAGGGCGCAGGGGCTATAATCTTTCCATAGTCCTAAATAACCCACTCCACCCAAACCCATAATCCAATATGTTTGTTTACATATTCTGCAACAGTCTTACACCAACCGACGATTATTTACCTGTTCGCACTATGCAAGTGCGCGCAAGGTTGTCCTTGAGTTTGATGCGGTTTTTTTAAATAAGTAGATAGAGTGATTCAAGAGCAAGGTTTATATGTATAATATTTGCATAATATAATAGAGAAACACTGATAATTTTTGAGGTTTCTATTGTGATGTCGTAAATGAACACATTTTTTTGCGCTTACATTGCAAACGCTGGTTGAACCCTACGAGATAGATCAAAATAATGTACTACAGTATTGTACACATTAAAAAAGTGCGCGATGGTATATGATATGTCTATCTCTTAGGATAACCCACCATAACCATTTTTTATTCTTTACCTTATACGAGAAATAATGACTTATTTACGAAGCAACTTTAAGCAATACATTGTGCATTTAATATAGATCAATATGGCCCTTTACAGAATGTAATTTAAATGAATATTTTCGAAGATATTACAGATTTAAAATGCAGGGACATAGCGGTTGCGGCGGTACCGGCCGGGGAACCGGCGCGGCGCGGCGCGTGCCTATAAATCTGTAGTCTATTATTTAGTATCAGCATTGCACTCGTGTGAAGCCGGGGCGGGTCGCTAGTAGATAATAAAAGGAAGGAATGAAAAAAGGGAAATTTTATTACTTTCCGAAAATAAAACAGTCCTAAATGCTTCATAGTTGTTTTAATTTATAAATAAATCGGACTGACTAAGAATAAATTCTATTAAAGCTATGTACTTGTCAACAACTTGGTCAACATTATACAACAGTCTATAAAAAAGGTCAATGTGATGTGTGTACATATAAGAATAATTAATTTTGTAATAGGTAATTTATAGATAACAGATCATTCTATGGTCGTATTTCATACTCTGAGTATTACATTACTTATGTATGTATAGGTACCTACTACCGAATTTCTATAATTACAGTATAGATGGGTAATACCTACGCTAGAACCAATTTCGCCATACTCTTTCATTTCCTACTTAAAATCTAGTACCTAAGCGGTCACTGTGACTCGCAGGGACTGCTTACCGCCACTTCTCCTACATGTTCCACATGTGTGTACAGGAGCACGTCACGTGCCTACGAAGGTACGTAGCCACGTTCAATGCTCAGGACATGCAAAGTAAAGCAAAGCGTTTAATAACTAACAGGGTATGGTGAACTTGGCTTTTAACTTAAAAATATTCTATTAAAGTTGTCAAAAAAGTAAAGGCCCGTTTAGACATTGACAGTTCTAGTCGTTAATAGAGATCAAATTCGCAAAACACGTATTCGTTTGTATGAAACTGACAGGTGTCAAGAACGCATTCTCAAATGTCAAAACGGGCCTTTTATTTTTTGCCAACTTTAATTCACAAATGTACATACCTTACATCTCTTTTAACAACTTATTTATTATAATGAAATATCTTACATCATGGGCGCTGCCAGAACCATTTGACAGGCTCTTATATTAGTTATGATAACATAATATAATGTATACATATATAATGAGCTAAATTTAAAAATTAAATATAGTATAGACAAAAATATTATGCTGTTTTGCTGACCATAGTCAATTGGTGGCGCTTTTCTATGATGTACCTCCTGCGGCCGCTAACTAAAACTGCAAATCTAAAGCTAAATATTTGGTCTGCTTCCTTCGCATGTATTTTCAATGTTACAGTTATTTCTCTAGGCGGAGGAGTATCTATCCTTAATAAGTGTAAACAATGGTGCCGATTCCCTTGTTCACAAACTAAACTAAATTTAAGTTCAGTGCATCTTTTTCTTTCTATTTCATTAAGAAATAAGGACAGAAGATAAATATTAGTTTAGTCCTGTCAAATTAGTCAGCGCCTGACGTAAATTAACGTATTTTAGTAGCCATGTTTTTAATCACGTCTAAGCTATCTATGGAGTATCACATTTTGACAGGACTCAACTAATGTTTATCTTCTGTCCTTTTCTTAACGAAATAGAAAAAAAAGATGCACTGAACTTAAATTTAGTTTAGTTTGTGAACAAGGGAATTGGCGCCAATGTCGGGTGTTGCAGACTTACTGTCCTCATTTTCACGCGAGGCCTACGTGAGTTTTAAGAAAAGCTCTGTAACTAGACTATTGATAACTTTATTGATTTTGAGTGTGCACACATAGTATGCATCATGGGAATTTTAAAGAGTGGTCGTGGGACAAAAGCTCCGCACCGCCGCGTTAGCGCCACCTAGCATTATTTTCTCTAATCAATCCTATCATTAATTCATCGGGTTTGAATGTGATAGATTTTTCAATAAAACATTTACCTAATTGTACAAACAAACCATATAAATAAACTAAATACAACGGGTAACTATTTGAGACTAGTCTTTCACATCTTATACGGTTGCGAGTTTAGCTCGTCAGATGTACATACAAACGCTAGCACGTCAAACTACTACAATCCGCAAATTTCTGTAATCGATTTTCAACTTTATCTAAAGCATTAGGGTTCAAGGTTGATTGGGAAAATTTGACAGTTTTGGGCAGATTGACCTGCTGGCGTCTGTACCTACTTACAAATAACACGATACAAAAATATAAGTCGCTTACCGTTTCTATTTTAATGGTAAGTACAAATGTTTAATTATCCTTACGGTATTTATACATAAAGTGAATATACGAGCAATATCAACACTAGAGTTAGCACCACCTAACTACTTCGGAGATACAGACAGGACCTAGGTACATCCATATGTACCTTCTTATGTCCATGTGCACTTGTGCAGTGTACAATTACCTTGTAAGTATTCACAGTATTTATTTATGGTGCCTATTGTAAGCAGTTGTCAGGCCCGGGCACCTCGAGGGTGCGAAGGGAATCACAAGTTTCTAATACTTAGGCACGCTGAAATCCAAAAGATAATACCCCGACTTAAAAATGTTAATTTAATTGTACACTAGAGCTTATATTGACAGCGTACATGCTAAATCACATAGAACTGTCTGTCTTTGGTCATGAAAATGCGTGAAACACGACGACGACCACATTTTGAAAAGTACACCAAACACTGAGCTTGCTCGATAACACAGCACCTTCTGGGCACACTCAACTGTGTCGTAGCCTCGTAGGAGTTCATTACGTGACGACTTCACCGCTGCTCCGCTGCTGAATATAGACCAATCCAACGCAGATCAACAAACGTGTGCACGTCAAAAGCGAATCCTTCATTTTCGATAAAGAACGAAACTTATTCGCTGCTCTTGTTTTCAGCTCGGTCGGTGTGTGGCCCCTACATGTGCGTGTGTGCGTGGGGTGGAGGGCGCTCCGGGCGCGGGCGGCGGGGGGGTCAGTCGAGCATGCGCAGCGTGTGATCGGGCCCATACTGCGCGTGCGCGGCGGGCGAGCGCAGCGGCCGCATCTCAACGGCCGAGCTGTCCCCACCGCTGCTCACCACGAGCGTCTCCTGCGGGCAGCACGACGTCTTCATCGACACTGACTCCGTCGATGTTTTGTGACTCTGTTGGGGACACACCAAACCATTAACAGTACTCAACTTGCACTCACTCAACAAGTAGTAGTAAAGCTCTTCGTGAAAGAGCTCGTCCGGGGAAGTGCTAAGAGCTACCACCATACATTCTGTCGCCGAACAGGGTTGATGTTTTACGGTTTGGACGATGGCGTGACGGTGTATTTATATTATACGAGTATAAGTATCTATTGGCACAATGAGGTGCACAGGTAGCTTCCTCTAACATCAAGCCCGTATTTCTTGCAAAGCTGTAATCACCGGTCATTCAAATTTCGTCGTTATGTGCAAGTCCTATACTGTACTTATTAAAAAATGGGATGGTTAAGCCTATTGCCAATAACTACTGCATGGGCAAGATCCAGACATCATTATCATCCTGGCTGCAACTGAGAAATTCCAGGTAGGAAAACCCAATAATACTGGCATCATGGGGATTGGGAAACATAAGGAGGCCTTACCCGCTTGAAGCAATGCGCGATAGAGTGGCAGAGGTTGGTGAGTGAGAGCCGCCGGCGCTGACGCATGAGCACGTAGAGGATAGGGTTGAGCACGTAGTTGAGCAGCATGAGGATGTCCGATAGCGTTGACAGCGGGATCAGCCGCGGCCACGCCTTCGGGCCCAGCCCGAGGTACAGCGCCGACGTCAGCTGTGGATCAACAGTACGATCATGATGTAACCGTAGCATACATGTTGTATACTTCAAAAGTTCAAACTCATGTTTTAGGTAAATCTTTGTACAGAACCCGGGTTTTATAATACTCATGGTTATATGGCACATTGAGTTTAAGACATAAATCAGGTTTGTAGAGGCTCAATGTGCACTTTCTTTGTAAACTACCACATTGTTATTGTGACTGTTCCTAAATTACCCTAGGCTGATAAAATTTTAGTTTTTCCTAATTGTGTGAAATATCACAGTTAAGATCGGCTCTCCTTGTGGGAAAGGGAGCACGCCCAAATCCACCGCGTGCTCCTGTAGGGCTCGGCACCAGACTTGGGCACCCTCCCACCGTTATAAGAAATGAATTCCCATAAACTAATATGCCTCGTCCCGACTTAGAAAGCTTGGGGACAAGGATGGGGTGCGAGGTGAAGTTAATAATGGGAATTCACAGTTAGGAAACATAAGGGCTCCCACACATAAACACGATACGACGTCGCGTCGTACAACGATGCGGCGTCGTTTCACGATACGACGTTGCGTCGTGGAAATCTACGACACGATGTCGTAACGTGTCGATGCACGATACGACGTCGTGACTTTAGAAATTCAATTTTCGGAATGAACTAAAACACCACCTCACTGTATCGACGGCATCGTGCCGTGTATCGTGCGTGGCACATTACGTTACGATGTCGTGTTTTTTTTACGATGCTCATCGTAGATTTCCACGACGCGACGTCGTATCGTGAAACGACACCGCATCGTTGTACGACGCGACGTCGTATCGTGTTTATGTGTGGGAGCCCTAAGTATTACAATTTTCAATATTATAAACTCAAACTCAAACTATTTTTTCAACTAAACCAATTACAGGTACTTTTGAATTGTCAAGGGTCGGTCAGTCAAAAAGATGAAGCTAGTTGCCCGTTCCAAAGCGTAGTAGGTACCTATGGAGAAGAACGGGCAAGAAACTCCATGGACACTCTTTTAAATCACAATAATATGGTTACAAAGTATTGGTTACATCATTCATGTGAAAAATTATGCATGTGAGAACGATGCAGATCGTTAAAAGCGTCCATAATGAAAATATAAAAAAAAAAAAATCAAATATTAATTTAAATCAATATAAGCCATGGCAGCAAAGAGATGACCAGTCCCTACTGACGGCGCCCGTTCACGAACATGACGCATGGATTAGCACCATTCAGCTCAACCATTTTTAAGGGAGCTAAATGATTCAACATATGTGCCACCATCAGCGAGACATTTGAGTGAGCATGACATACTCTCAGCCGCCAGGGCACATTCAAGTCAATGAAAGACGTACCTAGTAAATGGTAGCTTTATAGTATGTACATAGTACTCACATATTATGTGCAATGCAATTATACAATACTAGGAGATTGAATAAATTTATATAATGCAAAATAGTATTTTAAAATCTTCAGCAGCTCCAACAGTATGTAGGTAGAGTAGGCGTGTGTGAAGTATTTTCAAATGCTAATCAATTTATCTATCCGTCCTGTGAAGCAGGACGAGCGTTTTTTTTTCGGATGTGAAGTCATCAAATGACCCCTCCCGCTCTGGGTGGAGCGGAAGGGAGTGTCAGACTCTTACTGACTAAAACCCACCCATGTTCCTTCCTTTGCCCTTTATGTTCCGGGGTAGCGGTAACCTTTTCGGACAATCCCGCTGACCCGGCAGGCTTCGGCCCTAAGGGGCCCCTCAAATTATGCTGACAACTCTTTGAGGCGCGCGTGGAACACTTACGCGCCGTCCGGTACGGGCCTAGTCCTGATCGGACGGTGAGCTACCCATTGCTCTCCGCCCGCAGGCCCGCACCTACGGTGGCCGGGACTCGTCACGCGGCTCCCGACGTCCGGAGCGTCTCCCGCGGCGGCTGGGACGGGAGGCTCTCTCGGGGGCCGGGCGCGAGAGGCCGCCGCCGTTGTCGATCGCCTCTACGAGGACACGGCGGTGCTCCGCCCAAGCGGGGCAGACCTCCACCGTGTGCTCCACCGTGTCCTCTGGGCGATCCTGGCAATGGTGACACCCGGGCGTTTCCTCCCGCCTAATGATGTGCAGGAACCTCCCGAAACTTCCGTGTCCGGTGAGGACCTGCGTCAGGCGGTAGGTGAGGGCGCCGTGGCGCCTCTCTAGCCACTCCTCAAAGAGGGGTCTTATCGCCGCTATCGCGGCGTGCCCTGCGCCGGGTTGCGACAGTCGCTCTTTCCATGTCGCCATGAGATCGCGCCGGAGATCCGTCCGAGCGGGCTTTCCCCCCGGCGTAGTGCCTCCGCGCAACACTCATACAGGCACGCGAGGACTATCGCCTCCAGATCCCATGGCGGCAGTCCGGCAAGGAAGCTTGCCGCCTCGGACATAGCCTCTTGGTATTCCCTAAATCTCCTAACTTAACTAGCCTGGACTAGGAAGTCCGTATCCTGAAGCGGTTCGACACCTACTGCCCTGCCTTCTTACATCAGTCTCACATTCTAAAAATCCCCACGTGCAGGCGCTCAGCCCCCTTTTCAAAAGGTTCGTTCAGGTACCGGTCGCTCGACCATATAAGGCAGCGCGCAACAAACTGCGTCCCTTTGGTCCCCCGGTTGCCGAGACCCTGGAGCCCTCATTTCTGGATGGGGTGACGCCCACATATTCGTGGAGGGCGTCAGAATCGAGGTCAAGGCCCAGATGAAATATCTGGGCCTTGTAATCGACAGCAGGTGGCGCTTCGGCCCGCATTTTAGCGGGCTATCGTCGCGCCTGCTGAAGGCTGCGGGCGCGCTGTCGTGGCTGCTTCCCAACTTGGGGGGGCCCAGCGCACGATGCTGGCAACTCTACGCCGGCATCTTGAAGAGTATGGCCCTGTACGGGGCCCCTATCTGGGAGGACTCCCTCCACAGGAGGGAGAACGCCGCTGCCTTGCGGGCACCCCAAAGGGCCATAGCTCAGCAGGTGGCGCGGGCCTACCGCACGGTGGGCTCCGTGGCAGCTTGCGCTCTGGCCGGCACCCCGCCTTGGGAACTCGAGGCGTGGGTGCTCGCCAGAGTGTACGAATGGACGGCGGGGCGGAGGGCAAGAGGAGAACGCCCAGCCCCGGAAGAGCGGGAGGCCGTCCGGCGGGAGGCGAGGGATGCCATCGTCGTCCATTGGACGGCAGACCTCGCCACCGCAGCCTTCGGCCGCCGAACCATCGACGCGCTTGGGCCGGTCCTGCGAGACTGGCTCGAGCGGTCGCATGGGTTCCTCTCGTTCCGTCTGGTGAAGGTGCTGTCCGGACACGGTTGTTTCGGATCGTACCTGCACCGGATCGGACGGGAGGAGACGCCGTCGTACCACGACTGTGGCGCGGCGGAGGACTCGGCGCAGCACACCCTCGAGGTGTGCCCGTCGTGGTCCGAGCCGCAGTTGCCAGCAGGCAACGGGTGCGGGGGCACCCTTGCCTGTATTGCACAGGCCTCCACCAGTGTCGGACGGGAATGGCCGGGAATACCTGGCCATTCCCGTTCGTCCAGCTAGGGGGGCATGCGGGGCCCGCCAGCGGCGCCAGCTAGGCGGGCATGCGCCGGGAGGGTTGTGGAAGTAAAGTGTGTGAGCCGGTTTCCCACGGCCCTCCCATCACGGCGATGCGGGAACACCGCTGAGTTTTAGTGGGTATACTGTCGGTGCGGTTTCGACAGGAGTCCCACATACCCCGTCTCGTCCCCCGCGAGCGGGGTTGCATAAAGCATTTCTCAGCGACAAAAAAAAAAAATGTACCGGTCGCTCCCACGGTCTTTGGACCTGCCTAATTGTAACCAGATGCGTGGCTCGTATTGTCCGTTACATGTAAAAGTCTCAACATTCTTAGAATTCGTACATTAAATTGCATGCTAAGTGACGTAAAATATCGCTTTCTATTGATGATTGGCCACAAGTGCCTGTTTGTTTCCCACAAAATATAAATGAAGTGGGTTTGTAAGGGTTTCAATGTTATTTTACTATTTTAAAGAAATAGGATACTTTTTTACTTATTAGGGTGACGTGTCGAGCTGTCAGACCATAAAATTGAGATTTAATGCGTTTCTAAGAGGGCGGATATCGTGGGACAATGATAAAATATGAATTTAGAATAAGACACCCTGCTACCAAATAGGAGTAAGTGACTGATTATATTAATTTTATTTTGATTTTGGTTTACGATAGTTAATTTTATTTTATTAATTTTTTTCTTAAAACAATATGTAAACATTTTACAATACAGTATCGACCATGATATTTCAAATTGTTAAAAACTCTCAAGGACTCCACGAGATAGGCTCGACCTAGTGTGGAGTCCACAAGTTAAAATACATATAAAATTATGTTCCCCTGTAAAAATAATCTTAAAAGTAGTTTATTTGTACTTAGTTATAAGGAAATGTAAAAACACTATTTGGTCAATAAACGATTTATTATTATTATAGACAGTCACATTATCAACCTCATCTTTTAATGAAACCTCATCCAAGCCACTAGTGTAGATACATACACAATAATTCGTCAAAAAAAACAAAATGGCGGCAAAAAAAAAGTTGTATAGGTACCTACTCATTCCATTCTGTTTACGGGGATGTTAATATTGAGTGCGGATCCCGACACGACATCAATGAAGGCAATCGGTTTAATTGATCAATTACCAGCGCCCAGTACCAGAAGGCTAATTCACGTAATTTAAAACGTTCAAAATCTAGTCGCAGTCTCATCTCAGCGACAAACAAATGTCAAAAACTTGTCAAAATGTTGGAAAATTAGAGGTATTTTTGACAGATTGAGACTGAGATCAGAGGGGCAATTCTCGTAATTTTAAGAACGTTCATGAGAATTGGCCTTCTTTACAGAACATCCTCGACTGGTGATTAATTATTATCTATTCATCACGTGGCTGTCTGGAATATAATTGTCCAATGTATGAAGCGCTATATGCGGACATCGATGTAGGTTCATATGAATAAAATTCTAGTTTGATTCGCTTGCCATTTGAGAAACAATGAAATATTTTCGCCAATGTTCGGTACGCGCGCGGCATGTCGATGACGATATCGATGTACTGATCAACAATAAATATTGTAAAGCCACGACGTGACTGAAACGACTTGACTTATCGCACAGAGATCTACACAAATGGATGGCTATAGTAACACATCAACCAACGTAGTCTATCGTATAAATCTACTGCTTGCATTGTCGTATCCCAAGTTGCAATACAAAATAAAATAATTCAAACAGCAACACCCATTTCTCGCAATTTGGAATTGGCATAGATGCGCAGCATAGTTATCTTCAAAACCCGTACTCCTCGCCTTCTGTACTGTTTCACACAACCCATCCATCTCTTCTTTTCTTTGGTCTTTTTATTGCAATCCACATAAACCTCAAAACTTTCTTACGACATGATCCTCATATAGCTCCGTAGGTATCATTAATTTCAGTTATTATTATTGTGTCGTGTGGGCATTACGACTCCAGTGGCTATTACTCCATGGCTTGCGGTTCGCCTACTAGCTGCGTGTTATACATCGAACGACATCACATTTGACTCTATTTGTTCTTTATTTCTGTTCCGAGCCGAGAGAAGAATACTAATGTTGATTTTAATTATCGTGGGAGAGATCTTAAAACTAAATCTTGTATCTTTGTGCAAAGAATAACGTAGATAGAGTGTACAATTTCATAGAATAACAAACACCTACGCTAGTTTCTAATTTAAATTCAGATAAAGATACCATTTTATTCAGTTTGTTCTATGTTCCGCGTGACTGTTGAATTAGCTCCAGGTGCTACATATTTTACAGTAGAACACATCCTTATGCGCCGCTGCATGCAGTTCGCTTGTCTCACATACATATAAATAGCGCGAGTTTGCTTACAATGCTCAATTGAGCAGCTCCTGCAGAATATTGATGCGTCGATGACAGATCAGAGCTAATAATATCCCTCCCATAATTTATTTGTTTATAAGGAACCGAATATCAATTTCCTTGTTAAAATAAAGATATAATTCAATACTTGTTTTTGTATTATATTAAAGTGGATTTTTTGGAAAGCTTAAGTATTCCAAAAATTCCACCTTTCTCATCAATGACTTACTGAAACTACTCCTTTTGTAACGTCGGAGATTAATGAAATTCATCGTTAAGAAAACGACACGTCAACGTAAACACCAACACGAAAATATGTACCAATGATTCATAACAGTGAGTGAGTGTGGACGAAGGCTAGTGTTTGCACCCATAACAGATATGTTTGCACCCATAACAGATATGTTTGCACCCATAACAGATATGCACAACATTTGCGATTTTGATCAGGAAGAAGCCTTGAAATTCTTAGCAATAGCTCACAACAATGTTTCATTGTTTTAAACTATTATGAAGTTTATTTCGAACGTATCCAACTAAACAAATCGCTCATTATTTCCTGCGGCTGTTATGAAACCGATCGCTGCTAAATAAGAATCATACAAAGTTGCAAATAATATTTTATGCTCCTTTGACGCGCTGCTGACTCATTCGAGGTACCTCATCTCCGAAGGTACTCCAAGGTCACCAGGAGCTGTCGTTTCGCATTCTATAGTACCACCTCGAAGACATATGTTGCATACAAATGGTATGTCGATCAGTGCGGCCGCCGATACCGATGTCCGGACGTGGCATGTGTGCTAACTCAGACGGGCGACAATCGCCAAATGTTCCTAATTGTAGCTGTCAGGGTGCGCCTATTGTGATGTCAGTAAATAAGACTTCTTTGATTGCTTAGTGTCACAAATTAAGGAATGTCTATAGCACGAGGCTATTTATACGACAGTGCCTTTAACAAGAGTTATCGTTGTCCGCTTCTCTAGAGGACAAAGACCTCTGCCAAAATTGGTGGCCGGTACCATGGACTATGTATTTCCGGGTGATGCACTGGTTACTAATGTTTGTCTTCGCGAGATATTGAAGTGTAATGTTCCGTCACTTTGTGTAACATTTCGAGAACTAGCTTGCTGAAGGCCTTCCTTCCAGTGGAGGTTGGTCGCGACTCGCGTGTGCATCGCGTGAGTTGTGGCTTGTGGCCCATGGGGAGAAAGAGTGTTACTGGAACGCGCAGTCAGGGTATACCCTAGGCACAATCCGGTAGACCCATAACCTGGTGAATGCCGTCAGCCTATGTGCAGCGTACAATGATGATGATGACAATAAGTTAACTCACCATTTGCGGCATCCAGCAGATCATGAAAAGCACGGAGAGCGTGGCCATGAGGCGGCTGAAGGCGACCTCCTCGGCCGTGGCGGCGTTGTGATGCGCGAGGGGGGAGTGACCGTCGGCGCGCGCGCGCTGGCGGCAGCTGGACTTGCTCACGCGACGCACGACGGGCGCGGAGCCGCGCGGCGCGCTTATAGCGTATAGCGCGCGAATTACGGCCAGGTTGCAGTACACCAGGACCATGCACAGCACCGTGCCTGCACAGCAACAACATCACACTTTACATATTGACGATTTATACAACCACAAAAGAAAAACTTCAGTAGATAGGACAGTAGGTAGAGCAGCCTATACAATGTAGTAAAATGCTTGTCTTGTTTATCGCTTTACCTTTGACTTCGCCTGGTATTTGGTTAGTTTGTCGACTCTACCCTTCTTGCTATATTCGTAGAAAGTACTAATAAGTAGGTATAATAAGTAGGTATCATTAATTCATCAACAAACCCAAATGTAAGTACCTATATACTGACTACCTACTCTACACCATAAAATTAATAGGTATGTCTGGCTCAAACATTCACTACTTATACATGCAATAAACGAATGCAGCCGTGCCTTCTTTTATTGGCCCTTCGTGTGCATTTGTGTCAATAAGCCCATTGAGAGCGTCTGAGCCATACCTAAATACAGACGAGGTCGATTAGACTGCCGACACAGATCATTATGCTAGGAGAGCGCCAGCTTAGGCATACTGCCAGAGAGTGCGTAATACGACACAATAGACACGCAAAAAGGTAAAATATGCAAATTCAAGGAAATGCAATTGTCTCACCTAATTGGGTAAACCGCAAATTAAACATTGGACTCTTCACGAGTTAATGAGGTGAGCTAAATGATTCATGAAAATTTTAGTTAGTGAAATACTGTTGGATATACCTACACAATGAACAGTGAACGGTGATGTCTGTTTTTGACATTTTTATTAAAATTTCACTGATTTATAAACTAACAGACATTCAGGTTTGTGAATAAATAACTCACCAAAAGCGACGTAGAAGACAGCGTAGGCGAGGTCAGTGGGTGTCTCGGCGTTCCTGTAGCGGACGCACTTGTGCTGCGCCTCGTCGTAGTACAGGCCCAGCCCGATGATGGGCGCGCACGTCAGCAAGGCCGCCCAGAACCACGACACCAGCAGCGCCATGCGGATCACGTAGTACGTCACTTGCTGGAACGAGAAGAGGAACTCATTAGGAGACAAGTTATGTCTTGACACGATCGACATTGCCATCGACACTCTGAGATGAAGAAGATTAGGAGTATGAGGGTACCTACTCGACAACGTCCATCAATACTCGTATAGACCCATCGATCACTAATAAATAATTTATTAGTGATCGCTGTATAGACCACGTCATTTTGATCCCGCTAATGCCTCTTAAAGCTAGTTAGGAGTCAAGGTGGTGGATAACAGTTCCTTTCTACATATGTCCCCAAAGGAGTGAATCCAAAGCAGCGATGTCGACGTTTGATAAGTGCAAGAAACAAGTTTTTTATTTTGATTATGAACCGGACTCATTCGATTGTTCATATTATCTTAATTGAAGTTTTTTATTTAGAAACTTATGATGAGCAAACATGTTGGGCCATTCCAAAATTAAAAAAATATGAGTTATCTTAGAGTGCCTTACTGTGTATCTTACTGTGCCCTATGCATTTTGGCCCTTTGAACGTTGGGACTCAGAACATGAGTGCAAAACGTTTACGTTTTAAAGTTTTACAGGTACATACCTATACGTATCATCATCATCAGGGAATTGGAGATGTAACATTATACTGTGATGATGAACCTGTGTGCTTAGCGTCGAGTACACACACAAAGTAGCACTTGCACCCACTAGACCAACGAGGCAGTCAATAAAAATATCGTTTTTATTTATTCAATAGTAAGTGCCTAAACTCGTAGTAAGTACCTACACTCATAGCTTCTGATATATTCAAAAACTTTTGTTTTAATAAAGGAAATTCAATATGCAGTATTCCATCGATCAAAGAATATCTGGCGATGTTATAACTTTGTTCATATCGTGTAAACTATCGTTAAGGTTCCATCAGTGTGACAATAATATCACAAATTATATGACTATAATATATGAGTAAAGTTTTCCTGTGCAGCCTTTCACCGCATGGCGGGAATTCCTCTTAAACTCGTTCCTAACAATAATCGCGGTCAGCGCTAGCCTGCTTGACGGCGCATACGTTACGACCATTACAGTGGCACCGAAGGGTTGACCACTTCGTAAGGTGTTATTAAATGTACAGGTATTTTTTTTTTATATACTTCGTAAACATTTTAATTTCGTAAATCTGTTTAGCTAAATACCATAGATAGAATACTTCTATGCTAAATACCTATGGTGTTAATCAAACACAAAAATAAACCAAAAATCCTGTGGATTGCCCGCCTTAACCAAGTTTTTATTTCCTATACGAATAGAAAAGATTACATTTGTTTTCATGTTCACATTGTGTCATGGTGTCATGGTGCACAAGATGCGGTCATGCGTACATGCATAAGTGTAAATGTCTACGTGCATTTTGACTAAGTCATTGGCTACCCCAAAGAACTTCGGTTACCTAAAAAAAATTACGCAACGTTTAAAAAAGCAGGTCGAACCGATGCCTGCCTCACCTATCTCCGAATTAGAAATTCTAATGACAATGATACACGCTTCATCGACCTATTTCGTAGTTGCACAATATTCTTATTTACGTTATCAATACAAAGTGTTTTTACCTTATAACATTTTCTATGCTAACAAACACAACATGCTGTAATACATGGTGACCATTTTTCACTTTCCATCCTTGTTTTCAATAAGACTGTCTGGACCGTACTCGTTTGTAAGGCGTGGTTGTGTTGGGCAGCAGTTTGTAAGTTATGCAACTTTACTGATTTAAAAAAATAAAAGCTTACCTAATGTAAATACTTTTAACAGTGGATTAAAATCAATTAAGTTCATAAGTCTAGTAAGTTCGCTTATGATATCATAGACATGTTATTAGATGCATAAATATCTCGTCAAAATTGTAATTTTATCTATAAACTATTTTTTTATTGATTTTAATTACCATTTATATCGATTACTCAATGATTAGCCAGTAAGATGCCGATGTCAGCATTACCTACGTGCGCGTGAGTCGATGAGGTGAGAGCTGCCAATCTATTCAGTAGAATGTAACCAGGTTAGCTATGCTAATGTTCAGGTGAGGCCCCTCCGTGCTGATTTATATTGTTGTTTTCAGATGAGTCTTGATTCAGCTGCATCCGGTTAGACTGGAAGCCGACCCCAACATAGTTGGGAAAAGGCTAGGCAGATGATGATGAGATGAGTCTTGATTCAAAATTGCATAATTATTTCATTTTATTTTTGATACAGATGATTCATCTACAGTACACTTCTATTATCTTTTAAATGCCTACGCAGAATTTGTTCCTATGGTGTACCCCAAGGCACCATTTTGGGACCTAGATTACCTACGTGCAAAAACAAGCCGTCCTACTAGAACTTTACGCATTTTCTATCTTAATACCTTATAATAAGAAGGTTGCCGATGCTATAAGAACTCTACCCACGTTTCGTCCATCAACCTACAAGTACCAAAAGCAAATAGGAGTAAGCGCCACATCACTGCTCGGTCTATGCCTCTCAAGATGAACTCATCCATGTCACTGCCACGTTGATCCATGAAGTAGTTGTAAGCACGGCTGCTGAACTTGGGATCCGCAGTCGTAATCCAGGGCGGACAACTCTTTGTCCGCCCTGGATTACGACTTAATGGGTTTCTCTACCTATAAATAATTTCGCAGTAGCAGCCGCTTGCCCCTTTGCAGGTACTATCTATCACTTCCGCCTAACTGTTCGTTATGGTCTCTTAGTGCATCTGTTCGGCTCACTGAAGTCCTTCCCACCGAAATATTGTACGTTCAGTTCCGGTGGCGTTCGTTAGTAGTGGGCACGTGCTCGGCATAGTTCGGAAGTGACACACGCTGTGTAATTATTTGGCGGAAGGCCGCGGCGCATGCGCGTGCTATACAATGCCCAAACATTGCGCAGGCGACGCGACGCGCATATGTATGTAGGTACTAGCGCTGAACCAATTGCTTACATTCATGGACTACTTCATTAGGTATTAAGTAATTAGTTAATTTTACAGAGTGTAATTTAAATAAATGGATTAGGTAGATGCAGTGTTATATGTATAGCTACGGGTAAGAGCGCTACGAAGTAAGATCTGTCTACGGAACTTTATGTAGTTTGTACAGACGCCAGCACATCAAGCTACTACAATCTGTCAAATTTCTTTAATAGATTTTCAACTTTATCGCTAAAGTATTAGGGTTGAAAGTTGATTGGGAAAATTTGACAGTTTCGGGTAGCTTGACTTGCTGGCGTCTGTACATTTATATCTGTAATATTTATGCTGTACAGAGTACCTACAGTATAGTAGAGTGTACATGTAAAGAGCAGTTCTCATCTATTCTAGTTTTAACTAGCAATAATTTTTATGAAGCGGTTTTTTGTCTATAAAAAAAGCACAAAATCCATGATGGTTGGTAACTTGGTAGTCGCGGTGTGATGTGAGTCATGTGAGGAAGATGCTGCTGCACATACCGACTTTGACTTACCTACTTTTGTCTAGATCAATGATGGGTGTCCTTAAGTGACTGTGGACTAATACTCATTACTCTGTCCAAATCATCAGGTATCTAAACCAACTTTCATCAAAATTATGATTTCTCAGCTTGTGCCGGTTCCATAGCATTACCCAAAAAACAAAAGATCAACAGCGGTAAGGAAATGTTCGCCTGTTATGTAACTTATCTTTTTTTGTTTTCCTCCTAACATTCGAGTATCAAGTCTGTGACCTAAAAATATCGATTTGAATTCGAAAACACATAAATCTCTTCCAGGGAGATTTAAAAATAACTCTTTATTATGTCGGTGGAAAGTGCTATCTTTCATAGAGCATTCTGTTTTATAGACATCATACTAATACCTACACAGTAATGTGCTAAACAGTTTGTTTGTTTGAACACGCTAATCTCCGGAGCTACAGTCGGATTTGAGCAATTATTTTTACATTTGATAGCCCAATTCATGAGGAAGGCAATAGGCAGCTATTATTTTTAACACTACAATAGGCAGCTATTATTTATAACACTACAATAGGCAGCTATTATTTATAACACTACAATAGGCAGCTATTATTTATAACACCACAATTCTTCGGAGCCGAGCAAAAAGAACAAAAGTAAGCAAGAACGCTAAGCCAAAACGAAGTAAAATCGCGGGCAGGCGATGCGATGCGATGTGGTGGGGCGGGGGTCGGGGGCATAAGAAATTACACGTCGACGAAATTGCGGGCAGAAACTAGTGATGTTTTAAAACCACGAATGGACTACGTAGTTAATAAAGTAGCCAAAAACAAACTGTCGTATAAAGTACCTTTATTTTTATTATTGTAGTTCAGCAAGAAAATAAAATAATTTAACGATGTCTTTGCTTACTTACATTAGAACTATTTGTCACTATTAGAAAAGCGTATGTAATAACAAGTGTAGCAAGTTAGCAACTAAAAGCTCCCAGCATTAGAACGCGCAATGATTTCAATCTGTTCAGACACCCTGACGTATAGACAGCTCTGCGGTTGAGTTGGGCTTAGTGATGCCAGCGTGTGTTGATATTAGCTGCCTGAGTTATTGCAACACTTACAGAAAACGATTATTTTACAAAAATGGAATGGTTTTTGTTGAATTTAAATACTTTATTTTAGGAAAGTTTTAGGTGGTTATTGGCAACTAGCATGTGCGTCGTACCTGCCTACCTTATTGCCGGTTTTAAGAGGACATTTCAAGAGGACGTTTCAAGAGGACGTTTCAAGAGGACGTTTTAAGCTCTTTATAATAATTATTACTATAACGATACTATTGCTAGAGTATACGAATAATAATAATTGCATGTGTCTTTGTTTCCTTTGTAGGGGATACTTACTAAGTAATAATTATCGACAACATATAAGGGGCTCGTGGCTAAATCATAACAGCCGCCCGGGTCGATCAAAGGTTTCGTGGATTGGTGCCCATCTATTACATATCTAGACCCCACTGTGCCTCGCAGCTGGTCCCGGCCATAGAAATTAAATGTAAACCTATATCTATGGTCCCGGCCGTCAGATCTTTGAAAGACGTGACGGCTAGTCAGAAGCCCAAAAGTCTGACTACCAGTCTTACTAAAGGGTATCGTATTACCCAGTAAGAGTACTGTGGAGGTCAGACGGGCAGTCAGTCCAAGTAAAATACTTGCATTCAACAGTAACCGGTTAGACTGGAAGTTGATCCCATAGTTGGGAAAAAAGCTCGGAAGATTATGATGTCAACATTTGTAAGATAGGTATCTACGCATGCAGACTAGTGATTTTCGTTTCTTAGTCAGTAAACTTCTAGGTTTGTTTACAGTCCTTGAATATTATATACGTTCAGTTCAACTTACGTATTTGGTTGAGGAAAAACTAAGTGACGAAACAGGTTTGTAATGAAATTCCAAAAATATCTCAAAACAGCAAAAGTGTCTATTAAAATGGGCATCAGAGAAAAAAGATGAATTAAAAAAATACTTTAGTTGTTTATATTTCCCAAATGTCAAGGTCGCTCTTGTTCCGCATCCTGTGTGTAGCGTGAGAAGGAAAATGGAAGTAATGAAGGAGATAGATCATAATTCTATCTCCTAGTACCTAACACAGTTAAAAAAAAACACACGTTCAAATTACGTTTGCTAATCTTTCTTGTCTTTGTCGTCGACGTTGTTGACGTCAGGGGAGCAGCTCGCCGCAGGTGGTCGCAAACAATGTGCCATTTCTGCCTCCTGATCGTTCTGATAGCCTGGTACTTACGACAGCTAGTCGCTTCTCATAACTGTTAGATATGTCCACGTGCCCTATTTGGCACTGTTGATAACAATAGGACAAACGCCCGCTAATACCTATACCTCATGAGTAGTGGGCGAACCATTAACACAAATTAACTGCCTTCACTTCATATTTTTGCACGTTGATATTATCTGGAATGTCACTATAGCGAGTGTTTTCACTTATTTTCTATTACTAGATACCTTTTAATAGTAATTGTTCCTAGAACACAACCACTAGTGAGGCTATCATGCGGTATAGAACGGGGAGACCAGTAGACCACTCATTTAGGAAACTCAAGGATAACAAGCTCTAATTGATTAATATCCGACACACGTTCTACTTTGCACACAGGTCAGATAGATTACATTGTTATTTCACTCATAGGCAGCTAATAACAGTTTGTGTGATGAATTGAATGATCAGAACATGAAATGTTACGAAAACAAACACGTGAACCACATCGCTGGGGAATTCTGCCGCGTGTAGCCGCGGCTAAAAATAATTGTATTGATTTGATAGAGCGTCGATGAGATGAGCTGTTCAGCTGTCAGCGGATCTCAGCGAGACGGACGAGAGCAGCCAGCTGAGATATTGCACCGACAACGGACGAGTGAACTTAGAGGAAAAGGAAAACCATAGAACATCGAATACAACAAATAATTTAATAAAATCTTGCTATTTTAAAGAATTTACGTTGATGGAAGAAATCATACCCGCAACAAACATTCAAAGACATGGCACATGTGATACTCACCACCCCGCTCTGGGCCGCACTCACTACATCTCACAGACAAAACCGACACAACTCTGATTATGTTATGTACGGAAGTTTTACAATAATTTAGAATCGGTGAGACTTCGACAGTGATCAAATAAATGTAGGCATGCTAAGATAATATCGACACAACACGGTCTAATACTACTGTTTGTATGATCAACAAGTCGTTTGTATTTGTTATCGGAGTGAGCTCATGTTACTTATTTGGAATGCTAAAATAACCAATTATGGTAACTTTGTAAAGTTTTAAGTATTTCTAGAATTATAAATAATGAAGGAAGACAGCGTAGTCTACTGTTTACAGAGTATCTACAAGTAGGTAGTACTAGCAGGAATCAGGATTTAACTTATCTTCCACTGCAACTTGTAGGTAAAATTATGACTAGATTCATTCATGGCCTCCGGTGATAGATTGCTGATAGCGGCTACTATACACGCACTAATTGCACGATATATTGACTCGTCTGGTTGGTCCGATAACTATCGATAGAAGCACACCAATGTCTTCTGATCCTAAGTCGTCATAACGATGTCATGGCAATTATTGCCCAGGATAGTTGCCAGAGATAGCGAAGTACGTAATCAAGTTTAATTTCGAAAAATCTTTAGTTTTTAGGCAATATCACCCCTAATTGTATTTACCTACCATCATACTGAGTGAAGTGACCTAACTTCACTCAGTACGATGACAACGATGTCGGTGTCGCAGGTAACTCCTGGATGTTGTCGCAGGTAACTCCTGGATGTTGTCGGGACTGCATCATCATTCTCCTGCCTTTATCCCAATTTATTTGCGGTCGGCGCAACATGTTTTTTCTTCCATATTTCTCCATTAGTCGGCATCTCGTTAGTCACTCCCTTTCTAGCCATATCATCTTTCACACAGTCCATCCATCGTTTCTTTGCTCTGCCCATAGGTACTCGTATTGCCATCCACATTCAAACCCAAAACAAGTTGTCATAAACTCGTGACAGCATATTTAACTAATATTGCCCAGGATTTGAGCAATTTAAGTTGCCCGTGTTAGCGGACCGTTACAACTCGTATATTAATTAAAATGATGATTGATTCATGCGTTACGCGTGGCGCGTACAATGTACGTAGTTATGTTATCTACGAGTAGGTACCTAATCACAGATTTTGCTGATCGAGTATTACTGACGAAAATATTTTGGAAAAACGATAACACTATTGAATGAAAGTTCACTTCGGTAGCGAGATCATCGATTAAGAAACACTACAAGTGCTCTTTATAAGGTTCTGCTTTCTGTATTGGAAACATGATGTATTTTTTTTAAATATACCAGTTTGGTTGATTTTAAATTCAAATATGATTAGCAAAGCAAAAAAAATAAAATTATTTATCAACACATTGATCAATTTCAATAGCCATAGCTCTTTTTCGTGACGTACACCATCCTAATGTGCGTCTGAGTGCGTCTGCGCAGCTACGTCTGGTCAGATTCAGGGCAGCCTCGACTTTATCTAACACCTAGCCGTGAAACTAAATCAATACTATGCCCAAGTTCAATTCGTTTATTATTACTGGAGCGTGACGCCCGACTATTGGAACATAAAATAATAAAAATTCAAGAATATCGTTGTGATGTGTATGATATTTTTTTATAACACCTACTTACCTATTTGCATGTTCTGTTAAGCGGATGTTTGTTGTACCTATGTTTTATTTACACGATGTGTTGATGTGTATGCAGTGCCCTTTTTTTTTTTTTTTTTTCTGGGGTGGAAAATCCTCATGGATGTCCGCCGCCCTGGGGCGGGCGACGGGGTCTGTCAGACTCTTACTGACTAAAAACCACCCCAGTGTTCCATCTCACACCTACGCCGGGGGTCGCGGGAACGTAAGATCCTTCCGCAACCGCCGACTGGTGGACCCCCGCCACCGCGGGCCTCCTCGGGTCATGGGGGGGAGTGAGGTGTTTGACTCCCCCCGCGACGTCGGCGAGGGGCGCGCGTGGAACACTACGCGCCGCCACCTCGGGTCCTGATGTGTGGGGGGCGACGGACGTCCCTGAGTCCGTCGCCCCTGGACCCATTTAGGGGGGCTGGAAGAGGGCGTTGTCCGCTCTCCGCCGACGCCCGGTGCGCCTGCTGCGGGCCAGGTGAGAGGACGAGATCTCCCTCTCCCTTTCCGCAGCCTTCTCCCAGTCCTGGGACGCGGTGGTTTCCTTCTGCGAAATTGTCGTCTCGCAAAAGGAAACCACCCGTTCCAGGGACTCTTCGCTGCCGACCATCGACTCGACCACGGCCGGCAGCGACAGGTCACTGCCTACTTCTGAGATGAGGGCACGGCGCGGCTCCTCCCAGGTGGCACACTCTGCCAGCGTATGCCGCGCCGTGTCCTCCCGGCAGTCGACCCAGTGGTGACACCGGGCGTCCGGCTCCCTTTTTATGCGACACAGGTACTTCCCGAAGCAACCATGCCCTGAGAGCACCTGCGTCACCCGAAACGACAGGGAGCCGTGCCTCCTCCCGAGCCAGCGCTCGAGCACCGGCCGGACCGCCTCGATGGTGACGAGGCCAGCGGTAGGGCGTGTGAGCCTGTCCCACCATTCCGCCACCAGGACCTCGCGAAGCTGAGACCGACGCAGCACCATGTGTCGCTGCATCGGTCGCTCGCCCCGCGCCCTCACTTCCTCGCGCCACTGATACAGTGACGCGAGTACTTTCGCCTCGGGGTCCCAGGGCGGGGATCTAGCCAGTACGCAGGCCGCCTCGTAGGAGATCGTGCGATATCCTCTGATGACTCTGACGGCCATCGCTCTCTGCGGTTTCCGCAGTATCGCGATACTGCCGGCCGTCAGGTCAGAGGCCCACACCGGGGCCCCATACAGGGCCATCGATCGCACGACCCCCACGTAGAGCCGCCTACAGGCGGCGCTCGGGCCCCCCAGATTGGGAAGCAGCGTCGATATCGCCCCAGCCGCGCCCAACAGCTTGGGCGCCAGCCGCCGGAAGTGGGGGCCAAAGTCCCACCGGCTGTCGAGCACCAATCCCAGGTACTTCATGGTAGACTCGACAGCGATCCGAGCCCCGCCGACCACGATGTGTGAGCCGGGCGGCGGCGCCCGCCGGTGGCCATGAAACACCATGGCCTCCGACTTGCTGAGGGCCACCTCCAGGCCTAGGCGACGTATGCGGCCCACCACCTGTGAGACCGCAGCCGTCGCCAGCAACGCTGCCTCCCTGTGCGAGCTCCCCCGGGCGGTGACCAGCGTGTCATCCGCATAACATGTCAGGTCTACCCCCGGTCTGAGCTCGCCCCTCAGCACCCAGTCGTACCCGACGTTCCACAGGAGCGGTCCTAGGACCGAGCCCTGGGGAACGCCGCACGACATGCGGCGCTGGTTTCCGCCATCGCGTCCCATGTAGGTGACACACCTCTCCGACAGATAAGCCCCAACGATGTGGCGGAGGTAAGGAGGCACTCGATGATACCGCAGTGCCTCCCGAATACAACTCCAGAGCAGGGTGTTAAATGCGTTGGAGATGTCCAAGGACACCGCCAACATCACCCCGCCCCGGGACACCGCTTCCTCCGCCAGGACTCTCACTCGCGACACAGCGTGTATGCAGTGGCCTGCTCCAAGGGGCGAGGGTGGGCGAGGTGGCTTGCGGGCTTGCTTAAACAAACCATACTTATTATACGAATTTCCGTTGAACCATAGTGTTATTATTTACTAGTAAAAGTAATGTAGTCCTTTTCTTAGGTGTGTTATTTTGACTTTCGAACATAATTGCAAAACACTCTTTCAAAGACACGCTCGGTGATATTCGAGTACTGTCGAGAAGGTTCTCGAAGTAATGGGAAAATCTTTGTAAATAATGTACAATCATATCGCATTTCCATCTATCGTCCAAAATTAAACATGTAGGTATAGGTACCTATGTTAAGTATATGTATTCCCATAAGAAAGACTCTAGGTACCTAAATAGGAAATAGGAAAGAATCTATTAAAATTTCGTATTGGATGGAGACCTGCGCTCAATAATGTGTCGTGGTCGTTAGGTATTCCTGTCAGTGAGGTGTATCACTATTAGTACAGTGTATTCATAAGATAATAGATAAATGATGTGGAATTAATAAGTTATAATCCTTGATCAGACGATGATAATGTAGGCTTGTATAAAGCGGTCGCATACAGAACCCTGTATAAGTATCTCCATTGCAGCTGAAAGCGTCGTCTCTGCGAGTCTTACCTGTGGCTGTCTGCCTGCCTGTCTCTTTCTAAGCCTCGATGCGCCATGCTCGATGTGCTGTGAGGAAGGACAAAACAAAGAAAGTAGAATGTTACCTTTTGGTAGAGGAAGGGCCGCGTGAGCGCGAGGTACCGCTCCAGCGCCATGGTGACTGCGATGCACACCGAGCCGATGCCGAACACACGCAGCACGACGCGCGTGGCGCAGTACGCACGCGTCGTGCCCACGCCCGCCACGTGCTCGCCCACCAGCATCGCGCACATCATGCCCACCTGCCACAAGGACAAAAGTCAGACTAACCGTTGAATCGTCTTGCACCAAATTCAAATTCAAAAACGTAAGCGTTACGTTACGTTTTGGTAACAAGTCAGAAAATTTATACAAAATCGAAGAACCGACACAGCTCGGTAACCATTCAGTTTTGAACCCTAGTTGACTGGACTAAATTTGTTGCTATAATGACCTCTACTACAACGTCTTTCAAGGAATACGCCGACTTTCCCTGTCACCCTGTATACAAGGTATCGTTTTGCATCCTCGTGAAATTCAAGGAGGTAACTGTGCTACTGATTCTCGACACGAATTAATAATAAAATAAGTAGGTATCTTTTTTATTTTCTATTTTTCGTAAATCGGCATGTGTGGGACACGCATTTTAAAACGCGGCCTGTGTGAGACCGCACTGTAAACGCCCTTTTACACACATAAAAACGTGGCCGCTTATACGATACCATAACGCAATTCTAAAGACCAATTCTCTTAAATTTAAAACTTTCAAAATCTAGTCGCAGTCTCATCTCGGCGACAAACAAATGTCAAAAACTTGTCAAAATGTAGGGAAATTAGAGGTATTTTTCACAGATTGAGACTGAGATCAGACTGTGAACGTTCTTAAAATTACGAGAATTGCCCCTCTGTCCTTTGAAAGTGGTGTATTCTGAAATACTGTCAAACTTAAATAACTAAAAAAACAAGTATTCATTATTTAGAAGGTCGTAATTTTATTTGAGTATTTATGTCTTTCATAACAGCCTCCTGAAATTTGACGAGGATGCAAAACAACAGCTTATATAGGCATTGGTTCCATAAATAGAGATAATCTAGAAAATAATGTTAGCCAGTGTACAACGAGTGTTCTGGTTGTATAATAATAGATAATAATAATAACGTTTATTGGGTCAAATAAATTTTGTTAACAAAATGAACACTGTCACTTAAACTAGGTAGGTTAACCCGTGCTATAAGTAAAAGTAACAATTCGTGGTTGATCTATTTACTTATAAGTAGTTCTGTGCAAAAATCGGTTATTATTGTAATAAATAAGTTAACTAGGTATTTCTACTTAATTAACTTTACAATTAGGTAGTAAAAACAATAAAAGAAATTAAAGATTAGAATGTTAGTATGAGAGGTGTGTGTGCTTGTGTATTATGGTGTGTGTATATACATAGTCTGGCCATAAATACTGTTACAATTAAAAATAAGAAAGATATTACATTTGAATTTGGAATCTGACATTTTTATACGATTGTTCATTGGATTTTCTAATTTTGGCGCCAATACATTTTACAATATTTTGCGATCTTAAAATGGAGTGGGGTGATAAAGAGAACCGAATCGCTGTGATTGCATTACACAAAGTTGGTATGGAGCCAAATGCAATATTTAAAACTCTCCATACGCTTGGTATTAGTCAAATGTTTGTGTACCGGGCTATTAATAGGTACAATGAGACCTCCTCTGTTTGTGACAGAAAAAGATCTGGCCGTCCACGTTGTGTTCGTACGAAAAAGGTGGTCAAATTAGTAAGGGAAAGAATTCGAAGAAATCCTGTCCGAAAGCAAAAGATTTTATCTCGGGCGATGAAGATAGCACCCAGAACCATGTCGCGTATTTTAAAAGATGACTTAGGACTTGCAGCCTATAAGAGACGCACTGGTCATTTTTTAACTGATAATTTAAAAAGAATAGGGTGGTAAAATCGAAACAACTACTGAAGCGGTACGCAAAGGGAGGTCACAGAAAAATTTTGTTTACGGATTAGAAAATCTTTACAATTGAGCAACATTTTAACAAACAAAATGACCGTATTTATGCTCAAAGCTCTAAGAAGCTTCCCAATTAGTCGACAGAGTGCAACGTGGGCATTATCCGACTTCAGTGATGGTTTGGTGGGGTGTTAGCTATGAAGGAGTGACCGAGCCATATTTTGTGAAAAAGATATCAAAACATCGGCACAAGTGTATCAAGATACCATTCTTGAGAAGGTAGTTAAGCCCCTTTTTTTTTTTTTTTTCTGTTGGGAAATCATCAAATGACCCCTCCCGCTCTGGGTGGAGCGGAAAGGAGTGTCAGACTCTTACTGACTAAAACCCACCCATGTTCCTTCCTTCGCCCTTTATGTTCCGGGGTAGCGGTAACCCTTTCGGACAATCCCGCTGACCCGGCAGGCTTCAGCTCTAAGGGGCCCCTAAAATTATGCTGACATCTCTTTGAGGCGCGCGTGTAACACTTCCGCGCCGTCCGGCACGGGCCTGGTCTTGATCGGGCGGTGAGCTACCCATTGCTCTCCGCCCGCAGGCCCGCGCCTACGGTGGCCGGTAGTCTTCACTCGACTCCCGACGCCCGGGGCGTCTCCCGCGGCGGCTGGGACGGGAGGCTCTCTCCCTCATCCGTCCCGCCACCTCCTTCGCTAGCATGACTGCTTCGCAGAAGGAGGCGACTGCCTCCCACTCCCTCTCGCTCCGGACCATGGCTTGCACCAGGGCCGGGCGAGAGAGGCCGCCGCCGCTGCCGATCGCCTCTACAAGGACACGGCGGTGCTCCGCCCAAGCGGGGCAGACCTCCACCGTGTGCTCCACCGTGTCCTCTGGGCGATCCTGGCAATGGTGACACCCGGGCGTTTCCTCCCGCCTAATGATGTGCAAGAACCTCCCGAAACTTCCGTGTCCGGTGAGGACCTGCGTCAGGCGGTAGGTGAGGGCGCCGTGGCGCCTCTCTAGCCACTCCTCAAAGAGGGGTCTTATCGCCGCTATCGCGGCGTGCCCTGCGCTGGGTTGCGACAGTCGCTCTTTCCATGTCGCCATGAGATCGAGCCGGAGATCCGTCCGCTCCGCCGCAATTTGCCGCGGGTGCGGACTTTCCCCCCGGCGTAGTGCCTCCGCGCGCCACTCATACAGGCGCGCGAAGACCATCGCCTCCAGATCCCATGGCGTAGTTAAGCCCCTTAACAACACCATGTTCAATAACCAAGTATGGTCCTTCCAACAAGACTCGGCGCCGGGTCATAAAGCTCGGTCCACGCAGTCTTGGTTGGAAGTGATCGTTTCGGACTTCATCAGAGCTGAAGTCTGGCCGTCGTCTAGTCCCGATCTTAATCCGCTGGATCATAATCCATGATTTATGGTCAGTTTTAGAGAGTACGGCTTGCTCTAAACGCCATGATAATTTGGAGTATCTAAAACAATCCATACGATTGGCAGTGAAGAATTTTCCCATGGAAAGAGTGCGTGCTTGTATTGATAACTGGCCTCAACGTTAAAAGGACTGCATTGCAGCCAATGGAGACCACTTCGAATAAGCTTTTTATATTTTAAATTGTTTTATATTTATGTATTAAATTAACACACTGTAAAAGTAATAAATAGTATTAGAATGTTAGTATGAGACGTGTGTGTGCTTGTGTATTATGATGTGTGTATATGTATGTAGAGATACTCATATAGAAGTTGCTTGGTAGTTGTAGGTTACCCAGGAACACTTAAGAGGTTTTTTTGGTAATTTAATACAACTAACAAGTTTGTAGCTACTTTTTTTAATTTAAAATTTTCTTTAGCGGCACATTTTTACTCATTTTATTGTAAAAATATAGGGAGCTACTATATAAGGGAATCTTTTTGCAAAGACTGTCTTGTGTGGAATGGTTTTGAATACAAGGTCGTTTCTTTTTCTATTATCTATTTGAGAGCTGTTAGTCGGTAAATGGGTGTGTGCATAAATAAGATTGCGTAAAATAAACAATTGGCGTACAGTGAGGACATCAATTTATGTATGTATGTACGTATACGGAGCTTTGGTTAGAGGACAGTCGTCGTAATGATAAAACTTTATGTCGCAGGTTCGATACGGTTAGCTAACTGGTTGCTTCAGCACAAACAGTTACGGCTATATTGATAAAATGCTCCTTGTGTAGGTACTTAATTTACTGTTAATAGTTAACTCCGACAGTTCCCGCGGTTACTAGTTTTGCGACTAGTTTTAGTAATCAAGTGCAAATTAATGAAGCAAACGCATTTAAGAATATTGTAACCGAAACTATAAAAGGAAGCTACAGGTCAGCAATAATCCAAGGTACCACGACGCGTGTTTAAAATTTTAAAATTGATAATCAATCTCCCTCTTAAGTAATCCTAATCGCAGGCACCCATGTGGAATTTAAATTATATTATTATCAAAAGTACTAGAGCGCGAACCGAATGAAAGTCATCAAATGGAGGGACAAGAAAGTGCCTCACAAGTACAACTGACAACAGTCATGTTTTCCGAGAAATGGAGCACAGACGCACACACAGGAATGATGGCCGACGGCTAACGATACGACCACCTCAACAATGCTGTCTGCCGTTACATGCCGAGAGAGTTACATGAGCTCTTTACTGGTTCGCACTACTCAGATAATTCATGACTACAATTCCAACACTTTTTTAATCATTTAATACATCTTTGTTAAGTGTCGTATATGTGTCTTCATCAATGGAAGTTGATCAAAAAGTGAAATGATCTAAAATTTCAACTGATGATTGATTTATCTTTTTCTACCAGCGGCGATGTACCAAACATATCGCTAAACAGGGAGTAAATAAAATAACGCACATCAACGTTGGAATCTTTTACGATTTTGTTTTGTGCTCCATCTATAAGCGTCAGAAGCTCGAGAGCTCTAAGATATAAATAAAACATTAAGTATCACGATGTCAACAATCTCAAAGTTTGTAGTTTATTGGTTTATCGATTACAAATTATTGGCACGTGTGGGACTCTCACTGAGATTTTGGCTTCAAAAGTTCGCTAGGGCGAAAGACTGGCTCTTGGGCAATTTAATCCAGCCAAAACTTTTATTTTGTAATTGGCCACCTGGCGTATTATCAAAGGCCCCTCGAAAGGTATTATTATGGCAGCACATTGAATTTTAGAAAAGTTCGACTCTGTCACTCGTAAATACTTGCATGACAGACAGTCTCTCTCCAAACTTGGCTGTGTCTTATATGTATACGCCCGGATATTGTATACGTATAGCTTATTTGCGTTTTATATACATAGCCAAAGTCTGGAAGTCCTTGCCAGTGGCAATGTTTATACCCGTGAACCTTCAAAGCATCTGATTAGGCCATCATGTGGGGACTCTCATTCCAATGGTATCGTAGACGTAGTTTGGAAGTTGGTGGTGTGACTGTGACACCTCTGATCTCCCCCCATCGCACAGAGTGAGCCGTGACGGAAATCCGGCCGGGAGGATATTATTGTTGCGCGCCACAAGTTATCACTAGCGCCATCTAGTATCGAGTAGCAGAACTAATAGACCCTTCCAAAAATGTCGATGTTAGAACTTTCAACAACTATCGACATCTGGTCAGTCGGGGCCGGTATGTACTCGAACATTCTAGATGTTTCTACAATAGAAGGTTCTAAAACTATCTGCGGCACTATATAAGACGCGATCTCTCGACGACAGGGGGCAGAGTTGGATAAGCGATACAAGCGAATACATCGAAAGCGATCTTCAAATGCGACTTAAGTGCAATTGTATTTTCTAATTAGTGTGTTTGAGTTGTTATTAGTGTTGTTTAATTAAAGTGTAATTTTTGGTAAATTATATCGGCAGTTTTTATTGTCTCGAACCCCAAAGCTCGTAACATTATTATTATTATCGTAGACCTCATATAGGTATCGCTTTCTTCCAGGAAAGAACGAGGTCTCTTGAACTAATTTAATAAAAAATAGTAGTGCAGTGTCACTCACCAACGCCACAAGATCGTTAACTGCCAGTGACGTCAGCAGCAGCAGATGCTTCCTGTTCCGGACCCTACGCTCCCCCCTCCGCAGCGCGATGATGGCGCACGCGTTGCCGACGATGCCGATGGTGTACACCACCTTCACCAGTAGCACAAACATCTTGCCCATCGGCCGAGCTGGCACCACAGGGGCCGTGCTGTTGCTCATACCGCTCCAGTTGCTCGCAATGCTCTTGTTGAACATGTCCGCCATGTCGTCGGTCGTGGTGAACATATCTGACGCGTTGGCCGTCGTATTGTACATATTATAATACTCGGAAGACCCTGCCATTTCTGTGCCTTATGTTTCACTGATGATTAGAATATTGTAATATTGTTCTGTATCGTTTCGGTCGTGGGGATGGCTTCGTAGTTAGAAGTCGGTATGCTCGTGAATGTTTTAAGATACATCGCACTCTCGGATCTACGTTCTCTCTGTGAAAAAGAGGAGTTTGATTTAATTGAAATAGTCTTGTAAAGTTAAAAGTACGCCTGCCCTAGGAAAGAGGAAGTATCCTCTTGATGACAGCAAGAGAGAAAATGTGTGTTTGGTGTGGATAATGACTGTAGGTGTGCATTTCCCGTGTGCCAATATTTAGTCCGAAGTAATAAGGACCAGCATTTATGCTATAAGGGACAGTCCCCAAACTACTCTGTAACATTTTCTGTTTAAACCACAATATTGTTTAGTAGGCAATATATTGAAAAGAAAGAAAGAAAAGGGGGAAGTCCCTTATTTTTCTCTTAGTCAACTTTATTTTTCTATACTAATAATAAAGCTGAAGAGTTTGTTTGTTTGACCGCACTAATCGCTGGAACCACCGGTCGAATTACCCGGAATAATCGTTTTGCATTTGATAGCCCAATTCTTGACGAAGGAGTCAAGCAAAAAGAAAAAGTCAGGAAGCGAAAACAAGGGGAACCAGAAATTTCACGCAGACGAAGTCGCGGGCAGAATAACAAAAGATGAATGAAAAAATAACCAGTTGGGGAATCAAACCCAAGTCCTCGTGATGTTGCTCAGATCCTTCCTTCTCAACTAGGACCCTTCAGGCAAAAAAAAATAATATGCATATATTAATTATATTATTTTAAATGACATTCGATCCCTTAAACTCCTTTCACTCCTGTCTTCTTTTAATCTTCAAGTTTTGCCTCTTTCTGCAACTCACTATTTTCCTAATTGTACACCCTCGTTTCTAGATCTTATGATTGTCTCCTCTGCTAGAAATGTTTCTTACCATGATCAACTTACGGCTACATTTTCTTACCACGATCTAATTTACCTTTCGTATCGTATCCGTGTTCCCAAGCGTAAGCCCCAGCTTTTATATCTCCGTAACTACAAGGGAATAGATCTGAGCTTTGCAGCGTGATGCCGGCGATCTCGACTGGACCTCTCTGGTTGAGTTCGATGACATCGACGATAAGGTGAATTTCTTTTAACGCAACCATTCTCAAATTATATGATCAGCATGCCCTTATCCGACGTGTCAAAGTTAGACATAACCCTGCACCATGGATAACGCTACAAATTAAAGAGTGTATGGCTCGCAGGGATAAAGCTAAGAGCAGATATAAGCGCAGACCTTCAGAGCTGAATCTCTCTTACTACAAATCGTTACGTAATCGCTGCAGTCATCTGTGTCAAGATGCAAAGAGACGCTATTTCCACGACCAACTCAATAACCGCAGTTCTTCCGATGTATGGAAATTTCTCAAATCTGTAGGCATAGGCAAGTCACCTGCCAACCAGTTTAAGGATGTGAACCTCAATGATCTCAATAAGCATTTCTCTCTCCTTCCCTTTTTTCTTGATCCGTCTGTCAATGCTGCGACACTGGAGAGTCTTGCTAGTTTGCTGTTACCACAATATTCTCACTTCGAGCTTAAAGATGTTACTGAGGATGACGTTAAGAAGTCTATACTTGCGATCACTTCTTCAGCAGTTGGTAATGATAAGTTGTGTTCAAGAATGATAACTCTTATCCTTTCCTCATTACTTCCTGTTCTCACTCACATCTTCAATCACTCATTTTCCTCTTGCTCTTTTCAGTCAGTTTGGAAACAGGCTCACATAATACCTTTACCTAAAACTAACAATCCTATTTCATTAACCAACTTTAGACCTATTTCTATTCTCCCATATCTCTCTAAAGTTTTTGAGCAGATTTCATAGACAATTATCATTTTTCTTGGCGTCAAACTCGATAATATCCCCTTTTCAATCCGGTTTTCGCTCGGGTCACAGTATTGTAACCGCGCTTTTGAAGGTGACTGACGACATCCGCTGGGCAATGGAGAATAAGTTATTTACTGTTCTTGTACTGCTCGACTTTAGTAGTAGCGCCTTCAACTCAGTGGATTTCGACATTTTACTAGGTTTCCTCAAATCTATCAATTTCTCTTCTTCTACTTTAGCCTGGTTCAGTTCTTACCTTCGGGGACGCTCTCAGTGTGTTCGCCTGGAGGAGTCCTTCTCTGATTGGTGTAGTCTCAATGAGGGTGTTCCTCAGGGTAGCGTTCTCTCTCTTCTTCTTTTTTCAATTTTCATAAACTCTGTTACCAGAGTAATCTCCTCTAGTTTCCATCTCTATGCAGACGACTTGCGGCTTTATTGAAATTTTACTGTAGCTAACGCGGGTTCTCCAATTGCTGCAATGAATCATGACCTGGCTTGCGTCAGCGTTTGGGCTAAGTCATTTGGTTCGCAAATTAACCCAACTAAACCCCAGGCTATGATCATTACATCTCTCATGCCTTTATATCTCGACAGTGTTCGCATTGACTATACTGAAACCGCTAAAGATCTGGGTGTAGTTATTGACTCCAATGTTTCTTGGCGTGCTCAGGTCAATGAGGTCAGCCGAAAGGTACATTTCTCCTTTCATTCGCTGAGATGCCTTCAGGGTCTTCTGCCCTTAAAGGCTAAAATTTCTTTGGCACAAACACTTATTTAGCCGATTATAGATTATGCTTACGCCTGCTACCTGAATGCTACTGAGGAGCTATTAAACAAGCTTGAGCGCTTGCAAAACCTGTGCATTCGCTTTGTTTTCGGTCTTCGAAAGTATGACCATGTTTCACACCTTCGCAAGGAACTCAAGTGGCTCCCAATCCGCCTTCGTAGGGACACTCGGATTTTATGTCTACTCTTCAACATCTTACACAAGCCGTCTTATCCTTCCTACCTGCGTGAGCGTTTTTCTTACGCTCGCTCTAGCGCCGCACCATGTAGATCTCACCTAAGATCCATACTTAAATCTCATCCTCATAAAACGAGCTACTACTCTTATTCCTTCTCTGTCCATGCTGTAAGATTGTGGAACTCATTTCCGCCTAGCATTCGGGATTTGAAAACTATTTCTCTATTTAAACGTCGATTAAAAGAGAATTACCTTTCCTCTATACCGTGAGTATTTGTATATGTATATATATATATATATGTTTATATAGTTTTGTATTATGTATTTATTGAAGTATACTTATGTATTTTTTTTGCATTATATGTGTATATTTAATATTTTAGTTTTAGACTTCACACACTCATATTTTTCTCTTCTTCTTCTCACACACTATTGTCTACATTTCTTTTTTACTTCTCCTTTCGCAGGTCTGCTGGAAGAAATTTCTTAAGAAATAAGCAGTACCTTTGTACTCATATTTTAAATGTCATATCCTTATGTATTTTACTGTGTGTACATAAATAATAAAATAAATAAATAAATAAAATCATGTAATGATGACCAGCTTTTTATTAAAATGTAGTAGTAGCTACGTGATTTATTAGCTCACCGACAAGTGGGCCTCATTCCTGATACTGGTTATGTTATGTTATGATGCATCACTGCATGTCAATCGAGACTCATTTCAATATTTCAGGTAACCTGCTTTTATTAAGTTTATGATGCAAGTTGGTAGGGTTGCAATTGTTACAAAATCGCATCATTTTGATGGAATTACGAGCATAATTAGGATTGGATTACAGATTTGGACTTGTTTTCAAACGACCTTCAATTGCAGAATCGATGTTTTTAGTAGGTAACAATTCGAAAACTTAATTGATTTTCAATTTTTTTTATATAACTTTATTTCATATGAATAATTCAAATAAAATGTAAATTCATTTAACAACAGGTATTTAGTCAAGTTTTATAAGCTAATCTATGTATTATCCAATATCTATACACTTGCATATTTTTTTCCCGTTAGATTAGATTATCCGCATAAGGTATCTACTTCCACCGACAAAAAGAAACAAGAAAGAAAAGAAAGAAACCCACTTGGGCATAGCCTCTTGGCATTCACCAAGTCTCCCTTAGCTAGCCTACACTATGACGTCCGTTCTCTATGGCGGTTTCAAAACTCTTAACTTACTAAAGAAGTCTAGAAAGAAGAACAAAAAAAAGACAGAAAAAACGTACGTGTAGAAAGATAAATTCACTTTTCTATAAACTGAACAGCGACAGCCCTGACAACGACTAATACAAGCTTACGAAGTTATAATTACTGGTCAATATCTCGAGCAAGAGTTTACATGTAAATAAGTCATCACTATTAATGACTGTTAATGACAATATGTAGTTATAGGGTCCAAAGATAGTAGCGGGCGTAAGTGGTTCCCGACAAAGTGAAACTCTATTACAGTAGACCGTCCAGTGCTGGACTGCCTTAGCCGTGGCCCGGCAGCGATCAGTCCGTTCAATGTTGTTTTGGATATTCTTCTCGATCATTAATTGAAAGGCCTGCCATTGGATATTTTTCTACGTGCCTCATTAGTGCAAAACACGAGCAAAACATTTAAAATATTTGATTTAATTATGTTATCATGGTATGTGCTATACATGGTACGTGCTAACAGCTGGGTGACTCGCGCCGTAATCACCATGTCAAACAACTCTGACTTACAATTGTTTTCACTAGAAACTGATAACGTAACCATTAGAAAACAACAAAGCAAAATAACCGTAAGTACAAAAAATTCTTTTGCATCCTTGTCAGTGAACGATGACAACGAATACTCATCTATTACGACAAACATAAGCTGCCCCCACTTACAACTTAATAAAAATGAAACAATAATAGAATTAGGGGTATTAGTTAACAACTTGCGAGAGAAATTGGCTTCTGCGGATAGTGAAATTGAAAACTTAATAACAGAGAATATTTCACTTAAAAATATTATAAGTAACCATGAGAAAGTTATAAACAACCTAAAAAAAAATATGTAGTAGTGCACCTAAAAGAGTTTCAACCGTTACTAAGAGGAAAATTATAAATAGAGGCAAGCTTAATTTTTCCCACGACGAAGATTACTTGCTTCAAAAAGGAAATAAAGCCGAGAATCAAAGCAAAAATACACCACCTGAATCTGAAATACAAACACAGAAGCTAAGCAGCAAACAGACTACAACAGTAAAATAACAAACAAATGCTTTATGGAGAACAAACACAAAACAACTCAAAGGACAGAAATGGGGGATAATATGAAATATACCAGGAATAGGTTATGCATTGTTAGTGCTAACAAAACAAATAATATTCTGTCCATCACAGAAGAGACATTCCAAAACACATCTGTCAATATGTGTCACCGAAATGCGGATTGTTACAATTACCCGTATTATAAAGTGCTCTGTGGTTACAATTAATCAGCAACTTGCATGAAAAAGTTGTGGATTACTCGTTTAGCGATTACTGTGTAATTTTAATTGGAGAAGATGATTTTCAAAATACTAAAAACTATGTAGAAGTCACAATAGGATTAAGGAAAACATTGGAAAAAATTCAGCATAGAAATAATATTTTGTGCTTACCTACATTCAAACTAAGCGATTATTCAACGATGTTCAACTGGCGTATCGAAACGTTTAACAACTTACTTCATTTAGATTTATTGTCAAATAATTATGTAACAGTACTAGACTCTAATTTGGACTTATTCTACGATTTTACTATGTTCTCAAAATATAACAGCTAATTAAATAACCAAGGAATGAGAAATATTTTTCAAAATCTGCGGTCACTTGTAAATAATAATCTCTTAATGTCACCACTTGAACTTGAACCTGATCTGACGAATAATGTAAACACGAATGCGGGTACACATACCGAGTTTTTTCTTTGATCATATGTAGTTATGCATCAGAATATTGCCGGACTTATAAATAAATCTGATCTATTAACCGTGTACATTCAGGAGCTGTTAAGCAAGCAAATAATTGTAGATGATGATGCATAGCTGAGCGTTTTATAATGGCGGGCCAGGAACATCTTCATATACCTAATTATAGGCTCGCTGCATGTTATGCAAGACTCTGCAAGAGGTAACATAAAACGCAGTCTCCCTGTATTTTAGTCAAAAAGGGTCATGAGTATAAAGAATTCCCGACATAATGAAACACTCGGTTTCAGGAATAATACGTAGAATGCTGCGCCATTCAATTGAAACAACACAATTTAATTAAATTATGTATCTATAGATCGCCTAAGCTGTCTAACTTAAGTAAATTTTATGAAATAATAATAATAATAAATAATATTGAAAATTAATGACCCAGTTCTTGAAAATGACCATGTCACGTTGTACTGGGATCGGTCTATCATTACTGACAGGACTATTGTCGCCAATAAGCCTGATATAGTGGTGATAGATCGATTAGCGCGCCGCACAATGATTGTCGATGTTACCATTCCACATGACGGGAACCTCGTGAAAGCTGAGAAAGAGAAACAAATTAAATATCTCGACTTAGCACACGAGGTTGTTGACATGTGGAATGTGAGCTCGCCTGTCCTTGTGCCGATTGTCGTTCCGGCCAATGGCCTGATGGCCGAAAGCCTCGATCAACATCTATCGAGGCTCTCGTTAGACGGTTGGATCAAGAGCCTGATTCAAAAGGCAGTACTCCTCGATACGGCTCGCATTGTGAGGAGGTTCCTGTCTCTGGAGCCCTAACCACCGGTAGCTTGGACCCTTCTCCCGACATCGGTGGATCACTATATTTTCATATTTTAAAATGTTTTTTTTTTTTTATATATTAATATTTAAAAATGTATTAAAATATGATGACTAATTAAATAAATAATAATAATAAAATAATTTATTTGCTTAAAACATGGTATACAATGGTGTTAGGCATAGGTCAGGGTGGCACAAATATGTTTAGCTAAGATAAAACATAGCATGCAACAATTTAATGTTCCAGGGTAATTATAATAAAGTAATTAAGAATTTAATGTCAATATTTTTTATCCATAAATTCTTTCAAACTATAAAAACTACATTCATTTAGCCATTTGTACAATTTGTTTTTAAATAATCTTACATTTAATAGTTTGAGATTGTTTGGTATTTTATTATAAATACGCACGCACATTGCTAGACAGCTTTTATTATATTTGGTTAGCTTTGGTAAATCATTTAACACCAGTCCATAAGGATCACGTCTGCTTCGAGGATATATACATCGCTTGCTGTCATGAATAATTGTTTATTCTTGGTCACAAACACACATGTTTCGTAAATATGTATAGAGAGATGGAAGCGGTAACAAACCAAGCTTTTTAAATATTGGCCGACACGTATCATCCGGCTGAAGTCCATAAATTGGTCTTAGGCGTTTCTATTGAGCGATGAACGCTCTATTTAGATCAGTGCTATTACCACATATTATAAGACCATAGCATAGTAACGATTCAACATATGCATGGTAAGATATAATAGCAGTTTTTATGTTTGTTACATTTTTTACTTGCTTCAAGGCGTTTACGAATTTATTAATTCTACCACTGACGTTATTTACGTGTTCCTTCCAGTTCATATCTTGATCAATTATTACTCCTAAAAATTTTGTATGTGGTACTTGTTTAATTTTATTTATGTTAACTTTGATATTAAATTTATTATTTTTTAGCATATCTCGGGACCATGGGGTCCCGGTCCTTTGGAAGGCGTACGAGGGGCCGAAGCCAACTCGCAGAGGCCCTTTACACAATTTTAAATGATGAGGTGGCACCAACCGACGATTACCCCTGTATGCACCATGCAAGTGCACCCAAGGACGACCCCGGTTGGTGCAGGACACAAAATATACCGGGCTATGGGTTTGGGTGGCTATAGTGGATCGGTTACCTTGAACTATGGAAGGTCTATGTCCCCTGCCTGACCAATGAAATATAATATTCACAGATGAAATGGCAGGGGGTGACTTGCACACTCAATAATGGGCCCCCGAAAACGGTCGCTAGCACACAGTGTCGTAGCAACAAGGGGGCAACATGTCCTGAGGTGCTTGTGAGGAGTGGAGAGGTATTCCACGGCTATCAGGACAATCCCGGAAGTACGATCAAGATCCCTACCAGCATCTTACTGAAATACTTCCTTCCTCCGAGCACGTTTGCTCTTGCGAATCTCCACCCAAGCCAGCCAATAAAGGCAAGAATGAGGTGGGAGCTCTGTTCCTCGTCAGTTTTCACTCCAGCCGGCGAATAAAGGCAAGCCAGAGGTGAGGAACAAGACTTCTCCCGGGAGATAGGGTCCGTGGGGTCGTTACTGCCCAACAGCTCGCTACATGCTGCCCTGCGGGTTCCTGTATCTCTCTTGGTCTGGCTCCTCACCCTAGACATGATCCGGAAAAGTGAACTCTTCCATCACAGATCTAGGGTTTAGAGCGCGCAAGCCCCATCACGACGTCAACATAGTTGTACAAAAAAGTCCGCCACACCCAAAGAGATTTAAGATAAAGTAAATAATTTAATGTCTTTGGCCACACCATATTTCTACCTTTTATATTTTATCTTTTAATATCACTTTTATGTTTTAAAAAAGTATTTTTTTCACATACTAACGTTTGGATGAAAATATAATTTTTAATTATGAATCCTTATCAAATTAAATTATTATATGATTACAAGATCATGATAGAGATAAGATTTGCCCTTTACAGTATGTAAATTGGTCATATAGTTTCGGAGATAATAGAAAATTACTAAAACGCAAAATATATGCCGCTAAAACATTTTTTTTTTCCGGATGGGAAATGATCAAATGACCCCTCCCGCTCTGGGTGGAGCGGAAGGGAGTGTCAGACTCTTACTGACTAAAACCCACCCATGTTCCTTCCTTTACCCTTTATGTTCCGGGGTAGCGGTAACCCTTTCGGACAATCCCGCTGACCCGCTATAAAACATTCAAGAATACAACTACACTTGCTTTGTGCAGACGTTTTATCTATTTACCCATAGATGGCGTTGTACAAATACGTAATTTTTCTGACTTGCGGTGTTCATACTTTATGAGGATTGATGATATTGTCGGTAAGTATTGTCATTGGGTGATGTAAAATGGTTGGATGTCGTTCTCTTGATTTCTATTTGTTTTCGTTGTTTTAAATACTTCGTTCCTTCTCTACGTAATTCTGGTTTATGATGGTTTCTAACTATCTCAAGTTGAGGTAATAATAATAATTAAGCTAAAGAGTGTTTGTTTGAACGCGATCTATGGAACTACCAGTGTGATATTATTATGAAAAAATATTTTTGCATTTGATTGATAGCCCAATTCTTGAGAAAGGCTATTTAACATCACGCTACGACTCTTCGGAGGCGAGCAAATAGAAAAAAAGTCCGAAAGAAGAAAGAAAGAACGCTCAGCGAAAACGAAGTAATAGCGCGGGTAGGCGACGAGTTGCGACGGCTCGGGGCGGAGGAAGCAAAAATTCCTCGCGGACGAAGTCGCGGGCAGAAGCTAGTATATAATAATTTAGGGAAATGTAGACAGTTTTGTTTGGCTTTAGTGAAGTCCAATGCCATTAGTCATTCATTGCAATATTCATTTATAATTAATTAATGCCTCTATAATATGCTTACCTATTTGTATGTTTATGGATTAAGGATACAGCTAAAAATAATTATTGCAGAAATACATAAACACTTTTTTCTATTGGTGTTTATTTAGTATCTTAATTAAATCAATACTTAATCTAGCCGAAATAACATCATGTCTGTAAGGTCCCAGAATGATACATTTTAAATTTAAATTAAAAAAAAAATTACACATCATCACAGAAACGTGGGCTACACGAGGCAGACTACGAGATTATCATCTACAAAAGGGTTCCTTAATCTAGAAAACGGCAACCGAACATTGGGTTTATTAGCAAGCAGTAAAATACCACGCAAGAGTGCCATCACAAAGAAATTGGGCCCTTTGAAAATATTTTTGTCAAAGACTTCCTATTAATTCCTTGAGAAAGTGGCAAAAAGCGCAATATGCTAAGTATTTTCGCATAAGGTGCGAGACATTTATCTCGCGGGCGCTAAAGGGCGCCATTATTGTAATCGTTACATCGTCGCGGTATTCAGGTAATTACGATAATTGCCGGCGCAGCGCTGCGCGGCGTCAGCAAGTCCTCCAGGATATTTATTCTGCACTATGAATTAAAAACAAGCAGTCGCATATAAACGCGAACCAGAGACGTGCTTAATCTAACTATGTAGATATAGAATATACATAAGCAGGAAGTCGCAGTAGCAATATCTCAATATTATACGGTTACGTGTAGCTTTGAGCCTTCTGAGCAACTTTTATATGAGGTGCATGATGCGCGGGCGCAGACTGGGCGCTAATCAGTGGCGCCTCACTACCGCTGTACACACCATTACGTGGTAATTTGATAACGACTGACACTTATTTAACTGTTCATTAATAGAGAAAGGACAACACTCAACTCGTTACATTTTATAGATAGACAGTACAATGTCGTCCAACCAATTTAGATGTTTATTTTCGGATAGGTTCAGTACAGTCATTACTACTACATTAGTCACTTATTTACGATCATTGATTGAATGAAATGAATATAACGAGAACAAGGCATCTTTGCATTTTAATATTATTCAAATGTTCCTCGGCTTCAGCGGCATCAAAGCTCCTAGGCGTGGTCGCAGCCCAAGATTTTGGGGGGGTCACCATGGGTGCCGAGGAATATTAATAAGGGAGGTACATCTCCTCGTTGGTCTAGTGTTCGCCAGCATTACTGCTGAGCATGAGGTCTTGGGTTAAATTCTTAGGCTGGGTACAGTGTTATTAGGATTTCCATCAGAAATTTCTCAGAAGCAGCCTGCAATCTGGATTTGTTCCCGGTTGGTGGCAGGAGCCACCAAACAGGCACAAATCCAGATTGCATTCCCATGTCATAGGACTTAAACATAACTGGCGAATTGGGGGTGTAAGTACTATATGAAGGTACACCCATTTTTTTTTTTTCTGGTGGGAAATCATCAATTGACCCCTCCCGCTCTGGGTGGAGCGGAAGGGAGTGTCAGACTCTTACTGACTAAAACCCACCCATGTTCCTTCCTTCGCCCTTTATGTTCCGGGGTAGTGGTAACCCTTTCGGACAATCCCGCTAACCCGGCAGGCTTCGGCACTAAGGGGCCCCTCGAATTATGCTGATATCTCTTTGAGGCGCGCGTAGAACACTTATGCGCCATCCGGCACGGGCCTGGTCCTGATCGGGCGGTGAGCTACCCATTGCTCTCCGCCCGCAGGCCTGCGAAGGTACACCCTTCGTGGATTAAAGATTACGTAGGGTGGGAAGAGCGAGCGAAGCGAGCTCGAAAGTTTTAACAACCCGCCTCGGATTGGTTAGGTTTTGTTTTATATTTTCAAGCAGAAATAGGAGTTACATTGTCGACTTATTTAGGCAAGCCCAAGCAACTACGAGAATGTAGAATGCAAGAGCGAGCGAATCGAGCTCGAAAATTTTACACACTCTCGGATAGGTTCGATTTTCTTTTGATAATTCCGAAAGGAGTAGGAATTACTTGCTTTGTCAACTTATGAAGAAAAGCTCAAGAATCAACAGAATGTGAGCGAGCGAAGCGAGCCTAAAAATTTATGCACCCCACCTTGAAATAGGTTCGGTTTTATTTCGACCATCATACAGAAAGAGAACTTACTTTATCGAATTATGACGAAAAGCTTAAACTCGTTTTGCAGTAGTTTAGGTTTTGGAATCAGACCTTAACCCTAAGCCTTTCGAACCTTACGTACTGTGGGGTGCTCAATATGCCGAGATTGCTTCGCTCGCTCTTGCATCCTACATTTTATATTTTATAACTGGCTTATTAAAGTAAAAACTTTCAGATAACTTCTGTCAGGGCATATACAAAAATATTAAGAACATAGCAGACATTCCCCATGTCTGTTCTGTATATGACCATCGGGGTCTCGGTGGCTCAAGTACAGTTTTAAGTTAGTAAGACAAGTAAATCATTCAGACTATCGACAGCTTGAATACAGCATGCCCCCACGACCGCGCCTGGAAGCTCCACTCCGACTTTGATTTAATTAATTTTATTGATTCATTAATTCCGTTTCCTGATGTTGTTTTTGAAAGAGGTGTTGGATAATGAAGACGAACTACCTTAGTACAGATAATTTAGGCGAGGATAGAAAGTAGGCTGAATGGCGATGAAAGTGTGTTCGTTGTTAACACAATAAACTAATGGTAGTCGAACTTCGTTTACGATGTTTTTTACAAAACTGTGTTTTCCAAACTTTTTATTATTGTTTTTTGCACATTTAGACTACTATGGTATGAAATTCAGCAGTTGAGTGATCAACAGTATTTTTGTAATACGAAATCTGTACGGTTTGCAGTGCGGTGTGTGAATGAGGGTGGGTGTGTGTGTGTGGTGACTTCAAGTCGCGACGAGTGCATTTAATTGATGATGTTTGTGGCCGCTCGGGTGTCATGGCGGTGCATGGCATTATTTACAATTATGCTATTGTAGTATTGGCGTGACGATTTCGACTCGAGAGAGAGAGGGTACCCAAGTGCGCTTTATCAAGTTCCGTGGGTACCTTCATATGTATATAGCCCGCGTGGATTTCGGAAAATATCCCACGGGAACGTACTACCGGGATTAAAAGTACCCTAGAAGAATAATTCTGAAATACATATCATTGTTTTCATATAACTCTACTTATTGGTTTACGCGGCGCACGCAAGTAAAGCTCCCAGTCAGCATTATTTTTTCCGACATCTTCAATATTCATCTTCATATTTCAGTTAATTTAAACAAAATCTTAATGAACTATACACCTAAACCTTCCTCGTGAATTGTATCCATTTCATTCACCCCGAAAACCGTATTCTGCGTACTTCGAAAACTGTATAAAAATACGTTTGGTAGGGTTTGCGTTTATCGCGATCACACAGACAGACACGCTGGAGGGGTACTTTGTTTAATAACATGTAGTGATTCGGGAGTTCACCTACTCGTATCGTAAGTAAGACACATCGAGCTGTTGAAGGAGACCGTCACACAGGTATGAGCGACGGACACAACGGTCTACAAAGCTGTACTTTTTCTCATACTTGATGTCAGTTGATGTGCCTCTGCCTACGTTACTTTGTGTCAAATGACGGAATTACTTTGTTCATCTGTTCGTTTTAAAGAACAAAATAAGTAGTTTCACTAACAAAGTGGATAGTTCGGCGTCGCATTAGATATCAGTGAAGAGACAATTGACCCGATGGAACGGGGGAGTGAATTAACATAGATGAAGTGAATATCAATGGCCTCGACATTTGAAACCGCACCGCAACCGCGACATACATGATGAAAAATTTGTAAATTTTTGCAGCCGCCATCTTGGATTTTCATTTTGGCACCACTATTGGCTTCAGCACCCTTAAAAACCATAAAAACGACAACCACAATGAATTTTTTTTAAATTTTCGCAGCCGCCATCTTGGATTTTCATTTTGACTTTATAATCGGGTCCAGCAGCCTTGAAAACCATGAAAACGACACCCATGACGAAAAATTCAAAATTTATTGCAGCCGCCATTTTGGATTTTCATTTTTACCTCACTATCGGCGACCTCATTATCCATCCCTTTCTTCCTTCGCACGACCAAATTACGAAGTATTATTTTTTATTTTAACATTCATACTTATGCGAGTATGAATGTTAAAATAAAAAATAATACTTCGTAATTTTAGTTACGTTAACATTCATAGTTGGTTACTTGAGTAGGATGCCTACTTAAGGGTGATTAATTGCGAAGATCTAACGTCATAGTATTTCGCGTGAGGACGAATCGACGAAAACTGGCAAATATTGGAAACTGACGAGTTAACACAACTGTCATAACGGGAAAACTGACCAATCAGTGAAACTGACTAATCAACGAAACTGGCGAATTAAATAAACTGACGACTGAGAGAAACTGACCAGTGATACGCGGACTCGTTTTCTTAAAAGTTTTCCACAATACATGCAAAATATGCATAATCAGCCTAGGCTATAATGTTCCCACTGCTGGACACGGCACGGGCCTCTTCTCTGTAACAGGGAGTGGTTGGCAGATGTCGCATGCCTTCGAGTTTTTGGTTTTAGGACATACCGGTTTTCTCACGATGTTTTTCGTCATTGTTTTGATAGCAGTGGTGATGAAATAATTACCACAAAGTAAAGCGCTTGTAAGGGTTCGAACCTTGCCCGGCCCTGGTGCAAGCCATGGTCCGGAGCGAGAGGGAGTGGGAGGCAGTCGCCTCCTTCTGCGAAGCAGTCATGCTAGCGAAGGAGGTGGCGGGACGGATGAGTGAGAGAGCCTCCCGTCCCAGCCGCCGCGGGAGACGCTCCGGGCGTCGGGAGCCGCGTGACGACTCCCGGCCACCGTAGGCGCGGGCTTGCTGGCGGGGAGCAATGGGTAGCTCACCGTCCGATCAGGACCAGGCCCGTGCCGGACGGCGCGTAAGTGTTCCACGCGCGCCTCAAAGAGTTGTCAGCATAATTTGAGGGGCCCCTTAGGGCCGAAGCCTGCCGGGTGAGCGGGATTGTCCGAAAGGGTTACCGCTACCCCGGAACATAAAGGGCGAAGGAAAGAACATGGGTGGGTTTTAGTCAGTAAGAGTCTGACACTCCCTTCCGCTCCACCCAGAGCGGGAGGGATCAATTGATGATTTCCCACCAGAAAAAAAAATAAAAAGGGTTCGAACCTTGGAACCTACAATTCGTAAGTCGCAGCTGTTACCACTGGGCCACCACTGCTAACTAAATATTTGTACGATAATATTATTGTAACCTGACACTCTGCCTCTGAGAGCTGTAATATGATGTACTACTAATGATGTGAAATTAATTCTACATAATTATCTAAGTATATGAGTAAGCAACCCCGCAGTTTTCCCTAATGAGAATAATATATTAATTTCGAATGCGACTGGATATTAACCTACATTATAAAGTTTATAAGGCTTCCAATGCAAAGGTAAAATTATTGAGAGCCTATGCCTCGCCAAGCTTATGGATGCTTTGCAGAGCTTATAGGTACTCGTATCTCTATGGCCTCATCTGAACATACGACATAAAATGATGACCTCTTTGTGGTTAGGTAACATTTTGATCAGAAATGCGTTGTGACATTCCTTAACGTCGGTTTCACCTGAAGTACTTACTAAGTAAGATATTTTCCGGCCAGTCCGGGATGTCCGGCTTTTAGGTTTTTACTTTTTTCTCGGACATAGAAACGAGGGTCATTAACCAAAATTAAGTCTGGCGAAGCACTCCAGTCGTTAGAAGTTATCAGGAGTTTTGTGGAAAATAGCCCGAAAAGAAAAACATAATGGCAAGTAGGTTTCGTGTTTTTGATCGACTTGATTTTAATTCCTGGCGAGTGTTCTGTTTCGGTTGATGTTCATATAAGGACCCATCACAAAAGCGTGTATAGCCCTCTACCATGATTATGCTGACATACAAATTAATGAAATCTTATTTCCGTGACATTTTTTGCGCAAAATATTGAAATGTTTATACATAATTACATGTCAATGGATTTAATTTAAAACAATCATAGTGGTTAATTTAGACAATAAGTCTATGCACGGTTGTTTCTTCTGTATTCATTATGTATAAATAGAGTTTCGAAAAAATGACATTGAAACAATAAATAATGACTGCGTCGCGTTTATTTGAAACGTAACCAAGTCATTAATTAATTATTCTTGTTTGTTTGATTTTAACAATTATTCCAATCGTTAGTCAGCAGCTGATAGGTGATGCGATGTCCATACTGATACGCTATCACTACGAGTTGGAGGAGTTTCATTAGCAGCGATCACTGGTCTAATATTGATAACTAGACGGGCATACCTTTGTATCCAGTAGATAAGAGCTAGAGTTACCTACTGCACACATTATTGTTATTCGGACGAGTTCGGGTGTTTGTAGCAATAGGGACAAGATTGACTGATTTATTAGGTAGAGGAAAGTAATTCAATGGATAACAACTAGATATTCTATATTATCGTAAATAATATATTTCCCTATATCGGTTATAGTACCAACAATGATAGATTGCCTACTGTGAAATGTGTTCAACAGCTGTCATATGTAAGAGCTTTTCATTTTATTTACAGCTTAGACTGTTGGGCGCTTGTACTCAGGAAACTTTCCAAGAGGCAGGAGTTTAGTACCCAGGTAGTTAGCCACTCCTCTCACAACATAAAGATTCAGTAGTTAACTAAATTTTTGGTTTGCGAGAAGTTGCGAATAAAAGAAAATATTTCGTGAAATAACATGACATATGATTATTGTTATGTACTTACGTCATGGTAGAAGGCAATCATAAGTAGGTACTATGAGAGTGTATTACTAACTACCCTATAAGTATTCGTAACGTTATAAAGTGGAAGGCCATGTTTAATAAGGGTTGACGCGAAAGCCTTGCGGTGAAGCCTTCATCTTGGGAAACTTCCGATTTCAAAATGTTTCCTTTTAATAAAATGCATTGTTAATATTTATATTATGACAAAATAGATTTATTTAATGTATCGAGAGTCGTTCTAGTCACATTGAAATGTTTTTATCTTTCGTCTCTACAAAAACAAAAAAAAAACTGTCGGTGAGACAAACATTTACTACGTTTAAATTAATATATTAAATTAAAAAAAAATATTATTTAATATAGATTGGTTTAAAATCTATTTCGTTTTGTACCACAATATAGACTTTATACACAATATAAACTAACCTAGGTTATTCAGCCAATGTTCATATTCATCATCACAGATATACATCCAAGAGCAATTTTTCATAATCTTCTGAAATAATTTGATCAACACTTACAACAATTCAACGTGTCACTGAACGTATTCAAAAAGTTTTTATTCCAAAGTGTTGCGGCTACGCGATCGCTACGCCTCTGCTACGAGCGCTACGAGTGCTACGCGGCGGGCGCACACGAGCGAACTCCGCAGACACTACACAACTACTGGCGAACCACGAGCCACCAGCTATCGGCTGCCGGCTACTGGTTGTGTTTACAAGCGCCAGTAACTAGTGCGTGCTTGAGCTTCCAATCATCCGAACTTGTTCATAAGGATAACGACACAATGGTAGGAAAAAGTATCATTGATGGATGACTGTAATGTAATCAGTGACGTAGGTGGTGTGACGAACGTGGCTTCTCCCAGTGATAGTACTTAATAATAATTCGATTAATTAGCGATTGGATTCAGGTAAATACTGTTGATATTATAAACTAAAATACTTTAGATATTTGCATTATAAGTATTGAATTTAAAAAAAAAATCAATTCTTTGATGATTGTTTTCTAAATGCCCTGTTCTTATTAAAACATTCATGGATTTGTGCGTGACGATAGAATTGTAGCTACGCTCTAATGTAGCCCTCAATGTGCACAGTGCCTTATAATTCTATATCATTTATGTAAACAAGTGCTTAGGTATCTATTATGTGATGTGTGATAATTTATGATACTAAAGAACATCAGTTTTACTTTTCGTATTTAACTATATAATAGCTTTACTACGAGTATTTATATTTATGTAGTTAAATACAAATAGATTACAGGATAATGAATATCCTATTGACACCATACTGGTACTGGTCTATTTTGCGAGCCTTTTTTATACATTCTATATTATTTTATTATATCTTATTTTCATTTGAACACTATCTCAGCAGATGGAATGCGATATATTCGCTATTCGCATTCGCAACTTGCCGTATCCAAGTCTCAGGTCAAAGCTAGATTGCAAGACTCATTAAAAAACCCTGATTGTGTGTTTCGGTGTTATTTCCCATGAGGTTATCGTTGTATTATTTTTTAACTGTGGGTACTGTAGGTTCGTACCTAGTACCTACGATGCCGGAAAACGTGAATGCCAGAAGAGTTCGTCTACTATAATAATAATAATAAAAACTCGACGCCCTGGATAGGAGGGTCCGTGCGCTGCTGACTGCAAATCGAATGCATCACCCACGATCATCGTTAGTGAGGCTGTATATCCCGCGAAAATGTGGAGGTCGAGCCTTTTTAATTACTAAGACCCTCCACAGTCGCGAGATATGCAGTCTCAGGGAATATTTCCTAGAAACCGACGTGGGGATGCATCGAGATGTGGTCGAGGTGGACAAGGGCCTCACCCCGCTCTCCTTGGCTAAAGAGAACTGGCGCAAGCCAGTAGTGCTTGATACTAATGATCGCATGGAAATATGGCAGAGTAAGGAACTTCACGGACACTTTTACCGGGCCCTACATGGACCCGATATAGATCTACTAGTGTCCGTAGCTTGGCTACGTTTCAGTGACCTCTTTGGAGAAACCGAAGGTTTTGTCTGAGCAATTATGGACGAAGTTATGATGACGAAAATTACCGGAGATTTATTGTGAAAGACGGCACGGTTGAAATCTGTCGGGCATGCCACCGGCGGCCGGGGGAATCAATCAGGCATATTATCTCCGGGTGTTCTCGTCTAGCTAACGGAGAGTACTTGCATAGACACAACCTTGTAGCTAGGATAATCCATCAGTAACTTGCTCTGAAATACAACCTTGTGGAATCGGAGGTGCCGTACTACAGGTATGTGCCCGACCCAATTCTCGAAAATGGAAATATCACATTGTACTGGGATCGATCCATCATTACTGACAGGACTATTGTTGCCAATAAGTCTGATATAGTGGTGGTGGATCGATCAGAGCAGCGCGCAATGATTGTTGACATAACTTTCCCGCATAATGGGAACCTCGTGAAAGCCGAGAAAGATAAACAAATGAAGTATCTTGACTTGGCTCGCGAGGTTGTCGACATGTGGCATGTGGACTCAACAATCATTGTGCCGATAGTCGTGTCAGCCAATGGGTTAATAGCCAAGAGCCTCGACCAACACCTGAGGAGGCTCTCGTTGGGCAGCTGGATCAAGGGCTTGATTCAGAAAGCGGTACTTCTGGACACGGCTCGCATTGTCAGGAGATTCCTCTGTTCCCGATACCGGTTGGCTACTATTTTTTTATATTTTTAAATGTTTTTTTTTATCTTTTTGTTTATAAAAATATTTAAAAATGTAATTTATATGTACTTAGTTGAAATAAAGATATACTAATAGTAGATTATGCACCGAGGGGCTAAAGTTGTGTCTTATGTCACGGGCGTCATATTGAATCTCGAGCGCAATGAAGGATTCGGGATTTAATCCCGAGAGCAGCGAGGGAGTTAAGAGTTTAACTCACGAGCGAAGCGAGGGAGTTAATACAGAATCCTGAATGCAGCGAGGGATTCAAGCTAGCCGAAGGCAAAGACACCTTTAGCCCAGAGGAGGATACTCTACTTTTTACACCTACTGTGAGAAAATAATAGCCATAGTACGAAAAACAAAGTATTTATTAAATAAACAAACAGTAAGAATAACATATTTAGAACTAGTTAGTTATATGCACTTACATATTAATTGAAGTTAATGGTAACATTTGAGACATTAGTCCAGTTGTGCATAGATAAAGTTAAGTTTTTATTTGGTACGTTTATTGATGTTGATGTGGAATTTATTTGAGTATTGCTCGTCAATGCTTCAGAATCTTGTATTTGCAGAGGAGCATTTTGGGTGGTGAAAGTTGGTAAAGGTGGTGCATGAGGCTCAGGGAAAGATGGAATGTGATGGTGTGATGTTGAAGGTTGTGGTGAAAAAGAATCAGATGACGTTTCTAAAGTGATGCTGTTACCAATTTGACAGCTTATATTACTTTTGTTTTGTGCAGAATTTTCAATGTAGCCCTCCGCTACTGTATCCGATTTCCAGCCCCCATGGCGTTTTATTTGGGTTATATCTGCTTCCGCATCCGCCAACAGTGTAGCCGACGTTCGACGAAAACAATGACCCGTATAGAGCTCGATATTTGGTAATCCTAAGTATTTGGCAATTTCCTTCGGCATGACACTCATTTTGTTCTTCCCAATCACTTGACGGGTGCATTTTCCACTACTGAACGCTACAAAAAATCGGTTAGTGTTTATGTTAGGAGGCCGCAGAGCTTGATACTTTTCCACAACCTTTACATATGCTCCGCGGATGACAAATGACCTTTCCCTTTTGGTTTTAGTGTCTGGCAACTTAATCAATAACAACTCTTCTGAGTGTTTTTCTATGTCATGGACCTTCATGTTTACCATTTCTTGACAACGACAAGCCCCATTCACTCCAATAATTATAGCCACCTGTAACAAAAATAAAAATAAATTTTACTAACAACATACGTAAATTCAGTAAGTATACATAAGCGTTCTTGTTGCTATTTGCTACCACGCTGTATTTTATTTAGTTAAAAATAAAATTATGTACTTACTATTACGGCAAGATTTAAACTATGATCAGGAGCTTCATTTAAAAAAGTTTAAACTGACCTTCCGATTTCCTCTTTAGAAATGCTAATAGCTTAGCGTATTTCTTGATGTCTATATTGTGTTTCATGCTTATTGTTGACCTAAGCATTGAATAAGTACACCATAGGCTACTTGACTTCTGAGTACAAGATAAATGCTGAAAATACACTAATAGAACTGGTTCCGAAATGGACTTGACGCCTTTCGTAATTTTCCATTTTTGGAAATTGTCGTAGGCTTTTATATAAGTTTCCTTTGACTTTTCCGGCAGTAAATCATTGGAAATATTATTAGCTTCGGTTGTAATGAATTCAGGAGTACAATCACTTTCATCACTCGACATTTTAGAATACTTTGTTGATAAATTTAAAGTTTAAATGCCAAAAGTTCGCGCCTTTATTGCGTCTACCAATAAGTAGCCAAGACACGATCAATTCGATTTTCAAAAAAAAAGTCTCTTCTACGGTTTTGTCGTGTGTGTCTATTGATATCACTCTCATGGAAGTGGCGTTTGTGTAAACTAAGCTTTATACAGGGCTGGTAGAATGGTTTTGGATGATTGGCTGTATGCATTTTGAATTTAGAACGTCATTGGAGACGCTCGACTGTAGTATAGATAGGTTTTATTATTTATTTATTTATTCACAAATTCCACAGCAATCTTTGCACAGTTTACTTAAAATAAATTAACTAATGTTACAGCCAATTACTATTACGGTATTACGGCGCGGTACGGTATTTGTTATTATTAGTGCCAGTTTTAATATTATTCCATTCCTTTTAAAAAATGGTTCGTAGTTATCTAATTATTCTTACAATATTATGTCTTCGAAAACATGGCAACGATATGAAGAAGCAGTCGTTATTATTTTGTAGGAAATCGAGAATATCATCAACGCGTAGTAAGGGTATCGAGAATAGCTTTCCTCTTTCTGAGTCCAAAGGGTGTTTGTTATTACTATACTGCCAATTTAGCTGAGCATGTGAGATTCCAAATTCAAATCACATTATTGACCAGCGGGTCATAATGAAATCCAGTACAACATTATTGACCGGCTTTGCCCCCGGCCACTAATGACTCACTTTAGGTTAAGGTTGCTTGACATATAATTTGATATTTTCGAGCAGGTGGTGTGAAAAAATATTTATTACATAAAAGAAGAAACACATTGCACTGTATACACTGTAGATTATAAATTTAACATTTGTCACATTATAAGCACAATATTGAAGACTTTATCCCATAAACTAGGTCTAGCCTGTATCTTAAGAGATAGGGTTCAGCCATATGGGTACAGTAAATAATTGACATTCTGTAACAAGTGAAACGGTGTCGGTGTTACATAATAAAATGATGCTAAAGTTATTCTGTGAAATAAATGTAGGTAGGTTACTTAGTTAGGGTTGTGTATGTAAGTGTGAGTGTGAGTTCGTGTATGAGCGTGTGGCTGTGAGTGCGTGTGCATGTATGTGTGTGTATATGAGCGTAGAATTGTGAAGGTAGTTTTACGAGATGTATGCTAGAAGATTCTCTGCTGAGAGGTAGTCCTGTTGTAGTAGCCATTGAGTGATTTTTTGTTTTAGCGTGTGACTGTTTAAATCAAGTATGTTTAGTACTTTGTGTAGTTTCTTATATATATGTATAAGCACCTATGACGTAGTATTGGCGTTCGGCAAATTTAATTTTATGGTTTACACCTGGTGGGAAATGTGTGCGTTTTTTTGAGTTGGATCTTGGCATGCCTCTATTAGTTCTGAGGACAGACTGCAAGATGCCCAACAGCTGTCCAACTGTTAATATCTTACATTCCTAATGAAGTTGTTTGGTTGGATATAAGTACGGTTTCTTTGACATAACTTTAAGTACTGCTCTTTGAGCTTGTTCTGCCCTCAGAAGATTCGTTTTAATGGCACCTCCCCATGCAGTAATGCAATATCCTATAAACGACTGGCACAATGCAAAATAAACCATTTTTTGTGTGTCTATTCTCTTCTTCTTTCTCGTCAGCCGATGCTCTAAGGGATTTAAAAACATAAGCCGAGGTCGAGTAAGACGCATTATCCTGCTAGTTATCATTTCTAGCTGTTTGTCCCACCGTAGGCCGTCATCTATCTGCAGACCTAGATACTTAACACAGTCACTTCTAGCTAGTGTAGGGCATGAACACGGTGTTGACGAGTTCAGGCAGGAGTGAGCAGTTACAACAATGCTATGCGGCGGCTTGGTGTTTCGTCGGATTGCGAAAGGAATGTAGCAAGATATTATCCAAGTTTAATTTATTTATGTTTTTTTTTTGTTAATGTCAGTAGATTTTGTAATACTACATATTTAGTGCAGTTTCTGCCTTAGTTTTAACCTCTTCCGAAGTAGAACCATAGATGATAATTGCAGTATCGTCAGCGTATGCGTAGATCTTGCAGTTTGTACTATGACGTATGTTCGTACTACGCGTGCTTATTGTGTTTTCAGAATGGCGTCATACCAACCACTGCTTAGCTGATACCTTCCAGCCTACATTCCAGGTTTGACTATGACAAAAACGATGTATTGGCCGATCTGCCATTTTTCAGTGACATTTTTATAAACCTACTAATAAAAATGTCGCTAGCTATCCAAATGTGTTGCAAATGATTGCTGCCTTCAAGTACAGACACAAAAAAAATGAATAGAAACCACAAAAACGGACACGAAAATAACAATCGCTTAATAAACCTTTATTATCAGATGAGCTAAACTGAAATTTGAACATCTTTGAGCATTTTAAGCTTCTTATCTCCAGTATAAGCGGTGGGGTTTGGGTCATTTGAAGAACTGGTTTTTGTAGCCATGACATCAAATAGCGAAAATAGCGAAAAATTGCTCTAAATTCGTATAAACAAGGACGTATTCCTAATAGCCGTCTGCTCTACGTAGGTGAATGACTGGCTCTATGGGACAGGCACATGATTGTTCCATGCCCTTATCTTATCAGAACTCCTCCTACTGTGATGTACGAGTATGTGCAACTAGAACAGAGTTAATTATACATCAGCATGCATACAAACAGTTCGGGTGATTGATAACGCTGATGGACACGTGACATACAAGTTTGTGTTGAAGTCGGTTACGACGTGATTATCAATAAAATATTGTGCTTTGATTTAGAGTGATTCTAAACTACACTATGATAGAGTCGCGTCGGTCTCAGGAATAGGACGAACTTTGTCTTACCGAGATAATATGTAGTTCAGTGGTATAATATTGGGATATCAGTAAGCTCAACTCTTAAGTTAATGTACTAGTTGACACTATAAATTGACATAATTTGACGACACGGTTGGCGCAGTGGCTGAGCGATCGACTGCTGCGCTGCGTGTCGCGGGTTCGATTCCCGCACGGAACAAGTATTTGTATTGCCTACAGTTCGTTTGGTGTCGGACACAAAGAATAGCACCATCCCATATCTTCCCGTGGGTGTCGTAAGAGGCGACTAAGGGACTTACCAGAGAATGGGCAGCAGCGCTCTCTGTCTTTTTGTAAGAACTATTCTGCGATCGCCAACCCGCCTGCCAAGCGTGGCGATTATGGCAAACCCCCCCCAATGGATAGCACACTACAGAAATGGCCCCTAGTGCCCGGCAGCCCGTCTACCCTCGACTACGGCAGCGGTCGAGGTTACGGCGTGGCAAGGGGTGCGAGGAATCTCCGGATGGGATCCGGCTGCCAATACCAACGACGACTGGACCTGGCAACATATAACACGCGTACGCTCCGGACCGACGAGAAGATAACGGAACTCGAAGAGGAGTTGAGCAGGCTGCGATGGAGTATTGTAGGATTATCTGAAGTCCGAAGAGAGGGGGAGGACACGGTAATCCTGAAATCCGGCAGCCTGCTCTATTTCCGAGAGGGTGACCGGCAGTCCCAGGGTGGTGTTGGGTTTATCGTCCACAAGTCCCTTGTGAACAACGTGGTGAAGATCGAGAGTGTGTCGACCAGGGTAGCGTACCTTATACTCAGAATATCCTCAAGATATTTGCTGAAGGTCATACAGGTCTACGCCCCGACCTCGGCACACCCCGACGACGAAGTGGAGACCATGTATGAGGACATTTCTAAAGCCATGCATGGTTTCAAAACTCACTTTACCGTGGTCATGGGGGACTTCAACGCGAAACTGGGCAAGCGAGACGGGGATGAGCTGCAGGTGGGGCAATTTGGAGTTGGACGTCGGAATCACCGGGGCCACCAACTGGCTAGTTTTATGGAGAAGGAGGGCCTCTATATGATGAACTCCTTCTTCAGAAAGCGTGAGCACAGGAAGTGGACCTGGCAGAGCCCCGATGGTGCAACTAAAAATGAGATTGACTTCATCATGTCAACCAAGAAGCAAATGTTCAATGATGTCTCAGTGATCAATACGCTGAAAACCGGGAGCGATCACCGCATGGTAAGAGGCACATTGAACATCAATATCAAGCTTGAAAGGTCTCGACTGATGAAGTCTACGCTCCGTCCAGCACAGATCCGGATCCATAACCCCGAGAGCTTTCAGCTTGAACTCCAGAACCGTTTCGAGTGCCTAGGAAGCTCAGTGGACGAATACAACGATGGGTTCGTGGAAGCTGTTCATACGACCGGGTCTAAGTTCTTTAAGACACGTCGTACAGATCAGAACAAGAGGCTCTCCGATCACACTCTCAAGCTCATGAAGGAGCGGCGTGAGATGATCCTGCAGTCTCCAGACGAGGCGTGGAAATACCGGCAGCTCAATAGACGGATCTCTAAATCCTTGAAGAGCGACCTCCGCCGCTTTAATACCGAGCGTATCAAAGACGCGATCGAGCGGAACAAAGGCTCCAAGGTATTTGCAAGAGATCTGGCTATTGGGCAGAGCCAGCTCACGAAACTGAAGACCGACGATGGTAGGATCTTATCCGCCAAACCGGAGCTTCTGAGGGAGATCGAGAGCTTCTATGGACAGTTGTACACGTCAACCAGTAAACCCGTTGTAGATCTAGCAAACGACCCAAGAGCTAGACTGACCCGACACTATACCGAAGACATCCCGGACTTCAGCCTGTACGAGATTAGGATGGCTCTGAAACAGCTCAAGAACAACAAAGCACCAGGTGATGACGGAATTACGGCCGAACTCCTGAAGGCGGGTGGAAAACCGGTACTTGAGGCCCTTCAGAAGCTGTTTAATTCCGTCATACTCGAGGGGAAAACGCCACAGGCATGGTGCAGGGGTGTGGTGGTACTCTTCTTCAAGAAGGGCGACAATGCCCGGTTGAAGAATTATAGGCCCATCTCACTTCTAAGCCATGTCTACAAGTTGTTTTCAAGAGTCATCACGAATCGTCTCGCGCGCAGGTTTGACGATTTTCAGCCTCCCGAACAAGCCGGTTTCCGAAAAGGCTTTAGCACCGTGGACCACATACATACGCTGCGGCAAATTATACAGAAGACCGAAGAGTATAACCTGCCACTCTGTTTAGCGTTTGTGGACTACGAGAAAGCCTTCGATTCGATCGAGACCTGGGCTGTACTGCAGTCTCTCCAACGGTGCCAAATCGACTATCGGTACATCGAGGTGTTGAAGTGTTTGTACAAAAACGCCACCATGTCAGTCCGACTTCAGGACCAAGCTTCCGAACCTATCCTTCTGCAGCGAGGGGTGAGACAGGGAGACGTCATATCTCCGAAACTGTTCACCGCTGCACTAGAGGATGTCTTCAAGGTTCTGGACTGGAGAGGGCTAGGCATCAACGTCAATGGCGAGTACATCACTCACCTTCGGTTTGCCGACGATATAGTGGTCATGGCTGAGACCATGGAGGACCTCAGTATAATGCTCGATGACCTCAGCAGAGCTTCCGGAAGAGTGGGTCTTAAAATGAACATGGACAAAACCAAGATCATGCTGAATGCCCATGTCACACCCACTCCTATCAAGATCGGAGACTCAACACTCGAAGTTGTAGACGATTATGTGTACCTGGGACAAACGGTCCAGTTAGGTAGGTCTAACTTCGAGAAAGAGGTCAATCGTCGAATCCAACTCGGCTGGGCGGCGTTCGGGAGGCTGCGCGGTATCTTCTCGTCCAACTTACCACAGTGTCTCAAGACGAAAGTCTATGACCAGTGTGTGTTGCCAGTGATCACATACGGGACTGAAACGTGGTCGCTCACAATGGGCCTCATCAGAAGGCTTAAAGTCACTCAAAGGGCAATGGAGAGGGCTATGCTCGGAGTTTCCTTGCGTGATCGAATCAGAAATGAGGACATCCGCAAGAGAACCAAGGTTACCGACGTAGCCCGAAGAATTGCCAAACTTAAGTGGCAGTGGGCAGGGCACATTGCTCGCAGAACGGATGGCCGATGGGGCCGAAAAGTTCTGGAGTGGCGACCGCGAACCGGAAGACGTTGCGTTGGAAGGCCTCCCACTAGGTGGACCGATGACCTGGTGAAGGTTGCGGGAATCCGCTGGATGCGAGTCGCACGGGACCGGTCAATGTGGCGACACTTGGGGGAGGCCTATGTCCAGCAGTGGACGTCTATCGGCTGAAATGATGATGATGATGATTGCCTACAGGTAGTTGTTCCGGGTCTGGCTGTTTGTGTATGTGAGTTTAAATGTTTGTAAACGCACCCACGATATAGGAGTGGGGGGCAACGTTTTTTAAATATATATATATATATATATATATATATACATATATATATATATTTGTATGCTTTAAAATAACAATGAGGTTGTCCTGCCTTTGTTGAAATAGTTAATATTGCGTTAGAATAGATTTACTCTTGAGAGGCACAATACGAGTATATACCTATGGGGTCGGTGTCGACAACACTGCCGCGGGTGTTGAACGTGACAATTTGTGGAACGTGAAAATTGAGACCTTTCTTGGTCATTGTCTTTTATACATACACTCTTAGCATCCACTCAGGCCACGAAAGTAGACACTGAATCTGGCTAATATCGGGCTGCTTAAATAAGCTCTACCCTCTTGCAGGAATTGCACCACCTGCGAAGACTGTACGAAGGGATGTCGCATGCGCGCTGGAAAAAAGAACCAAGAATCCGATTTTCGACACACAACGAACCCGGGTAGGCTTAAAAGTCGTAACGTAGTAGTCGTCGACCACCTAATGAGAGAAATAAATTGTGGGAAGAGAAGTATCCGACACCTCACGACTTCGTTAAGCCCCAGGAACATTTGCCTCCCGGACGTGATCTGCAGTGGTCTATATGGAAAGCTCTCAACCGATGGCGTACCCAAAGACGCGGCAGACACAGTTTGTCGAAGTAACAGTTTACTGCCCCATACAACACCCAGAGCAAGTGCAAGGTAGCTAATCTTCTTCTTCTTAGCGCGTCGATGGCAAAAATATAGTTTTTTCCTAAATTTGTTTGGCTAATAATCCCAGTTCTCTGCATTCTGCATCGTCTAGCTTTATTCTTGATCTACCCATCAAGGCAAAAGGTATATTATCTATCTACACAGTCACCATCTAGATACCTCGTAAGGGTCAGTTCACACCGAGACGCGACGCGACTCGACGCTGCGCGCACACTTTAAAACGACCTACTGCACCGCGCAACGTATTCTGAACTCTCACAATGCAATGTGTACCTTTTCGTGTAGAAAATAAAGTATATTTTGAGTCACTCTTTTAAAGTGTGCGCGCAGCGTCGCGTCGCGTCGCGTCTCGGTGTGAACTGACCCTAATATGTTAGTATTATAGCAACAATACCTACTCCACTCTCCTACTTGATAGTGTACTGACCTCACTTGCACAAAAGCGCACCTTGACTCATATTTTTTGCGAAGTTGCATAAAAACCTCGCTTCAATGATACATCACAGAGTAAATGACAGTTCAAGATGATGATTCAATTTTTACCTATTACTTGTAGACCTAAATTAAACCATGGCTTCTTTCAGATAACTTATCTTGGCACAGACTTTTTATCGTTTGGAGTTTTGTCAAATGCAAAATCGCAGTAAAGATGTTCGATGTAATAAAATGTTAGTACGCGCAGAATTCTTCAGAATAAAAGAATCTGGAGCAAACTACTTACTTACAGTTATTTTACTGAGTGTGAAGTGTAAAGACGTGTTCTACTTAACTCGCCCTTGTATAACCTTATGTACAGAACCCCACCTAGCTCCTTCACATAGTTCACCAAAACCTATTGTTTATCGATTGTCATTTGTCCTGTCACTGCGACCAGCCAACCACTCCACCAGCCAAGCTTATGTCTCTTTATTTTAGTACAACTTTGCATAAATACAATAGCGAGTCCTTTTGGGGAGCGCGTTCCATCGCTCGCTTCCTTTACAGATAAGGCACCTGCGCCCCTATAAGGCAAGTGATGAACCCTCCGGGCGGTGTATTGCCACTTGTTTTTAACGACACTGCTAATCTTTCATTTATGTTATCTTGATCTGTGTGATCCTAATTGTTGTTGTTTTAACAAACAAAACTTCTTGTTTCTCGGCACCAAAACATAACTTAGGACTAAAAGTACTGGCTATTAATCCAGAAATGTACAGTCGCGTTCGTAAGTAGGACACACGTAATAATAAGGCCCTGTGCGTAGGTACCGTGGTACCTTAGTATTTTCTTTATGAGCTGAATAAAATGTACTCGTTCGTAAAACCTTACTAAAATAAAAGCAGCTAACCCTATTTACTGTAAAACAAGCGGCATTACACTGTAAAATAATTGTTTTTTTTTATAACAGAGTTGGTACATTACTCATTTTTGTTTATCTTGCTGTATCAATGATGAGCTTAATGTGTAAGGTTAAGTAGCCAAGAAGTGGGTAGTTTTATTTATAAAAATCCTATCTAATATGCAACCATACATACAATTATATTATTATCAAATTTAGTAAATATTAGATTATTCTAATTGCTATTATTATTAATTAAATCGATTATTTAAATGTATCGAATCAGAGATAATTACAGCAACACTTTGTATGACACTTTTGACGTTTGAAAGCGAAGTGAAATGGATTCATTCGTTGTTCGACGGTAAAACCGAACACTTGTCAGAAAATAAATCTGTTTAAATCAATATAATCATCGTTTAATTTGAGAGATAAAGATTAGATCTTTTATCTCAGAAGTGGGATCAGTCAATTACGTCCACAATTTTGAAGAAATATTACCAAATATAACCACGTGTTTTTTTGTTGTGCACGAAAGCCACTGTTTATTATTCAAGTAACAAATGGATAAAACTAGCGGTAGTCGCAAGAGCAATGAGCGTAAACGTCGTCGTGACCGGAGCAGAGAAACAAGAACAAGTACTACGCAAAAGCGGAAGCAGCGAAGGCAGCGATCGAGCGATGGTGATGGTTCGTTGGAATCTCGTCGTAGTAGAGGCCGCAGTTCCCGTGAGCAGCCAACGAGACGCCGTCACCAACCGAATTGGAGTCGCAGCCGTGACGGGTGTCGCAGTGGGAGCAGCAGCTATGAGCAGCGTCGGCGACATCGTCCCAGCCGGGACTTGGATGGGAGACGCAATAGGCGAGGCCGCAGCAACCGCTCAGAATCCAGCATCGAGCGTCATACACCTCCACTTCCTGGTCACGTGAGTACTCACAGCGTTCTTAATAGTGACACGCAAGCGTTTCTTGCTACTTTAGTGGAAGCTTTAACCAATAGTCGACCTCAGGGTAACAAATTCCCCATGCTTGGCAACGTGATTCCAGATTTTGACCCTATGGTTAAGAGTCAGACTATAGTTATGTGGATCAATAAAGTTGACGAATGTGCGAGGCTCTACGGTTGGGGCGACGACCAGATCATTCATTACGCACTGCCTAAACTGTCAGGGATTGCTAAATCGTGGTACCAGGCCCTTCCATCTATGTCGTATTCATGGTCTGAGTGGAAGAGCAAACTGGAACAGTCATTTCCGAGTAGCGAAGACTATGCCGAATTACTCACCGAAATGCTGTCAAAACGTGTGAGATTTAACGATTCTTTGGAACATTATTATTACGAAAAAAATAATTTACTAAATCGATGCGAAATACGTGGTAAACGTGCGGTAGATTGCCTACTATATGGTATTGAGGATCGGTCATTGAGATTAGGCGCGAAAGCAGCAAAATGTCAGGAGCCGGAGCAGGTTCTCACATATTTTCAATCAATCAAGCAACAGCTTCATGAACCAGATAGGTCAAAGGTGAACTATGATAAACGTAATAACGCTACCTCTTCGGTATCCAGTAATAGTGTTAGGCAGACGGCTAATGGCAGCGAAACTAAGACTTCGAAGTCACACAATAATGCGTCAATTGTATGCTTTAACTGCAATGAACCTGGGCATTTCAGTTCTAAATGCACAAAAAAGATTTTGAAGTGTAATGTTTGTGCCAAATTAGGCCATTTGTCAATTAACTGTCCCAGATTACCCTCTGACTCGGCTAATAAAACCGATAAACCTAAGGAAAAGGACGTGATGCGTATTGAAACAACCGGATTATGCTAAAAAAACGGTTTGATAAGCATAGGAAGGCTCAGACAAAATACAACGTAGGTGATTTAGTTAGGGTAGAAAGTACCGTAATAGACAAAGATCATGTAGGAAAATCACATAAACTCATCCCCAAATTCCAAGGACCCCTATCGAATCCTCAAAATATTACCAAATGATAGATTTCTCGTTGAAGACACCCCAATAACAAGAAAAGGTAACAAGAGGTATGAAAATGTCGTTGCGCTAGATAAAATCCATCCCTGGATGAACTTTAAAGGTTATACAAGTGGAAACACTGACAGTGATCAGAGTGAGGGTACAGAAATAGAGATAGAGATTGATCTATTATTGTAGGCGGGAACAATAATTATTCAATTTTATCGATAATAATAATATGCTACTTTACATTGGTTAATCAACTTCCCTGACTGAAATGAGTGGAGATTGCGTGTCATTGTTAAGGATATGTATACATGAGGAATCAGTGCAGATCATGAATGGCATTGAGAATTCGGTGTCGCACATATGATTCCAAGATAGTGAGTAAGATTATACGATGTGAGCACAATTTGTCATAAGAGGTCAGTGCAGAATATGAATGGTATCAAGATAACGGTACCGCACAGTTGACCGAAGATCGTGACAGATTGTGCAAGAAACAAAGAATAAGAATGCAGGTGCTGCTTCATGAATTTGAATTGTGATAAAGATCTGTAACCTAGATAAAAACGATAAGCTGAATTGAAATAAACTTAGATACAATATGAATATAGAGACACTTCGAAATTTTGATTGTAATGAGAATTTGTGACAGACATAGATTGTGGATAAGAATGAATGAATCTTAGTTGAAAGATAAAGTAAATTTGAATTTATATTGTGATAATGAATTATTGAAGAATGAAGTTAGTTGTAGAACATTAATGACATCATCCGTGACGATGGGAAGAGACCGGACGGAATGACCATAATGCCCTGGAGGTTGGGCGGACCTTTGGTGTGGGATGCAGCGTGTGTCGGCGCCCTTGCGCCGTCCCATCTTCCTGGCACGGTGGGCTGTGCTGGAGCGGCTGCTGTTGGTGCGGAGAGCCTCAAACGGCGGAAATATTCCGACCTGATTGGGAGTTATATGTTCGAGCCGTTTGGGGTTGAAACACTAGGGCCGTGGGGTCCGAGTGCCCACTTGGTTTTTCGAGATATCGCCAAGCGGTTGGTCGACTCTTCACGTGGCCAGAGGGCTGGCCTGTTTCTTGGCCAGAGAATTAGCGTCGCCGTGCAGCGTGGCGGTGCTGCCGGCCTTTTGGGCACTGTTCCTGTTGACAGCGATGCGGACGAATTTTTTGATGCCCTAAGATTATTTTGCTTATTTTTATTGTTACGTAAATTGGTTACTATAACGATGTTTACCAAACAAGTGAGAGGACTCACTTGCACAGGATGGCCGAGTTGTAAGGTTAAGTAGCCAAGAAGTGGGTAGTTTTATTTATAAAAATCCTATCTAATATGCAACCATACATACAATTATATTATTATCAAATTTAGTAAATATTAGATTATTCTAATTGCTATTATTATTAATTAAATCGATTATTTAAATGTATCGAATCAGAGATAATTACAGCAACACTTTGTATGACACTTTTGACGTTTGAAAGCGAAGTGAAATGGATTCATTCGTTGTTCGACGGTAAAACCGAACACTTGTCAGAAAATAAATCTGTTTAAATCAATATAATCATCGTTTAATTTGAGAGATAAAGATTAGATCTTTTAAATGCAAGTCAGGAAGAGTGGTAAGAGTAGCCGAGGATCCCTAAAACTTTACGTACCTACCTACGTACATTACAATAATTGAACGTTTATCAGTCACACTCGGTCCTGCCAATAAACAACAATGTAACAAACTGATTCATTGAACACAACAAGTGTTACGTAAGTACGTATCATAAGACATTATTAATAAATAAATAATAATTAAATGCCGCTCAATGAAGGTAGCTGCAGGACTGAGGACCGCGATAAGAAACGAAGTGTGAATGGAAAACCGCAAGTTAACCGCAGGTGTACCGACGTACTGAAATAGCACTTTCATCGAGCCACTCATCAGGTTTGACATGCCAACCTAACCTATAGCTATGGCAAGCTCGTGATGACCCGGTGTTAAACAACCCGCTCTAAGGCACGAGGTGCTGCCTTCGAAGTGGCAAGTTTTAATGTTTTTTTTTTTTTTTTTTTTTTATTCTTTTAAATTTTAGGGACTTTTATAACGCACAGCGTATGTCAGTCCCATCGTAACCTAATACCAGTACACAACAAACTAACAAGATTAAAATGTCAGGGCCATAAAGTCGAACAACTTTCTCGCATCTTCAGAGCTCGGCTTAGATAGTATTTGGTGGAATGTACCTATATCGTTCTTGTTCAACTTCAAAGCCCTGAACAACCTACTCCTATCAGCCTCAAAGCGAACACATTCCATCAACAAGTGATGCATGTCCTCTACAACTCCACACACCTCACAGTTTTAATGTTACTATTGCAATTTTATAAGTTTGCCACACACTGATTGACGTCAAAGGAAAATATCATGCGGAAATCTGAACTTACCTATATTTAAACATACCTCACCCAAACTAGCCAACATATAGCGCGCATGTCTCTCTCTCTGTATGCATAAAATAATTTACCCTGCATTAAGTACTGACATAAGTACAGACCACATTTGCTGCTTGGTGTTAAGTAGCTATTGTGGGGATTCATTGACAAGGATCATTAATTCTCCAGTGAGTGATTCCGAATTTACGACTTAAATGTGCACACCATCATCACGTGTTCGCATTAATAAGACTCTAAATAGTAAGTATTTTTTGAGTTAATAGTGATAAAGCAGCAATCTATAATGAGGCATATATAACATATGTTACGTGTAATGTCATGGAGGAGGCGCCTGTTCAGAAGGAAATAATGACTAAGTGGTTAATAGTAAACGCTTCCATTTTTTATACAAAAGCAAATCGGGCACTTAACTGGTTTCTAATTGATTTGAGTCCCTATTAACTCGTAGATTAAACACTATTGTACTTCGGTAACAATAGCTGATTCTACGAAATAATGCGTTAACAATTTACAATCGTTACAATTTCTAATGGGAAGAGGAAAATCGTTGAAAATTGTCTAACTAGTAATTTTTCAAAATTACGAGTTGTCTCATTCTAGGATAATTGCTTATTTCAGTATGGTGTAATTAGTGAACGAGGATATACAGCTGCTGCACTGCTTTTCCTTTAAAATCGGTGGTAAGCTCGAGCCCCATTGTGGTATGATCAGGTAGAACACCTACCTATCCCTTTTATAAAATCTCATCGTATATTCTGAAAGTATACTATGAATTACAAATGGGTCGTGATCAACATGCCGCATCAAGTCTGCCCAGCGTGCCATCCACACGTGGCTCCAGCCGCGACTCGCATGCTGATTGGTCCGCGCAAACAATGGACACCTACCACCCTCACTACTTGTACAGCCCAGTGCTGGCGCCTGTAACGAGCACCCATCATGCATGATGCAACGATCGTGAATACATGACTAATTCGCATGCGGCGCAAATCCTATTCACTGTACAACTGTACAACTGTTATTATATAACTAATATAGTAACGAGTGATTGTTTTATACATTTGATTTAGTTTCCTTATTATAAGGGCGTGACCTTTCACGATTATGAGTGTCTGAGACTGTGGATTCTCCCAATAGTTTTTAATTCGGAGGTCACACAGATAACAAATCTCATCTGCCTAGCCTTGTCCCAACTACGTTGGGGTCGGCTTCCAGTATAACCTTTAATTTTTGTTTTACATGGAGCGACTACCGATCTGACCTCCACAACCCAGTTACTGGGCAATACAATAACTTTTGGTAAGACTGGTTGTCAGACTTTCGGGCTTCCGACGACCCGTAACGACTGTCAAAGATCCACGAATGACAGCCGGGACCAACAGCTTAACGTGCTTTCCAAGGCAACGGAGAGGTCTTGGTATGTAAAGATGGTCACCCATCCACGGACCAACCGCGGCGAGGGTAACATAACCTGATCGATCGACCGGGCCGTGCGACTGTTATTATACTTAGTGACACAGACAACAAATGTTATGTATAACGACGAAGTTATAAAATAGGTTCCTTATGAACCTTCAGTTAACTTTTAAGTAACACTTTCCTGAACTTCAACTTAATTTTCCTGAACATGAATAATTAGAATGACGCAAATAATTTCACCGAGTCATTCATTGATACCTAAACTGGACTAGGCCATAGTTTATTATGTTAACGCATCATTATCATTTACAAATTTTATTTTATTACTTTTAAAAAAGATAACCTTAAGATAAGTTATTTGGTACTCCACACGAGTACCAAATAACTTATCAACCGCTCTGTTTTCCCGAATACTTAATTCTTAATAAAATACACGATAGGTAACAGTTGTATCATTGACGTCACGTGTCGATATTGTTATGTGTTCAAACCGTTAATTCGCTGTAGTAAGTGTACCTAATTGTACTTAATATGAATTTTCCTCTGAATCACAGCACACTTTCTAGAAGCACATGCGCGAGCGTGCCCCGTGAGGCTGTGAGCTGCAGTTTAGAGCCTTCCTCACTGCATTTCACATTGTGTCACTAAGTATTGTTTGTAATGATGATTATAACATTAATGATGTCTGCGTTAATAAGAAACTGTGTGTTTGTTGATTTTAGTCCCATGACGCCAATGCCATTTTATTTTGTTTTTGAAATAATCTTTCCATGTAGATAGGTACCTAAGTATTGCATATTCTCGAAGCTGTTGTTTACAATTTACATAATTACTGAAAGTTATGTTTCAGAAAATCCGGTTCTGAAATTCAGCTGCAGCCGGTTAGACTGGAAGCCGACCTCAACATAGTTGGTAAAAGGATAGACAGATGATGATGATTTTTAGGTAAATCCTATGTGTACCTACCTATGTGTACCTACCTATGTGTACCTACCTATGTGTACCTACCTATGTGTACCTACCTATGTGTACCTACCTATGTGTACCTACCTATGTGTACCTACCTATGTGTACCTACCTATGTGTACCTACCTATGTGTACCTACCTATGTGTACCTACCTATGTGTACCTACCTATGTGTACCTACCTATGTGTACCTACCTATGTGTACCTACCTATGTGTACCTACCTATGTGTACCTACCTATGTGTACCTACCTATGTGTACCTACCTATGTGTACCTACCTATGTGTACCTACCCTGCCTTTTTGCGATCAAACGGCCGCAAATCTAAACTTCGGGGTAGTACTGAGAAATTCCAAATGACCCTATTTGTTCGCCCTGTATCAACTATAATTTATACTTAGTAGGCGCTTGCGAGCAATACACCATTATGAGAAGTTTCAGTTGTTTACTGGATGATAGATACAGAAAAAAGAAATACTTCTTCAAGTGACACCAAATGCAACAACGATCACTAGAATCACTACTCTTTCTTCAGGAGGTCGCTACTTACCGGTCACCTGGCTAGGACGCATCTCGTTTCACTACTCCATTAAGTAAACGGGCAATTGGTTAATGTAAATGCAAATGCACAAGTACTTAACGGTTTCCGTAATCAATTTGTACACGGACCTGTAATTCATAGGGTATGCCAAGCCTATGCGAAACCAACAGCTATAATAATATTTAGTAGGTAGGCTAAATCTATAAATAAGTACGCGGAAATCGTGCCGTATTCGGGTCTATAAATTAAATAAACGGTTAGTAAGTGGCGCCATCTGTCGGCAGATTTACTGCCGTCGGACACTTGGCCATGACACTGACTAGCGAGTAGACATGGCATCTATACAATTAATCAATTAAATTATATTAGTTCATTGATTAAATAGTTGCACCTCGAAGTGTAAGCTCAGCACCCTAATTGCAACACACTTTCAATCACAATCCGAGTTTGAAAGGATATTGCTAATCCATTGCTTCATAGGTTTGAAAAATTCGTCTGTGACATAATATCTATCGGCGCTTCCGGTTGTGTCCATCTCCCCCAAACTCCATTTTTCACGTTCTGTCTTCCTTTGCTAGTGGCGAACTATAATTGTATCTGCAGAAAAAATATAAACTTAATTATGTTATTACTACCCGAGGCAAAACGGCGGGCCTGCTCATTTTGCCCCGTCTGAAATGCCCCTGAGCTCATCTGTATAAATAAAAATGAATCATCGAAATGTATGTACCCGCATAACTTCCGATCGACTGCATCAAATTGGATAATTCTTTTTTTGTTTGTTATATTATTGTCAGGACAATGTTTGACAAGAAAATTAAATCGAAATTGGGATCGAAATTAATGCGGGTGAAGCAGCGAGGCGCAGCTAGTGCAAAATAAATGTTAACACATTCGATAGAAAATTTAACAATTAGTTCACAAGTTTCTAGTAATTTAACATAAGTTAACGTAGTAAAATTCTAAAAGTTCTTAAGTTAATTTTAACTTAAGAACTTACAATTTAACACAATCCCGAATTAACACACAGACAAAAAAAAACAAAGCGTCTACTTACGTTCTGTCTTCGAGAGACGTGCAGCTACGTCCACAAATCCACTTGTCTTGCGAGTGCGAGATCGCTTGGAACGCGACCCGACTAGTTCCGAACGTGTCAGTTTATTATGCTGCGAAAAATAGGGGGTGTCACGTCTTAGCTCAGGGGCACGCAATGCCCCGGCTTCCCCTATCTTAGTTTTATGTCAGGCATGGCGTTCTAACCTCCCTTGACTCTCCCATCCTTAAGTGTGGAGAATACTCTTTAGCTATAGAGTGCAGATTTCATGATTTGCAAATAATAGTTTCTTTGTGAAAAACCACAGGGTTTTTTATCAGAAAACCGGCACGAGCCCACCCTTCGTGATTCATTTTACTAAGAAGCGATCATTAGGTCTATGATTAGCATTTTAGCGATATATGAATACGAACCCCGTGTTCTGGCTATTATACGACTTAGCACGGGGAAGTTCTTAGAAGAAGTTCTTAAAAATACGTGATAGACAAAATTGCTATGGATATAATAATTATATCTATTGACGTGCTAACAACGACATCCAGTGGACGGTAGCAACTTTATTAGAGCCTCGTGTCTTCTGAGCGTTGACCTCTGACATTCACATTTACTGGCCATTTTAATAATTGTACAGACGCCAGCACATCAAGCTACTACAATCTGTCAAATTTCTGCAATAGATTTTCAACATTATCACTAAAGCATTAAGGTTCAAGGTTGGTTGGGAAAATTTGACAGTTTCGGGTAGCTTGACCAGCTGGCGTCTGTACACAAAGCAATTCGCAATATAACACCCAGGGTAATGTTATGGACTCGCGGCTAAAGATTATGCTAAAGATAAGTTACATAACATAACTACAATTAAAATATGTGAAGAAGAAAAACTTGCAATCGTTCGTTTATGTATAGTCAGGTAGAGCAAAAGTGTGAGTACTATTAGCGAACTTTAAAAGCGTTTCTGCGAATAAAACAACTTTTGAAAAAATCGCATTTGAATTCAGGTAGTTTTATTTGAATCTACCTACTTAAATATATGATACCCATGATTGTAGTAATTTGAGTGTCAACGAATACGAGTTTTTTTTTTGTGATTTCTGTGTAGGTCGTAGGCCGTAGCGCTCGTAGCACGTCGTAGCACGCATGTGCTACGAGTTGTCCACCCTGTTGCTCTATTTTTCTTCTTTCTAATAAAGAAGGTACTTAGGTAAAAGTAAACCTTTTGTTTGTTGTTATTTGTTCCCCTCGCTAGGCAATAAAGATATGTGTGCTATAGATTGCTTATGTGAGATTATAACAAGATAAAAAACCTTTTTTTTTTGCAACTGAAAAGAAATAACCTATTCAAACTCATTACGTTTCTGTCAATCACAAAAAAAATCAAGATTATTTAGACAATCGTTCCGCACGTATTTATAAAAGTTTCATGTCCAGTTCCGCAGAGAAATGTAAAGATTCGGAGATTCTGCAGACGAGAGACTGAGCTCATGCTCGAGGGCATGATGAGGATCGTGCACGCCATCGTCGCGGTGTTCACCGTCGTGCTGCTCTTCATCCAACAGACCTACGTCTCCGTCTGCGCCGGACCCTGCCCAGTTAGTATCACACATGAACCTGTTCCTCATAGCATCTAGGAGCTTCTGCAAGTGTCCACCATATAATAAACCTCGCATTTCATAGGTACCACTGCTTAGCGAAAGAGCTCTGATGACCCGCAAATGGCAGGATAACCTTCCGTCCTACCAGCCAAAACACTCCCGCCAGGTGACTCGCGACAGCAGGTCAGGAACGACAACGTGCATCTATGATTGGCTAAGTTATACTGCTTGATGACATTCACCACTACAATAAAACGTGGGATTGGCTTTTGATACGTTTTGCCTCACCAATAAAGTAGGATGTGATGTTCCAGACAACTTCCCTGTGTATACAAACTTCAAATACCTACCTATCATAAAAAGCTTAAACAGCAAATTGCAAAAAGTCATGACAAAAGATTGTCGAATCTCCATCTCCATAGCAAACGGGACGACACGACTAATGATTCCTATCATGATTTGTAAAGTTATACGAGATTCTGTTCACAATACATGGCAACTAAATTATTTCCAGATTAGTACTTTCAGTCAATGTAATCTGTAGTTTTGCTAACATTCCTCTGCACCTCGTTTAAGGGTTTATCTTGAATTGGTAATTGGATCTTGAAACCATTAAAGTGCAGCGGTTGAGACCTTTCACTCGTCCATCGTTTGTTATCGAGCTGGCGACACTGCAATATCGAATTTCTGTCATGCGCTAACACTGCTAACCTTCGAGCTAAACTTGTTGTTGTTGTAGGTGCCCACACTGTAGTACAGTAAGTAATACTGAAGCTGTAGGTTTATGTGCACTTTGTATAGGAAATCGTTTCTATTTAACAGAACATGCGAAAGGAAAGCGGTAATGGACGTCAGATTCCAAGTAGGTCAGATTCCATGTACAGACGCCAGCAGGTCAAGCTACCCGAAACTGTCAAGTTTTCTCAATCAACCTTAAACCTAATGCTTCAGCGATAAAGTTGAAAATCTATTAAAGAAATTTGACAGATTGTAGTAGCTTGATGTGCTGGCGTCTGTACGTCAATTTCCCGCTAGGAGATTTTGAGTTAGTAATGGTTTCTGGTACAGACGCCAGCAGGTCAAGCTACCCGAAACTGTCAAATTTTCCCAATCAACCTTGAACCTTAATGCTTTAGCGATAAAGTTGAAAATCTATTAAATAAATTTGACAGATTGTAGTAACTTGATGTGCTGGCGTCCGTACACTTACTCAAATTATTATTATTATTATGTCTTTGACATTTCTCGTGACACTGGGGTCCCGGACCTTTGGAAGGCGTACGAGGGGCCGAAGCCAACGTTTTTAATGAAATACGGCACAACCGACGACTATCCCTGTTTGCACTATGCAAGTGCACCCAAGGACAATCCCCGGTTGGTGTGGGACTATTGCAGGGTATGGAAACAAAAAAAAAATGAAAAAGTATTTATTCACGGAAATAATAAGAAAGAAAGAAAAAAAATGGTATTGGTAGTGGCATATTGGTTTCGTTATATAATTATGAAAACTTACTAGGGATAAAAATATATTATTTCTTATTTACATGGCTTAATTTCATGTCGGAAAATTATGATACCGACTGTATTGTACATTACCAACTCAAAATCTGACCTAGTTGGAATGTGAGTTAGTTGGAATCTGATCTACTTGGAATCTGACCGTCATCGCCAAAATCATGCGAAAGGCGGTGAACCAGGCTTGTGGCAACTTGGGAGGGCTTATGTCCAGCAGTAGGCAGGTCGGTATAAGCAGTGGCTGCATATTTTCTTGCTTAGTGTAGATTAGCTTAGTAGGTTCATAACGTCAACAACAACACGGACTCTCGTGTGCCGCGCCGTATAAGCGGTGGACAATTTCTCAAAAAGTCGTGTCCACATGTGACATTTCGACGGACTGCGCATCGTGACCATGTCCAATGCACGTGGCAGCAATAAATGTTGTAAAACACAGCGATACACAATGACACAACCGCCTTCTATTAAGCGTAGCTAGTACCATCGCTTGGTAGGGATTGTTATTCGTTAAAATGTCACGAATGTGGAAGGATTTAAATCTGTGGATTATTGTCACATACCAGGACCCCTATTTCACTAATTTATAACCGTTTCAGTGGTTTCTCGATTGTGATTTTGAACTTTTTGTCACACAAATGTGTCAGAAACACACGATCGAGTGGCCACTGAAACGTTTGGAAATTAGTGTGATCAGGGCCTTGATGCTCTGTTCCGTCTGTTTCAGGCCAAACAGTCCCTGCCGGCGCGGCCGCCATCGTCCGGCGACGCGCCCCTCACCCCGCTCCCGCTGCTCGCTGCGGACTGTGTCGTGTGCGCACGCGCAGCCCGCGGCCACGAAGAGCGTGGAAGGCCCAAGTACAAGCGCGACCCCGAGATAGCCGTCGACAACGAGTTCATTGGATACCGTCCTCACGACGACGATTAATTCGCCTATACATGCAACTATAACAAGAAAGAGAATCTATAATATTCTTCAATAAAATTGTAGCGTATTGTAATGAAAAATGTCAATAAAAATTGCAAGATAGGTAAAGATTGATTTTATTTGCTGGAGGCTACCATAATTAAGTAAACCCTTCATTGTGGAGGATGGAGGAATGAGAACAAGTCGTGAAGAATGTTTTGAATGTATCATTGTGGATGGTTAAGACTTGAGTATTATGTAAAAATGATGAAATGGCTCGAAGGGTAAGGTACTATCGGATGACGACCTGTGGTTGCGTCTCACTAGGACATCATGGTGGTGCAACCACGGTCGCGCTGACAGGATAATGTAAACAGCGGTGAGCGTATATACGTATATATATAGTTTAAAATAGTAGTCTATGGGGGTGTATCTCTCCAGGCGTCCGATTGGTTGCGCAACCAACCATACATTTTTGGCAGCGCGACCATGGATAAGCCCTCATTGGTGTGCTAATGCGATAGGACCCTAAGAAGACTGCCTGGTAACATCATACTAGTTGTAACAGAGAATTATTGATATCCCTACCTGAAATGTGGTCGACCGAAAACAAATTTTTCACACTCACTCGTTGGAGCCAAGTGAGAGAAGCAAAAACAGAATTCCGGCCAGAAACACACATTTGGCACTAATTTAAGGCTTTAAACGGCTTATCACTGGCCGCACTCAGTCAGGCTCGTAGATACTTGTCGTTGTCGCTGTATCGGTCTGCGACCCTAGGTTAGACTATGCGAGGGTAACGATGGCGTCCTACCTAAACAATATTTAATGAAACTGCCTTTAAATAAGATATTTTAAACAAGAATATATTAAAACTAACAAAAATATAAATCTTTAAAGAATTAAGAACATTGTCGGGTGGGTGAGTTGTACGTCCGCGGCCTTCTGGCCGGTACCATGAGATACCTAACGTTTTTCTTGTAGTAGGGACACGCGGGCTCGTCGCAGCCGAGAACTTCGGCCTCCCGCATCGCCAGCCCGCCGCCTCTCCGCAGTAATTCGTCGCCCAGGATGAGCCGTCGAACACACGCCAGCAAGCATGGTCCACATACAGCCACTGCACACAATGCTGCTAAGAATTCCAACACAAACATCACAGCCTCAGACCACATTTCTAAAGCGAAAATTTATTTGATGTTCCATAAGTTCTATACATTATTGATTACTATTTGAATTCGTAGTTGAGTTTTAAGTAGGTATACACAAAAAACTATTTATGAAAATCACTTTGAAAATAATGTTTAACAAAATTAAATGGGTTAGAAAACTATCGACGTCATTATTTATTTGGTTTTCTTTTTTACAAAATGTACTCTAATGTAATCTGAAGTTTATTAGCCCAAGGAGCAAAGAGCCTGTTAGTAAAAGAAAGATGAAGTTTTAAATTTATGGATTGAGACTGATATTGTATATGCTTTTTCCCAGGCGTTAAACGAAAACTATTTCAGGATCGACATCAACCAGAAAGGTCGTTGAAATGTATGTACTAAATAGAGTAATGAATTCTATTCCTCACTGAAAAACTAAATAACGCGAAATGGAAACTTGAAACATGAACGTCAACTTGACAGAGTTTTTTTTATTTTCAGGCAACTTTTGAGCAATATTTTGTAACGCTTGCAACATTTACAGCTGTCAAAGTCATAAGATCCATCCATCCGGTATCTGTCAAGTTAGACGTTTAGAAATAATGGGTCGGTCGGGGATGTGCCGGAGGTTTACAGAAATAATGTTTTTTTATTTTTTATTACAGTGAATTAACATTTCTATAATAAAACGCATATAATAACATATCAATCAGTATTTTTGTATGTGTTAAAAATATTTTTGTGATAGTTTTGTTATAAAGAACGGAACAATGTCTTCTGGAATAGCGATATGGTGAGTTTCTCTCTGAACTTACAAACACTAGTTCAATATTTAATGTGCACCTATCACACACATGAATATAAAGTGCACAATAAACGAAAATTGTGTGCTTATCTCGGCGAGGCCGACGTCAGAGTCAGCGTGTGTTGGTGTTTAACATGACTATCAGAAAGTTTGTCTGGATATGCATGAATTTATATTATTTATTAATTTCATACTGCTACTTTACGATTTTTTTTACTGTGTTTTGTCAGATACGCAGTTCTAACTGATTACCTATAATTTAAACCGAACTTGCCACATAGGCACGGTGGTAGCACAGTTATTTAATTATCGTTTTAGATGAGAGAAACATTTAAATAATACACGTCATTAATGTTATTTATAATGCACTCCTTTTCACTGCATAGTAATACCTGGACAGCCTGTCCTGTGTGCTTGTGCCCCTAATTATTTGAGTTTGTAGTGAAAATCCGATAAACTGTTTACTGTATAAACCTAGATTTGTTTTGTAAAAATATTATTATAAATAATAGCCAAAGTGACTGTATTGCTTGGTCTGTTGTTTTTAGTTACATCTGTGTGGATAAATCATAGTAGTTTATTAGATAACCGTCTGTGCAAATCATGTGATTATGAGGCCTTGGCGGTAACATGTTGCTTGCAGCTAATAATGAGGTGTGTGAGACAAAACACACTGGTAAACTGCACATTAAGAGCAGTCAACTGCATGTCCATATTGTCCATGTCAACAATAAGCCTTTGGCAGCACACTTACCCTAAAACAGAAAATACTACCACTGACATGCATTTGACCTTACTGTTAGTTTTATTGATTATTACCGTGTCTCCTGGAACAGGTCCATGGGGGTGATATGCCTGGGGTTCATGTGGCTTATCTCACACTTGTACCACCTGCTCCTCGATGCCTACGAGCGCTCAGCTACACTCAGCGACATTGAGTACTCATGGTAAGCTATTATTTGTGATTTAGTGAAGTGAAGTGATCTTCAATTAGATCTAAAATTAATCTTCTGTTAAGTAGGTAATATTGCTATACAGAGTGCTATTTTTTATTTTGCAATTATTTTAGTAAACTTTAGATAAATTTGAAAAGACAAATTAATAAATAAAAATAAAAAAGTTTACTGTAGAAAGTTGTACAACTTTACAGTAAATCTTACATAGGTATGGACCTCCTTTTAAGTAAAAGATATACCTGTGCTAGGAAATATACCATATCCCTGTATTTACGTCAGTATCTATACAATTCAATCCAGAGCATTCGTTTTTGTTTGCTATTTTTTGGCTGAAATATGTATGGTGTAGTCAAGCAATTGCACATCTATGGTAACAATTTGACTGAACGCATATCGGCGGTATTTCGTAGCAGTTTAGGTGATATTCGAAGTTGAAAGTGTTGCTACTGAGGTGCTGTTCAGCATACTTAGCAAGCTCTACTTCTACAAGTTGTTTTATTTCAGGTTCTTCCGGCTGCTGCTAAACCTCGTGGGCTACTCCACTGTGTTACTGCCCATGTTCATACTGTACAAATATTTAGAAAAAATCAACTACTTTGATAAGCTAAGTGAGTATCAAACTTATGCTAAACTGCTAATGAGTGCTTGTGACGTTTGTTTTAACGAGTTCATTAGTTACGCTCTATCTGTGAGTTTTCTATCTAATTAATTTCCCGCTGCTGTGCCGTATGCTGAATACATTATATTGGACAGTTTAATAATTCTGCGATGGTTATTTTTAACAATAATTCTTCTTGCCAGGCTTTTGATCAGAGGATGAAAAATATGTAAATATTTTCTAATCAGTTGGTCAATTGATTACAAGTTAATCTTACGTGTAAGGGAGTGACTGCTCCTATCGACGCAGAATTGACTAGAGCCGGTCAGAAAGAGCTATATGTCCATGTAATAAAAGCGAATAGTCGACGCGGTGTCGCGTGGAACGAGGCGAATGACGTCTTTTCGTTTTAATTGCATGGACATACAGTTCTTTCTCGATAAGTGTTGTCACTCTCTTACAGTCCATCCAACTTAAATAAGCAATACTCCTTTAACCGCTTGAATTCCGTCATTACACAACCATTGCGTCTCGCGTGGATCCACGTCAGGGTTAAGGATAATATTAGGCAAAAAACGGTGGAATAACAATAGTTATTACCTTACGTTGTTGTATTTATCGTGAAAATCCGAAGTTTATTTTACGCTCTTATCGAAATACCGTTAGCATTTTAACATTATTTGTATAATGTTATGCTGAATGGAGTAGAGACATGCTAAATTAAACACTTGTTCGTAAATATAACGGAAGTAGGTTATTACTAACTAGCTACAGATGCACAGGAATAGCGGTAATACGAGCCGACGCGCGTATGCGACGACCAGTCTCTTGTTACATGAAAAATAAGTTGAAGTGTAAGACTGTAAAATAAATGTAATGTCTATTATGTCTATAATATCGAATCTTAAACATTTAAACCCAAGGGCTGAGCTTGGGCAGAGGTTAAGCATTGCGCGACTCTCTTTTTCAACGCCATTTAGTTTGTTGTTATTAGGTTTAGTGTTAGGATATTTTATCTATACTAATACTTATATTATAAAGAGGTAAAATTTGTTTCTTTGTTTGTATGGGGTAATCTCCGGAGTTAATGATCCAATTCTAAAAATGTTTTCACTGGTTGAAAGCTACATTATGTGTGAGTACTATAGGCTATAAATTATGTTTACATCATGCATTTTAGCTGAGCTATCACAACTTTTTTCTACAAGTCGGAAAGAAATACCTCTTAAAACAGAATTATTTGCATGCGATGCCTGCAGATGTATACAGGGTGGCAGGGACATCGACGCACAAACGACGTGTTAGGTAATCGTAATGAAAAAGCATTTTAATAATTTTGTTTTGTGCAATTTGTAGGTCTTTTAAGTTTGTTTTAGGTGCATTGCCCCAGATTTCGATTAGGTACAGAATGTGTGGCTTTACCAAAGAGTTGTATATTGCCTGGCGCACACTATATGGCAGACAGTGTACGATGTTTCGTAATGAGCCCAATAAAGATGTCATTTTGGATCTGACGTAGTCAATTTGAACTTTCCTATTTAGATGGCAGTCTAGTCTTAACCCAAGGTATTTCTCGTGTTTTGTTTGAGTTCGAGTATTTGGTTTTCAATTGTAAGAGGTGGATGAGGTGGTATTTTCTTATTTTTGGCTTTAAATATTACGTAACTAGTTTTGGATGCGTTGATTGTTAGAAGATTTTGTTGAAACCAGGTGGACAATGAGTTTAGGTCTTCTTGGGCTTTTTTTTTTTTTTTTTTTTTTTGGGATGGGAAATCATCAAATGACTCCTCCCGCTCTGGGTGGAGCGGAAGGGAGTGTCAGACTCTTACTGACTAAAACCCACCCATGTTCCTTCCTTCGCCCTTTATGTTCCGGGGTAGCGGTAACCCTTTCGGACAATCCCGCTGCCCCGGCAGGCTTCGGCCCTAAGGGGCCCCTCGTTATGCTGACATCTCTTTGAGGCGCGCGTGGAACACTTACGCGCCGTCCGGCACGGGCCTGGTCCTGATCGGGCGGTGAGCTACCCATTGCTCTCCGCCCGCAGGCCCGCGCCTACGGTGGCCGGTAGTCGTCGCTCGACTCCCGACGCCCGGGGCGTCTCCCGCGGCGGCTGGGACGGGAGGCTCTCTCCCTCATCCGTCCCGCCACCTCCTTCGCTAGCATGACTGCTTCGCAGAAGGAGGCGACTGCCTCCCACTCCCTCTCGCTCCGGACCATGGCTTGCACCAGGTCCGGGCAGGTCTTCTTGGGCTTGATTTATCATGTCAGCTATAGAACCACCAAAATAAAAAAAAACAGGTATCGTCCGCATATAGCGAGATATGTCCGTGTATTGGAACCTTATGGATGGAGTTTATGTATATTAAGAAGAATAGTGGACCTAACAGTAATCCCTGGGGAACACCAAACGTGATATTGTGCGGTTTACTTTGGTATTCACCAAGTTTAACCACCTGAAGCCTGTTATTCAAATATGATTCGAACATTTTATACGCTACACCTGATACGCCTATGTCTTTTAGCTTTTGTAGTAGTATAGGGTGTCTAACTGTATCAAAAGCCTTTTAAGGTCGATGAATAAGCCTAGCGCCATGTTTTTTTGATCAATTTTCATTTGTATTTTCGTACTGACAGGGTGTTAGAATGTGTTCAAAACCCGTATTGCCTTTCAAAGTGGAAATTTATTGAGGCGAGGTGTTCATTTAAGCGTGTATAAAGGACTCTTTCAAATATTTTAGAGATAATCGGAAGGACTGAGATGGGTCTATAGTTGTTAGGATCCGTTTTGACACCAGATTTGTGGTTTGGAGTAACTTTGGTTACCTTTAATTGATCTGGAAAGGTTCCATTGGCAAGATAGATGTTTATACAGTCGGTCAGTTTGTTCGCGATTAAGTCACTTACGCACTTGATGACTTTTGTAATTATACCATCGATACCGGCACTGCAGTTCGGATCAAGGTTCTTGATTATTTTGGATACTCACTGGCTTGGCATGGTGTGAAGCTTGTGAGTTCTCTGTTATATGGTTGAGAATCTGGCGCTGTTACAGTTTTGTGTTGTTGTGGTTGTGTGGAATTAGGTTGGCTAAGGTGGAGACAACCGTAGAAAAGAAGCGGTTGAATGTCTCACAAATGTCGTTGCCATTGGTTAAGGGTCCAGATTCAGTAAGAAGTTTAGGGGGAGTGCACTGTGATTTGATTTTATTATTAGACAATGTATTAATTAAGTTCCACATCTTTTTAGGGTCTGCAGTATGTTTCATAAATGCCTCATAGTAGTACTTCTTCTTAGTGTTCCTAATTGTTTCAGCTGTAATATTTCTTTCAATTTTAAAAATTTCCATTAAATCTTCATTACTTGGCTCTTGCTTCAATCGATGCCAGATTTCATTTCTTCTCGCATTTTTTCTGTTATTTCTCTACATATCCAATCTTGGCGCGGAGGGTTTAAGATTTTAGTTTTGACCGTTGGGCTACTATGAATGCCACATTTTAGATACTTCTCAAAGTTCTCGTAGGTGTTGTCAACTGACGAGTATTCTGCGAGTGCGATGCTTTCGTGTAGTTTTTCAGTCTGTCGCTTCGTATTTTACACGCTTCTTTGGAGGTGTCTTGTATTTTTTTATACTTAGGTAAATTTGCTTGTGGTCAGACATAGGCGAGTCAATAATGACCATATGAAAACTTTTGTCCTTAAGGTTCGTACATACGTGATCAAGGATGGTCTTTGATGATCACAAGGACATTATAGAGATAAGATTTTGCCCTTTACAGTATGTCAATTAGTCATATAGTTTCGGAGATAATAGAAAATTACTAAAACGCAAAATGCCGCTAAAACATTCACGAATACAACTTTCATTCACGCTCTGCACATGCATTGGGCAGATATTTTATCCATAGACGGCGTTGTAAAAATACGTAATTTTTCTGACTCGCGGTGTTCATACTTTACGCGGATTGATGATATTGTCGGTATTGTCATTGGGTGATGTAAATTGGTTGGATGTCTTTCTATTGATTTCTATTGGGTTTGGTTGTTTAAAATACTTCGTTCCTTCTCTTCGAAATTCTGGTTTACGATTGGATCTCCAGTTGAGGTAATAATAATAATAAAGCTGGAGATCTAAGCTGGGATCGGTCTATCATTACTGACAGGACTATTGTCGCCAATAAGCCTGCTTAATACCGCTTAGCGCGCCGCACAATGATTGTCGATGTTACCATTCCACATGACGGGAACCTCGTTAAAGCTGAGAAAGAGAAATAAATTATAATATCTCGACTTAGCACACGAGGTTGTTGACATGTGGAATGTGAGCTCGGCTGTCATTGTGCCGATTGTCATATCGGCCAATGGCCTGATGGCCGAAAGGCTCGATCAACATCTATCGAGGCTCTCGTTAGGCGGTTGGATCAAGGGCCTGATTCAAAAGGCAGTACTCCTCGATATGGCTCCCATTGTGAGGAGGTTCCTGTCTCTGGAGCCCTAACCACCGGTAGCTTGGACCCTGCTCCCGACATCGGTGGATCAATATTTTTTTTTATATTTTTTTTTTTTACCTAATTTTTATATTTACAAAATATTTTAAAATGTAATAAAATAAGATAAGTAAATAAATAAACGAAATAAAGCTGAAGAGTTTGTTTGTTTGAATGCTCTAATCTCTGGAACTACCAGTCTGATATGAAAAAATATTTTTGCATTTGATTGATAGCCCAATTCTTGAGAAAGGCTATTTAACATCACGCTACGACTCTTCGGAGACGAGCAGATAGAAAAAAAGTCCGAAAGAAGAAAGAACGCTCAGCGAAAACGAAGTAATAGTAGTAATCTGTGGTAATAGCGCGGGCAGGCGACGCGTTGCGACGGCTCGGGGCGGAGGAAGCAAAAATTCCTCGCGGACGAAGTCGCGGGCAGAAGCTAGTTGTTTTATATAATGCTGCATAGTTTAGTGTGTAGAAAATATAGTTTAAGTTGAAGATTTCTAACAAACAATATTATTTTAATGGTTAAAAAGAGAAAAAAAAAAGTTTTTATAAAACACACTTGATTTGATTTTTTTCTTGATTCAAGTTACGCTGATAATAATCAGCCGGTCGATTCTGTAAAAATCTCACCGTGAAAAGTTAGGAGTTAGTGAGCTGTCAGTAGTGTCAATCCCTAGCGTTAGTTGGAAAGACAGCTCACTCCACGCTCACGTCACTTATGTTTTCACGGTGAGATGGTTACAGAATCGCACTGCAGTTCTTTAGAATGTCAGAAGGTACCTAAAGTACAGCCCTCAAAACGCATGTACTTCACTATTTCCTAAAGTAAATTATTTATTTGTCTAATTATTTATTTTAAAGTGTAAAAGTGTTTTTAAAACCAATTTACAGAAATAAAATATAATTTACCACGTCTTATTTCTAGGCAACTCGGGCCCCATATTCCGCGTGCTGTTCGCGTGTTTCGGCGAGCCGGGCGAGCGCCTGCCCGAGGCGGCCAAGCTGCGCAAGGAAGAGTCTAGCGCGCGCGAGGGCGCCGAGCTCGCCTTCTGCTTCACGGGGCTCATGGCCGCCTACCTCGTGTGGGGGCTGCTGCAGGAGAAGATCATGACGCAGGTTAGCCCCTGTGCAGGCTTTCGGATTGTGCTTATTAGTAGGATTTTGTGCCTCTCGACATTTGACTCGCAAAAACATGTCTAATGGCTTTAGTTATATGTAGCCATGTGCTAGTTTAATGACAGTTGTATTTCAAACAGTACACCACGAAATGCGATGACGAACGGTACCCCGCTGTAGAAATGGATCGAAAAGTAAAAGTTCACCTTTGTAGAGCGTCGTCTCCGTTACTCGTACTTATGTGACAGTCTCTTTATGTAGGTCGATGTGCCATATTTACTGCCAGGTACTGAAGTTGCTACAACGGTACAGAAGCCAGCACATCAAGCAACTACAATCTGTCAAATTTCTTTAATAGATTTTCAACTTTATCTTTGAAGCGTTACGGTTCAAGGTTGATTGGAAAATTTTGACAGTTTCGGGTAGCTTGACCTTCTGGCGTCTGTACAAGGATTTTCTGACGCGTGGCCAAAATCGAAACTAGCGCTGTCATCTTGTTTTTAACACGCTTTTATTAGCTTAATTTGTAACTAACAATGTAATAAAATCATAAAAGTCAATTTTAACCTACTTCTAATTGTCTTATCGAAAAGAAACTTTGTATGTATATGTAGTTCGGAAGACAAAACTATAATTTGGTATCTGGGAGCTGATCTGATGATGGAGCGAGGAGGTGGATAGTGGAACTCTTCAGTGGCTACTAGTGAACCCTGCAAGTTTGGGGCCATATGACTTGTTTTAACGAGTCCAATGGATTGCAATTGGTGTCGAGGGTCTAATGATGAAGCCAGGGGGTGGATAGTGGAACTCTTCAGTGACTACTAGTAAACCCCTCTAGTTTGGGGTCATATGATTCGTTTTGACGAGGCACGATGTCATTCAGGTGCCAAAAGATCCTTGTGGCACGATATGTGTCGGTAATAACAGACTCCTTGACATCGCAGAGCTACGTGATGTCGGACGGCAGCACGCTCCGCTTCAGCGACTCGCAGTTCCTGGTGTTCGTGAACCGGCTGGCGGCGCTGCTGGTGGCGGGCTCTCGCCTGCTGTGCGTGAGGGCGACTCTGGCGCCGGTGCCGCTGTACAAGTTCTCGTACTGCTCGCTCACCAACGTCGTCAGCGCCTGGTGCCAATACGAGGCGCTCAAGTACGTCAGCTTCCCTACGCAGGTAACTTCTCTTGAAAATAATCTGAAAAATAAATTAAGAAAGTTTCAATAATTCAACGCAGTATGTCAAAAGACTTAAGTCTTAAGGCACTGACTGCCACCGCGGTCACCGGTGACCGCCAACAATAGATTTCTATTGTGTCTGTTGTCTGGTAGTCAACGTTTTAACAAAGCCGTGAGTCACACTCTCCCCGTCATTGCAATGTTTATTTTTACTGACTCATTCCTGGGAACCAACTGGTAATGCAGATTAAAGATCTACATGTCAATTTTAATTACAATTTCTACGAAAACAAAATTGGTTTCTTAACACCCTGTTGGCGACACATAATTCAATACTCTGCATTTAATTATTCTTTGTTAGTTCAATTTTTTACTTTCGTTAACACTTAGAATATGGCTCCCCATTTTATTGGTAAAATAGAATAATTCCACAAGCCTTAACATCCTGTATTTGCAGAACTAAGCTAGTGAAATTAGTTTTTATGAAATTTTCTCTAGCTATTATTATAATGATGATCTTTTGACTAAATAATAAATTATATTTTATTGCTTGTGAAGAAACCTTTTACGTCAAAATAAATAAAAATATTTTACAATTAAGCAAACTCAGAGGTCACACTCTCTTCTAAGGGCCAGCCCTAGGCAGTATCCTGGTCAGATCAAGTTCTAATAAAACCGGTGTGTTTCATCAGGTGCTGTCGAAGTCGTGCAAGGTGATCCCGGTGATGCTGATGGGCAAGCTGGTGTCGCGCAACAAGTACGAGCTGTACGAGTACGTCACCGCCGTGCTCATCTCTGCAGGCATGGTGCTGTTCATGTTCGGCAGCCACGATGACAGCGTGGGTGAGTACTGCTGCTACTGAGTAAGCGCGACGGTCGCTTACTGTACCGGCTCTTATAAATAAAAGGCGTATTTTATGCTGAACTCTTAATTATTTCTATCAAACAATCTACTTATTTGTTACATCAAGACGCGCGCCGTCAGCTCTTCCTCTATTCTTTTTATTCTTCTAAATATGTAATAATGTTTGTCATAATACATGCCATCAACTTATAAAACACTAGCACTTCGCACTTGACTTCGTGTGCGTACATTGTGTATTTTCCCCTACAAAATTCACCCCTTTATTTAAATTTTTCGTACAAGAAGGTACAGAGGTGGACTTGCCCTAACCCCCTTGTGTTTATTTAGATGTGGGTAACATTATACAGAGTGTTTATTTAGATGTGGGCAACATTATACAGAATGTTTATTTAGGTGTGGTCATCATTATACAGTGTTTATTTAGATTTGGGCAACATTATACATAATGTTTATTTAGGTGTGGGCATCATTATACAGTGTTTATTTAGGTGTGGGCATCATTATACAGTGTTTATTTAGAGGTGGGCATCATTATAAAGAGTTTTTATGTAGTTGTGGGCAGCATTATACAGGGTGTTTATGTAGATGTGGGCAACATTATACAGGCTGTTTATGTAGATGTGGGCAACATTATACAGCCTGTTTATGTAGATGTGGGCAACATTATACAGGCTGTTTATTTAGATATGGGCAACATTTATAAACAGCTATTTTAGAGTGAGTAACATTTAAACGGGTTTTTTTAGATATGATTAACAAAATACAGGTGGATTATTTAGATGTGGGTAAAATAAACACAAAATAGACAGGTTAAAATTTGTTCCGCAGTGTCGAGTGTGATGACGATGTCGGGCGTGGCGCTGCTGGCGCTGTACATGCTGTGCGACAGCTTCACGTCGTCGTGGCAGGGCGCCGTGTTCGCGCGCTACCAGTGCGGCGCGCTGCACATGCTGTGCGCGGTCAACGCCTTCTCGTGCGCGCTCACCGCGGCCGCGCACGCGCACCACGCGCCGCCGCTGCGCCTGCTGCACGTACGTACGCACGACTAGAGACGCCATGCTCACTGGACGAGAAAAGAACCGTGCTTTATATGTTTGCTGTATAATTATATATATATATATATTTTAGCACTAAACAAGCAGTATTTAGTTCGCCAATTTCAGGGTGGCCCGTGAAACGACGTCCAAAGAAAAAACTTAGAAACCTCTCTCCCTCTCTCTCTCTCTCCCAACAACACCTTTTTTAGTCTATGTTAGTTATTTTCACAGCGTCAAGTCCTACGGTATTTAGCTGTGGGGCAAAGCCGCTGATATACAAAATATATTTTTCCTTTAAAAACGAGCTGTTCGAGCAATTTACCAGCTAGGTGCCAGAGTTTCTCTAAGAGATTCTTTTAAAGATATTGGTATTCTCACGGTTGCATCACAATTCATATTCGCCAACATCTTATATATTAGGCACAATTTACTCTTGTACACTAAAAACAGTGATATTCACAATGTTAACACTTTAAATAAGGACAAACTACGTGCCCCCTTTCACCGGCTTCATAAGGTTCATAACTCATTTGTTGGGCTTGGTATACCTTTTATAACAAGATACCCTCTTTGCTAGACTTGACTATTAATGCGTTTAAAGCTCAAGTAAAATTCAACCTTAACTATTCAAAGGCGTACTATTCCATCATCGACTACTTACACGATAAGAATAGTTGTTGCCTTAGTTAACGCAAGACAATGTTTATGTTCTTTCTCCAGAATTAGCTTACTGACAGGTTATTGTTATTAGTATTAACTTATTTATTTATTTTACTTCGATGGTCCTAGTTTAGCATTTGTGACTTCCAAGTGACAGCTATGTGAACAGAACCCAGCAATGCATAAATATGTAAGCTGTCACGCCCTTTATGCCTGGAGGCTTTTATTTATGTAGTAAGTTTTTATTTACATTTTAATTTTAAATAACTATTTTTTAGCTTGAGTACGTATAGTTTTTATTATATTTGTTGGTATATTGGCGTGGCTAGCTGACATATGGCAAATAATTTAATTTTATGTTCTGTGTCTTGTAATGTTAATTACTTAACATACCTAGTATTGTATACAATCAATTTTCTAACTGAACAGACGGCTGTGCTGCTGGGGAGTTTGTTGCGCCTCCTTCCCAGCGATAGCACTAGGAAGTGGTGAAGGGCGGGCGTTTTTGGGGGACTGTCTTTTGTAATTTTGACGTGCTGATTCTCAGCCTAATTTGAATAAATGACTTTTGATTTTGATTTTGACCCCCGTGTATATTCAGCGATTAAAATCTGACAATGGAATATTGAGGGCCATATACGAGGTAAACTATTTCTTCGAATATGGTAATCAATAAGCAGCGTCATCATCGTAAGTATTATTTTAGAATCCAGCTAAAATAATACTTACGATGGCGACACTTTAAAACTGGCCACTTGTAAATGATATAATAAAAAAATAAGTTCAAATTTTGAAAATGGAATGGAACTCTTTGCTAATATTATTGTGTATGTATTTTATTCATTTGTCATTTATTTACGATTTGGCGGCAAATTGAAAATTGTCTGCGTCACGTCAGCATGAATTTAACGGGAGAAAATTTTCGTACAATGATTTTTTATGACTTTCGATGTCATTTAAGTCAACAAAAAGTTATGATAGACTTTGATTGGCATTTCACGATCAAGCCCCATCTAGTGCCACTGTTTACAACTGGTTTAATGAGTTTAAACGTGGTCGCACTAATTTCACCGATGATCTGCGTGAGGGACGGCCTTCTACGGCGACGACTGAAGATAACATCAGTGTTGTGCGGTGTATGATAGAGACTGACAAAAGAGTGACTTATCAGCAGATTCGGACAAGCTTAGGCAATTTGACAGAGGCCCAAAAGCTCCGTCGTGTTGATTGGTGTCGTGAAATGGTTCAAAGATTTAACGGAGGTAACTCAAATGCTGTGTTCGACATACTTACGGGTGACGAAAGCTGGATTTATTGTTATGATCCTGAAACTAAGAGACAGTCTGCTGTCTGGGTATTTCCTTCCGAGGAGTTGCCAACTAAAGTGAAGAGAGGTCGAAGCGTGGGAAAAAAGATGGCGGTCTCGTTCTTTGGAAGGACAGGTCATTACGCAACAATTGTTTTAGAGGATCGACAAACAGTTACTGCAGAGTGGTACACTAACAATTGTTTGCCACTTCTCTTGGAAAAAGTTCGGGAGAAACGACCTCGCAGTAGGATCCTCCTTCACCACGACAACGCCTCGTCGCACACCGCCAAGCAAACAATCGACTACTTGGTGACGTCAGACGTGGAATTACTGGGCCACCCGCCCTATAGCCCCGACCTCGCACCTTGCGATTTTTATTTATTTCCGAAAATAAAAGAAAAACTTCGAGGAAAACGTTTTATGGACGCCGAGGAAGCAGTGGCTGCGTTTCAAAATGCCGTCGAAGAGACCCCTAAGGACGAGTGGGCAAAGTGCTCTTCTCAGTGGTTCCATCGGATGCAGCGATGTATTGATGTAAATGGACACTATTTTGAAAAGATATAATAAAACTAATAACTTGCTAGTTTTTCAGTTTTTGATTTTTTAAGAACTTTCAGTGTCACCCTCGTATCTATCTATCCTTTGTTGTTGTTTTGTAATAATTTATGATTAATTAATAATTTGTAATCTGGTTAAATTTTATATGGGTGTATACTTGAAATAAAAAAAAATTGTTTTGATTAATAGCTTAGGAGCTAGACGAGTTTTAATTCCTAATAAACTACAATTAAAAAAAAATCTGTACTGAAAATGAGCCATTGTTATAAACTAAGGGGTGCCTGCCGTTTTGCCGAAAAGATTTTGCCAAAATTTCATTACCCAAACAAATTTTAGCAACCTTTTTTTATACCATTGCAATATTTCGAATGATTTTAGTTCGCATATTTTCATTTGGTCAAATTTTTACTTGGCAAAATATTGCCAAGTATAATGTCATTATGGCATTTGCCCTAAAATCAAATGATTTATTACAGCAAACAATCTTCAGACAATAAACGTTTGGTTAAATGATTTGTTAAGACAAAAAATGTTAAGGCAAAAATAGCATTTTTTGGTAATTAGGTTAGATTAAAACTGTGACCTCCTACGCACGAGCCGAGCGAGCGAAGCGAGCGGTGCCGCGGTAGCGGCTGGCGAGTGCCAGACACGACTTGCATTAATAGGAAAAAGATATTGTTTTTAGTAGGGTACCCGGAACTCAACTATTTAGATTAGGTTAATTACTTATTTTAAAAAAAATGGTTAGGTTAGGTTAAAACTGTGACCCCCTACGCACGAGCCGAGCGAGCGAAGCGAGCGGTGCCGCGGCAGCGGCCGGCGAGTGCCAGACACGACTTGCATTAATAGAAAAAAAGATATTGTTTTAAGTTACCCGAAACTCAACTATTTAGATTAGGTTAATTTCTTCTTTAAAAAAAATGGGTAGGTTAGGTTAGGTTAAAACTGTGACCTCCTACGCACGAGCCGAGCGAGCGAAGCGAGCGGTGCCGCGGCAGCGGCCGGCGAGTGCCAGGAACGACTACATTATATAGAAAAAAAATAGTTAATATTCATATTATTATTACCTGTTTAGAATTTTTGATTTACCTCCTACCCACTTAGCAGTTCACATTTTTGTCATTGAAGCATTTGACTGAATAGGAAAGGGTGAATTGAAAACTGACGATACTAAATATTTGGCTTATTTGATTTTGCGTAAAAACTGTTATTCCAACTGAAACATTTGATTAAATGAAAAATGTTAAAAGTACTAGTTGGTAAACAAGTTATAGTTTAAACGTTCATTTGCCAAACATTAGGTTTGCGTTACAATTTTTTGTCAATAGATTTTTTGCTAAGTAATAATTTGGCAAATGAAATTATGCGAAACATTTTTTGGGAAATGAAAATTTGTCAAATTCCTTTCGGTCAAACAAGGGAGACCCTAAACTAAGCCTACCCTTGCTGGCGCAGCACCCGGTGTTCGCTGCGGACTGCGTGGTGCTGTCGCTGAGCTCTGCGCTGGGCCAGCTGCTCATCTACCGCACCATCGCGCGCTTCGGGGCCGTCGTGTTCACCATCATCATGACGCTCCGGCAGGTACGTGCGCTCACTATACCATTCTCTACTATATCATTCTTTACACTAATACTGCTTATGTTTTTTAACCGTATAATTTGGATAGCCCCCAATTGTACCCGAACACACGAACCTCTGCCGGCTCAGTAGTTGGTCGATACCGACACCCTAAATTGATTATGTAAATATTTATTATGCTACCCATCAAATCTTATAGAGTGTGCACTAATTAAAAGAGTTGGATAAAAAGCTCATATGGCTTTGCCATTAAATCTTGCATATTTAGTGCCCAACTATATTAATTTACTTTTATAAAATCCAACTGTGCGATATCACCTTTTTTATGAAAGTGGTGGTCGAGGCTCTGCGAGGTCGGGGCAGTGATTAGCTGTTACTGTTAGCCTGCATCATCCCACTACTGGGCAAAGGCCTCTACCCATGACTTGAAACAAGAAATATTTTTTAATCATTTAGACAGTCTGTTAAATTCTTTATCCATTCACTCAAATAAAAAAGTGCTTCTGTGCGGTGACTTCAATATTGATTTGCTAAAAGATACCACAAGTTCGCAGCAATTCAAGCACTTAATAATGGGTTATAATCTTAAATTTGCCGTAAACGTTCCAACTAGATTAAGCAGTGGGACCTGCATTGATAATATAATCCACAATGTGCGAGGAGCTAAAGGAGAAGTTTTGGAACTTGCAGTATCCGATCATACAGCACAATTTTTACGTTGCCCAGTTAAACAAACGTGCCTTTTAGACTACTGGCACTGTACAAAACGGGACTACTCAAAAGAAAATATAGAAAAATTCACAAACTATTTGAAACAATTGTCATTTTCTGATGTTTATGAGGAAACAGACCATGAAAAAGCATTCAAATTGTTCTATGACTGGTTTAAATTACTGTATAACTTATGTTTTCCTAACATTAAAATAAAAATATCGACGAAAGTAAAACCAAACTGGATTAGTCGCGGTATTAGACTATGCAGCAAGAAAAAAAGAGATTTACTATGGAAATACAGGTTATCACCGACTGAACATAATAAAACAAACTTCAAAACGTTGTCTAACCGGCTTAAAAGAATTGTCAATCTCACGCAGAGAGCCCATAATAACCGTTACATTCACTCGGCTAAGAATCGATGTAAGGCAACGTGGAAAGTCATAAATAAAAACAAACATAATTTACCAAATCAATCCACAATGAGAATTAAATCAAATGATAAAGTACTTACCAACCCTCTTGATATAGCAGAGGCTTTTAACAATTATTTTGCGGATCAAGTCAAATCAATTAATAGTTCAAATAATAATAATAAATTACCAATAAATACTCCAAATTCGTCCATGTTTATGAAACCTACAATACCACAAGATATTCATAAAATTATTATGTCTCTAAAGAATACTCCCAGCACTGGATATGACGGTATTAGCACAAAAATTATTAAAACAGTATCTACAACAATTGCACCCGTCCTTAGTCACCTGATCAATATGTGCATATTGCATGGTGTTTTTCCAAAGGAATTAAAAATTAGTATCATAAAACCGCTTTTCAAAAAAGGTAATAAAGACAACATGTCTTCCTATAGACCTATAGCACTGATACCTATTTTGTCAAAAATATTTGAAAGAGTAATATACAATCAAATCAATTCATATTTCGAGAGAAATAAATTATTTGTAGATAGCCAAAAGGGCTTCCGGAAAAATAAGTCCATTGACATGGCAATTTATGATTTTTTACAACTCGTTAGCAACAGCGTAGATAAAAGAAAACCGGCTCTGGCTCTATACATGGACATGTCGAAAGCCTTTGACCGTGTAGACCATAGAATATTAATTAAAAAACTTGACGCATACGGGATTAGAGGTAACGTATCAAATTTAATTAAATCATACCTACAAGATAGACAGCAAATAACCGTTATTAATAGAATATGTAAAAAACATGAAACAACATTTAAATCTAGCCCGAGAACAGTGATGTATGGAGTTCCACAAGGTAGCATACTTGGACCTCTCCTATTTATTATATATATAAATGACTTCCCAAAAGCATCGACCTATCCCATGACAATGTTTGCAGATGACAGCACTCTACTTTTCAACAGTGACCAATTAGATACATTAGAATCAGACATTAACTCTAACATAAAATCAGTAATAAATTGGCTAGAGAATAATAATTTGGTAATAAATTTAGACAAGACAGTAATAATGAAATTTCAACAAACAGTAAATAAGAATTTAAATTTAGATATAAAATATAATGATAAAAGGATTGATGAGACGAATGTGACAAAATTTTTGGGGTTGAATATTGAAAGCACTTTAAAATGGAACACCCAGATTGACAAAGTATGTAGTAAAGTAAACCAATTTTCTCACGCGCTGCGTATGCTAAGTAAAACGGCCAATCGAAACACTGTACTAACTGCATATCATGGTCTAGTAGCCTCAACATTAAGATATGGTATTATGTTTTGGGGAAACGCCTCGGGTAAAGATGTGGTGTTTAAGTGTCAGAAAAGGTGTATTAGAGCGATCTGTAACCTGCAAACCACTGACAGCTGTAAACAATATTTTAAAAGTATGAAAATTTTAACAGTGCCTTCAATGTATATATACCAGACATCTATGTTCGTCAAAAATAATATGTATAAATTTGACCGAGTAGGTAGTCGGCGTCGAGCAGACCGGCTACAAACTGTTGGTTCTAAAACTGCTTTACACAAGAACAGTATTTTCGTAATGGCTCCAAAATTATACAATAAATTGCCAAAGTGTATCAGAAGTGAGGAAAATGTCAGCCATTTTAAAAAGAAGTTGTTCCTATTTCTAGTTGAAAAGACGTATTACTCGATTGAAGACTTTTTAAATGACAAATTATGACTAAATTTAATTTTCTTTGACATTTTTAATAATTAATAATGAAATTCAATTACTTTATTTTATGCGGCTCATGACATTTTTCAAGTGCTTCATTTATTTTATCCTAGAATTTATTAATTATGATAGTAAGATAACCAGCCCACTAATATTATATTTATATTTGTATGCCGATTATTGGCCGAACATACAGATCAGCCAAAATGTACCTATAACTAACACCATTTTGTACTTATGTTCACAAATAAACTTTGATTTGATTTGATTTGATTTGACTTTCAGCTCTTTCGATCCAGGGCCAAAGGGGACCACTGGTCGTGCGTTTTTTTTTTGCTCATCCCGCCGTCTCATCACTTAATTATTTGACGAATTCACCAATTCTTCTTTCTTATTCTTAATGCCTGCGCATACCGAGGACGGGTGGGCAGAGCATTTTATCTTTACGCAACGTAAATTCATACGTATCTTTTGGTAAGAAGATACAGATTCCAATGTTTAGAGATCGACCCCAAGGCATCAAAGGGGATTTGCCTTCGCGGCATTGAAGAGCGCGCTAGAGGATGCCGCGGCGAGATGCGACATCTAATAGGCTGCTGACATTATCAGTGTGCGCTGGCCCTCGGCATGCCGCGGGATACCGCGGTGTCTAATAAGCTGCAGACATTATCAGTGTGCGCTGGCCCTCGGCATGCCGCGGGATACCGCGGTGTCTAATAAGCTACAGACATTATCAGTGTGCGCTGGCCCTCGGCATGCCGCGGGATACCGCGGTGTCTAATAAGCTGGAGACATTATCAGTGTGCGTTGGCTCTCGGCATGCCGCGGGATACCGCGGTGTCTAATAAGCTGCAGACATTATCAGTGTGCGCTGGCCCTCGGCATGCCGCGGGATACCGCTGTGTCTAATAAGCTGCAGACATTATCAGTGTGCGCTGGCCCTCGGCATGCCGCGGGATACCGCGGTGTCTAATAAGCTGCAGACATTATCAGTGTGCGCTGGCCCTCGGCATGCCGCGGGATACCGCGGTGTCTAATAAGCTGCAGACATTATCGGTGTGCGCTGGCCCTCGGCATGCCTCGGGATACCGCGGTGTCTAATAAGCTGCAGACATTATCAGTGTGCGCTGGCCCTCGGCATGCCGCGGAATACTGCGGTGTCTAATAAGCTGCAGACATTATCAGTGTGCGCTGGCCCTCGGCATGCCGCGAGATACCGCGGTGTCTAATAAGCTGGAGACATTATCAGTGTGCGTTGGCTCTCGGCATGCCGCGGGAAACCGCGGTGTCTAATAAGCTGCAGACATTATCAGTGTGCGCTGGCCCTCGGCATGCCGCGGGATACCACGGTGTCTAATAAGCTGCAGACATTATCAGCGTGCGCTGGCCCTCGGCATGCCGCGGGATACCGCGGTGTCTAATAAGCTGCAGACATTATCAGTGTGCGCTGGCCCTCGGCATGCCGCGGGATACCACGGTGTCTAATAAGCTGCAGACATTATCGGTGTGAGCTGGCCCTCGGCATGCCGCGGGATACCGCGGTGTCTAATAAGCTGCAGACATTATCAGTGTGCGCTGGCCCTCGGCATGCCGCGGGATACCACGGTGTCTAATAAGCTGCAGACATTATCAGCGTGCGCTGGCCCTCGGCATGCCGCGGGATACCGTGGTTTCTAATAAGCTGCAGACATTATCAGTGTGCGCTGGCCCTCGGCATGCCGCGGGATACCACGGTGTCTAATAAGCTGCAGACATTATCAGTGTGCGCTGGCCCTCGGCATGCCGCGGGATACCGCGGTGTCTAATAAGCTGCAGACATTATCAGCGTGCGCTGGCCCTCGGCATGCCGCGGGATACCACGGTGTCTAATAAGCTGCAGACATTATCAGTGTGCGCTGGCCGATGGCAACATGCCCTGCCGTCCCTAGTATGCGCAGGAATTTATTTTTCTTAGTGGTAATGATGTTGAATCGTGCGTGTTTACATTTTTCACAAATATTTAAAATCTCACTAATATTATAAACATCAAAAATTGCCTAGATTTAATGCTATTTACAAACACAGGTCCAGTAACACGTAATATTTATTACGCCGACCATCATTGTTTTTTAAAATCGTATTGATGTGCGTAAGTGTTCGGCCAAACAATTTACCCCAAGTTTCTTTGGCGAAACACACTGCCTCGCGCTATGCTGCGGGGTGCGTGGATCGGAGCCACAACACTGCGCGTGAATACGTTTTCTGTGTGTTACACTACGTGTGTTTTCTATACAAACACAGATACTTGCAAACAACGTAAGAACGCGCACTCCCGCGCTACGCTGCGTGATGCGGTGCAGTGTGCGAATCGCCTTACTCGGGTAAACGGTCAATATTAAGAAGTTTCGCGTCATAACACAACTTTTTGTGAAGACTGTACCATGTAAATAGAGAGAGAAACAGGTGGCACTTCCTCCAGCCGCATTCAGCGACGCTTACATGTGGCCCGCAGGCGCTGTCCATCCTGCTGTCGTGCGCCGTGTACGGGCACCGCGTGGCGCCGCGCGGCGCGCTGGGCGTGCTGCTGGTGTTCGCGGCCGTACTGCTGCGCCTGTACTGCCGCGCGCGCCTGCGCACGCGCCGCCGCGCCGGCGTGTAGCGCGCGGCCGTGTCTGATATACTGCGACATTGCTCATAGTGAACATGCTGGCAACGCTGCGCTGCTTCAAACTCGAGGTTGATCTTTCTTTCAATTAGCCCAAAATTTTACAATTTTTTTTTATTAAATTGAGCTGAACTGCTTATTCCAAAATGGACATTTCGCGTTATTTCTTAAAGTAAACATAGTTTACGCCACGTTGATTATGATTCGTGTCGCAATTTACTTACAGTGAGTTATCGCGCCCTACGTTGAGATACGAGAAATGTCTACATTTATAACATCTAAATAAATGTAGAATGACGATTGTGGGGCAAGTAAAATGCTTTGTAAACACTTACTGGTGGTTTATTTTATATTTACTGACACCGATACAATAGAAAACCTCTAAGCGTCTTTACTCTCCAAAAGAATGACACACGTTCCCTTCCGGCGGAATCGGAGCGGCCGGATCGACCAATCAGCAGTTACCGCAGGTGCGCTCGTCGGTAAAGCAGTTTGACGCCGCCGCCGGTACGAAGAAACATTCAGCTATGCTCGGTATTACGACGGCACCGAAGACGGATCGGGCAACCAGGAAGAAGGTTACAAAATGGCGGATTAGCACTAGAAGGGAACGTTTGTCATTCTTTTGTAGAGTAAAGACGCTAAGATTAATAAATTATAATTAAGATGATTTCCATTGAAGTAAAAATAAAATAAACCACCAGTAATTGTTTACAAAGCATTTTACTTGCCCCACAATCGCCATTCTACATAAATGATATCCCAAACTGCATATAATCATGCAATTTGACACAACATCAGACGACGACGCGCGCGTTAACAGTAAGAAGTTAATATATTTAGACTGGTACTCTACTCTCTACTCGACAACACTATGTCGAGTTCTTCTCCACTAATAATTTGTTCACGTGTGTATAAATTAGGAATTTTGTATTTTTTTGTGTAATAATGTTTGACAAATGACGTAATTTTTTCGTAAGTGCTTTACCACTTCTGATAAAAACTCCAGTAAATTGAAACTTCGCTAAGGATGAAACTATTGTAACCGTCACAGAGAAATTGTCGTTTCATGACGTGCAGGTGAAATTCAACCTCAGGGTGGTAATAAAACTATGAGGTCGACTGTACATTGTTCAATAAATAGGAAACATTCCTATTTCACCAGTGCTCGAACATTTTTTCTGAAAGAATATAGAATACGATATACAATTACAGTTTTAAGGATTTATTTTTACACCATTGAATGACTGTTCCTTCTACTCTTAATTTATTTATTTAATTTCTACCGTAGTGTTATACTCAGTTACCCAGTGCTCGAATTGTGACCCCGCAAGAAATTAAGGGCAAGCGAATTATTTATTTTGTAAATATATAAGCTATTTCAAAGTTGGCTCTATCATAAAATTGTTTGTATTCGTGAGTACTTTGACCCTCTGAACATACCAATGATGTCAACGACACAATCTTGTCTATATGCCTATTGGCCACTATGAACTCTGAAGCAGTCTGAGACTTTAAAAAAATATAATTATACTCGAGGCTCTACTACATGACTTACTCAATCCATACTCATCCTACAAGGTGTTTGAATCATTTGAATTGCACTAGAATAACCACACGTGTTTTATATATCTGACGTATGCTTTACTCGTTCATCTAAAAGACTTATAAGAAAAATTCGTACTCATTCGAGTATATATCTGTAGTATCTTCTTACTCAACTAGGTAATTAATAATCACGTGTGGAACATGTTTGAAGACACAGTATTCTGTAAGAATAATTAAACAATCTCCACTTTTCTCTTAAAAATATTTCTTTTTTATGTAAAAGTAGACAAGATATTTTGACCGTTCGTCCGTTGGGAGTAAATTCTTGATTGTAAATCAACAATCATGCCAAATTCAGTGTTACTCAGTGGGAGCGAAATCTGTTAGCTCTGACTTTAGTATACTGTAGTCATGCGTATGCAATACTGTTGAGCGCACACCATGTACATAACGTGGTTCCACTGGCTTTTAAGTGGTTTTCGTCGACTACCGTTACATAATCAATTTATTATATTTTATTGTGTATTTGTTTGTTTGATTGTTAATGATATGTAGGACCTAGATGTGTACGTTTAAGTTGTCCCCAAGCCTTGCATAGTTTTGTCAAATTAATGAACAGTACCGTTTTATCAGAGATAGGTATGTTGCTCAATTTGTATTTAAATCAATACTTTTGTATCTCTTGTCAATTAAGTCCTTTGAATGGAAATATCAGTACTTATCTTAATTAATCAGTAATGTCGCGGTCAGACAGGCCGATAGGGGCTTGTCTTAACTTCAGTTTTCAATATCTATTGGATACAGAATAAAGGTGTGTAAGAAAGTTAAATAAACTTTGTTATAATGGACATTCTCTATACATAAATGTAAAATACAAATCTAGCCGACCGGGCTCTTTCAAATAAGTACCTAAGTAAGAATTTTTTACAAAATGAACTTTGTAACATACTGAGAGCAATGACATCAAGTAAATATAAGTGAGAAGCAAGGCTTATGTGTAGACTAGAACGTTCGAGAAGTAGGGAACCGCACGATTGTGACGCTTCTTCATATGTTGGAGAGCGCGGCATTGGACTGTTGTGAAACATACTTGAATGTTCGTATGCACCAAAAAAAAAAAAAAGTGTTCAATGCCTGTTCAAAAGTTGAACAGGTATTGTTTCCAACAAAATTAAAAATGTTGCTGAAAAAATCTTGACATCTACTTTTTCAGCACTCGGTTGTTTTTATCCGACTGCGACCAAAAGGAGGGTAAGCAATTTCTTCCAGCTGCTGCGTACAATTGTGTGAATACGAGGCTTTTAAGTCGCAAGGTTGTATAGAGAGATGTATCGCAGGTTGTAAATAGTGATAACAATCATGTAACTACAACAAGTAGGATGACTGTCTGTTCGTAAATATGGCGGATCTTTGAATTGGTCACAGATCGTTAGAGCCCTACAATATGTAATAAATATGTATTTATTTGTTCATGTGATTTAGAAGGTGCCATGGCGGCCGAAATCTTAACCATCTAATAAACACTATCTGTTTTAGTTATAGGCCTATATTGATCATTCCAGATATTATTTCCATGCAATTAATTTTATTAATTTGAAACTAACAATGAATTCATATTTACTAAAAGAATCCAGTGTACTTCGTTGGCCGCCATTGTGACAAGTTATTTATTTATTTAACTACATAAAGTGATTGTAATATATTATAGCACACTCGAATGACCCCGACACATACTGTGTGATAGTTATTAAGTTAAATAAAGTTGATGATGGAAGCAACTAAATTCGTTTATTATTTTCGTTTCTTTACTCGATTCGAACTCTTTTTGCCCTTCATTAACCTCAGTACGCTCAACCGCAAATCAATAGTAAGTAACACTGGACGTACGCAGACTACCCTTAATAATGCTGAAGGTGGGCTTGTGAGACTGTTCAGCCACCTTTCAGTTACGCAAAAATCAAAAGCGTATTTTTTTCTCATGAAATACAATTGCAACTTTAAGAAAATACCTATTGCATAGTAACAGGTTGGCAGCGACATCGACGCGCAACATTAATTCAGTAGATGATTAAACCAATTCTCCATACTTTATGAGAAAAACGCTTTATACTCGTGACTGTACGCTCCGATTTCGATGATGTAGACGCGCCCTTAACACCGCTAGCGAACTATACAAACGTGATTCAAACCATAATTGTATATTATGAAAAGGAGTATCTTCCATTAAACGACACTGGCGGGAAATAAAACCACTTGTCTGGTCAAAAAACCAATGACTAGCGAAAACAGAAGCCGTTCGAAAAAGCAAATCAAGTGTCAGATCGCGAACACCGGCAGTTCTGGGGTCCCCGGTTTATTTACTTGTTTCTGTTTCTTTGTGTGCGTTCCCGATGTAAAGCATGGTGTGGCTGGCCAACCCCATCAGCATCAACAACTACTATGAGTTCAAGCAGTTCGAGAGCGTCCTGTTCGAGAAATAAGTGGCAAAGTTTCCATCATCCTCCAGTGCTCATCCCGCCGTTGGGTAAGTATTTCTCGTCAGTTATCGCGGTGAAGGCCGAACTGACTGCTAGAGTTTGGTTGGTGCTGACGCTTTGAAGCTTCCAATAGGATGATGACGTAAACATTTGACAGCTCTCATTTTGGAGGGTTTATATCGTTACCAGTGAGCGTCAAAACACGTTGGTCCTGCGCCTTATCTCTGGTGGTGTCGGGTTGCTGTATATATTTGATGGGGCAAAAATAAATTAGTAGCAACAAAAAAACAACATTCACTGTTTAAAAAACCTAAGAAAGAAGACTACCTACATTGAAGAAACCATCTTAAGTATTGTTTGAGAGTAGAGTTTGATAACTTCTCAACTTCAAATTCTCGATTTGGAAACCGAGTTTATACCTACTCCCGCGTACTTGTCGGGTTTCTTTTAATTGAAAACCTCATAAGGGGTCATTATAATATGAATCATCACAAATCACTATGAGGCAAATCGTGGAGTTCGGCCGTCGCTTAGCGGCCCCGGGTTGGTCTGTCCCAGCGCGCGCGCGGCATGCTGATGCCCCGGGTTGGTCTGTCCCAGCGCCCGCGCGGCATGCTGATGCCCCGGGTTGGTCTGTCCCAGCGCCCGCGCGGCATGCTGATGCCCCGGGTTGGTCTGTCCCAGCGCCCGCGCGGCATGCTGATGCCCCGGGTTGGTCTGTCCCAGCGCCCGCGCGGCATGCTGATGCCCCGGGTTGGTCTGTCCCAGCGCCCGCGCGGCATGCTGATGCCCCGGGTTGGTCTGTCCCAGCGCCCGCGCGGCATGCTGATGCCGCTGCTGGCGACGGCGGCGCTGGCGCTGAGCCTGGCGCCGTGCGTGCTGCAGCGCGCCTGCCCCGCGCGCCGCCCGCGCCCGCCCTCTACCGTCTGCATGCACCGCATCCCCTCGCTCCGAACTGACCGCCTCGACAGAACCTCCATGTACGTATCTTATACCTATCTACTATGGCGGAACTGTGTGACCTCGAGTGCTAACCAAAAAGATTGTTCGCGCGAATACGCAATCGTTGCATTCATAATTATGTCACTCATTTGTTCGGAATCCGGTAGGCGCCCTCTGTCGACGCGACCACGCGTTTGTATTTACCGAGCTAAATCAACGCGACGATCGCGTTGGTTGCGAGGAGGAGGCAAATCAGATGCCATAAAAATATTTACCTACTGTTGGAACTATAATTTATTGAATGGATAAGCTATATTTTTATAACTTTTGAGCTGTCACAGGCGCCATCATACCGTGCCGCAGGTAACTTTAGTAGTTACAGTACACAGCTAAATAATGATAACAATAATTATGTAGGTAGGGTAAATACAAAGCGGTAAGCACAACCAGGGTACACCGAGTCGGTCATAGGAAGTGCTGATGGCGATGTGGACAATGCAGGACCGGCCATTGTAGCGATGTTTAGTGGAGACGTATAAGTTATAGGCCGACTACCGGTTACAGAATATACGCTACACAAAACTGCGCGAGGATAAACTGAAAGTCGTCTAGATTAGAGCCTAAGTGTAAGGCTTAGCGTTATCTTAACCTTAGTCAATGATTCCACGACACAGATGCTGTTTTTTCCAGAAAGTATCGAGGACTTCTCACAGGACACGCATCGTTGGGCACCTACCTACATAGCGTAGGTGTATATGGGAAAACAACATACGCCTTTTCCCGAACTTCTGTGTCTTTTACACAAATTTTTTTCATATTTTAAATGAGTAGGAGTAGGTAGAGTATGATGGGTTTATTTCATAATTATATTTTCGCTAACACACTGTATTACATTTTCAGAATATTTTCAAAACCCAACGCGAAGAAAAAGAGAATCGCTATATAGCCACGTTACCTACTTATTTGATCATCTCTTCTACCAAATGTTTAAATAAATTCCATAAAATGATTATCTTATCACAAGCTTATTCAACCTGTAAGGTAAGTTAGTAAGTTTATTTAGGTAAAGTTGGGGGAAATTAGTTGATTATCATAAATTATACAACTTTCTCCGCAATAATGTTCTTCATCTGTAGCCTGTAGGGCCTATATAAAGGCTAGGATGCCGTAAAAGAAGATGAGAGACCTTACACGCCTTCTTGATGGCAAACAACTAGCACAAACGACCGACGACGTCGAATAAAGGAAACGAATGAGTAGCTCCCCGATCTTTGCTGACGCGAAACTGTTCTCACAACATCCACCGACTGTTTGTTAGATTAACACTGAAGCATCAGTTATTTGTGAATTAAATATGCGTGGAAACAATGGCGTGGAATATTTGGCGAGTGATCGGCTATGTTGTGACACTGCGTCGTCGACTGTTTACTAAACAAACTGTCGTATGGTTTCATTATTTTCATAATGATTGAGCCTCCTACTGCGGTATGCGTCGTGGCTTTAATTAGATAGGTAATTACTGCTTTTATTTTTCAGATAAAGTCCCATGATATTGATACCCACAACGTTAATCTCACGAAACCGAAGAACGGGGTTGGCCATCAATTGTTCTAAGATTTTTGGTAAGGTTAACTTTGAAGCCATAAACTCCACTACTCTTCCCTAGTTCAATAATGTCTGTCTATCAACGGCACCGACCAACTTACTCACAAAAATAGCAACTTATCATGAGACCGTACCGCAACATCTACTCAACATCTGAGTTAGTTCTGTCGCAGGCATAAATTTGTTAAAACGCCGTTATAGCGGATCCAACAAGTATGTAGGAGACGCACATAAGTCCAGAGAAACTATTCCACAAAAGAATGTTACTTCTTGCAATGAACACGAGGTTTATGACCAGCAATACTGAAAACGTGTTTCCTGCAATACAAAAACATGTTACTGTAACATGTTAAAAAAACTTGGGATTTCTCATGAGTACCTACGGGGCTGAAATCAATCAAACTATTCCACCATTAAGTAAAACCTTTTCAAATGCTTCCCACAGCAAATTTCCATCGCGTATCGTTATCGTTGTATTCCGTGGTAGCGAGGCCGTATGATGTTCTTCGACGACGACGAGTCGTGCGTCGAGCAAATAAAGCAGGGCGCGGGCAGATGTACGCGCGAGTGGAACTGGAAGCGTTGCGTCGGATGCCGCTGGCTCATGTGCTGCTTCACGTGCCACTGCGCATATCACCGGACCGTCTCATGAGTTACCCGCGCGCGCTGGCGCTGCTCGCGCTAGTCGCCATCACCAACCAGGTAGGATCTATGTGCTGTGGACTGTTCTACGAGTACGAGAACTGTTAGCGAATGTCTGTGATTCGTTTTCATGTAGTGATTTAAGTTTTTGCAAGCACCTAGTATGACATACAACGTACCGATGAGTTCTTCTTCTTAGCGTGTCGATAGCAATCTAAATGGACTCGCATACTATCCACCGATGAGTTGTAATGCTGTGACAACTGGAAGATGGTTCATTCTGCGGTTTTCTTCGTAATATAGCAGCAGATAGACTACCGCTGACTAAGACCCCGACATTAATCTCAGTTCAGTTCGGTTTACTAATTCTGGGGAGCCATTGTTGGTGATGATTAAATGCGAATGTCCTTCTTGTCCAAAGAAGGCCCGATATTGACAAGCAAATATTAACAAAGAAGCAAGTATTTTTTTTTTTCTGGTGGGAAATCAAAAAATGACCCCTCCCGCTCTGGTTGGAGCGGAAGGGAGTGTCAGACTCTTACTGACTAAAACCCACCCATGTTCCTTCCTTCGCCCTTTATGTTCCGGGGTAGCGGTAACCCTTTCGGACAATCCCGAACATAGAGAGATAGAGATCTAGGTTACTACCTAGATAGTGATTTAATTAGGTAGTTGTCTTTACAATGGTGCATTAGAGAATAGGTACTTACCTAATTTTGGAAAATAATTCAATGTTTTTGTTTCAGGCTACCACAGGATGCAAGAACTGTATAGTAAGTTGATACTTCTTTAATACATATTTTGTGTCTATTTTAATATTTACTACTGCAGACTGATTAATCGTCATTTATATTTTCGTTCATGAAAATAACCCAAAGAACCCAATTTCCGAACTAAAAACGTTCAAAATTTAGTCGCAATTTCATCTCAGCGACTATCAGTCAGTATTTTTATAAAAATGTAGGTACGATTTTTGACAGATTGACACTAAGATTAGAATGCGAACGTTCTTAAAAAAATACGGGAATTGTCCCTCAGAGGGGCTGTCAGCTTGTTTGCCTTCAAGTATCATAGAACATTTGACTCCAGATGCTGGGCAAGGAGGAGAAGGCGATGTTCCGCGCGCACTCGGACGCGTGCGTGGCCATGTCGCACGTGGCGCCGCGCCTGGTGGAGGCGCTGCTGGCGGGCGAGCTGCTGGACGAGCCCGCGCTGCGGCGCCACGTGTACTGCGTGCTGCTTAAGTGTAAGCTCGTGTCCAAGGACGGCAAGCTGCAGAAGGCGGCCGTGCTCGGCAAGATAGCGGCTCGGCCTGACGCTAAAAACGCTACCAAGGTTAGAGCTGTTAAGTGTGACCTACCTATCTTTACATACAGCACAACGTTCGGTCTGTTTTCCTTGGCTACCCTCACGATGGGACGATGCCTCCTAAAATCCTATCGGTTACCGGCAATTTTTGGGCAGTAACGGTTTTTGAAGGATTGTAAAGTTTTCTTCATTGGATACAAGCCTTGTGGCCTCCAGCTTTGGTTTGGATTTCAAAGTGCTCATTAGAAACATAGTCAACTCATACTTCTGACGGAAACATTCCAAAACTTGAGCAACTCCCTCGGACGCCCTCGGTTCGATGCTTTTTCCCACCTCCCTGGATATATTTGGTTACCTAATCTGTCGGAGAACTTATGTATTTTGTCATTTATCTGACAGATGCAATGGCGTCTATCAGGGCACCAATTAAATTATTTTTTGTATTATTCTAGGCTTTGGAAAGCTGCTCTGAACAGACAGGGGACACGCCTGAAGACCTCGCGTGGAACCTGTTCCGCTGTGGCTACGATAAGAAGGCTCTTCTCTTCGAATACATGCCCACCAACGGTGCCAACGAATCCGACAATAACTCCTAAAAACTCTTCGAGTTCTCCAGAGATGGCGCTGTGAGCAATTCTTCTGTCGTTCTATGTTTAGGTCAGAGATGGCGCTGTACCGATAGTTTTCAGCTTTCACAAAATTATTCCTTTGAACGTTTCCCAAAATATTCTAGTTATTTATTATACCTTAGTAACCTATATCATATACATATTTACTAACCCAAGAACTGGTTTTATTCATGACATAGTATAGGCTCCCTAATATTTTACCCTGGCCAACTAAATCTACCCCACAGACTACAATATAATATCTACCCTCATTTTTTTCCATATGGCGGCAGGCGGGCCGAGCTCGGATTACTTTGGCCTCCGCATGGGTTTTGTTTTATTGGTGACGGGGTGAAGACTGGCGTCCAGGTGGTCTTGTAGGTTAAAGTGCAGTAACTACAGACACTTGTTGCTTCATCTCGTTTTGGTTTGTTTTGTGTCGTCGGGTTGTCGATTTTAGTTGGCGCGATACAGCGATGAAAAACATCCAAATCAATGTTAATAAACTGGACTGACTCATAAGACATTTAATAAGATTCCATGGCAAGCACGCAAGGACTTCTTTCACCTTATCTTTAACTTAACCGAAGCAATGCGGAAATTGTTCACATTCCTGATCGGTCTACCTTATTGTGACGTCACAGACCTCAAATTATTTAAAAATTCTCGGAAGGTGAGCAGGATCTCATTGATCACACCATACTCCTACTGAATGAAGACAAAGGATAGGTATTACTTGTTACCTACATTAAATATTTTTTCTTTGTGGCTTGTGTTATTTGGGAAGATAGGCAATTAGTGAGAGATTTTGCTATAGGTGCGAGTTTCACTAAGCTTCACTTTATAAGGAATTAGGTACATAATTATGAAGCAAAAACTGATTTGAGGAAAATAAAAAATATTGACAAATTCCCAAACGTGTCTGTAAAATCCCTTCGACATTTTTTTACATTTCATCATTTTTGCGACAAACGGCTGGTCGGAGACAAAAACCACCGAAACGCTTTTAACATTATATTTAGTGTTCTATACGATAGGATCAAGAAACGAATGATTTGCAAAAAAACATTTTTTTTGTCTCTTTTCATAGAGCTCATACACCATGCCGCCATACATATTGGCAAGTGGAACCTCTGATAAAACGAAGTAAAATAGTGTTTTCAGAAGGTCTTGTTGCTATACTTAGTATCCTTGGGGGTATATGCATGTACTAGTGGGGTGGAGACGTGAAATAATAAAAAATTATGAAAAAGTATAATCGCTTGGTCTGATCCCAAGACGGTGTCCAACCTCTGCTAAAATTTTCATGCAATGTAATCATTTTAATTTTTGATATGAATGGCATACATATACACCTTGTATTTTTTTTTAATGAACCACGCGTTTATTTTTTTATAACATAGCTAATTAACGTTCGGTGTTCTATTATTACCTTGATCGTCGCTCATGAATTAAAAAATGGACAAGAAAAAAAAACCAAGATTTGTTACCGAGATGATACTATTACCAAAATTAGGTACTTTTATTTTATTATTTATGTACACACAGTAAAATACATAGGGATATGACATAATTATAATTTGAGTATAAAGGTATGTACAGATGCCAGCAGGTCAAGCTACCCGAAACTGTCAAATTTTCCCAATCAAACTTGAACCTAATGCTTTAGCGATAAAGTTGAAAATCGATTAAAGAAATTTGACAGTTTGTAGTAGCTTGATGTACTGGCGTCTGTACATTGTTAGAAAAATAATTAGGGGAAATAATTGAAAATATTCTTCAAAAATACAACTTCTGCTTATCAGAACGATAATATATCTTATTCGTTAAAGCATCCGTAATTATTTTGTGCCTAGAGGTGTTTTACTAGTTCGGAAAGGATTTCATTTCTAAATCATTCATCAATCATGTACCTACATTTTGCGTATTTACTTTATTCTTTGTACTTATAAGAATATATTGATTGCCGTACTAAGTTACATATAAGTCTGCAAATGAAATGACATACACACATCAACAGAACCTAGGGATACCTTAATCCTAAATTATTTACGAATTTATAGTTTAAAATCTTTTAACTAAATATGGCGGCAAAATTGTTGATAATCCGTTACGCCAAGGAAAATTAAAATTGTATTATTAATATTAATTAATGAAAAGGGCTTAGATTGTTTTTCTTCTTTAATTTGACGTGCTGTGTGAGCTTTAAGAGTCGTGTCACGTCGTCATTTGAGACGAGATGAAATGTTACGAGCCGTGGGCATGTTAGAAAATGGTGCTATTCAACGCGTCGTTGCTGAGGCCCTACACACCAGCCAAAACGTGATATCCAAGAGATTATGGTCACGTTATCTCAGTACTGGGGATGTAGCTGAACTGCACACGGGTAGATATCGTGTTACTACGCAGAGATAGGATCGATTTCTCCAAATGACCGCCAGCTGCTGGTAAGCGACCAAACCGTGCGAAAGATGTTGAGGTTGAGGTTGCATGAAGTTGGTCTTCATGCTCGAAGACCGCTACGTGTTCCAGCATTGTGACGTGGCAATCGCGGGCGTGGCTTTTGTGGGCTCGGGAGCATTTACCATGGAGTGACGAACAATGGTCTTTGGTGCTGTTCACCGATGAGTCCCGGTTTGGGTTTTATCCGGATTCACGAAGAACACGCGTTTGGAGAACTCCAGGGAGAGTTAACCGTCTACGGCACCCTCAGGAGGTCCACAGCTCATACCAAGGCGGGACAGTCACGGTGTGGGCAAGAATTCATCTTGGCCGACGAACCCAGCTCGCTTGTACCCAAGGCAGCGTGACTGCACTAAAATACCACGAAGAGGTAGTAGAGCCTGTTATTGCCCCCACACAGAATCCAAATGGGCCAGGAATTTCTACTCATGCACGATAATGCTCCTTCCCATACGGCGCGACTGATGTCGGCCGCTCTCTGAGACCACGATATTCAAGTTTTGGATTGGCCTGCATAGTCGCCAGACTTAAATCCTATCTAGCATGCCTGGGACATGTTACAACGAAAAGCTTTGAGAGATTTCCCGCCAAATTTGACGACGGAACAACAACTTTGCGAACACTTGCAAAGAACATGGGACCTCATACCGCAGGAAGACATTGACAATTTAATTTTAAGTATGAACAATAGATAAACATACATGTAATTAATGTAAGAGGTGGCAACACTGATTATTAATAATTAATTTTATAAGACTTTTTCAATTTTAATTAAAATTAATAGGTACCTACCTAGGTCTTTTAAGAAGAAATGAAGTTTTTTATCATACGAATTTTCTGCGGCAATTAAAAAAAATAACATTTATATTTAAAACAAAAAAATCACGAAATGTTTTTAATTTTTTATTAAAGACCTTAAAATAACCTATCATTCTTCCGTTTACTATATCAGAAAATTCTTCATAGATATTTGATAAAATATAAAATATCCCTAGATTCTGTTGATGTGATTGATTCATGTATCATAAAGTTAACGTTTTATAAGATAGTTCTAGTTGTATTTTTGCGTTTTTTTTTTTATCATAGGTCAAAAACTATGTGGCATAAATGAATAGGTATTAAAAATGAGATTTATAAAGTGCAAATGAAGCCCTTTCATGTGATGCCGTATCCCATTTGACCTATTTACCTCACTTTAAAATTAAACCCCCGTTTAGGCCCCTGTTACAACGAGACCAACAATACTTAAAAAACAGGTCAAGTGCGAGTCTGACTCACGCAACGAGAGCCCCGTACAAATTTGTAGGTATTTAGTAGGTAGGTAGGTAGGTTTTGTAGGTCGTTTTAAACTTATTTTTTTTTGTAATGTTACTACTTTACGATTTTCGGATTTTTTCCTTTACCTATGCTACATAAAATTCCTTCTTGCCAAATTTCATTATTCTAGGTCAACGGGAAGTATAAGTTTTGATTTCGGAACATATACGCCCGTATCTTTTAATTGCGTTGACTTATTGATTTTTTCACTGCTTCAAAAGATTGCAGCCCTGAGTATTTGATATTAATTTCAACTTGATAACTCCTCGCGTTCCTGAGAAAAAGGTCTTGACTGACGGACAGACAGACGGACAACGAAGTGATCTTATAAGGCAAGGGGTCCGTTTTTCCTTTTGAGGTACGGAACCCTAAAAACACTGTTATGTAGATGGACAAGCATTATTTATTTATTTATTTATATTATTATTAATTCCAAATGTCAAGTCTATAAGCATTAGTAGTTCCAGAAAAAAGCAGCTGTGACAAACGGACGGACTAACAAACGAAGTCAAAACAAGTGTTATTTTTGCCATTGTGACATGGAACTCTGAAAAGCCTTGATTGCTAAACTCAAGTTCCAAACCACCAAAAAAAATTAGAGTATTTATACCGTGAAAAAAAAATTGAAAAAAATTGAAAAAAATTAAATTGCTTGGATTTCAAAACCAAAGCGGATACTAACAAATCTTGTTAAAATATACAACTAATTTTATTTTTATAGTTTATAATGCCGTATTCGCTAAGAAAAACCTGCATTTATAATGAGCCCTCCGCGAGGCGTGCCCTGGTGGCTGAGAGTGTGTAATGCTCACTCTAATGTCTCGCTGGTTGTGGCGTGTGTGTTGGATCATTAAGTTCCCTTTAAAATGGTTGAGCTGAATGGTGCTGATCCATACGTCATGTTCGTGAACGGGCGCCGTCAGTAGGGACTGGTCATCTCTTAGCTGCCACGGCTTATTTTAATTTCTGAATTTTTGACAATTCAAAAGTGCCTGTTATTGGTTTAGTTGAAATAAATGATTTGAGTTTGAGTTAGGGCTCCCGGCCACACATGCGACTTGAGTGAACTCCTCCAGGAGGGTTGTCGGTGTTGAACGTATAATACAAATTTATTTTTTCATCAGTGCCTCGTTGCGTAGGTACGTTAATATTTATATGAATGAATGCGTCTTTTTTCGAAGCAAAAGGGTTAGGGCCCTACCTCAAAAATGATTTGTAGTATGATGAGCGTGGCTGAGCCAAGCGCGCGAGTGTGACGGCATTACTTTTGATAGTCAAAAGAAGAGATGATTTGATTTGATTTAAATGGGTGCGATAGTGTCAATCCCTAACATTAGTTGGAATGACAGCTCATTCCAACTAATGCTAGTAATTGACACTATTGACAGCTCACTCTAAGCTCACTTCACTTAACTTTTCACGGTGAGATTTTTACAGAATCGATCGGCTGTATACATGGGACAACTAAAAGGCACATAGTAAATGGCATTGACACCCTATTAAAATTAAAATTAGCTAAATTAATATTCTGTGCGTTGCCATATCATATCATGCCTAGATACTCAAAAAACATAAATATACTTTGTCGTCCATTAACTAGGTATATGTAATGTTTAGTGTAAAATAAATAAATAAATCACAAGATAAATAGAGCTTTACAGTTTTTTTGTGTCGAGAAAATTTCGTTGTACCGTCTCGTGTATTCTTTTTCTCGGAGCTATATAGGTACCTAGTTAAAAAACTTACACCAACATTTTAAATCCGTATTCCATAATACAGGGTGGCCGGAACATTGACGTCCAAAAATAAAATTTAGGTCCCTCGTATCGTGGGGTATCCGAATCACCCCCATGTATGTTCCGCGACTTTTCATAGTTTTCGAGTTACGAATTTTTTTCTGATTTTTTGAGAATGATCGGCTTCGGTTGCGCGCCTTACTATCTCTCTCACTCTCGGTGGCGAGAGGGGCATTCCTCGCCACCGAGAGTGAGAGAGATAGCAATAATTCGGTCTCTTATCCTCTCAGCCCATTGTTATTGCAGGTAAAAGAGTAGCGCCTTCGTTTACAACCCATGGTGCACGGGAAAAGATCGCGCGAAATTTTTGAATCTTAGCTTTTCTTGCAGTCATTTTTGGTTAGCAAAGTATTCGTCAGATGACTAATTTTAAGAATTTTCTACCTCGCAGTTTTTGAAGGCCGATTTAAGCCAAAGTAGCCCCATTAAGTACTAATTTTTTTATGATTATGAAAGCTGAGAGTCTGGCGCATTCTTGAAGCCTACTTAGGAACCATGAAGTTTCCTGTTTAAATTTTTTATTTAAAGTTAAAATGCTAAGCCATAATTTACCGAACGTAATTTTTTCACTTTAGACCAACTTTTTCATAACTTTCATCACAGTTACGAAGCTGATTATTTTATGCATAAAAGTACTACTCACGAAGATTCAGTTGCAAAAAAAAAAATCTCGACAAAGCCATTTTTTAGATTGGTCAGGTCGATCATTCTCAAAAAATCAGAAAAAAATTCGTAACTCGAAAACTATGAAAAGTCGCGGAACATACATGGGGGTGATTCGGATACCCCACGATACGAGGGACCTAAATTTTATTTTTGGACGTCAATGTTCCGGCCACCCTGTATATACTTACTTGAAAAGGTACACGATAAAGAACAAGCAATTTCTTTTTCGGGTTTTAATAACTAAAATAACAATGACTCAAACTGACTTGAATAGGTACTGAGTTGAAGGTGAATTTTACGCCACTATGATGAACTTAGAGAGCAGCTATTACCATCTTTTTAATTTACGAAATATGTAGACAAGCCCAAAGAGAGTGGCGAGAATCTGATAACCATAGACAGGTAGATATTGCTCTGTGAACCTTCTGTAGCTTTTTTTGCTTTTCATGTAGGAGTAAGTAATAACGCGCATTGATTTGTCGGTGATGGTCATTGCGCGCGCGCAGGTGAAGTCATCGATGGCGATAATGTGTAGTTATAGCGTAAGGACAGCTCAATACTGGTTGTAAACTTGTGTGATATGTCACTCTTATTTTAAGGTTCTTTTTTATTTAAATTATATTTGATACACAATGTGTGTTTTTCCCACTGTATATGGTCGCTTGTCTCTCAATGTCCTGTGGTCTTACATGGAATAAAGAAATTAACCAATTTATCAAATAAATGACTGAATGCAATGTATGTATAGGTTCTACCTACTAGTGACTGATGTACGTACGCCTGACGGGACCCCCGACCTAGGGCTTTGCTGACCCTAATTACTGAATGTTCATTTTGTGCCTTAAGTAAGTATAAGTTGGGTTTTGATTTTGTGCTTCAAAGATGTAGGAGTTAAGCAAAATCGCAGAAACGTGAACGCCAGCGGGCCCTTTTTGTTAGCGATCATCCTAGCATCCTGTCGAACCAATCCAGTGACTTCGTTATGTACTCGTAGACAGAATGAATAATCAAAAACACCATCACTCCTGTGTCACGCGACAGACTAGTTAGGCAGATGTTAGTGCAGGCTACACATTCTGACAGCATTATGTTTATTTAGGTCCCAAGTCGCAAACTATAATTACTTTCTTACATACAATATAGCTATCAGCCATAGAGAAATGACTACTGTCTACCACGGTTGATCGCTATGTGCCAATCGTCTTGTACCGTTTCGCCACACTTTGTGCGCACATCCTAATGAACGCGCTTCATTAACTAAAGTTGATGCGTCGGGTGACAACAGTAACACATCCAATGTCACAGTATGACATCCGATGTGAGTCTTACATAATTCTGTGCATCTTAGTAAGTATTTATATTGTAAGTACTTGAACATTCTAGACAGCTGCTAGTCCGGATTCTGGTTTAGATAGTAATCGTTGCATGATTTTGAACCAACCAAGCAGGTTGGTTCAAAATCAAGTTTATACCTACTACTCATCGCCTAAGCACATTAATTAGGTATGCTAGGTTATTATAAAATATTATAGTATGTTTCTTGCTGACACCAAGGCAGACCCAGGAGAAGATGGCGGGTCGAACTTGTCGCCTGCAGCCGCCTAGGAGAGGAGTGGAGAGGGGCAAGGGAGGCCGTTGCCCTGCAGTGGGATAACGAGGCTAAAAATAAATAAAATTACTTTTTCTTGGTCTTTCTGTCTGTGTCCTGTCTGTCTGTATAAACATCATACTAAGCCTGAGTCACAGACGATAGGCCTGAGTACCTACTCTTTGTCAAATGTTGTAAATGTAGTTACAGAAGTGCCCATACTTAACTTTGTTTATTTAACATCTCCAATATGATGCAATATCGTACCAATTAGGAAATTACATGAGTTTACCACCTACCACGAGATCGACTCTCACGGGTAAACCTACTTCGCAAAAAGTACCTAGGTATTGGCATAATTATGTAAATACACCGCGAGGGAGTCAATACGTGTTAGCTGCACTGAGTTAAGTGTAAATGATATTCGAAACAGCTTTATGATCTCATTGCGAGCGGTGGGCGGTGACCCACAAGCGATACAGCCTCTCAGGCAGTACGAGTGCGTGCCTTTGCCTGCCCTGTGCTTTCCTCGTTGTCTTTGACGCGCGGATATTATTTGCGCGCTGAATTTGAATTTCCAATTACATTTTTTTTCGGGCAATAAACTCTTGGAGTTTAGCCATAATTTTATTTATTTGTGTTTTAAGTGTGCATACTGTGCATAGTGGATAACATTGCTGTAATAAACTGTTGAGTGGTTGTGTGAATATTATTCTCATGGGAATCGCATGGTGTGTTGGATTCTAATGTGTGGACACCGGAGTGCTGAAGGAAGCTTATTTAAACGTAAGTGGACTCACAATTATTAGTACGTTGTTACGTGCTGTGTTGCGAATGGTTAGACAGTGAAACTACTCAACGATTTTAACACAGGTTTATTAAATGATTGTAAGATGTGCCGGCCTAAAGGGCAGTGAGTGACAGCTTGGCACTAAAACTTAACTTTTTTTTTTTTAATAAACGTTGCCCCACATTAGGAATTACTCCTGTATCGTGGGTGCGTGTACAAACATTTAAACTCACATACACAAACAGCCAGACCCGGAACAACTACCTGTAGGCAATACAAATATTTGTTCCGTGCGGGAATCGAACCCGCGACACGCAGCGCAGCAGTCGATCGCTCAGCCACTGCGCCAACCGTGTCGTCAAACTAATTAAATCTAACTTGTAACTAAACAAAAAGGGCGGGTAGAAACCCGCCATGGTAACAATGTAGTCTGCCCATCTCGCCGCCGGACAACCACACTTCGTCTCCCACTCGGTCCCTGCCTTACTCCACCTGTCATCACTGTACCTTGCAGGTGTGCTGCCAATCATTTGAGTTCCATAAACCGTTTTCCGATGTCGAAAACCTTCGTAGTACGTCGTGGTAGGCAAAACACACTAACTAATTTTAGAAGCGGGATTTCAGACATCATGGACTTTTTGCCGATTTCAAAATGTCGTCCAATATGCTAAATCCTAAAGCCAAGCTGTATTCTTATCGATATCACTGTTTGATGCTTTTAGCCAAATTAATCCACCATATCCAACATTTCATTTCCAACTTTAACAAAAGGATTTGAATTTCTGAAGATGTTTTCCATAATCTTCGTCTTGGCCATATTCATCGTAAGTCCCACCTTAACAGAAGAATCATAAAGGTGATGAACCAATCATACATTTACTCTTAGATAACTATTTCAGATTATTGGTTCGGACCTTAGTACATCATGTCGGATGGCTTTCCAAAAAGATAGGTACCTACACATAAAGAAAGAGTAAAGATGGATGGGTACTTTCCTTTTAGGGGCTTTCATTCAGCCAAGATGAGGATGTACAATGGTACGGTGATGGTATCCCAGCGTGAGAGAGAATAAGAAACTGACGTTACATTTAATATATTTAATATTCAACGACTGTAAAGTCGATGTAACAGCACGGCGCGACCTGACGATCAAACCCAGGACCTTCTGTTCAGCAGTCGCGGCTGCGTCCAGTAGGTACAACAACAAGCAGTGAGGAGAAGTCTAGTTTGAGAAATAGAAACAAAATAAAATTATTAAATCTACATCTAGAATCTACATCAATGGCTTCGTCCGTGTGCTCATAATATTATAGTTTATAGTGCGTATCCTCGTTTAGCTCTGATATGGTTTATCTACGTAGTGTCGGATAAAGTAAGATTGTAATATCAAATATATTTTCGTTTTCTACTATTTCACAGTTGTACATGTTAAGTACGTATTATATTACATTTTACTGAGTTTCCATTTAATAATACCTTGTACTTAGTTCACACTTTGCATACCTATGATACCTAAGTGAGTAAAACAACTAACATGAGTAATTCTTGTCAGTGTATCGAGTATATCCAGTACTAGTTACGGCTCGCGACTTCGTTCGCGTGGAAGTCGTAAGACACCACAGTATACTAAAATAACAGCCACATTTCCTGCCTGCGCTATTCCTTCGTTTTTTATATGAATATGTTATCATTCAATATGTTTGGTCCGTAGCTCGTTGGAATATTGCAGCATTGTATGGAGACCTCACTATGCCACCCACATACTAAGATTGGAGAGGGTTCAAAAGCGATTCCTGTGGCATTTAGCATACTCTTCCGGGATAGCTAAAAAGAAACGATCGTATAAAGAGAGACTCTTGCATTTCAAGATGATATCCCTACAGAAGAGGAGAGATTTACTGGATTCGACATTTTTATTTAATATTTTGAGAGGTAAAATTGACTGTCCCCAATTGTTGAGCAAGCTCAAAATCCGCGTACCCACGATAAGCCCACGAGCTCCTATAACCCCCTTATGTCCTCCTCTTCGCAGAACTGTTCTTGGTGCTAATTCTCCAATCCCCCGCCTATGTAAATTATTAAACAGCTGCAGTGATCTTGTCGATGTGCACTCTGACTCACTTGGTAGGTTCCGAAGTATTATGTACGAAAACTTGTAAAATCGTTTTAGTGTGAATTTGAATTTAATTTTTAATTTTTATTTTGAATTTAATTTAATTTTTATTTTTATTTTGAATTTAATTTTCAATTGATTTATTTTTAAGTGTTGATTTAGATTTAAATAACGTTTTTGATTTTTTCGTTTGTAGTGTTGATTGTGATTTTAATGTTTAATGTTGATTTGATTGATTTTAATTTTATTTCGATTTTTATTTAAAATTTGATTTTCATTGCATGTGATTTTAATTATGATTGTGACCTTATTTGGAATTTGGTGGAAAAAATAATTATGTTCGGAGAGTAAATTAACTCGCTCAATATCATTCGATAAATAAGTAATGCATGATGTAAGCACATCATGCATTACCTACTTAGAGATACATCCAATAGATTTATAGACTCTCTCTCTCTCTCTCTCTCTCTTATCTTTGTATCAGTGTATTCAATTGTTGGTGAGCCAAATAAATAAAATAAAAAAAAATAAAAAAAATCATTTCGATTCTACCCGTGTTTATTTTGACTAATTTAAAGAAAAAACGGTTATTGGAAATAATATGTAATAGCCTCGCGGACTTTTATTGTGGGTAGTGATGAGTGGACTAACGGGTGGACCATTTAAAATTTAAAATTTAAATCGACTATAAAAAAAAACTACTAATTATTTTTTCAAATTGTTTTATTGTTGTGTTTGGTTTTATTGGAAAGTTTGAACTTTGTCATTTAAGAATGGAACACAATATCATTCCTATGACTTCCACGACTGGCTCGGCAGTACCCCATCCGATCAACCCAATTTTTCAGTACATTTTAGATTGTTTCGGCTTGAATCTCTTCAATGCGACTCGTTGTGGATGCATTGGCTTCTCAATAGTCACGTGTGGGTTCTCTGAACCCCATATGCGGTAATTTTGCTTATTGACATAGCCACCGAGATGAAAATGAGCTTCATCTGAAAACACGATTTTTCGGTAAAATTCCTCATCTCCTGCCAAACAATCTTCAGTCCATTGGACGAACCGAAAACGCATCGGATGGTCATGAGGCTTCAGTTCTTGGACCAATTGAACTTTGTAAGCCTTCATACCGAGGTCTCTAAGCAAAATTCTTCTCAGAGAAGTGAACGACGACGAGTTGATGTTGATGGATGTTCTTGTACATTCTGAGCCACAGCAGCAATGTTTTCGGTTGAACGCACTGGACGAGAACCTACTCGGGTAGCTTTGTCCAATAACGATCCATTTCCACGAACTCGCTTCACAAATTAACGCACAAACTGAACTGAAGGGAGATCATTTCTCGAAAATTTTCTACGTAAATTTCTTACAGTTTGCGTTAAAGACTCACTACTTTGGAAGTAAGTTTTTAGTATTTCCCAACTTTGTTCGAGCGTATAGCGTCCCATTTTGCAAATGTCAAACATAAAACTAACTTCCTGTCAAAAAATGAATGTCATTCTACCTTTCAAAGTCAAAGTAATCGGTACTTCAAATTTAAAACACTAGATGGCCCACCCGTTATAAACATGTAGTAGCTAATACATTAATTATGTGTCATTAGTTTTCGCAGCGCACGCCAAATAATGACTTTTATAGGCAAATTTTTGATACCTTGGGCACGGGCACGGTAATCTTCATTACCGTGCCCTTCTCCGCGCCTCGTGTCAGGCTTTTACTGACTAAAACCCACCCGTGTTCCTTCAGTTGCCTGTGCCAGGGGCCACGGTATCTCTTTCGGACAACCCGCGGCCCTGGCAGCTGTCGGCCCTTACAGCGGACCCCGTCAGTTAGTGCTGACATCTCTTTGAGGCGCGCGTGGAACACAACGCGCCGTCGACTCGGGCCTGTTCCTTGCCGGGCGGCGAGCTGCCCATTGCTCGCCGCCCTCAAGCCCGCGCCTACGGTGGCCGGGAGTTGGCTGTTGACTCCCGACGTCCAGAGCGTCTCCTGCGGCGATAAGGGGCGTGAGGGCGCAGAGATTGCCTCTCCCTCACGCACTCCGCCTCCTCCTTTGCGAGCATTACTGCTTCGCAGAAGCACTCTCGGTCCGTACCATGGCCTGGACCAGGGCCGGACGCGAGGGATCGCCGCCGCTGATCGCCGCCACGAGGACGCGGCGGTGCTCCACCCAAGCCGGGCAGACCTCCACCGTATGCTCCACCGTGTCCTCCGGGCGATCCACACAGTGGTGACACCCTGGAATTTCCTCCCGCCTTATCCTGAACAGGAATCATTACCGTGCCTTGGGTTACATTATTGCAATTTTCGTAGGGATCTCAATTTTGTTCGGAAAAATAAAATGCGAGCCATGTTACTCGCTGACAATGATATCGATATAGATATCGACTGCCTTGTTAGTCTAATGGTCGTTATTGCGACAGTTATTGCGACAGCAGCAATGGGTACCAACAGAGTGCAGGGTGCATTGCATTACCTACAGAGTACAGGGTTCGTTCCCCAGCTCTCGAGCTCAGGCAGTGTTACTTTGGGTTTTTTGGCGCCAGGAATTGTGCCTGGTTGATGGCAATGTAGGCTTGCCTCGTGTCCAGGGACTCAAACATTAACTGGCGAAATGAGGGTGTAACAGCTCTGTCACCCCTTCGGGAAATTCAGTCTTCACCTGGGCGTGTTGCGCTCTGCAATCTTAGAAAGTTGTTTAAAATTCTTCGCTTACTTATTACCTAATCACAAACATTACCATACCGCAAATATTAGTGTTTCACTTACAATCCTGCATATTTAGGTCCATGTCCGCCGCCCACTGCCGGCTAGTTGAGTGAGCCTACGTACAATTATACTGAACAAGGCAATAACGCAGTCCTTGAGGTGCAATCATCGTAAAGGCTCGAAGGATTTGCACTCAATTTACATAACTTGACGACGGCGACGCTTGTTCGAAATGTACGAATAGCTACAATACAGGTATTACTACATACTTGTAATCTGGGAGAATAGGCTTGTAGGCATTCTTGGTTTATCTACATATCATATATTAGATGATTTTTCAGGAGGTTGGCACAGGGTTCCGGATTTTTTAATCGTCTCTTCTGTGATACCAGGTTCAATTCATTTCTAGAAAGATTATGACAATGCAATCCAATTAAGTATTATGTATGGTTTATTAACAGGCCAGTTTTTAGTTTAGTTTAGTTTTAGTTTAAGTTCCTATAGCCTGCAAGTAGGTAATGCCTACTCCTACACTGGCAATTTTCACCAGATGTAGGTAATACTATCTAAGTACTAATAAATACCAGTAAAATATGTTATTTACAAATATTTACAGGCCATCTTTTTGAGTAGCAACACGAGAGTCACAAAACATCGTCCAAACCCATGTATAGCGACGCTTTGTTCCAAACTCGTGATAGTATGCAAATATTGTCAGGTTACGTCTTCTACGGAAGAAATGTGATCAAAATATGCCTTTTATCGAGTTTTGCACGCGGCTCCGCCTGCGTGGGAGACCGTGCTAACTATAGCAAATTGGACTCATAACATCATCGGTACACATTTGATTGATAGCCGCGGAACTAGTGAAAGACGCAGAGTGTCACGGGTGTCAGACTCGGACGAGTGTCATGAGTGTCAGACGAGAGTATCACGAGTGTCACGAGTGTCAGAAGAGAGTGTAGTGACTATTTTACTCGTTTGCGTATTCGTGATTTAGTATGTTAGTTACTTCTAATGAATAAGTTTGTAGTGTTCAGCAAATATTTTTGAAAATTCCAGGGGTTTTCACTCCATAGTGCCCACTGTGTGTATGAACATTGAATTTCGAACCCGACTGATAGTGTTCTGTCCTGTCCATGTCGGTTTACATTATGGCAGTTCTTATGTTTCTTCATGAAAATGGAATAAGGATGTACTGACTGCATCAGAAGTACACACACACACAACTAGTGCAATAATCCGCTAGCCAATAAACTTGCAGAAATCGGACAACATAGTTAGCGGTGCGTAAAATATTCATTGGAAACATGCATCTATGATACCTGATGTATACTCCAGTCTGTGCGAACTGCGACTGACATGACGTAAGCGATAGGATCTCAATCTAAATAATTAGTTTCGCTGTCTCTTTGCTTTCTTTTCGCTTTTTTATGGCAAATCTACGGAGAGGCAAAAAAAGGCGAAAGGTAAGACTATAATCTGATTTTGAGTAGAACTTTGTCGGTACTCAGCGGTTCCGATACCAAACTCATGTCCCCGGCGCGTGCCACAACTCTTATAATTGTACGATGAACCTCGTACGGTTGGCATCACCTGGCACCCTTGAAGTTATTTTTCTAATGTCTATTCAGTAGATAACTATCATTTTAACTTAATATACCTACTTACCGTTTTCTCACTGTAACTTAGGGAAATATTTGCTTTATACCGGTACAGTACCGATAGTGATAAGAAATACCAATAGTACAGGTACGACTCTGGTACCAGTATCACACCAAGGCAAATAGTACCGGTTCCAATAAATATCGGTATTTCAAGCCCTCTGCTTTGAGGTAGCTGACATAGCCTGAACTTTCCCCAGTTTTTCGAACCGTCACTTTAGGTTCAAAAATATATTAAGTTATTATGTATGTTATATGATTAAATCCTCCTGAAAGTGTGTGCAAGTACTTAAATTTTCATGTACTTAAGTATCCCGTAACTCAATAATTAGGCAAGTTATAGGTACCTACATATATATTATATGTAAATGAGTTGATGCCTACGCTTTATTCTTATCTAATAGATACCCACGTAAATGGAAAGCTTGGAAAATCCTTATAATAATAATTAGCTGTAAGATAAACGTGGGTGAACCTGCGCAAGCGACGATCGTAAAGAGACTACGACATGAATGTAACTGCACATGCATAGTTCAGCTATACCTACCTACATAATTAAACAATGGCGCCGATTCCCTTGTTCACAAACTAAACTAAATTTAAGTTCAGTGCATCTTTTTATTTCTATTTCATTAAGAAAAGGACAGAAGATACATATTAGTTTAGTCCTGTCAAATTAGTCAGCGCCTGACGTAAATTGACGTATCGACGACGACTCGCCGTTAGCCAGACGAGAACAACCAGAGATAATATGTCTGATGGACTCACCCGGACGGTGGCATGCCCGACACACGTCAACCGCCCCATCCTTCATAATATGTCTGCGGTAGTTATTCGTCAAGATAACTTCGTCCATAATTGCACAGACAAAACCTTCAGTTTCCCCGAAAAGGTCCCCAAAACGTAGCCAGGATACGGACGCTAAGAAGTCTACACCGGGCTCATGAAGAGCCCGATAGAAGCGCACGTGCAGCTCCTTGCTTTGCCATACCTTCTTGCGGTCATCGGTAGTAAGTATTACAGGTTTGCGCCAGTTCTCTTTAGCCATGGAGAGCGGGGTGAGCCCCTTGTCCACTGCAACCACATCACGGTGCATACCCACTTCGGCTTTTAAAAAATATTCTCTGAGATTGCACACCTCTCGGTTGTGGAGGGTCTTCGCGTTTAAAAAGCCTCAACCCCCGCATTTCCGCGGGATTTACAATCTCATCACTGATAATCGTAGGTGATGCATCCGGTTTGCGGTTAGTAGGGTACGGATCCTTCTATCCAGGGCATCGAGTTCGGTCTGAGTCCATTTGAGTATGCCGAAAGAGTACATCAAGACCGGCATGACCCAACTGTTGAAGGCGCGCACCTTGTTTCCGCCTGAAAGAAGGCTAATTAACACCTTCTTCAGGCGACCAAAGACCAAAGAAGCGCTCCCTCAGCGCTTGCTTCATGTCAGCAACGTTGATGTCTAATGCTTCCGACATACCCAAATACTTATAGCTTTTTATTATTATTATTATACAGTAGGCACAAAAGTTGGTAGTTAGGTACTCGTACTTACATGGTGTATCCAAAGTGGATAGTGTTACCAAAGGTTATTCAAATAAAAGAATGTCTTAGATTTCACTTACATAGTAAAAGTGAATGCGAAGTTATTGTGTGACGTTATTACATTACAATTCTCATATTATTCTAGTAGGTAGGTGAACACTCAATTTCGTTCGCGAAATATTAGCACAGCTCTTCAGATGACAGGTACAAGAGTACAAGACGCTTGCGACCGTAACGGACAAGACATGAACCCGTCGCCTACTCAGAGTTAATAAATAACCTGTCGACGTCAAGCGCATGACAAGTAATACAGTGCAGACACCAGCTCATTACAAAACATTAGCACATTTTACTGCCTCACATTATCAACTAATCAATCCGTCGTTGTTTTTGCTCAATATTATTTATAAGTTGCCCATATCGGTGCACAATGTGATTCACAGCGCCGTGGGTGCTTCCCACGTGCGCTCAGCATAATTATTACAATACACACAATAAAAACACGCGTTTTAGTCCGTAATGTTGGCAACACAGCGCATTATGGCTGAATATAGCACTTTGTTTGAAGCACGCCTATAACTGACAAATTGATTTTTTTAGCTAGTGATCTTGTAATTATAGGGTCGGATTGATTTAGACTAGTGACGGATTATCCATTGTAGCCATAATTTATGTTTCTGTACCTACATAATAATTATTGTTGTTTCAAATCTCAAGGGTTTTTGATTTAATCACCGGATGAGTAGACCAGACCTTAGCTTCACCGGGACCAACAATGCTCGAAGACCATAGTCACGGAATGCTTCGATATATGTATATACTCCATCAGATGTGCGTAGTGTGAAATAGACTCCAACTACATAGACCTTGGGTTTCCCCAATGAACTCTTAAATGACGTTTTACTAACAGCACAACTATTACGAATCTGATCTAAAGTATCACTTTACATAGGTTTACCTACTTAGTTGGTACCTTGGTATTAAACATTGGTATATCTCCAGCCGTTCGCTACATTAAACATGGGTGTATCTCCAGCGGCTCTCTACATGAGCATGGAAATGATTTCCTTTACTTAGTAGCTTAGCATTTAAGCGCATAATTGGAAGCATAACGTTATGCGGCCACAGGCGGCCCACGCGCAGCTATTACCTACTGCCATTAGACGCACAAGTTAAAGATATGACATCTATCTTGCAGTTTTATCATATTCTTTGAATAATTAGATTGTTTAAGTTAATTGAACTGAGGAATGACGGGGTTGGATTGATTCAGATCGCTCTAGGTCAGGCGTTAGTTGAAGCGATCAGTTCCAATCGTTGCTACTTACAGATGTGTTCTTAATGCCCATTGATTTATAAACATACATTTATGACGGACCTTGACATAAGTTTGAGTTAACCCGGTCCACACTAAGCAATGAAACATAGAGGGAAAAGCTTGTTACAAGACAGACCTCCTTTAGGTAAGGACTAGATATAGCGCATCTTAAGTGCCATCTCAGTACACGCACACAACAATGTTAATGTAGGTAATTCATTAAATCCATTTAAATCCGCCATACATTTCAGAGATTACAATTAGAAATGTTTACAAGTCGGATCGCCGTTTGCAGATAATAATAGAATCTGAATTGAGTCACTGTTCCTTGTTATAAGCGAGAGCCATGTTGATGTTGGTGCTCGGTGTGGAATAACGAGGCGCGAATTGATTTTATGAAAACGGATGTGTACATATTTAGTGGGTGATAAATAAATGGGAATCTAATGAGAATATTAATCAGGATGTCTAGGTATCTACACGATTAGAGAAGTTTTAAGATAGCTAGATTCTTTTTCTAATTCAATTGAATTTCTGTTGTTGCTTTTCCACCGTCACTGTTAATGTACCTATACCTAGTCTTGCCATAAATATTGTAACGAACAAAAAAAAATTTTTTAATTGCAAATAATATTTATTACTTTTACAGTGTGTTAATTTAATACATAAATATAAAACAATTTAGAATATAAAAAGCTTATTCGAAGTGGTCTCCATTGGCTGCAATACAGTCCTTTAAACGTTGAGGCCAGTTATCAATAGAAGCACGCACTCTTTCCATGGGAAAATTCTTCACTGCCAATCGTATGGATTGTTTTAGGGACTCCAAATTATCATGGCGTTTAGAGCAAGCCGTACTCTTTAAAACTGACCATAAATCATAATCCAGCGGATTAAGATCGGGACTAGACGACGGCCAGACTTCAGCTCTGATGAAGTCCGAAACGTTTACTTCCAACCAAGACTGCGTGGACCGAGCTTTATGACCCCGCGCCAAGTCTTGTTGGAAGGACCATACTTGGTTATTGAACATGGTGTTGTTAAGGGGCTTAACTACCTTCTCAAGAATGGTATCTTGATACACTTATTTTTGATACCTTTTTCACAAAAATATGGCTCAGTCACTCCTTTATAGCTAACACCCCACCAAACCATCACTGAAGTCGGATAATGCCCACGTTGCACTCTGTCGACTAATTGGAAAGCTTCCTTAGAGCTTTGAGCATAAATACGGTCATTTTGTTTGTTAAAATATTGCTCAATTGTAAAGATTTTCTCATCCGTAAACAAAATTTTTCTGTGACCTCCCTTTGCGGTACGCAAAGGGAGGTCACAGAAAAATTTTGTTTCGATTTTGCTTCAGTAGTTGTTTCGATTTCACCACCCTATTCTTTTTTAAATTATCAGTTAAAAAATGACCAGTGCGTCTCTTATTATAGGCTAGAAGTCCTAAGTCATCTTTTAAAATACGCGACATGGTTTTGGGTGCTATCTTCATGTCCCGAGACAAAATCTTTTGCTTTCGGAGAGGATTTCTTCGAATTCTTTCTGCTTTGATCACCTTTTTCGTACGAATACTACGTGGACGGCCAGATATTTTTCTGTCACAAACAGAGGAGGTCTCATTGTAGGTATCTATTAATAGCCCGGTACACAAACATTTGACTAATACCAAGCGTATGGAGAGTTTTAAAAATTGCATTTGGCTCCATAACAACTTTGTGTAATGCAATCACAGCGATTCGGTTCTCTTTATCACCCCACTCCATTTTAATATCGCAAAATATTGTACAATGTATTGGCGCCAAAATTAGAAAACCCAATGCACAATCGTATAAAAATTACAGATTCCAAATTCAAATGTAATATCTTTCTTATTTTTAATTGTAACAGCATTTATGGCCAGACTATGTACTTAAATAGGTAAAAATAATGAACAGAATTACAATCTAGCGCCAATTAGGTGATAGCGGAAATATAATTCGAAGACCTTAAGTGTGAATTCTCTTCTTCAAATGGAGTAGATTTACTCCTTTTACAGATTAGATTTTAAATCACAAAATAATAATCTACATCCGTATCCAAAAAATAGAGCTATGCGGCAGCCAATTGTCGCGTATAATGCAGGTCATCGCGTGGGTGTCACACTAATGAGAACTGAAGATGGAGTGTCAATGTTACCCTTATCTGGTCGCAAATGATATCACTTGCCGCAGCACTGCTGTACAGATGGGGATGTTCACTTCATTATTTTCAAATTCAAATTCAAATTAATTTATTTGTACACATAGGTGTAATGCAGTGGTACATGATGGTATAAAATAAAAATAAATATGTTGTGTCACCATGTGTTGCCTTGCACGGCGTACAAATATTGCTCACCCATTAGGTAATGGGTGTACCTACAGTAAGGCCTATATAATTATAAAAATACTGCTAAATAATAGTTTTAAATCTTTAGCAAAATACAAAGAAACTTTACACAAAACATAAACAAAGAAAATAGTATAGAATTATAAAACAAATATTACTTAAATTTTTTTAAATAAATATTAATTAATTACCTAACAAAATTCTTAAACAATTATTATAAACTAAACTTATGAACTAAAGTAAGAAATTAGGCAATTAATCAATCTGAGAAAATGGTGTTACGCATTATATATTTCGCCTAAATATTCATTAATCGTATAATATGTATTCTGTATTAGGAGCCTATGGAGTGTTTTTTTGAAAGTGTGTAAGTCTTTTGAAGCTTTTATAGATTTCGGTAATTTGTTAAATATTTTTGGAGCCATTCCTAGGAAACTTTTTGAGAATAGGGCGGGTTTTTGATATAAGAGCACCTGGGTGACGTTTAGTGGATAGGGTTTGAAATTGGTGTTGGTTATTTTTATTGAACATGACAACTTCAAAAATGTATAAAGACGGAAGTGTTATTAGATTTAAATTAATTAAAAAAGGTTTGCAACTGTCAGTGTTTTTTTTTTTTTTTTAATCAAGCATACTGCACGAAGACACTTTTTTTTGGGACTTAAAGGCCAATTCCCTCGGCCTCTCGCGCCCGGCCCTGGTGCAAGCCATGGTCCGGAGCGAGAGGGAGTGGGAGGCAGTCGCCTCCTTCTGCGAAGCAGTCATGCTAGCGAAGGAGGTGGCGGGACGGATGAGGGAGAGAGCCTCCCGTCCCAGCCGCCGCGGGAGACGCCCCGGGCGTCGGGAGTCGAGTGACGACTACCGACGTACTGCGACCGTAGGCGCGGGCCTGCGGGCGGAGAGCAATGGGTAGCTCACCGCCCGATCAGGACCAGGCCCGTGCCGGACGGCGCGTAAGTGTTCCACGCGCGCCTCAAAGAGATGTCAGCATAACGAGGGGCCCCTCAGGGCCGAAGCCTGCCGGGGCAGCGGGATTGTCCGAAAGGGTTACCGCTACCCCGGAACATAAAGGGCGAAGGAAGGAACATGGGTGGGTTTTAGTCAGTAAGAGTCTGACACTCCCTTCCGCTCCACCCTGAGCGGGAGGGGTCATTTGATGATTTCCCATCCCAAAAAAAAAAAAAGGCCAATTCCCTATCCGTCGAATTACCCCAAAATATTACGCCGTACCGCTCGATGTATCTTTGTATGGATGTGCTTTTGTTTCCTGAGGGCTTAGACAGGTGGCAATCACTTACAAAGCGTGAACTCCTAATTTGAACAAGTAATTTCATTCCGACTAAAAATCATATTAGATAACAAAATAGTAGGTATAGTATAAACTAGTATAAAGGGTTTTTCAACAGGGACGCTCGAACTTTGTTACTTCGATACTTCGATAGCTGTCAAATTTGACGGGAATACAGATTTTGTTGTGACATTTCACCATGGAACGCTACACGCTTCAACAACGTGTAGAAATTGTTGAAATTTATTATCAAAATCAGTGCTCTGTTTGCCTAACGTTCCGTGCATTGCGTCCAATTTATGGCATTCATGGCCGTCCTACAGAGTCCACAATCCGTCGTTTAATCAATAAATTTGAGACAAACGGGTCGGTGATCGATGAAGCAGTGCCTGTACGTCAAAGAAACGCAAGATCGTTGGAGAATATTGTTGCCGTTCGAGATAGTGTGCGAGAAAACCTCAGGCAGTCCAATCCGTGTCGTGCGCAAGAGCTGGGTCTTTCTGCGACATCAACTTGGCGGATTTTGCGTCAAGACTTGGGTTTTCATCCATACCAAGTTCAATTAACTCAAGAGCTAAAACCCAACGACCACAGACAGCGCCGTGTATTCGCTGATTGTACTTTAGAGCATTTGGCGGCTGACCCTGCTTTCGGAAAAAAAAATCATCTTTCGTGATGAGGCTCATTTCTGGTTGAGTGGCTTTGTTAACAAACAACATTGCTGGATTTGGAGCGACAAAAATCCACGGGAGATTCATCAGGTGCCTCTACACTCCGAAAAAGTCACTGATTGGTGTGAATTTTGTTCCGGCGGAATCATCGGCTTTTATTTCTTCGAAGATGCGCAAGGAGCCGCGCTCACTGTCAATGGTGACCGTTATCAGACGATGATAACAATTTTTTGTGGCCTAGGATAGATGGTATGGATCTCACAAAGATGTGGTTCCAACAGGTCGGTGCCACTTGCCATACTGCACGGGAAACATTAAATTTATTGGATGAGAAGTTCGAGGGCTTCGTCATCTCGCATGGTGGCGACATCAACTGGCCACTGAGATCGTGTGACTTAACACCGCTCGACTACTTTCTGTGGGGCTACGTAAAATTTCTGGTCTATGTAGACAAACCACAGACAATTGCCGCCCTGAAGGCCAACATAACTCGCGTTCTTCGTGAAATTGAGCCCCATTTATGTGAAGATGTCGTCCAAAATTGGTCCTCCAGAATACACTACCTACAGCGGAGTTGCGGCGGTCATTTGACTGAAATTATATTCCATAAATAATGTCATTGAATTTCCTTTAAAATAAAACCAAAATTGTGGCAATATCACTTAAACAGGTTGTATTTCAAAGTTCAAGCGCTCTTAATGAAAAACCCTGTATAAGAGATCTGAGCATCAGGTGCTTCAGTAGTGGGACAGTCCAAAGTTAGCTGTCAAAGTTGTAAGAAATACGTAAAAACTTACCTATAAAAAGTTATTTCATACCATGTCAATGTCTAGCCCCTCGGTTATTAATTAGTCATTTTAATTTTCATCAGTGCTACTAACAGATTTTGCTATAGAGAAAATTGGGAAACAGCGACTCAGAGTAATTTTCTTTCTTGATATATGGTGGGTGTAGGTGTAGTAGGTTGATGACAGCCTGAATATCCCCTCAACATTCAATAAAGCAAAAATTTACAAGTGCAAGAAGTCAATATCGCAGTAATGAGATGACCTGTCCGAAAATGGTGTCGAAAAGAACTAACTAAAGTAATGCCACATTGCCACGGAAGCGCATTAAGTTCATAGGGCTACTATAGGTTAGGGCGGCTGAAAAGTGTTCGGCACAGTGCGCTGAAAGATAGGTAATTGGAGCATAAGCAGGAAAGTAGCTGGGATGTGGACAGTCAACGAAGTCTCACTTACTTCTTATTGGTACACAGTCACACACTCACAAAATCAATTGAAGTACTAACCCAGATCAGTAGCCTGTGTTTAATAAACCACACCATCAAACCGGTAATTGAGTCCGAAGCGAAATTGTTTCATAAATATTCCATATTGGCGCACAATCGCACCGCTTATTCGGAACAACGAAAGCGTCAAGATACGATATTCGGAACACAACGCAGCCCTATTCTGTGCAGTATAAGTGGTTTAAGGAAACAACGACAAGGCCGCTGGGCCTTTTGGGGCAACAACTAAAATGTATTTATATTTATTGGTTCCTGGTTTTGGCCGGAGCTGCGTACGCGCAGGCCGGATCGCGCCAATATGGCGTTTTCATCGATCTCTGATGGCGATGGCAAGTTATTTAAATAAATTATAGCTCATTAAGACAAAGTCAGAATGTCTTTATGAAATCGCTGGAAAATTGTTCAATTTTATCTCGGTGCGTTTAGTCGGGTAAAACCATTATTTATATTTTTATTTCATTCCATATTTGTGAATAACTATAATATTATTGTCTATGTATTGAGCGCAATTCAAGTTATTCCCTGACTTATCTCAATCAGCCTATTATTTTGGGAAATGCTATGCGTGAAAAAAGTAACGAGTTGCCCCAAGGGGATAATAATACAAACACCTACCTACTTACAATAATTACGTGCAATTCCCCGGTGATTTCATTTTTCGTCCCATAAAATAGGTATACTATATGCTACCTACTTAGGCACGTAGGTAGGTATCTATTGGTGGACATGTCTAGAGCACAACGCCTTCATGTGAGTATCAGTACCTAATAAGTATTCTCATGAAATATAAAATGTGTGTATGTAGTTGGTGGTTTGCCAATTATTACGACACGTCGCAACAGCCCTTGAGAGTTGGGGAAACTGTGGAAGAAAACAAACATGGAAAATGCTAATGATTTCTTTTTTGTAATCTTATTCAATACAAGATCTTGCTTATCAAAATATTTACCTACCTGTACGTACAAGTACTCAGTGAATGTAATCTGCTGCTACTAGAGATATTACCTAAATACTGCTGTCTGGTTTACTTTTCAACGATAACACGGTAAACTGTATGCTTTCACAATTTACTTGAATTTTACCATTTTACCTTGAGCTTGCCCTAATTTATCGGTACTGTAACTTCTACCAACGGATAATGAACAATGACGATTTTTCCTCTACATATTCTTTTGACAGCGAACAAGCTAGCCCCTCCCACAACAAACAATAACTAACCGACCTATAGCCGAGCAGAGCCCACATTAGCCACATGTCGTTATAATAACTACTAATACGGCGTACGTTTTTGCGGTAGTGCGGCGTGGGCCACAGTTTTGGAAAACGCGTGCCAGCTAATGATGGACACTGGCCCACGGTCCACGTTCCATGGCCCATCACGTAGGAAGCCATAAACTATAACGTTCTATGATTGTCCGGTTATCTGGTAGGAGCTTCTTTTGGATAAATATAGCTGTTAAAGCAATTTTTGGGTGTTTTACCTTGTCGTGTCAGTTTGTTGACGTTGTGATGAACGAGGGCCACCCACAGAGCCCTAATCCCTCTGGTAACTCTGTCTACCCACGGCATATTCTTTGTTGAATATGGTTGTCAAAATTAATTTATGTGCACATCATTTATGGTGCTAACTTTATTTTATCAAACTAGAACTAATTATCTCAGACTTGGTGATGAGAACTCCTTGCTCAAAATGGTCGAGTATTGTCAAAGCTCGATTAAATAACTCGCTTTATTCTTCACTAAGCTCTTCCCTCATCACAGTCGTCACTCACTCACGTACCAGTTCGAGACATACCTACCTAGCTAACTCTATATTTAATATGTACTTATCTTCTAAAGTTGTAGAACTGAAATACTTACTTATACGTTTTCAGTATTTAAAACTTTGTGATAATCACCAATCACCATGATATACTTAACTAGCTTCTGCCCGCGACTTCGTTCGCGTGAAATATCTTGTTCCCCCGCCCCCCCCCGTCGCGACGCATCGCCCGCCCGCGCTATTACCTACTTCGTTTTCTGACTTTAGATTTTGTTGCGGATTAATTTTAAAATAATGATATCTCCTAAGTTGTTGATTGAAATCAAGTGATGACAAGGGCAATTTTGTTCACAATTAAATACTTGTGATGAATAACGTATTTATTTAGATAAGGATTAATACTCGTATCATGTTGATAAAACACCTTCGCAAACAATAATCAAATTTGTTCGAAATTAATTTTCGAACAAATTTGATTACCATAAAAAGGTTATAGTGAGTCAATCTTAAAAGATATTTTTTCCCGTTTTTGCAACATTTTCCATTGATGCTCCGCTCCAATTGGTCGCAGCGTGATGTTATATAGCCTAAAGCCTTCCTCGATAAATGGACTATCCATCCAACACAAGATTTTTTAAATTCGAACCAGTACAGTTCCTGTCTCCTGAGATTAGCGCGTTCAACCAAACAAACTCTTCAGCTTTATAATATTAGTTTAGTTTAGTTCGATAAATTGAGAGGGTCATCAATCCGCGGACAGTCTTAACACCGCAATTGAGAAAAATGACGTATTTGCACAACGCCATCTATGGGTGAATGAGTAAAACGTCTGCACAAAGCATGTGCACGCGACGAATGAAAGTTGTATTCGTAAATGTTTTAGCGGCATTTTGCGTTTTTAGTCATTTTATATTATTATTATTTATTTTATACACTTCAGCTTTATTATTATGTATGTATTTACAAAAAAAAAATTGTATATAAGTAGTTTGTCAGCCATCTTGTTACCATAACACAAGCATTAGGTTGCTTAGCTTGGGACAAATGGTGCTGTGTGAAATGTCCAGGGATTTATTTATTTATTTATTTATTTATTTATTATTATTACTAGCTGTGCCCGCAACTTCGTTCGCGTGGATGACGAAACCTAACAATGAGTTTTTTGTGTAAAGTGCTATTTGTGTAGAACGTTATCTATCGAGCACACCGGTATTAATACTTCTGTCCCGGCCTTCTGTCCCGGCGCGGGCCCCTACCTATACTGGAAATTAAAATCTATACGATCTACGCCTTATAAAAATAAACCTAAATAACTCTACCTTAAACAGTACTTAGTAAAAACTAAAAGGAATAAAAAGGTCGCACTGAAAAGTACGGTTTAGAATTGCAAGAACATACAATTTATAGAATGCTAATAAGAACGAACGCTAGCCACTCGACACGTCCGTTCAAATCAAAGTTCAAAAAATGTATGATGCGCTCTCAGACTCCGTCCTTATATACGGTAGCGATCCGTGGCGGCCGCGCGCCACGCGTGTGCTGCGAACGGTGTAAGCCAAATTCAACCTGCAGCACTACATTTACAGCATAACTTACGGGCGCTGTACACGGCTAAGATACTATAATATTTTATCTTAAGATACAATATCGCTTGCCATACAAATTCATCTTAAGATACGAAAATATGAAATATTATTTATTTTCTGAATTGAATTGTAATTATCTGAATTGTATTATATTGATTATAGTATCTTAGCCGTGTGCAGCGCACCTTAGTGAACTCCACTGCGGGTGACGTAACCTACGACAAACTTATTATTTGCGGTTGGTACAGTAATGGATCTAGGGTTCGAACCGCAAAATTAAGTTTGTTTTTTATTGTATATACTTTTCCGGGATAAAAAGTACCCAGTGTGGTGCCCAGGATATTAAAGAATAATTATACCAAGTTTCATCGTAATCGAACCCGTAGTTTTTGCGTGATGCCTGAACAAACAGACAGACAGACAGACAAAAATTTTTTTAATCACATTTTTGTGTTCGGTGTCGGTCTAGTAACACCCCTGCCATTTATTTTTTTTGATATTTTCAATGTACAGAATTTTCACTTTTACAGATTTATTATAAATAGGTATAGATTACCTCAACTTGAGATAGTTTGAAACAATCTTAAACCAGAATTTCGAAGAGGAGAAGGAACGAAGTATTTAAAACAACCAAACCCAATAGAAATCAATAGAACGACATCCAACCAATTTACATCACCCAATGACAATACCGACAATATCATCAATCCGCGTAAAGTATGAACACCGCGAGTCAAAAAAACACTTTTTTAAAACATAAAAGCGATATTATAGACAAAATATAAAAGATATAATTATGTTGTCGTGGACTTTTTTGTAGAAGTATTTAAGGCGGACCAGATCGCCATACATTGTTTTTAGTTATAAACAACTGTTTATGATGCAGCGCATGCAAATAATTCTATTTTAAGAGCTATTTATTTCCGACTTGCTAGAAAAAATTTGTGATAGCTCAGCTAAAATGCATGATGTAAACATAATTTATAGCCTATAGCACTCACACATAATGTAGCTTTCAACCAGTGAAAACATTTTTAGAATTGGATCATTAACTCCGGAGATTACCTCCTACATACATACAAACAAATTTTACCACCGCCTATCGAGTATGGACTATCTGCAATACTAGAGGCGTTAACTCACTAAAATATCCTAAAAACTAGTTTCATTCAAAAAGTAATTCTCTATTATTTTGTAATCACTATACGAGTAATGCTTTGTGTTCAGTTACACAAATGATTGGAACACCTCTCCCGGTGCGACGCCGGCCGGTGGGCGGACAGGCGGGGCGCTCGGAACAATGCTGCACTCAAGTTTTCCCGTGTGGGAGATTCGCTATTTTTATTGCTAAAAGATTCACTGAATTTAGATGAATAGGTACGGTTATTGATTGTCGTCAGATTTGAATTGTAATTCATAAAATAAATGAATACAACTGACTGAAAAATGGAAAATGTAAAATGCGAATTCGGTATAACCCGCGATGTGTTGATTATAATTTGTAATGATACTGTTATCCACGACTTCGTCTGCGTGTATTTTGTATTTGATATTTTTTTTTATAAGTACCTTTATGTAAATTTATATCCGGGATAAAAAGTACCATGTTTTCTCCAGGTCGCAGGCTACCTATCTGTCAAATTACATAACGACGGCTTTAGTGGGTTAAGCGTGAAAACGTCACAGACAAGTAGAATTACTTTAGCATGTATAATAAGTTTAACAACAGTAGGTACCTAGCTAACAATCAGTACTTGCTAATTTACTTTTGTATATACCTAGGTAATGCATGATACTTTTTTTTTTTTTTTTTGGGATGGGAAATCATCAAATGACCCCTCCCGCTCTGGGTGGAGCGGAAGGGAGTGTCAGACTCTTACTGACTAAAACCCACCCATGTTCCTTCCTTCGCCCTTTATGTTCCGGGGTAGCGGTAACCCTTTCGGACAATCCCGCTGCCCCGGCAGGCTTCGACCCTGAGGGGCCCCTCGTTGCTGATGCTGACATCTCTTTGAGGCGCGCGTGGAACACTTACGCGCCGTCCGGCACGGGCCTGGTCCTGATCGGGCGGTGAGCTACCCATTGCTCTCCGCCCGCAGGCCCGCGCCTACGGTGGCCGGTAGTCGTCTCTCGACTCCCGACGCCCGGGGCGTCTCCCGCGGCGGCTTGGACGGGAGGCTCTCTCCCTCATCCGTCCCGCCACCTCCTTCGCTAGCATGACTGCTTCGCAGAAGGAGGCGACTGCCTCCCACTCCCTCTCGCTCCGGACCATGGCTTGCACCAGGTCCGGGCGCGAGAGGCCGCCGCCGCTGCCGATCGCCTCCACGAGGACACGGCGGTGCTCCGCCCAAGCGGGGCAGACCTCCACCGTGTGCTCCACCGTGTCAATGCATGATACTTAGGTAAGTACTTGTTATAAGAAAGTTCAATACGGAATAATACCGAGTATAGTTCTAGAGTTTGCTGGAAGAATAGCCCAAATAACCCAACCCAAAAAATTAAAGTTTCCAGCGAATTTCCTCCGAGAATTAAAGATAACTAAAACTGGTTATAAATTACAAAGGCAGTAAGAGATGAGTCTGTGTGTGTCGTGATGTCAGTGGAGCCATCATATCAGCTGTTCATTGCGCGGCGAACATTATCGGCGTCAACTGAGCGAGACGACTCACTCTACTGTAACGTAACAATCTGCCACCTGCGGGTGCAATTGTTATTACACGTACTAGAAAACGAATATACAGTCATGCCATCGCTGTTATGCCGGTGGAGTCAGTCATGGTGATTTGCATTTATTAGGTACACGTCATGATTTATGAAATGATTTCTTCTGAACATACTTAAAACATGTCACCTGGCAGATACTACCCCTGAAAGAGTGCAAATAGTCGTTTTTTTCCTAAAGGCTTTTCCACGAATAAGGGAAAATCACGACTAATTTAATGAGGAAACAGGTACAAAGTAATAGTTTAATAATAAGTAGTTTAGCTATGGTCTGTAAGGGGACGCCGCCATAGCGGCGATAAGACCCCTCTTTGAGGAGTGGCTAGAGAGGCGCCACGGCGCCCTCACCTACCGCCTGACGCAGGTCCTCACCGGACACGGAAGTTTCGGGAGGTTCCTGCACATCATTAGGCGGGAGGAAACGCCCGGGTGTCACCATTGCCAGGATCGCCCAGAGGACAGGGTGGAGCACAAGGGTCTGCCCCGCTTGGGCGGAGCACCGCCGTGTCCTCGTAGAGGCGATCGGCAGCGGCCGCGGCCTCTCGCGCCCGGCCCTGGTGCAAGCCATGGTCCGGGGCGAGAGGGAGTGGGAAGCAGTCGCCTCCTTCTGCGAAGCAGTCATGCTAGCGAAGGAGGTGGCGGGACGGATGAGGGAGAGAGCCTCCCGTTCCAGCCGCCGCGGGAGACGCTCCGGGCGTCGGGAGCCGCGTCACGACTCCCGGCCACCGTAGGCGCGGGCCTGCGGGCGGAGAGCAATGGGTAGCTCACCGCCCGATCAGGACCAGGCCCGTGCCGGACGGCGCGTAAGTGTTCCACGCGCGCCTCAAAGAGTTGTCAGCATGATTCGAGGGGCCCCTTAGGGCCGAAGCCTGCCGGGTCAGCGGGATTGTCCGAAAGGGTTACCGCTACCCCGGAACATAAAGGGCAAAGGAAGGAACATAGGTGGGTTTTAGTCAGTAAGACAGACTCTTACTGACTAAAACCCACCTATGTTCCACTACACTCCCTTCCGCTCCACCCAGAGCGGGAGGGGTCATATGACGATTTCCCATCCGGAAAAAAAAAAAAAGCTATGGTCTGTAAGAGGAGGCTAGATTAAATCCTTCAGATACAATAAAAGTTCGTTCAGCCCGAGGCTGTAATAAAACACCGTGGCGAAACCTCTCACAGAACCTATTCATCATAATAAAAAGACAATAGACCCGAACGGGTCTCAATAATATCAATTAATATAATCGCCGATCATCGTCTGCCAGCTCGCATTACATCGCCTCTATGTACAGTCAGAGAAATTCATTGTTCTACAGAAAGACACGCAACATAAATTGGCCGTGTTATAACCACTTCATACGACTACCAAAGAATGTGAATTGTGATTTGAATATGCGGACAATTTAAGTTGTTATTCAATTTGCTTAACAGTTCATTTCTCTGACTGCTCATACGATACATTTGTCAGGGGTGTGGGTTCGTGGCCCGATGGGCTAATGTCCCCGGCGTGGGCGCAGTTGACACAGCCGATCAATAACACGCACTGCTATAATTGGTAGTATTCAATGAAGTATTGTTGAGTAGTCGTGACAGACCTCATGTGGGACGCAATTGTATTATGGATAAAAAATATAGAATCATTTTCAGTTGCGGTTATTAGGGTTAGGGTATAGTTACCTCAAAGGCAATGCAACAGGTATTATAAAAATATACCTCACTAGTACTATTTTACTCAAATGTTTTCTGGATATATAATATTAACAAGTAACATAACATCACGTCTGTCAAAATCAAAAGTCAATTATTCAAACTAGGCTAGGAGAATCAGCGCTTTTCGAACGTCAACATTACATAAAACAGTCCCCAAAAACGCCCGCCCTTCACCACTTCTTAGTGCTTTAACTGGGAAGAAGAAGTGGCGCAACAAACTCCTCAGCGGCACAGAATGTACACCCTTAAGCAGAAGTGTACCTACAGACCCCGCAGTATACTCACATTTGCCAGTTAGGTATCTTTAAGTCCTATGTAATAGGGGGCGAGCCTAGTGCCATCAACCCGGCACAAATCCAAACAAAAAAAAGTAAAAATAATTCAGTGTAAGTAGGTGCTACAAACACTGAAAACTTTTCATTTCTTACAGTGATATGGCGCCGCGGATACTAAAATAGAAATAGAATGAGAAAATAGTTTCGGATATGAGTTACGCACAAGTACGTGAGATGCCAAAATAACTACCTTGTGACTAAATATATTACTGACGGCATTATGACAGTATTTTATTCTAATGAATGCTCAGAAGTAGTTTTTCGCTCAATACCATTAATTATTGCCGCGATAGATATCAACACGAATGTAAATGTTGTGGTATCGACTGGACTGGCAGCGATTACATCTCGCCGGGTGTCTATTTGATTAGACATTATGATATTACAACAGTTATTTGTGCAGTGTCGTGGGCTCGCAGTGAAATCATAGCGCGGGTGTGGGCAGGCGGCTGAGTGGCACGCCTTGCGAGTTACGCTGGCGCAGTGAAAGGTCTACTCGCTTATTACGTATCTATTTACAATTTTTATAGCGCAATAACGGTGTAAACATATTTACCTCAAAGATAACATTTTCGCAAGGAATACGATTTGTTTTCATCCAGAGTAAGTTTATAGCTTTTTTATGGTTTCAGCATCACTGTAATGATTCTGCTATGTATTCAAAATGTTTGTGATATAATGAATATATTCGTGAGCCGCTCAACAGCACAGAAATTTTCACGACTCATTGCAAACATTGCAGATTTATTGTCAGTTTTGTAACTACTCAATTACCAGGAGATGTAGATTAAACCGTCAACTGCGAGAGATCCTACGACACGCTGCGACGATTAGTTTCCTCATAAAAGGCTGCGATTATTTATTATTCATGACATCTCATTAATATGTATGTATCTAATTAAAATAATTGACACCTAAATGCGAGTGTAACTCCTACTGGTAGAACTGGGTCAGTTTGTGAGGAGTGGGCGGCGACCGGCTGCGACCACCGGCGACCAGAACCATTGCATTCATTTTAATATACTAAGGTGTAACTATTTGTTATTGATCCTGGCTTGATGATAATACTCCAATGTTATCCTTCCGCGTCGGCATTCACTATTGAGGATCGTGACACCTCCTGATCATTTTATTTTATTTATTTAAGAATTATAAGCCTGTGTTGTCCCACTGTAAGTATTACAAGCCTGTGTTGTCCCACTGTAAGTATTACAAGCCTGTGTTGCCCCACTGTAAGTATTACAAGCCTGTGTTGCCCCACTGTAAGTATTACAAGCCTGTGTTGTCCCACTGCAAGGCAAATGCCTCCCTTCCCTCTTCTCATCATTACTTTCTGAATATTGGACCTTGATTGGCTTCATTTGCTCCCACTTTGCTACAGTCTGTGGCGATGACGTTTACCGGCAGTTCAGGCTGCTCCGACAACTGACCTCTCCATCTCTTTGGACTATACTTACGTCCTCGTTATCGTTTGCCTTCTACAAACACACAGAACATATGAGTAACACAATTTAGGTGCTCTTTAAATAATTGACGACCACCTCTGTTCTTGTTCAGATACAAACATTGATGTACATATAATATAATGATCAATAAGTTTAACCACAATATCAATTAATTATTCAGATGTCTCGGAAAATGATGGTAATTTACTCTCATATAGCAGCGGACGAACATGGGCTGATAAATGTGATCTATTAAATACATACATTTTTAACTCAACAAAAGAGTCGCGACTCGCGAGTCGTATGTATCTAAAGTAGGTACTGAAATTCTTTTAAGATTTTCTTTTCATAATTTATCTAACTATATTTCGGATTCTAGTCAAAATAAAATTCATAAAGTCCAAATCTCTTCATTAATCATAGAACACACCAGGGCACGTGTAAATGAGCAAAAACTTGCAAAAGATTTTCCCACGATTCGTATAATATTTATGTTTTGAATTTCGGTGGAATCTGCGGATTGAACAACGGATAGCGAAGCGCTTGAAATGTTGCCAACCACGGCATTCACACTTCACACCGATTTAATAGATGTTCTCTTTAAATTTAAAATGTTCTATTTTACCAACATAACAAGTAATTTGACAAGTATACTTCTCTAACACTATAGGTACCTACTACGTAAGGTAAGGAGCGAAAAATAGTGGCCCCCAAAAGTTAGTTGACATTTTTCCACTTCAGCTGTGACGCTACGCTACGCTTCATTTATCATATAAAAATAATCAGGTACTCCTTAGGGATTACTTGATATTTTTTATGATGAGTCAAAGTTAGTTGAATGAGTCAATAACAACGTTATTAGCAATTCAAACATTTGGATCACTAGAATTTTAAATCATAATGTAAACTAACTTTTGGAGGGCATTGTAAATACGTTTGCCATACATTCCTTTAAAATTGTTGACAATACGCAGTCGGAAAAATAATAAGGTGCGAAAGAAACTAAAAATTAACACCCCATCTATTTATTGTACTGATAGCTTCCTTAGCTCCCTGGAAACATTTTAAGTAAATTAAAAGCGAATAACATTCTGATAGGTGATATAGGTGCTTAACATGTTTATTCCTTGACTGTAATAGTCTGACAAGTTTATGGTCGAACCATTACTAGAATGCGTGCGCGCAGTCTGCAATTAAGTAAATAATTTTATTCAAATTAATCGCTTATTTGATATCGTTTCACGATTTATGACCGTAAGATAAAATAAAACTAGAAAGCTATTGGACGCGAATTAGTGACGACAAATACTTCGCCACGCCAAATATATTTCTGTTAAAAACTGTGCGCCTGACGCACTTTGACGTAATCATGAACAAAATGTGGTATGTAGCGACTTGTTGTTGTGTAGAGACGTCTTGATTAATTAACATAGTTTTTATAACTGTTTCCTTATTCGCGATGTCTTGCACACTAGGTCTGTAACCTCGCGGTATTCTTGTTGATAATTAAGTGCGTTCCACAAACATTGCTCTTTACTCGAAAATACTATGTCTCTCCCTCTGTTGCCATAGATTTAAGTGAGACAGTGAGTATAATGATTTAGAACAGTATATCATTGTGCCAGAGACCGAATAGTTTCATTATTCAGTAGTAAAATGATAATTCGGTTGTATTGGTAAACAAACCACATCACTCTCACACTCGAATTGAGAAAAAAACCCGAGTAATGTGTACATCGTGTGCGGCGTGTGTTAGATCAGACACATGTTCAAGATTTATTGGGAATTAGGTTGAGGAGCTGAAAATAACAGGCATGTGCTAATTACCCCATTTTGTATTAAAATTCAGTCCAAATGAATAGAATAACGACGCGACGTAAGCTCTAGAACATCTAAATGGATCGTATGCGGCTGTCTGGAGAGAGATGATTCATAATTGTGAATGTGCGACCACATTATAGGTTGGTCGGGTGTGACATTCCTGTAAGAGAATACCATATATGGCACGCTAGTCGCCGGCAGGTAATGCATCCCCGATCAGTGAGCGATTATAACGCAACGGAAGCGGCTGAAATTAGCAGCGCGCGCGCATCGGGCGGTCGGGGCCGGTGCCAGCCGGGCCGCGCCGAAACTAAATACCCAAAAGCGTTTGTGATCGCGCGAGCGGCTGCCAAATATGGCACGAATCTCGGGTTTCGCGAGGCGCGCGCGCCGCGTCGCTGGCACACCACCAGCCACTGCAAAAACGCTCTCTGTTCCCGTCTAAAAACACGTAAAAAACGTTTTTATTTCTGTAGCGAGCGGCCTCTAAATTTAGGCCGTATGGAAACCGAAAGTAATACGAGCGATTTTGGTTGGGGCCGCGTTGTCTGTATTTAGATTAGAGCGGCGCGGGCGCAGTGGCGCGACTCGCGACTCGGGAGTCGGCGCGCGACTCGCGACCTCCGCAACCCGCACGCATCGGCCGCACTCGCCGCGCACGCTACCGCGCAACTGTCGCGCACTGACTGCATTGTGAGCCCACTGTGATACAATATGCGCGCGCGCTAATAATTTATCAATGAAAAGTTTCGTGTTGTAAGTGCTACAATTAAAAGGATTTGGATGTCACAGATGTTGCCCGAGGGCGGAGGTAAATACAACATCATTTTCAGTTTTACATTCAATTTTCAATATTGATGTGCCCACCTATTACTTACTGATTATGCATGCTAATTGTTACTCTAAAATTAAACCGCTTGAAGAAAACAATCAATAATTTAGTAAATCTTCACTTAATTATTTATCATTTTAAATTACCAAACACTGCTATAATAGAGCAGTTACTTGAAAAAATATAAAATTAAACAAACAGTGTTGATAGCGCACAAACACTTGTTATCTAACGAAGCGGAGTGCTTCAGTTAAAGTAACCTAGTGCCAGTATCTAAGTAGGCGGTGTGTACCAAGCAGTCGTACGTGTGGTTATCTGCCGCCGGGTATCACGCGCGATAGGTACGCTGCACTATTGCTTCCTTACAACTAGCCTTATCAGCCACTACTGACGGTACATACTATGTAGTCTTTTGTTTAAAGTTAACTCAAATTAATAGCTAACTAAATCATTTAGAGATAGCCTAAGTTTTTAATGAATCATTTATTTGTTTAACTTTGAATATAATTAACATTTTAAAATGCTAATGAGTGACTTTTTCCCTGAAAAAGTAAACCGCAGGCCGAAGGTTATCTGCAAGTGAAAATATATTGTTGAGTGTATTACAGCTTACAATGTTTAGGATTCATTCATAATACTCGGTACTTACCTATATATGCAGCTATATTAGTAATATTTTTTGTAAAAAAAATAACCGATCCCCTACGAATGACATGCAAACTGTTAATGTGTAGTCAAGGAAAGTAAATTTTATGCAAAATTTACTACCAACTCACATTAATTTAAATTACACAGTGTGCGTGTTTGTCTCAATATTATCTTAACATTTCTCTGGATGATTGTGATTGTGATATTAGATTTCAGCAATGGAATAGGAGAGACAGCAAGAAATGCGAGTAACGCGACATGTAACGGATTGAACTGTACTCGCAGTCAATGTGCAGAATAGCAACTCTTTGACTTTTCACTAATTAGGGACTACATAACACGAGCCAACGTCCTTCTCAAATGATTTACTGCTTAACATTGAACACCAATTCAGACACAAGAAAGAGGAGTGTCACTTTTATCACTTATGTCACCCAGCTTCACCGAATTTCCCTTCTCCATCACTGGCATCCGTTTCATATGCTTCATTATTTTATCTGTGTCGTGTGTGCAGATCCAATCACGCTGTGTGCGTTTGTTCTTACCGCAGCAAGCCCCGGTGTGCGCTAGTCCTTAAACGGAGAGTGTCAAAATGTCTCGGCTGCGAACAGTACGAACAAACGATTGTGTACCGTTGTGTAAACAAAGCGATCGAGGTGGCTTGTGTTATCACCAGCCGGTTTCGGCGATACCGAGGTGATTGTGTGCTTGCCGTTATTTGATTAGTTGCGACTTGCGACAAACTTGCGAGTGTTTCCACGCTTTTTTTTGGGTTTCAGGGTTTTTAGTCTGACTAATGTCAGGTGATGAAATCTTTAGACTGAATATTTCAGAATCGATCGCAGCGTCTGCTGCTGCTGCCTATTGTTTGTGTATGTAGGTAACTACAATAGCCCGCAATAGGAAAACAAATGAATTGGCTCTTAAAGGGTTTCCTCTTTATCTTAGTACTGGATAAATTAACAGATTTGTCATCTTTCAAAAAGTAAATAATTACTTTATAACTACAATTATAGCCAGACTGACAGATTACGAGCCAGTCCAGTCGGTGTCTCAAACAAGAACTCCTAATCTCGCACCATTTGACTAAAAGCCTAAAAGCTTAATGTGCTAAGATAACTAAAATGGAAGTGACCATAAACTGTCGGATATCGGATAGTTAATATTGTTATGTAAAACAATAAGACCATAGCCGCATGTTTTGGTCAACCGTTCGCAATTCGTTACCAACGGTTACAAACGGTCATAAATAAGTTCTCGTCTCCTACGCCTCGTCGATATGATTCATGCCTCCAGCGCGCCGCGGCACTATACCCTACAAGGCAGCTATTAGCATTCCCTTTATGCCGATCTCAAATTAATAGTTGTTAACCCGCGGTTCGGCTCAAGTTTTTGGAAAGTTAAAATAATAAAAATCTCCACATTTGTTGTTATTTATGTCTATCGTTTAATTCGGAGTGCATTCTTGTAAATGATGATGTAATTAGTTGGTGCTTCTAAGTAGCAGCTGTTTGTTGCTGAGGGCTCAAAGGGCATTTACATGTTTGTTAGAATTTCATGATTCAAGTTTCTGGGTTCATTAAGTCAGCGCATCAAAGTTCACACACGTTTCGTTCCGTGTATTTCGTTTAGTAAATTTATATCAGTAAAATACATATACAATCTGTAACAAAAACCCTGTCCGATCCAATAAAGGCGTATTCCTGGGTCAACATACGTACTAGAAAAAATTGTTATAAAAATGTAACTCATAAAAACCAAAAGTTATTGATTTTTAATTTTTATAATCCATGCGAAATTTAACACTGAATATGGCAAATTTTCATACGTTGACAACACTCCACCCGCCGGCAAAATCTTTTTATTTTTACCTATTTTTATTTCAAAGAACACCGCCCTACACTACCGCGTCGTAGACACTCTTTCAACTAGTCGCCGACTCTTTTGATGTCGCCGCCTAGTTACCTACCGACGCGATACTTGTTGCTAGTCTTTCGTGGAGATAGCTTTCGATCTGACGTCCGTACGTATCAAGCGCTGTCGTTTCGCGAACAATGTCGTATTCTAATCAGGAATATTTTAATATGTTGATGTGCTTAGGCAAGACCGACTGCAATTATGCAGCTGCGCGTAATACGTACGTACGAGGTGCGTTTCGCTAATAGACCAGGTGTGACAGTACCGTCGGAGCGTGCGTTCCAACGCCTGCATAACGGTGTATACACCACAGGCAGTGTTCATGGGCACGAGTCGCAGGCCACTGATGCTGGAAGACCACGAGAGCGCAACGAGGAAATTGAGGAACAAGTGCTGGATATGTTTGCCGCGGACCCCACGCAAAGCACACGCTCTGTTGCGCGACGATTAGACACAAACCACAGTGCGGTTTGGAGTGTGCTGAAGGGAGATGGTCAGCACCCTTATCACTACCGGCGGGTTCAATCCCTTCTGCCCACTGATTACGAACCAAGAATGGAATTTTGTAAATGTGTTTGTGTGTGTTTTTTTTTGTAAATTTTGCAAAAAGGTGTCGAATGTGTATTAGTGTTGGAGGTGGACATGTGGAGCATGATCGCCGAAGTATGCAACAACAACAAGTGAACGTTTTAATAAACTAACACCTGCAGTCGGTAAGTACATTGCCAGAAGCACATCACATTTAAAAAAAAGCCCTTATCAGGGCTACATTTAATTCAATTAATTGTTTCTTGATAAACAGAATTAAGTCAAAAACACAAAATACAGAGAGTATCTGAAATCCGGATTATTATGCCTACAAAACAATATCAGCTGATACCTACACGCACCGCGCGTAGTGTAGGTATGTTTGGCGGCACGCGACAAAGCGCGGTTCATGACACGGGCGGCTTCTTTGACACAAAACTGTAGGTAGTAAGACGTGAACTTTGTCGAGCGATCAGTGTTGCCTTTGGTCAGTTTTTATTTTTTATTTTAATTTAATGATATTCACTGGGGAAAAATAATAATCTCAAATCCATTAAATGATTACGCATATGTGTACGCAGTACGATGCCGAATAATACTCTTAAGGATCGGACAGGGTTTTTGTTACATATTGTATATACAGTATTTGTATAGTCAAGAAATTCAAATAAAATGTTTACTTTTGCAACTTATTGCTTTACGGCTACATAGTGCCAACACTTTGAATGAAAATGACAGGTTGAAAAGGAGAGATGCGCCCGCCATGTAGGAAGGAATGAGTTTGCTTAACGTTTTCGCTTTTTGACCGTAAATGTCCGTTAACTCGCTGTTTTAGTAATAATTTAGAGTTAATTTATCTTGATAGAAACATGCAATCAACCAAACCAAACGAAAAGAAGACAAAGTATAATTATGGCGTCCGTAAAATTGATGGCGTTATGAGGATAAACATCACAACTAACTTAACTTAACTCTTGGCACTGTTTGAGTATGTTGGATCCGGTGGTTCATTCACAAGGTGGCGCCCTGTCACCACTAAAGAAATCCCCGACGCCTGCTGAAAATTCACGACATTTTTCCTAAAGAAAAAGTTAATTTGTAGTGACCTATTCTTGGAAAACAATGCCAAGAACCTATAATCACGTAATTATGGACAATGAACTGTTAACATAGTTGTTGTAAAAACGTCGTATGTGCCACATGGCCTGCTGGTAGTGCAGACGTCGTAGTGACGTACGTCTGGCGGAGTGCCAGCGAGTGGCAGTGTGGCAGTGCGACGTAACAGCGCGGAGTAAACACTTGACCGAATGTAGGTGATGATGAGTCAGGAGTACTCAGGAGCGATGGAGTCAGGATACAGTTTACATACTTGGGTTCCAGAATTAGAAATTGAAAAGTTGCGGATAGTTATTTAGTAAATATACCTAATGCATTAGATTCGCTTTACCGAATGTTAGAAGTAGTGAATGTCACGTTGTATTGAATAGGATACTTGAATTCGTCGAAAATACGGTTTTCTTGGGAATCACGCTTGATTCAAAGCTGCAGTGGGGTCCTCACCTGACATCACTTACAGGGCGGCTAAGTTCAGCCGCTTACGCTGTTTGGAATATCCGTCAATTAACAGACGTGGATACCGCGAGACTGGTCTATTTTAGTTACTTCCATGGCATCATGTCTTACGGTATTTTGCTGTGGGGACGGGCTGCAGATATTGATTCTATCGTCATTCTGCAAAAGAGGGCTGTCAGAAAGAAAGAACTGTTTAAAAAAATTAACATAATTTCCTTGTTAATATATATATGTGTATATACGAAAACATTATGTACGTTCGAAAAAATCTACATCTTTTTAGTAAGATAAGTGACAGGCATAATTTTAACACTAGGAATAGGAACAAACTAGATCAACCGCGCTTCAGATTGTCTAAAGTAAAAACTTCTTTTATGGGGTACTGTGTAAAATGTTATAATAAAATACCACTCGATATTCTACGATTCTGAAATATTTTTAAACTAAATGACAAGAAATTTAAAACGTGCATTAAACGCACACTATGTAAACAAGCATATTATAAGTTGGATGAGTATATCGTAGATAAAAATGCTTGGCTTAATGCTGGTCCTGCTCCACAGGCACTTGGGCTCACTAGTTGATCACAATTTAATATTTGGAAGAGATGAGAACATCTTTTTTTAGTGTTTCTGACATTATTAATTTAATGTTTATTTTATTCAATCAAGATTTAATTCTTGGATACTTCCATATTAAATACCTCTTCCTGATTGGTAGTATTTTTTTCCATCTCTTAAATAAATTGCAAACTATAGTTTTGTATAATTTAGAAGCATTTTTTAAAATTTATAAATGTAAGAACCATGGATCTGTTTATTATGATATTTTGATGTTGACTTGAAAGAGCATGGGAGAATATGTCATGCTCTCTTAAATGTCTCACTGGAGTCACTAGTGGTGGCGCGTGTGTTGGATCATTCGGTTCCCTACAAAAAGGTTGAGCTGGGTGGTGCTGATCCACGCGTCATGTTCGTGAACGGGCGCCGTCGGTTGAGACTGGTCATCTCTTAACTGCCAGGGCTTATTTTTAATTTTATATTTTAAATTGTTTCTTTTTTACATTATTCTCACGTATAGAAGCAATAAGAATAATGTACCTACCCAGGATTTTGTAATGTCTTGATTTAAAAGAGTGTCCTTGGAGTTTATTGTCCGTTCTTCTCCATAGAAATATACGTTTTGGAATGGGCATCTAGCTTCAACTTTCTGATTATCTGACAGACTATTTAATTTTGACATTTCAAAAGTACCTGTAATTGGTTTAATTGAAATAAATGATTTTAGTTTAAAGTTGTTTGCAACTAGAATATTTTGTTCAGAGAAACATGGTACTCGTATGATTTTCCAAAACTTGAATCCTTTCTTTCTTTTATTCTTTTCACTGTTTTTTTTTTGTTGATTTGAGCCAAATTAAATGTTTAATTGTCAACATTTACGACATTAATGTGCCTCTATTTATGAAAAATATTAGAAGAAATTCCTTCAGATTCAGCTATGCACTCTAGTCTAGGTACTCAAACTGCGACAAGGAATTTAAGTTAAGTACCTACTTATATTGAATATTATGATCAGCATAGGTGTAGCCATTTCCCGTTGCGCCATGACTTCCCTTTAGAAGCGATATCTTTGGGATTTTCCTGTTAAACAAAAGAGTCATAAATTGGCACAATAAACAATAATAACGAGGGATTTCAGAAACAGGTCGGGGTTTGGTTAATCAACACTTAATTTCCATAACAATGGATGTAGGTATTTTTGTGTTCCCATTTGCTACTAACATGGAGGGTACGAGGGTACCTACGTAGTTATTGTTTGTTTGGTAGGTATTTCATTGCCCTTAGTTGATTAAGGCAGCCACAGGAGCCGGCCCGGTTAAGCAGCCGTGAACCTCCTAGGTTGACCTACGAGATGCCATACACAAAAAGAATAAGTAGGTAGCTACTCTGAAATCTACGAACTGCTTCAGTCACTGAATAAATTAAGTTAGGTTTAAACTTTGCGGTTAACGTCAAAGCAGCAGTTTAGACTGTAACCTAAGAGACTCGTGCCCATTTACCTAGTATTGTTGTTATTGTGGCAGATAGGCGTTGACTTTACACACTTTTGAGGAAACCATCCGTTTGTGAGTAATTCTTGTAGTACCACCTTATTCAGTAGGTAGGTACGTATTTACGCCTTCGGTGCGGATTCCATAACAATCACGGCTATATTTACTTGTATTGGCACAAAAGTCTAAAGACTTATCTTAGTTTACTTACTGACTTTAAAAAAGCACCTACCTTAGATCCTAAGTGTGGGAATTACTAGTCATTTTAATTTTGCTGATTAATTTGGACGTACCTAATGATACAAGGTTTTCCTCCTTCTGCCTAGTGGATGTTTCATTTTGAAACAAATACAAATTATTCATTAACTAACTCGTTTCTAGATAGGTACCTACCTACCTAACTACAATTTATTGGAAATAAACGGTTTAATTCGTACCTACTACCTACTTAGTGAAAGTTTGCATAAGGAAATAAAGAGTTACAAAGGATAAACTTGCTATCAACGCGTGAAGTAGGGGCAATACAATTTTTATTTATTTATTTTTATTAGGTTCACCAACAATTGATTACACTAATACAACCACATAATACATTTTGAAAAGTAAAATAACAGTGCATCAATTACTTATAGGTATAATATAAAAATAATTATAGAAATAAGATAGGTAGGTATTGATAGTAACATCGGTATAAAATTCTGATTAACAATTAAAAAATTGGTAAAGGAAAATTTCTTTGACATTAAGTATAGGTAACATTAATAAAAAAATAAGTAAAGTAAAAATAATTCATAAATTAATAAGCAACATTAAGTAAATTCATAAAAATTATTAACATCGGCAAGTATATAGATATGAAATTAATATAAATGGAACTAAGATTAAAATTAACAACAAAAAATTAGAATTGATTTATAGAAATCGATAACATTGGTAAAAATAAAATGTAAAATTGATAAAATAACAGTGGTCACGTTGATACGTTCATAATAATTGACTAGGATTAGGGGTCGCTCGGTAAACGATACAGATTAGGGTGCAGGATGGCTTTCTGTTTAGCAAGTCAAAGTGGAGATCAATAACATCACTGAAGCCATTTACTGCCGCACACGTTCTTGCAAAGGGTGAATTGGCTCCCAAGACTGTTCTTCTAAAAGGTGGACAAAGTGGCGTAAGTGGCGTGATGGCACTACGCGGTATTCTAGAGGGTGCACGAAAACTGAAAAGAACAAGCAAGCTGGGACTGTCTATTTTATGCTTAATGATTTTATAGGCAACCATTCCATCAATTCATTGTCTACGTTTTTTCAGAGAAGTCATGTTAAAATGCTTAAGCCTTTTATTGTAAGAACGTATTTTTACAATACATATAATATACATGATTTATCTCTCAATAAATAGCTATATTCGTAAAGTGGCCTCCACTTTTCGCATGCAAATGCAGTCTACTCGAGCTCGCTAGGCAGACTAGACTAGATGTTAGATGTTAGTAATAAGTACCTACTTAGAATACAGCCAGCTGTACAAATAGTAATGACTTCATTATCGGACATCGTAATTTTAGAGTTTATTACAATCGTTATCTACATAATGTCATGTGCCAGATGTGCCGGAACAGATTGTAACGAATGAGAGAGTACGAGACTATTGACGTTATTTTACATTTAGAGAAATAACCCTGACTATTGTACGCTGCACTTACAACGGTCCCTAAACTTTCAGGGACCGTTTTTTGATAGCTGGGTAGTACTAGAAAGGTATAAGTCACACAAAAACTAATTGGTCTCACTTCGCAAATGCCTGCTGAAAAGGCCACACAATAATATGATAATCATAATAATCTACCTAAATGTAGCGCTCGTCCGATCAATGCCTTAAAAGCGAAGGGTTCGTCTGTATTTGCGCACTTTATAGCCGACCAGCCTGTGTTGTTATGACTCACTTCATATTGTTGTGATTTGTAAGAATAAATCTCGTCCGGATCTGTAGGATTCGGTAGATATCGTAACGTTTGGTATTTATAGCAGTTTTGTGCTAAACGCGCGCCAATTTTTATGTTTGGGATTCCTTCCTTATAGTTGGTGGGTGGCAGGTTGCCACTGCCAGCCGAGCGGGGCATGATTCACGTGGTGCGACTAGGAGATAGCAAATATTTACTTTTTGTTCTATTCATTTCAATATAGGTACATATTTAAGTAGGTACCGAAGTTTGCCATAATTTCCCTTTTCCGGACTTTGTCCTCCATTCATACTGGAGATGAATGGATCACATAATCATGGACAAGTTTTTTTTTATAAAGACAGGCAAAAAAACGGTAAAACATTAAATTCTTTTCTTTATAGGCATTGGTAAAAATCGTAGTACGCCTGTCTAGATGAGCATGTCTGCAACGCTAACGGTCCGGATAGTGAAAGTGTTGAGTAAACAAGCCGCACGTCAGCAGTCAGGGAGGAGACATTACTGTGAGAAGCGACGCCAACGCAACGCAATCACACTGTAGCCGACTCAATCGAAACACTCGGTGTAGTTGTTCAGAATGTCCAGTCTGTAGAGCGCTTGATGTCACACAGAGGCTAAACCAAATAAAATTCTAATAAATACCTAGAATAGTTCGTGCCATGCCGTGATAAAATGATAACTATGGGGTATTTACACCCCCAAATAATACCATAACCCCAAACAAAGTACAAAAGCACATTCAAGTTAAACGCGATTACATTATTTCTGTCTTCATTGTCTGAAAAAAAATCTTTCTCTAAACATGTGTGAGATTGTTATCGTTTAAAACTAGCTTTTAAATGCTTCCTGCGTTGCCCTGGCTTCCATTCCCCTGTGCGCCGGATGTGACTTTCATCGGTTAACCATAAACAACTTTAGTAGTAGATACGCCTACCTAGGTAACACCTGAAACGGTTATTTTTGGGCACAACAAACAAACTCTTTAGATACAATAGAACAATCGTGTAATATAACATGTGAGGCTCCTACACCTCACTGTTTGACATGCATGTGTATGTCATGCTGCCGAACACGCTTATTAATTGGCTATTCTCTGTCTTTTCTGAGAATGTTAATTATTTCACTAATTCCACTCCCACGCACTCACTCGCTGGGTGGTATCGACCAATATATATTTGCTAATAAACACTGCTCTCATTACTTACAATGTCCTTACTTTTTACACTTGCATTCTTTTTTGTGTGGTGAGTGCGTATGCGTCAGGCTGGAGACGTGTTCCTGGATTATGTCATGTTTGTAAGTGTCATCATGATTCGATATAGGCACATCGTGTGTGATTCACAGCGGCCGTGGAAACTGACTGTGTTTCAGATGTTCACAGAACGTTGACACTGAAGTTATTGGAAGTAGTTATTTTAAATTAGACGGGTATTGTGCAGTAGGTAACAATCATTTTAACGGGTAGTCTTCAGAGGTTCGCAGAAAGCTCTGTATATTTGGACCCGTAAAAACCTCCATACAATTGCAACTTCCTTGTGATTGGTTACAGGTAGGTAAACTAGCAGCACTAGGGTGATTCGTAGCTAGGTTCATTGTTTTGTCTTGTGTTGGGTTTCCCCCGCGGGCTTTTCGCGCGGATACACTGCACAGTCGTGCTTTGTTTGTGAAAACTTATTCATTTATTGATGGAAACAGTTAATTTGACTGTAATATAATACCTAAGTCGTTTAATGGAAATAGATGAGGTAAGTACCTATTAATGCTTGTTAAAGTAGGTAGGTAGTTAATTACTTATTTACTTATTGACTGTAGGTACCTATACCTATGTAATATTGTGATGTAATTTCCTTGTTTTGGCTCAGTTGGTTAAAATTGTCTGAATTAGTGAGTTGTGAGCGACAGGATTCAATATTATTGTGAGCTTTCGTTTACAACGAAAGGAAGACGTGCGGGAAATTAGATATTTGTGAGTAGATATTGCCTTTTGCTTTCTCTGCGTCGTTTGTTGCAGTCGGACCTATTTATGATTTAGTATATTTTTTTTTATTAAATATTATTTTTCTTTGTTTTAAATATGGTACGTAGGTAATTATAAAAATACGTCGGCAAGTGTTGCAACTTGATTAATTTCCGCAAATACAAAGGTTCTAATAAATAACGGGAGTATCACTTTAGAAGTTTAGATTGACCAGTGTTTATGTATTCTCAAAATAAAAGACGAGCTACACCTTCAAAACAACTGTCATCTTCTCAACCATTACACAGGTCGTCGCATCAACTGAAAGCTTGTTGCGAAACATGCGCGCGCGGTGTTTCAGTTGCGATGGCTGCGCGCGCGCAGGCCATTCGCGGCGCGAGTATTTCGGGCCGCACTCGAGGCGCCTCGGGTTTCACGCCTTTCTGCCGAGCGTACCCACTGACACACAAACACGCTGTATTTTCGGCCATGAGGGTATGATAAGCACGGTTAGAATAGTTTAGATGCCCTAATTCCGGCACACTAATGGGAAATACTCATTTCTGGCGAATGCGGCGATATTTCATCTTGGTTTTCGCAGCACTGCGCCGAACTAATTGCATAATATATATTCTACCTTATTTTCTGTGAAATAGTAAACGTTTATCGTAGGTAGGTACCTAAATAATTGAATTACCATTAGATGTTTGTTGGTTGGGCTTACCTATAATATGTAGGTACATTATTCATTTATAACATCATGCATTGGATTTATCCCAAAAGCCAATCCAAGCTTTTCGATGGAGTCATAGCTACAGGAAAAACCAATGTATATAATTTTCACGATGTCCAACAGTAGGTAACATAACGTAAATATGTTCAATAAGTACAAGATTTATTACCTGGGTGTTAAGTGTAATCTGATGATGGTGATGATCGCAGCGTATTAGGTGCAGCTTACAATCAAAATACATTAAACAATTTGTTTTTTTAGCTGTAGACATTTAATCACTTTGTGGGATCTGATACACAAATGTGTGATAGCTAGGTGTGCTCACAGAAGACTACAAATCATTCTTTGCCTTGCGACAATACCTACCTAAAGGAATAAGCACTGGCTACATCTCAAATAATGCATACTATTGTGCATTATTAATATTTCAGTGCAACAACAAAATTGTGTGTCGTACTCACGCGACCGCTGTCGGTCGATGTGGGCAGTAGCATTCAGACACCCATATTTGTACAATGATCTATATCTAATAGCTCATACTTCATTTTGTAATAAAATTGATTGCAAATTGATTCAATATTGAAACTTAGCCAAACCTGACAAATTGCTTTCAATTTGTCACTGCTGTGTGCAATAGACACAACTACCTATCTCCCCAATAATTATCGGTCTTGATTTTAACCGAGTTCTGTCTAGTTTTGGACTGAGCCTTGGCTTAACAAAAAATTCGAACCCTTATAGTATCTACCTACTAACTGCATCCACCAACCCCCACTGGGCCCGCGTGGTAGATAATGACTCACTCCCTCTAACAAAGAGGAGGTCTGTGTCCTAGCAGTGGAAACGTTACAGGCTAGCCCTTCGGGGAATACAGGCGTGAATTGGCTTGATGTTATGATACCATGTACCCATAATTGTCCAGCATACTAAAGCTAAGTGTCTGTTGTTCCAGAAGTGATGCGGCGCGTGGTGTGCGGCGACGTGTGTCCTACGCCGCCGCCCGCGCCCACAGCGCAGCACAGGTAAATATACATGTCTATCTACTCAGACTAACTACATGATAAAGTAATACACCAGCTTTGTGAGTTGTCTTCATAACATCCCCCACACTGCAAAGGCCTGCTATGTGAAGCGCTGTTGTAAAAAAGGTCATAAACATGTAAAAAATGTCACAACACAACAGAATAATCCTAGCTAAGATCCCCAATGAAATGAATTACCTAGTTTGTATTTACATAATAATGTTACCTTTCACTTATCATATTGAGACGATCAATCCTTTGAACAGGAATATTCCGTAACTGAAGCATTTCAGTGGGCAATAGCACTGAGCCCACAGTGAGTCATGGTGATGTCTTCTCAATGACCGTCGTAAACTTGCACAACATCGCTGTAATCGTGCAAATGCCTGCCAACTCCAGACGTGATTGTGTTGTGTTTCCAGTCATGAGCGTAAAGACGGAATGTTGTGGCATACATGTTACAAATAGATTCGTGATTGTTCATAAACCTTACGCAGCTTCTTCAGAAGTATTGATCGGGTTTTTTTTTGCTATTTCCAGGACATCGGAGAACAAAGAGTTGCTGCGTCAACAGCTCCTGTCAGCAAGCAAAGACCGTCTTGAGAAACAGGAGTCCCCCAAACCGAAGCACGCGCGCAACAGACAGAAGAACCGATGGAAGCTGAAGTTCCATCACCAAGCGTTGCCTCAGGAGTACCTCGACCACTACGAGCAGAGCCTGCAGAAGGCCAACGCAGCTAAACAAGTGCAGCAGAAACAGAAACCAGCTGAGAAACCCAAAGCAGAACCAAACTTTGACATCAACAACTTCACCAACGAAACGTTCAAGATCTGGGCGCAGAGACTAGCGGGCATACAGAATGAGACGGGCACACTGACCGTGCCACAAGTGTCTTCGATGCTCAACATGGCAGCTAAGCCGCCCAGCAAGGACGAGAAGAGGAAGAAGAACCCCGCGATCGCGCCCAGCAAGATCGTGACGTACGACGACCTGCCGTACATGGGCGAGATGACGCTCAACAACTCCAAGCCGAGAAGAGGACGCAAGCCGAAGAAGGCCGACATCTGTCACCTCATATACGAGAACTACGGCACCGTCGTGCCCGGCCAGCCGCCTGCCGCACAAGACAGGCTCAACCAGCTAAACATGTGTCCCCCCTTCCGGGACCATCCGCCCATGAGCAGCCCCAAAACTGACTTACAGAACAAAATCATCTCCAGCTTGTTAGAAAGGAAGTTGTCGCAAGAAAATAAAAAGCGACTAGAATCTCTAACGCCACCGAAGTTCCCCAGCCCGGACGAGCCGATGCCCGAGGCACCGGTCACGATCGCGGGCCCCCTGCACAGTGACGACGAGCCTCTCAACCTCTGCATCAGAGACCTGCACGACCTCAAGATACAGATACAGAAGAAGTTCGGGAACATTTACTCGTCGCTACCAGAAGTTAAGACTGAAGTGGAGGCTGAGGGCTCGGAGCAGGACGGAACGAAAGCTGAGCAGCCTCCCAACGCGATCTCTGTGATACAGAGGAACACGAACCTCACGCCCACGGCCAGCAGCTCTCCCGACCTGTCGCGGCCGCGGAACGTATCGCCCACGCTGTCAGAACCCGCGCAGTCCACGTCCAGTCCGGACGGTGATGGCAAGTTCCCCGGCTACGTGTACTGGCCCAACGCAGGCATCTACATGCATCCCCTAGCTTTACAAACACAACTCTTGTACTACCAAAGGCTAGCAGCCGCCGGACAACTGCCCTTCTCCGCTGAAGGAGACAATAGGGCGCCGACGTCGACGCCTAACAGTGTCAGTGAAGTGTCAGAGAACTCGTCGATAGACGATAACAAAAATAAATTAGTGCTCAAACAAATATCAGAACTGTTAGACCCTAAAGTGATTAAGCAAGTGGAGGAGGCGAAAAGCAACCCCGGAGCGGATCAAACTAAAATGAAGAGGGTATCCCCTAACCCCGTGCAGGGGCCGGTCAAGAGGAAGCGGTCAGCGATATTCATCCCGCCGATGCCCACCAAGACCAACTCCACCACACCTACCACAGAAGTCAGCATCTGCAAGTTCAAGTTCACGGGGGGCTCCAAACCTTCGTTACAAGAGAAGAAGATGCTATCAGTGGACTCAGGAGGCAACTTCAGGTACTACAGTGGCACCGGGAACAAGGGAAACAAAGGCTACGAATATCTACAAAGGGACTCAAACCAAGGCAAAAACGCTAAAACCGCACCAGAAACCTCAACATCGCAGCCCAAGCTGGAAGAACAGACAACAGCGCTAAATAAAGAAGACCTCAGTAAAAAGAAGAGGAAATCCAGGAAAAGTCTGCAGAGAGAGAAACTGGAACAAACGTTCAAAGAGAAGGGGTTTTTGATTCAGACGCAGCAGCTGCAGTCGGCGGAGGGTGCGACGTACTGCAAGTTCAGGCAGCTGAGGAAGTTCACCAGGTATCTATTCAGGAGTTGGAAGGATTACCTTCCGGGGGAACTGGAGGAGAACCAGACTACTGAAGCCACTGCACCACAACCCTCGCCTGCGAATGATGGCACAGCCGCGGGAGAATGGGGCTGACCGGACAGAACCAGGACTTAGAAATCACTGTGGTGCCTTTCTTCAGGCTAGGATCGAGCTGTATACGAAGTTGATATTGAAATCAGGCTGTTGTACGTAATGTAGGTCATAGTGACCAAGGAAACCTAAGATTGTATATAATGTGAAGTAATTGGGAAATCGGAAGCTGGAGAATTAACATGGCCGCTCAGCGGTACAATAATGCATTTAATAATCGTGTTTAGTGAGATTTTAAAACTATTAATTTGTGTTGTTTTGTTCTTGATCGCCACTCCGTCCATATTGAATGGTTATTATGAATTAACTGTCGTATCTTCGCTTCGGTGTATATTATTGTTGTTAACTACAAATAAGTAAATGTTTTATACGATGGAATTATAATTGAGATGTATGATTGTGTATTGTCGTCAAATATCAACGTGCGCGAATTTATAAGTTTGTGACCAACAACCTATCACAGCGCGCACGTTGTGTTGTTGAACAAAGTACTGAAAATGTGTATAATTTATATTGATACTCTATTAAATACAAATATTTATTTCATGTTAGACAAGTTTTGTGAAGACTATTTATACTTGATAGCAGATATATCACGGGCGCCAATAATGTTGTTAAACCACACTTAAATGTACGAATACTAACATAACTAGTCACGTGACACCTCTAACTTAGCTGTACGTAGGTAGGACAATCGGCAAACTGTACATATTTGCGAACCAGAGGCATTCTAGTCATTAATGTTAAGTTTTATACATCGTTGTTATTAACTGCTGCTGTATATTTAATATTATCATTTTATTTAAAAATGTTTTCGTAATTTTATATAAAAACTAAAAAGTAAAACAAACAGAATTGTATACAATAAACTTTATTGCAAACACAAACACTTGATTCCGTGATTAAAATACAAAGTGAAATAATGAAAACAGGAATGTAATATACCAATTAAAAACATTTAACCGAATCAATATTTTGTATGATTTTAACAATAGGAAAACCCATACTCGAGTATACTCGACGTGGTTGTACGACAACGTTTATATTTGTTACAAATATCCAAGAGTCATGCAACTAAGTTAGTATCAACATATTAGTAAACAAATGCACTTTATTTGGTCTTTGTTGCCGAAAATGGAACGTCATTTTGTAAAGACGAAAAAACGTTTTATGTAAAATATATAAACTTTAAACAGTACTCTATATTCCAGTACAGGCAACAAAGCATCACTACATACCAATTAACAATAGTCCGCTTGAGGCGAACCTTTTACTTGCTGATACAAAAATAACTATAAAATATACTCTTACACACTAACCTTCAAAAATGTATCTAAAACACTTCACCTGCTTCCAACTTGTGCGAAACGTCACACTCAACAAAGGCACAGATATATAATTATAAACTATACGAAAAAGATCTTTAACATACCGTAATATTGATTATTACGAGTTATTTTACTTAACATTAGACAATGTTTGTCCTTAGGAACTACAAAATTTTCTCAAGCTGCTGCTCAAAACATTGGACCATTTAAAACCATAGATTTCGACCGGAATGACTGCCTGCAGGAATGTTAATTTTGATATTTTTTAATTCAAACATCTATGATTGCAATATTGCAAATATTTCACAGTTAAAACTTTGTGCGCAAATGATCAATAGATAACAAGTAGTAATTTACAAATCACATAACAATCGAGAGTATCAAATCGATATAAAAGTTGAACAAAATGCGAACGGATAATCGATTATTCGAAGTTGGATCCGAGTTGCTAAGAATTTTATCACATTACAATATGCGAGCGTCGTCGTTTACTAATGATGTTACGCTTACACGGGCAACACAATTGCGCAATTCTCGGCGATTCCGAACAATTTTCAGCTATTTCAAGATATTCAGTCCTTTCACAGTTATTCTACGCTTGACAGTAGCAACCCAACGGCAGCCAAGACAGGAATAAAGATCACTGTGATTTTAACAATGATGGAAAGTTAGAGGAAAAATGACTGTGGAAGGACTGCAGAAATTGCCACGAATAGCGCAATATTAGTCGGTCGTGTAAAGCGTAGTTGTGATGTAAGAACGCATACATGTTGACATAGAGCGTACTACTAACTGGTCACGGTCCGCCCGCAGCCCGCAGCGCCAGCCAGCTAGGCCCGCAGCGCCAGCCAGCTAGGCCCGCAGCGCCAGCCAGCTAGGCCCGCAGCGCCAGCCAGCTAGGCCCGCAGCGCCAGCCAGCTAGGCCCGCAGCGCCAGCCAGCTAGGCCCGCAGCGCCAGCCAGCTAGGCCCGCAGCGCCAGCCAGCTAGACCCGCAGCGCCAGCCAGCTAGGCCCGCAGCGCCAGCCAGCTAGGCCCGCAGCGCCAGCCAGCTAGGCCCGCAGCGCCAGCCAGCTAGGCCCGCAGCGCCAGCCAGCTAGGCCCGCAGCGCCAGCCAGCTAGGCCCGCAGCGCCAGCCAGTTAGGCCTGCAGCACGAGCTGCGCGGCGGCGCGCACGTGCGGCGCGGAGATGCCGAACCGGTCCAGCAGCGCGGCGGGCGGGCCCGAGCGCGGCACCTCGCGCACGCACACGTGCTTCACGATGACGTCACGCTGCATGGCCAGCGCGGAGATCACGGCCTCGCCTACTCCTCCTGTAATGGAATGTGGGTTTGTTAGAAAACTGACACGTTGCCCCGCATAATCGGCCGCCGACTGCGAGTTCAAAATGTTTTGCGTCATAAATCTTCGGCTCGGTCGATATGTACGAGGTATTGCGGCATGTGTAGAATCACCAGCAGAAGAACAACTAGTTTGTGATCCTACATACCGACGTTTAAATGTGTATTATGCGCGACGATGAATGTTTTGAAAAAAATGCCATTCGGTCCTGTTTCTTGGAAGGATCAAAAAAACTCTATCAGAACAACTGAGGTTTGAGTACTAGAAAAGTTAGAAATCGCTAAAACCTTTCCCATGCGTGGAACTCGTAAGATACACAAAATCAAAATCCTTGAAAATGCCAATTGTTTGAAGAAGAAATATTAAACATTTCTCACAAAGGTTACAAGCTGGTATGGTGTAGGGGTCTCCCTTGTTTGCCCGAAAGGAATTTGACAAATTTTCATTTCCCAAAAAATGTTTCGCATAATTTCATTTGCCAAATTATTACTTAGCAAAAAATCTATTGACAAAAAATTGTAACGCAAACCTAATGTTTGGCAAATGAACGTTTAAACTATAACTTGTTTACCAACTAGTACTTTTAACATTTTTCATTTAATCAAATGTTTCAGTTGGAATAACAGTTTTTACGCAAAATCAAATAAGCCAAATATTTAGTATCGTCAGTTTTCAATTCACCCTTTCCTATTCAGTCAAATGCTTCAATGACAAAAATGTGAACTGCTAAGTGGGTAGGAGGTAAATCAAAAATTCTAAACAGGTAATAATAATATGAATATAGGGCCTCACCCCGCTCTCCTTGGCTAAAGAGAACTGGCGCAAGCCAGTAGTGCTTGACACCAATGATCGCATGGAAGTATGGCAAAGTAAGGAGCTTCACGGACGCTTTTACCGGGCCCTACATGGACCCGATGTAGATTTACTAGCGTCCGTAGCCTGGCTGCGGTTCGGTGACCTCTTTGGAGAAACCGAAGGTTTTGTCTGTGCAATTATGGACGAAGTTATGATGACGAACAATTACCGGAGATTTATTGTGAAAGACGGCACGGTTGACATCTGTCGGGCATGCCACCGGCCCGGGGAATCAATCAGGCATATTATCTCCGGGTGTTCTCGTCTAGCTAACGGAGAGTACTTGCATAGACACAACCTTGTAGCTAGGATAATACATCAGCAACTTGCTCTGAAATACAACCTTGTGGAATCGGAGGTGCCGTACTACAGGTATGTGCCCGACCCAGTTCTCGAAAATGGAAATATCACATTGTACTGGGATCGATCCATCATCACTGACAGGACTATTGTTGCCAATAAGCCTGATATAGTGGTGGTGGATCGATCAGAGCGGCGTGCAATGATTGTTGACATAACCGTCCCGCATGATGAGAACCTCGTGAAAGCCGAGAAAGATAAACAAATCAAGTATCTTGACTTGGCTCGCGAGGTTGTCGACATGTGGCATGTGGACTCAGCAATCATTGTGCCGATAGTCGTGACAGCCAATGGCTTAATAGCCAAGAGCCTCGACCAACACCTGAGGAGGCTCTCGTTGGGCAGCTGGATCAAGGGCTTGATTCAGAAAGCGGTACTTCTGGACACGGCTCGCATTGTCAGGAGGTTCCTCTCTCTGGAGCCCTGACCGCCGGTAGCTTGGACCCTGTTCCCGATACCGGTGGGCTACTATTTTTTATATTTTTTAATGTTTTTTTATCTTTTTGTTTATAAAAATATTTAAAAATGTAATTTGTAGGTATTTAAATGAAATAAAGGATATGAATATTAACAATTTTTTTTCTATATAATGTAGTCGTTCCTGGCACTCGCCGGCCGCTGCCGCGGCACCGCTCGCTTCGCTCGCTCGGCTCGTGCGTAGGAGGTCACAGTTTTAACCTAACCTACCCATTTTTTTTAAAGAAGAAATTAACCTAATCTAAATAGTTGAGTTCCGGGTAACTTAAAACAATATCTTTTTTCTATTAATGCAAGTCGTGTCTGGCACTCGCCGGCCGCTGCCGCGGCACCGCTCGCTTCGCTCGCTCGGCTCGTGCGTAGGGGGTCACAGTTTTAACCTAACCTAACCTAAACATTTTTTTTTTAAATAAGTAATTAACCTAATCTAAATAGTTGAGTTCCGGGTACCCTACTAAAAACAATATCTTTTTCCTATTAATGCAAGTCGTGTCTGGCACTCGCCAGCCGCTACCGCGGCACCGCTCGCTTCGCTCGCTCGGCTCGTGCGTAGGAGGTCACAGTAAAACTGTGACCTCCTACGCACGAGGTAGGCACGCTCCTTAATCTAACCTAATTACCAAAAAATGCTATTTTTGCCTTAACAAATCATTTCACCAAACGTTTATTGTCTGAAGATTGTTTGCTGTAATAAATCATTTGATTATAGACCAAATGCCATAATGACATTATACTTGGCAATATTTTGCCAAGTAAAAATTTGACCAAATGAAAATATGCGAACTAAAATCATTCGAAATATTGCAATGGTATAAAAAAAGGTTGCTAAAATTTGTTTGGGTAATGAAATTTTGGCAAAATCTTTTCGGCAAAACGGCAGGCACCCATAGTGTAGGTTAATGTTTTGTACTACTCTCATAAAACGAGCACTTACGTTTTTTTTTTCCTTGTTAATACTAGTATATATCTTAATTATCGTTTGTCTGAATTCTACTGCCCACATCGCCCCACGGGGAGCGCGCGAGTACGACACACAGTTACTATTGCACGACCACAGACAATGTACTACATGCAGTACATCATTACACTATAATAATAATTCCTTTAAATGAAATAAAGGAAATAATAATAGTTGATGACGACAAAAAATTTTTTCCGTATATTTTCTAGTATTTTTCAAACATTAATAACTACGAAAGAATGTTTTAATATGTACTCTATACCATTTTTGAAGACCAATATTAGCATCATTAACTTTACATTGGTAGTATACCATGATGCAAGAAAATCAAATACGCAGATGACACAGAGATGTTGACACGAAGTCGGGCACGACAACTTCAAACCACACACCCAACACCTTCGGGTTCGTCGCTCAGCTCCGCCTCGCAACGGCTGGAAGCTGCTCCAGACGTGAGTCCAGTGACATCGGCCGCTGCAGTTGCGTCGAGCTCGAGCGACGAGTATTTCTCTCCGCCCACGACGCCACCACCTGCTCGTCGACGGGGAGGACGCCGGCCGCCGGACGGCTTAGGACCTCGAGGCCCACCGGCCTCTGATAGGGTCCCAGCTCTCGGCGGAAGTGTGCAGCGCATGAGATGGACACGATCCATCAATGAAAATGTCATGCGCTCATACTATGGGGCTACAGAGGGGGGAAACAATCTGACCGCGTACCGTGTTCGGATGCTCTCTCTTTTTCAGGTGCTTGAGCCAACGTTACGGCACAACGACTGTCGGATCAGGTGCGGGTCATCCAGCGTAATCACATGCTAGATGACACTGTACTTACTTGATCGCCTGCGAAATGAAATGCAGAGTAGCCATGTCATCGCCCCCCAGTCGCAGACTGCTGTAGTACTACCGCAGCACAACACAAGTCATGCTGACGAGGGGAGTAATGACAGGGCTACAAACGTAAGTACCCAGTGCAATGAGGAGTGCTTTGGAGGGTGCGATTCAGGAATATCGGTTCATGTCGCCTGAACTCAGGCCACGCTTACCTCGTTGGCCCATGCATAACAAAAATAGGGCGCTGGTCCTGGATTCGCAGTTGTCAAACTATTTTGATACCTGCGAAGACCTCATCGATGCTCATTCGATTCTGTGTTGCGCGGCTGTAGCGGCATGTCGTTTAGCTCACGTCAAATTTACCAATGACTCTTAGAGCTACACGACCGAAACCAGCCGTACTAGCTTGGCAGTGCAGGATTGAACGCCCTATTGGATTTAACTAATCTGCTTCAGGGAGGGCAATACTCGCCCTAGAGTGATGCGCTTTGTGAGACGGGCGTTCTCAGGGACTGATATCAGTCCTCTAGACTATATGTCTTGTGTCACAGAGCGCATCGACTTCCTGAAGCAGAAAGTGTATGCATGGGCGAACCGTATTCGTCGGTATAAGCGGCGAGTAGAGCGATACACTCAGAATCGCACCTTCCAGAGCAATGAAAGGTGGGTTTATGGGGGTTGGGAGCGGCCGGACCAAGGTGTGGCTGACACGTGCCTGCCGGACGATGATGCCATGTGTTCCTTTTGGCGTAGTATCTGGTCGGTGCCTGTCAGTCACACCGAAGGTGATTGGGCTCGAGAGGTCGAGCGAGCCTGTGATACAATACCAGAAATGGAGGCTATTACCATCTGCCCCCAAGATGTAGCTCGTGCAGTCCGTTCGTTACCTAACTGGAAGTCTCCAGGGCCGGACGGGCTGCACCACTTTTGGATTAAATGGTTTTCAAGGTCGCACGCTCGCTTGGCATCTCAGTTCCAGACTGCTTTGGAGTCTGGTTCGTTCAACCCCAATTTCTAACCACAGGAGTTACCCACCTGCTCCATAAATCAGGTAGCACCGCGGAACCCAAACATTATAGGCCTATCGCGTGTATACCGACGGTCTATAAAGTTCTTACATCCATTTTGAAAGCTAAAATTAACAAACATAGACACCGACTCCATAATGTCTGCCTATCAAAACGGATGTAAGAATGGGTCCCGCGGTACTAAGGAGCTACTCCTCATTGATATGGCCATTAGCCAACAGGTTCGTCGTTCCCGATAGGATCCGTCGACATGTTGGATAGATTATAAGAAGGCCTATGACTCAGTACCACATACATGGCTCATGTATGTGGTACTGAGTACTATAAAGTGGTACTATAAAGTGTGGTTGGAGTTGTATAAAGTAGATACAACTCTGCGCACCTTCCTGGTGACGTGTATGGGGTAATGGAGGACGGTCCTTCGCTATCCAGGGTGTCGAAATATCCAGCGGAATAGCGAGCCGATAAAGATCGAGCGAGGCATATTCCAGGGCGACAGTATGAGTCCCCTTTGGTTCTGCTTAGCCTTGAATCCTCTAAGCACACTGTTGGAGGATTCAGGTCTAGGCTACCGGCTGAGGAGAGGTGGTCAGATTATATCGCACCTCCCCTACACGGATGACCTAAAACTCTTTGCTCCCAACAATTTGCAACTGCGCCAGCAAAATGGAATTTGGTGTGGACAAATATGCGGTCATGCATGTAAAGCGAGGGGAGATTGTGGAATCCGTGGGAACTCAACCCTCGGATTCCACAAACCTTAGAGCCATCTCCGCATCCGAAACCTATAAGTATTTGGGTATGTCGGAAGCGTTGGGCATCAATGTTACTGACATGAAGCAATCGTTGAAGGAGCGCTTCTTTGGCCGCCTGAAAAAAGTATTTAATAGTATTTTATCAGGCGAAAACAAGGTGCGCGCCTTCAACGGTTGGATCATGCCGGTTTTGATGTACTCTTTCGGCATACTCAAATGGACTCAGACTGAACTCGACGCCCTGGATAGGAGGGTCCGTACGCTGCTGACTGCAAATCGAATGCATCACCCACGGTCATCGGTAATGAGGCTGTTTATCCCGCGAAAGTGTGGTCGAGGCTTTTTAAACGCTAAGAACCTCCACAATCGCGAGATATGCAGTCTTGGGAATATTTCCTAGAAACCGAAGTGGGGATACTTCGAGATGTAGTCGCGGTGGACAAGGCCCTCACCCAGCTTTCCTTGGGTAAAGAGAACTGGCGCAAACCAGTAGTGCTTGACACTAATGAACGCATGGAGGTATGGCAGAGTAAGGAGCTTCACGGACGCTTCTTCCGGGCGCTACATGGGCCTGATGTAGATCTACTAGCGTCCGTAGTCTGGCTGCGTTTCGGTGACCTCTTTGGAGAAACCGAAGGTTTTGTCTGTGTAATTATGGACGAAGTTATGATGACTAACAATTACCGGAGATTTATTGTGAAAGACTGCACGGTTGACATCTGTCGGGCATGTACCGGCCGGGGGAATCAATCAGGCATATTATCTCCGGGTGTTCTCGTCTAGCTAACGGAGAGTACTTGCATAGACACAACCTTGTAGCTAGGATAATCCATCAGCAACTTGCTCTGAAATACAACCTTGTGGAATCGGAGGTGCCGTACGACAGGTATGTGCCCGACCCAGTTCTCGAAAATGGATATATCACATTGTACTGGGATCGATTCATCATCACTGACAGGACTATTGTTGCCAATAAGTCTGATATAGTGGTGGTGGATCGATCAGAGCGGCGCGCAATGATTGTTGACATAACCGTCCCGCATGATGAGAACCTCGTGAAAGCCGAGGTCACTTTAACTGCATGTTTTGGGACACAGAGGGCAGGGTAGGAGGTGGAGCATGGTTTGCGACATAGAAACCTTGAATTCAGCACATGATTCTAGACGGTTTTAAATAACCGACGAAACATTTCAACGCCTCATGCGTTGAAATGTCAACGCATGGGTTCAGTGTACTGAATCCACGGTAACAGGTTGCGCGTCGAAGTCCCTGCCATGCTGTATTATGATAGGTTCCTTGTCGAGTTGGTGCCGTCGTGGGCCGACTGCACCCTCGGCCGGTGTTGGTACTGGGGACCTCAACGGCAAGTGTGCGGCGTGGGCCCTGTGAGCGGTGCTAGGGGCGAGGTGCTGGAGGAGTGGGCGGTCACGACTGGGCTGACCGTCCTGAATCGGGGCTCGGTCCACACGTGCGTGCGGCAGCGGGGCGGGTCTATAGTGGACGTATCGTTCGCTAGCCCCGCTGTCGCGCGTCGTGTCCGCGACTGGCGTGTCGCCGTGGAGGTGGAGACGTTGTCGGATCACCGATACATCCGCTTCGACGTCTCCGCCCAGACCACCGTCGCGCGCGGTTCACCGGCCCTCATTTCCGGCGGCTGGCACCCAAGTTGTTGGGCGCGGCTGGGGCGCTGTCAACGCTGCTTCCCAATCTGGGGGGCCCGAGCGCCGCCTGTAGGCGGCTCTACGTGGGGGTCGTGCGATCGATGGCCTTGTATGGGCCTCTGACCTGATGGCTGGCAGTATCGCAATTCTGCGGAAACTACAGAGAGCGATGGTCGTCAGAGTCATCAGGGGATATCACACGATTTCCTACGAGGCGGCCTGCGTACTGGCTGGATCCCCGCCCTGGGACGTCGAGGCGAAAGTACTCGCGTCATTGTGTATCGGTGGCGCGAGGAAGTGAGGGCGCGGGGCGAGCGACTGATGTAGCGACATACGGAGCTGCGTCGGTCTCAGCTTTGCGAGGTCTTGGTGACGGAATGGCGGGACAGGCTCACACGCCCTACCGCCGGCCTCGTCACCACCAAGGCGGTCCGGCTGGTGCTCGAGCGCTGGTTCGGGAGGAGGCACGGCTTCCTGTCGTTTCGGGTGACGCAGGTGCTCTCGGGGCATGGTATCTGTGTCGCATAAACAGGGAGCCGGACGCCCGGTGTCACCACTGCGCGCCGTGCCCTCACCTCAGAAGTAGGCAGTGACCTGTCGTCCTCTCACCCGGCCCGCAGCAGGCGCACCGGGCGTCGGCGGAGGGCGGATAACGCCCTCTTCCAGCCCCCCTAAATGGGTCCAGGGGCGACGGACTCGGGGACGTCCGTCCGTCGATGTGTGGGGGGCGACGGACGTCCCCGAGTCCGTCGCCCCCCACACATCAGGACCCGAGGTGACGGCGCGTAGTGTTCCACGCGCGCCCCTCGCCGACGTCGCGGGGGGAGTCAAACACCTCACTCCCCCCCCTGACCCGAGGAGGAGGCACCAGTCGGGGGTTGCGGAAGGATCTTACGTTCCCGCGACCCCCGGCGTAGGTGTGAGATGGACCACTGGGGTGGTTTTTAGTCAGTAAGAGTCTGACAGACCCCGTCGCCCGCCCCAGGGCGGCGGACATCCATGCGGATTTTCAACAACCAGGAAAAAAAGATTATGGTTAGTCAAACAGCGGTGCAAATGATAGATTAGCGATGGTTAACAATTAAATATAGACCTTTGAATAATTTATTCTTTTGCCCGCGACTTCTTGCGCGGCAAGTCGTAAGAATCGGAATCGGAAAATAAACAATGCAAATGCAGCATCCTATATTTTGACTCGTCAGATAGTTTTGGTGTTCCTTTGATATCACATATTTGTAATACCACTTGTATATGCCTTCCACAAATGATCAGATATATTCGCCGTCATTTTGACGACAGATGGATGAATTATAAAATTCGATATTATTACCAAGTTGTCCATATCATGTCATGGTGTCATGTTGTTGATGTCATATTTATGCTCGTAAATGTACATACTTTATACATAAATATTTTATCCATTCACTAATAATGTACCTGCTGCATGTTATCACTTCAATACCCTTGAGTAATGATAGAGAATATTTAAGGCATAAGTCCGCCTTGCACAAAATTTAATAAATAAAGTGTGTACTGACCAGCCTGGTAGTGATCCTCCACGACCACGACTCTGCCGCCGACGGCCTTGGCGTGCTGTTGTACTGCGGCCTCGTCCAGCGGCTTGATAGTGAACGGGTCCAGCACACGCGCGTCGATACCTTCACCACACAAATACTTATTAAATTCAAAATATTTTATGTCATATAAACCTATACAGGCACTTTTGAAACGTCAGAAGCTGGGTGCACGGTTCCAGTTGGTCATTTCCAATGGAGAAGTGGCAAGAAACCACACGGTTACTCTTTTAATTAAATTAAGAAGTTATAATAGAGAACAATATACACCATAACAAAATTCCAAAAATCTTTCAGGAAAAATAAGCTAAATAATTTCTTAAGTTAACTGTGCCGCACATGAAATGGTAATAGTGACGGCCGCCATGAAAATAACGGCACCGGTGTTTGCTTTTACGGTGTCAAAACGCTCCTTAAGAATTAGAACAACTTATTATTATAAATAGTATTTTCGTGATATCATTCGCCGTTTAATTGCGGCCGCTATGTGGCGGCACGGCTGTATTAGGATACCATAGCTTAGAGGTGCTTACAGTCGTAACTGCTCGATGCAATAGTATTTTATGCAAGCGTCAGTATCACTTAAATTTGTGCTCGCACGAAATCATCATACATGTGCTCAAACACGCTTGTTCTAGCTTGCAGTTACTCGTGGAGGCACCTTTAGTTGAGGCGACGGTCAGCACTTTCTCTATTAATCTATTGTTGTAAAATAAATTCGTAATGTTGTGCGTTACCTTCGGTCTTGAGTTTGTCCGCGGCGAGCAGACACTCGTGCAGAGTGACTCCCGCGCCGATCAGCAACACGCGGTCCTTGGGAGACTGGCGCACTATCTTGCACTGACCCACCTGGAAACATGACGACGAAGACAGTTTCAATAAACAGGTAATCTTGGTTATAATATAACATCTTCAGTATAGTTAGTCTGCAGTATGTTTAGCAGGGTTCGTAAAAATCCGATATTTATGATGAATATCAAAATATCTGATTTTTATCGACATATCGGTAAGTGGCTTATATGTGCTTTAGTTGTAGTATAAAAGTTTGTGTTTGACGTTTTTATTATGAAAGAAACAATTTTTTTTTATTTTTTTTAACAAATATTTATTAGTAGTTTAAACTCATCATCATCTGCCTAGCCTTGTCCCAACTATGATGTGGCAGCTTCCAGTCTAACCGGATGCAGCTGAATATCAGTATTTTACATGGAGCGACTGCCTATCTGGCCTCAACAACCCAGTTACTGGGTAACACGATACCACTTGGTAAGACTGGTTGTCAGATTTTCGGGCTTCTGACGACCCGTAACGACTGTTAAAGACCAACAAATGACAGCCGGGACTAACGGCTTAACGTGCTTTCCAACGTACGGAGGGGTATCGGTATGTAAAGATGGTCACCCATCCACGGACCAACCGCGGCAAGCGTTGCTTAACCTGATCGATCGACCCGTGCGGCTGTTATTACTTAGCTAAACTAATATTAATTTATTAGTAATATTGATTGTTTAGTATAGTGCGCGACTAACTTTGAAGGGCTCGTCGTTGGCGTACAGGATGGCGGTGTTGGGTCGCGACGTGCGGATGTAGCAGATGCCCTGGGTGTTGGCGGCCAGCTCCACGGCGCGCTCGGTCGACACGGCGTCCCTGCGACACGCGTAGGGTCACTCAACTACACTGCGTTAGCGATTTAGTTTCCAAACATGTACTTTTGGAAAAAAAAACATTAATACCTTTACAAATTTAGTTTATGCTATTATTTTAAACATTTTTGTTTTTTCCACCCATTCTGAGATCAGCTTCGTTTTTCGTTATAAACTTGATATTCTTTTATGTGTAAATATCATGAATTTTAAATTAGGATTTGAATCGACTTTAGATTTGAAGCACAATTCCCGTAATTAAGAACATTCAAAATCTAGTCGCAATCACATCTCAGCGACAATCTATGACAAAATTTATGAAAATTAGGGGTATTTTTTTAAAGATTAAGACTAATTAGAATGTGAACGTTCTTAAAAGCCGGGTATCGCCCGTATGTACTCACGAGGGGTAGAACACGGTGGCCGTGGGCACGGCGCGGAACAGCGCGATGTCCTCCAGCCCCATCTGCGACGGGCCGTCCTCGCCGATGGACACGCCGCAGTGCGAGCCCGCCAGGTTGATGTTGGACTGGCTGATAGCGCCCATGCGGATCTGCACACAATATACACGCGGCATAACAAACTGGCGACATATGACATGTGTACTATAGGTAGACCTCTGCCTTACCCTTCGGGAATAAAGTGCGCGATGTTATGTTGTGTGTACTTGTGTAGTAACACATTATTTAAACATCTTTTAACACTTTGCGGGACACTAAACGTAATAACAATAAAACTGTCAAAAAGCGATCACGAGACTGAACGCAACGAGTCGCCAGAACAGGACACAGTCGCCAAATCGCCTATCGTGATGCTACGAGTATCGTGTCTGCTATGTTCCAAACGCTAAGACACGAAGCAGTCGCGGTCATAAAACGTGTGAGGTGAATATTTCGTAGTTTCGCTCTTACATGTTATGACTTCGTCTGCCGCCAAAGATGACATTCAGTAAAGTTACAGCATACTAAACTGGAACACAAATGCTTAAGTTTTATTTTTCTTGTATTTTTATTATTATTATTTGAGTACGTTATTTATTATTTATTTATTTATATATACTTTATTGTACACCACAAAAATACATAACATAAAAATACATTAAAAACTACAAAATATACAATGGGCGGCTTTATCGCATTACTTAGTAGTTATCCCGGCCTTATCGCATTACTTAGTAGTTATTTATTTAATCTTCTCGCACAAAAAGGTACAAAGGCGGACTTAATGCCTTAGGCATTCTCTACCAGTCAACCTTGTTAGTACTTGTAATTATAATTTATTTGAAATAAAATTGTCTGAATGCTACTGCCCACATCGCCCGACAGCGGGCGCGTGAGTACGACACACAGTTACTATTGCACGACCACAGACAATGTACTACACAGTACATCATTACACTATGTAGCGAGTGCTGCACTTATTATGATTATGTTAGTTTCATCATTCTTTTGCCCTTACCCCAATATATTTAGGGTTTGACGCAATAAGTCTTTTTCTTCCATATTTCTATGTTATTTTATGGTTAGTTAAATGTCGAAAATGAAGACGTGCACGTGGCGAGGGGCCGGGGGCTACGGCCGCCAGACATGCCAGCTCTTCTTATAGCAGTGTTATTTTAATGTTACTTCAGTGGGAAATAGATGGAGCTATGAATTTCGTACAGTGCTGTCCTGCCGGTCTCGCGGTCGCAACCGCGACTGCCGAGCTGGGATTCGATTCCCAGGTCGGGCAGTGTTAATAGGTTTCTCCATTAGGAATTTGTCAGTAGCAGCCCGGAGTGTGGAAGTTAAAGCCCCTCGCGCGGCGCGCGGCGGCGACGTTCGGCCTGGAGGGCTCATGTTATTATAGCTCCATCTCTTTCTCACACTGAAGTCGTATTGAAATAATACTGCTGTGAGGAAGTAGTAAGGTCACTGGACCTGACTGCCCTCCCCCCTCCTTAGCTCTTAAAACCTGCCTCTCATACAACGAGCTAGCAAATTAAAAAGTTATGTCTAAATAAGAGACAGGAATTTCTTGATTTGCCCCCTTAGGCCAATGGCTGGGTACACCCGTTCTTATAGACCTGGCTGCCCTCACCTGGTCGAAAGTCCTGGTGAAGAAGGCTGCGAATGTGGACACGAAGACCACGGCGCGGTCGCGACACGCGGCGCCTGTCGCCACACCCACCAAGTTCTGTTCTGCGATGAAGCACTCGATGTATCTGAAAACAACCAGCATTTCTCTATAATATCACTCTTATATCAAGTCAATACTCGTATTCCTCAAAAAAATAGGCCGAGGTGTATTATACAAGTTGTAAAAAGACCCATCACGAAGTCATCTACGCATTCTGTACATCAAAACCTTGTGCGAAAATATTGCTGAGAAACAACTTTTATTTTTCCGCTGTTTTTGGTAGTGCGCAATGTAACGCGCAAAAAAACACTGTGCTAGTGGTGGTACAGGAGTCGTGAGAGTATTTAAGTTAAGTTATAACATTTAAAAACTTGTTTTCGTAAAAAAAATTGAAACTTCTTGAATATCTTCGTAACGAGTTTACAGGTTCCAGTAAAAAAAAAAAAAAAAACATAAAAACGGAAAGAACACCTCGGGATCGTTAAGGGTATTTTACATCGTTATTTAATTATTTAGGATCTACGCAGAAGGAGATGAGGTTTTTGGCGTAGGTATAGGTAAACAAGATCGTTTTCGAATATTTTGTTTAGCTGGTGATCAAATGAATGTGGTTGTGTCGTGTTGGTAAGTACATACCTGTCGGGGTATGCGTTGCGCAGCTTGTCGCTGAAGGTGGAGTTCTTGGTGTCGCCGTCCAACGCGATCACACTGGGAACCAAACAACACATGTTTTTAAATAATAACAAACTTTTTACTTGTAATATTAGAGTTCGGGTCTGTTTCCAGTCTAACGAGATGCAGCGGACCAGTGTTTTCCACAGAGCGAGTGGTCCTTAGTATAATTATGGCGTTTTTTTAACTTCTTAGGGTCAACTCACACCGAAAGAGCGGCGAAGGGCAGCGAAGCGGAGCGCAGTTTCAGTTTCATATGAATTTTAACTTTATTATCATTACCATAATACTTATTATCGCATGAGAATCGCGTTTATGGAATTCCCCGGAATTCCTGCGGCGCCGCGGGCATCCGCGCGACTCGTTCGAGTTTCTCGTGCGATAATAAGTATTATGGCAATGATAATAAAGTTAAAATTCATATGAAACTGAAACTGCGCTCCGCTTCGCTGCCCTTCGCCGCTCTTTCGGTGTGAGTTGACCCTTACTGCCGTTATAAAATATGCCAATAATTATTTTTTGTTAAAAACATGTTTTAATTGTAAGTAACCTTTGAAGCGTTTGTCTAAATTCTACTGCCCACATCGCCCCACGGGGAGCGCGCGAGTACGACACACAGTTACTATTGCACGACCACAGACAATGTACTACACAGTACATCATTACACTATGTAGCGAGTGCTGCACTTAAGGTAGATTAGTGTATGGTTAGTACTTATACTCCATTAATAATGGTTTGATAAAAGTAATCAAATGGTACTGATTAATCAAGCAATACTGGAGCAACTTGTTAGGCAGTAGATTTTTTTTTCGTTAGCATATATCGTCCCACTGCTGGGCAAAGGCCTCCCCCATATTATTCCACCTTTCCTTGTTCTGTGCCTTCTCCTTCTTCTTAGTAGTAATAGAAAAGATTAAAAAATTATAAGCTTGTTGTTAGTTGTTACCCTAACTAAGACAGATAAAAATGTAAGTAAAGATAAGCGGTTAACTTTGCAGTTTGTTAGTATACCTCCACACACATTGACGTAATCGAATTTTCGGGTACGTATTGCAATATCTAAAATTAAAAGAACTAACGTAAAATAACCTCGTAAAATAACGTTCAAAATACCTAAAATCCCCCGCATTTTGATTAGTTTATCAGATTCGTGGTATAAATGGTGGCGACTTGCCTGGTTTGCTAACAGAGTTTAAACTATTAGACAGCGCTACTGGTTCAAAACTCTTTAACACGGCGTTTCAAAACTGTCAGTTAATTACTAGGAACGATAACTTTATCGAGTCAATAGCTAACCTCATACAAAATTAAACCTGTACATCACCTTACGAAAACTTAGATCTATTTTGGACTTTGTCCGATACAATACGTCACATTTTTGACGTCCTAGTTTGCATCGTATAATATGACAAGTACTAATTAAGGTTAGGTTTTCATAAGTCGACCGTACAATAAAAACAGACCGTAAGTGCTCATACACACGAGCGACCCGCGTCGACGACAGAAGCCGCTGCAGCTGTCGACTCGTCGCTGGCACCCGCCGACAACATGCCGCTCGTGTATTTGAGCACCGTCCTCAAATCCACGAGCGGCACCTTGTCGACGAATGCAGTATGCACACTAAGAGAAACTCACCGCATATTAGTATCAGCGATCTTCTTCAAGCCAGTTCCGTAAGCAAGGCGGGTAGCGACCAGCTCGCCTGCCTTGTAGGCGGGCGGAGAGGAGAGTGTGATGTCTCCGATGTGTATCTTGGGAGCCTCGCTGATGGGAGGCTTGGCTTTCAGGGTGATCGTGTTGTTCTTGATCTGGGATTGCAAGTGCTGTGGAACGGATAGAAAAGTTATACAATTGCTCTTCTTAAACAGTGCGTCACATTTCCTTATAGTCTACATTAGTAGCTAGGTTTACATTAAAAAGCTCAAAAGGATTTGCTAATGAACGCCACACGAGGTCGACCCCGTCTCGGGGAGTCCTTCGGTGGTATTACCACATCAAAATGAACATTACGTTAATAGTGATGGATTGTTATTGTTACAATCGAGAAGTGAAAGTGTTTTGTGTGGACATGAATAAATTAATAAAATTGTGTGTCGCTTGTAACACCGTGGCCGGGAATTGACATGAACTCATCGAAAGGCTAACCAGAGGTGTAGCTATATTATAGTACAGCTAACCAGAGGTGTAGCTATACTATAGTACAGCTAAGCAGAGGTGTAGCTATATTATAGTACAGCTAACCAGAGGTGTAGCTATATTATAGTACAGCTAACCAGAGGTGTAGCTATATTATAGTACAGCTAACCAGAGGTGTAGCTATATTATAGTACAGCTAACCAGAGGTGTAGCTATATTATAATACAAGTAACCAGAGGTGTAGCTATATTATAATACAGCTAACCAGAGGTGTAGCTATATTATAGTACAGCTAACCAGAAGTGTAGCTATATTATAGTACAGCTAACCAGAGGTGTAGCTATATTATAGTACAGCTAACCAGAGGTGTAGCTATATTATAATACAAGTAACCAGAGGTGTAGCTATATTATAATACAGCTAACCAGAGGTGTAGCTATATTATAGTACAGCTAACCAGAAGTGTAGCTATATTATAGTACAGCTAACCAGAGGTGTAGCTATATTATAGTACAGCTAACCAGAGGTGTAGCTATATTATAGTACAGCTAACCAGAGGTGTAGCTAAATTATAGTACAGCTAACCAGAGGTGTAGCTATATTATAGTACAGCTAACCAGAGGTGTAGCTATATTATAGTACAGCTAACCAGAGGTGTAGCTATATTATAGTACAGCTAACCAGAGGTGTAGCTATATTATAGTACAGCTAACCAGAGGTGTAGCTATATTATAGTACAGCTAACCAGAGGTGTAGCTATATTATAGTACAGCTAACCAGAGGTGTAGCTATATTATAGTACAGCTAACCAGAGGTGTAGCTATATTATAGTACAGCTAACCAGAGGTGTAGCTATATTATAGTACAGCTAACCAGAGGTGTAGCTATATTATAGTACAGCTAACCAGAGGTGTAGCTATATTATAGTACAGCTAACCAGAGGTGTAGCTATATTATAGTACAGCTAACCAGAGGTGTAGCTATATTATAGTACAGCTAACCAGAGGTGTAGCTATATTATAGTACAGCTAACCAGAGGTGTAGCTATATTATAGTACAGCTAACCAGAGGTGTAGCTATATTATAGTACAGCTAACCAGAGGTGTAGCTATATTATAATACAGCTAACCAGAGGTGTAGCTATATTATAATACAGCTAACCAGAGGTGTAGCTATATTATAATACAGCTAACCAGAGGTGTAGCTATATTATAATACAGCTAACCAGAGGTGTAGCTATATTATAGTACAGCTAACCAGAGGTGTAGCTATACTATAGTACAGCCACATTTCGCCAGCTATGTTTAACTCCCATGTAATAAGAGGCGAGCCTATTGTCATTAACAGGGCACACGTCTACACTCCAGGCAGCAGCCATAAGAGCCCATTCTCAGTGATCGTGCTTGCGACCAGTCAGAGGAGGCAGTCATTAAATTTCATAGATACCTAAGAAATAAATACACGTGTATGAATGCTACTGCCCACATCGACCGCGGTCGCGTAAGTACGACAAACAGTCAATGTTGCACTAGCAGATAATAAAGCATCATAGTTAATTCCTGCATTATTTAATATATAGTCAGTGCAGGTCATTATAATAAAATGGTTCAGTAGTTTTTGAGAAATCCGCAGATGCAACCTTTTTCTAAAAAAATCAGTTAATAAAGTAAACAGCAATTGTGATGTCAACTATCACGCTTGAAAATCCTGACGGTCTATTATATAAAATCTCATCGTGGAAACTTGAATATATGTAAGGTGAAGTGAGCTGTCGTTCCACCAGCAGTGCGATTCTGTAACCATCTCACCGTGAAAACTTAGGTGAAGTGAGCGTGGAGTGAGCTGTCATTCCAACTAATGCTAGGGATTGACACTACTGACAGCTCACATCAAGCTCACTTCACTTGAGTTTTCACAATGAGATTTTTACAGAATCAACTGGCTGATGCACATTGTTGACAGTTCACTTTATATAGTTTTCACGGTGAGTTTTTTTACAGAAAGATTTATCTTTTGACAAATCTTTGGCTGGACTAGATATTGGCGCCGATTCCCTTGTTCACAAACTAAACTAAATTTAAGTTCAGTGCATCTTTTTCTTTCTATTTTATTAAGAAAAGGACGGAAGATAAATATTAGTTTAGTCCTGACAAATTAAGATACTCCATAGACAGTTTAGACGTGATTAAAAAGTTGGCAACTAAAAATACGTCAACTTACGTCAGGCGCTGACTAATTTGACAGGACTAAACTTATATAATATCTTCAATATTTATCTTCTGTCCTTTTCTTAATGAAATAGAAAGAAAAAGATGCACTGAACTTAAATTTAGTTTAGTTTGTGAACAAGGGAATCGGCGCCATTAAGTAACTACGAGGAAAAAAGTTGTTTTTAAACATACCTTAATAATTTTGTCACCATCCCCACCCAGGGCCTTTCCATGCCAGTTCTCCAGATCCTCAATGCCGGGGAAGCCTTTACCCTTGAAGGTCTTGGCGACGATCGCGGTGGGCTTGCCTGCGACGGAGGCGGCCTCGTCGAAGGCCTTCACCAGCTCCGACACGTCGTGCCCGTCCACCACCAGCGAGTGCAGGCCGAAGGCCTTCATACGGGCGTCGTACACATCCAGCTGGGGGGAGATTGTGGTGCTGAGTAATGTGAGAATAAAACTAGGCAGTAGCGAAATATTACATCTTAATGGATAATGTACTCAAGTAAAACTTGAGAACTCAGTAGATGACGTCAATACACTATAAATTGTTTGCATTTGGCAGAGAGCGAATAATGTTTCAAATTTGTGCGAATTGTATCCGTGATCGCCATTCAAACAAACAATTTTGGGGTTGCTCTCAGTAGGTGCATCCACTGGCTTAAAAACATTACATTGTAGCATTGGTAAGATTATATCGCATGTTTGAACGAGCTTCCGTGAATGAATATGAATGTTGATAATAAAAAAAAAATTCAGGTGTATATTATTCTTCAGTCATCGGAAAACGCATAAAAATACGCTTCGTTATTTGGTTACTAAAGCCGTCGGCATCCATCATATTTGTTCATAAATAAAAGATGACATGTATTCAAGGTCAATCAATACTGACACCCTAACACATATCGACAAATACAAATAATCATTGATCGGTTGAATCATACTTGATTAACAGCTAACTAAGTAAATGATGTGTATCAAATGTCAATATAACGTACCGGGCACGCTGGGTTACTAAACACAATGTTATCTAATCGGGTAGTGCAGGTACACAGGACATAATCTGGCGCAACTTAGAACGACCCGACAGAACACTCGCTGTGTGTCGCTAGATCATTTGTATGCACTAAACTAAAACTATGACGCCTTTTGCGTGTAGAAGCAAATTATTCGTGTCAAATTAAGTTGAAATACAGCTTCCTTATAGAGGCCTGAATTTCTAAATGAATGTCCGATTGTTTAAGGCGAATTACCTATCCCTTCTTACTATCATATGTTGGGCCGGCTTCCAGTACAACCAAGATGCAGCTGAATACCAGTATTGTAAATAGTGCCAAGAGTGTCGCCAAGAACATGGCGTTTTATAACTTTTTTCTAGATTAGATTAGATTTATTATTTATTTATTTAAACTTTTCGCACAAAAAGGTACAAAGGCGGACTTAATGCTTAGATTCGATTTCTTTATTTGTTTAAACATTGTACACATACGTCATCGTCACTTTCCTGCCCTTACTCCAATCTATTTGGGGTCGGCGCCCCGTCTTTTCTACCCTCACATAATATATAATTAAAATAAATATATAACATAATTATGCCTTTTAAAAATGGAACTACCATTTTTAAAAGCTTGTCTGAATGCCCACATCGCCCCACGGGGAGCGCGCGAGTACGACACACAGTTACTATTGCACGACCACAGACAATGTACTACACAGTACAACATTACACTATGTAGCGAGTGCTGCACATAAGGTAGGTTAGTTATGTTTAGTACTTATGTTCCATTCAAAATGGTTTGACAAGAGTCATCAAACGGTATTGATAAGTCAAGTAATACTGGAGCATCTTGTTGGGTAGATTAGTAACAGGGTTTAAAATTATAAGCTTGTTAATATTATATCGAAAGCAATGCTAGTTACTTTAAACCTAATAAAAAATTTAGTCAAAATAAGCGAGTTCCCTTTTGAGTTCGTTAGTATACCTCCAAAACACATCGTCGTACATTACGACTATTGGTAGGTACTACACACTGCGCCAATCGCGCCGCTCATCAAACTCGAGGAGGCGATGTATGCCTGCTCTAGGTGTACATAATCGGATGTTGTCTATTCGACAGTGCTGTTGGTTCGAAAACTTGACATATAGCGTTTTATAACCGTTACTTACGAAAGAATTTGAGCATAAATAAATACCTACATATATATATTATATAATATATAAAATATAATCATACTCGAATTAGACTCAAATAGGTAAATGCTGTGAACCAAATATCCGTATCACACGACATAATATTGTATGGTTATTAAACACAATGTTATCTAATCGCGCAGTACAGGTACGTATACGGTATAATCTGGCACAACTTAGATCGAACCGACACTCAGCGAGTGTAAAAAAAAAAGTAGATTTATTTTTAACCCCCGACGCAAAAACGACGGGGTGTTATAAGTTTGACGTGTCTCTGTGTGTGTGTCTGTCTGTGGCATCGTAGCTCCCGAACGGATGAACCGATTTTGATTTGTTTTTTTTTTGTTTGAAAGGTGAATTAGTCGGGAGTGTTCTTAGCTGTTTGATGAAAATCGGTCCAAGATGGCCGCCGCCACAAAATGGCGGATTACTTACGTATTTTTCACAACTCCCTCAATATGGGTACCAAATGAAAGGTCTTGACTAGTAGAATACTATACACTATGACAAATTTCAAATCCAAGATGGCCGCCACCACAAAATGGCGAATTACATTTTTTTTTTAAAACATGCATCAACATATCAAGTTCTCCAATTTTTTTTTTATAGTCAGCCTGCTTTACCTATTGTGGTGAATTTGTGAAAAATAAAAACTGTTTTCTTCTTTCACATACCTGATGCTGCAGCGAGGTAGGTTCTGACTGGCCGAGCCTGTTGACGTCGAAGATGACCACCAGGTTGTCTAGCTTGTAGTGACTCGCGAAGTGCAGCGACTCCCAGATGCTGCCCTCGGCCGCCTCGCCGTCTCCCACCAGGCAGTATACCCTGGAATGTGGAGAAATTTCTTAGAAAATAATTGAATACGAATAAGTTATTTTATTTCCATTCATTGTTCTTCTTCTATGCTGATTTATTTATTAAAACCTAATGCACATGTCTTAGTTAGGCATTTTCTACTATGCTGTATTTTCTGTATATTTTTTCATTTATCATAACTTACATACATAATCTATTTCCAAAAGTCATATTTATTTGTAATCCACTATATCCTCACCTGTAAGGCGCCTGGTCGAAGTACTTGCCGACATAGGCCATGCCGGCTGCTACAGCGAGCCCTTGTCCCAGCGAGCCAGTGCCCACATCCACGAAGTTCAGGCGAGGAGTGGGGTGGCCCTCCAAGTCGGAGTCCAGCTTGCGAAGGTTCTTCAGATCTTCCACGGGGAAGAGGCCGGCCTCAGCCCAAGCCGCGTATAGGATGGGGGCGGCGTGACCCTGTCAGGGTGAAGGTTACTTTAGTAACGAAACATCAGTTCAGTTTCTGCTACAACTTAAATATTTCCATTAAATGCTGAAATAATCTTAGTTTACATGTGAGTGTAGGATGTAATCCGGAACGCATCAATAAGTATAGTAACACAGCTATGAGTGAAAAAGGAAGTGTGTCATGTGTCACGTTTGAAAAAGAAGAGAGATAGACAATACATTACGGTAGAAGATTTCGAGCTAACGAGTAACGACGTCAAGATATAATTTTTTTAACTGATCTGTTTAAACACTTAAAGTCATTAGAAATTGAAACTTTCACCAAGGGAATACAATTTACATTACATTAGACAACATGATAAAAATGCCAGAAGGTTCAAGTTAAAGCGTGGTACACTGCAGTACGACACCAGCGCAACATGACACGGCTCCTATGTAATGGAGACATCGCGAGGTCTCTATTATGATGGAGCATTTTATAGCACGCAATATTAAATGATCAAGATACCGCATTGCTTTGCCCAGGTAATCTAGTAACCCCTCCTGACGAATCGGATAAAAAAAGTATGCATATCGGATTAAAAGTACAGATGCAATGGTGCCCATGGTAAGACTGAACTTGTTTTATGAACAAGAGTCCACTTCACGTTTTAATTTAGAGTATTGAGTGATTACCTTACGAAAACGTTCATCACTATATTGCATACAAACTATAATCAGTCTACAAAATTCCCACTGCTGGGACATAGGCCTTCCCTCTGCGATAGGGAGTGGGCCCTAATCCACCACGCGGGCCCAGTGCGGAGTCACATATCTTCGAATTTTTGGTTCTAAGAAAAAAATTGGAATGTTTGGTTTTTTGGTTTCCTCAGAACGTTTTCCTTCACCGTTTTGAGAGCAGCGCTGATGAAATAACTTACAGAAAGTAAAGCGCCTGCCTGTAAATGAAAGTTAAATGTTTACCTTGGACAGAATGAACCGGTCGGCCGAGGCGTCGCGCGGCGCGGAGATCTTGTAGCGCATCGTGTTGAAGAACAGCACCGACATGATCTCTGCCATGGACGCGCATGATGTCGGGTGGCTGTCAACAAGAGGATGAGGACGTGTTGTTAAAGGAGTAATAGAACAGTAACTGAATGAAACACCAACTTTACGACGTTTGTCATAGAGTTGAAATAAGCATTGTAAGGTAGAACGCATTCTAACTAGGTGTAGCAATGGTCTTCACAGGGTTGCTGATAGCAGCTGGATGTAAGAAGCCAAGGATCGAGCTGATGGAAATGATGATGATGAAATTGGTTACATAACAACAGAAACACATATCTTCCAGTGTGGAAAACATTACTTGCTGGCTCTAACCGTAGGGAAGATGACTACTGTATGTTGATTAAACCTTGGCGTCGTCTGTCGGTCATTCAGCTTTAATTTAATTATTCCTAAAATGAATGACTTCTTTTTTAATTTTGGCGAAATAGCATACTGTCCGTTTTTGTGCCAAACCTTGTAACCATGACCAAGTGATGTAGACCGAGACTTTAATGAAAGGCAAAACACTTGTTTTTAATTGTAACTATAGTAGGTCTAGGTAGCACCAACTACTTATATAAGCTACGTTTTATATCACAACTTCACAATAACAATGATAAGATTACGAAATATTAGAATATTTACTTGAATTCATTCAAATACCCTAGTTGTAGCCTCGACTATATTAAAACGTTAATAAAAAAAAGTTGTGAAATACAAAAAGTATTGCATCGACCGGGAATCGAACCCGGGCCGCCCGCGTGGCAGGCGAGCATTCTACCACTGAACCATCGATGCTCATATCTTCTAATTCGAAATTATCATTTGGTTTCTAGTGCTGTGCCATTAATTATTATTTCAACATGTAATAGTTGAGACATTCATAATCTAATAAACTGAAGTAGCGTTTCGTATCTGTTTATGTGATCTGAATTATAGAAAAAAAACCTTTTTACAGTCTTTTGGAGTTTGAGTTTCATAAGTTATTAATGACGGGTAGAATGGGGGATTCTACCCGTCATTAATAACTTATGACTGGTGCAAGTGACTAAATCGCCCACCTGTATAATAAGAAATCTCGTTTTGTCAAGTACTAAAAAACTTGTAATTTTATAAATAGGTTGAAGTACACAACATACAGCAAATCATTTTGTCACCACTAAAGCACTTACCTTGCTAAGTATAAGCGTAAATATCAACTCGATATGTAGGTAATAAATAAAGTAAACTAGTGTGTGAATGCTACTGCCCACGGCCGACAAGGCATCGGCGTGAGTACGACAAACAAGTTGATGTGGCACTGTAACTTTACACTCATCTATGACATGCAGATTTTGTGTAGCTGAGAGTTTTCGTGCTGTAGGTACTGTCAGAACATTGTATATATAATGCTATAGTAATGGTGATAAACGACTGCCCTGCCAATTCATTAACGGGTTAATTTCATGGGGTTAGCATTACGGGACTTATGCTCGTTTTCACTAACACTAGGCGATACCTAAATTAATGCCTAAATAAGCGCGCTTTTGGATTTTCAACGCTTGGCTCACAGTCAAAGTTCGAAATCCAACAGTGCGCTTTTATTTATTATGTATAAATGCAACGAAAGCGGGTGTTAGGTTAGCATAATATGATCTAAAAATTCAAGTATTTTTAGATACAATAAAAATTTTGCAATCACTACATAATGATTCATTTACGTATTTTTAATACATAAATTAATCATAAGCATATTTTCAAAGATTTTCAAATTCTTTACAGATAGAAATCATGTATTCATAGTGTTTTGGAATACATGTGAAACATTGCTATGTCCTTGCGTTGCATTGAGAATCACAGTAACTACAATGTCAGTTACTCATGCATGACCATAATTTACTTACAAGAAAATAATTAGAGATAATTCATGCTTTACTCATCCATCACTTTCCCATTGATAGTACAATAGGCATGCTGCAAATCTAAATAATATATTGTGTATTGGAATAAATAAAAAACAATAAGTACACACGGACTTTAACTATCTTTGATATCTGTTTATGAAAGTGTAATATATATGTATCTTATAAAGGTGAATTAAGCTATTTATTCACCTTTATAAGATAACATCTACTGATACTATAAATATTGGCATGTAGTCACAGTAACTATTATGTATGTCAAGATAATGATAAATATTTCATGATTGTTACTGGTGCTAGCCTTCAAGAGGGTCTGTTGCCTAGAACTTATCCAGATTTCACGATGACTGGATTAGGTTAGGTAGGTCAGGGAAATTACCTACCTAATTGTTACGCAAATTGACACCCAACACTGATTAGCCGTGTTATTACCATTTCATTTAACTGAGACTGGTGTTTTGAATATACGGACAATTTACGTTAGTGGTCAATTTGCTTAACAACTGCCAAGTTGAAAGCCAAATAAAATAGCACCAGCGCGGTAATTGTGTAACACACTATCAATAGCAATGGCTTGCATTTTAACAGTCCAACAACATTCATTGCGTTATTTACATTGTTGTGCAGACACATTTTTCAAACATTAAAGCAATGGATTAGCAACAAAATGATTCAGGTAGTGATCGATAGTGTGTTATGCAATTAGGGCACTGCTAGTGCAAGCCAGTGATATTATAACTTTACAGATAATTGTGTTCCTATACAGTTTTTTTTTTACAAAAGTTAATTTCAAATAAATAGATTACCGTCAGTAACCTTAACTTGACATTACGGAGCACCTTGACAGTTGACGCCTGCTATCAGTTGACCTGACCTGCTCCCTGTATTACAGCCGGTACCCACTCTCTTACATAACGTAAGTTATCTTACAGATAACCGGGTTATTATTAACTGATGACTTATTAATGATTGAACGGAAGCAACCAGAAAAGTGTTAAGCAAGGCAGACTGTACTAGTAAGCATTCTCTACCAGATAATATCTATGTGTTAAAGTCATACACATTCACAACTAATTTCTCATTATATCTCATAGTTTTAGACTATGGAAGGCTGACTAAAAAGTAATATTATTTTAATTAGTTGAGAAACAAATTTCTCAGGAAGTACTTCATTATTATTCATAATTAGTTTCAACTTTTCGCAATAACATGAACATGATGATTCATGCGAAATCATGATTTGGCAAATAATATTATTATTTGGCAAATCCTATTAAACTTCTCAAGAACCATGACAAATATACACAAAATAGAAAGCTAATACAATCTACACATTTAATAGTAGGCATGACTACAAACACTTTAATTATTTTATACAGGTTGGGCAGGGACATGCACGCTAACTATAACCATGAATTCAGCACATGATTCTAGACCGCACCTACAAAAATCAGCTGCTATCAGCTTCACGGTTACTCAGTATGGAAATGATTTAAAAAAAAAAACCAATGAAAAATATCAACACTGTCCAAAATCATGTACTGAATCCATGGTAACAAATTGATGTCCCTGCCACCCTGTATTTGTTATCTTTGATGGTTTTATCTTGATTATTCATTGAAATGCTAAATAACAATAATAATAATCTTTATTGATCATTTTCAAGTATAAAATTTAAAATAATGATATTTACATGAAAAAAAATAAGCAAAATAATCATAGGGCATCAAAAAATTCGTCCGCATCGCTGTCAACAGGAACAGTGCCCAAAAGGCTGGCAGCATTGCCACATATTTTCAAGTATTGCAGTACGTGGGTATATAATTTATACATGGTAAAATTACATAAAAATGGTAAATTTAAATAAATTGTAAAATCTTATCTGATAAGAAGTCTTATAAATTATATTATTGCAAATAGGTACTGTAATGATTGCATTCAACTTGATAGAATGCACTCGGCATTCTTATGATTGGCTAGTGACTAGAAGTCTAGGTAAAGTGAACATAGGCATGTAGATTTTGTAATGAAAGTTAACAGGTTGTTACAGAAAACTTAAATTAGAATGAATAAGTAATTATGAAGGCCATGATTTCAATTAAAATATTTCAGTGAGTACTTAAGCGGACATAACTACATTGCAAGAAAAGTAAATAAGAAGATTAACAAATATATATATTTGGGTAAACAAGTTATGGAAAATTCTTATTAGAATTATATATCAATTTAGCAAAACATAATCTAATACATTGAAACAATCAATTTCTGATAGTGATCAATTTTAAGGGCGATGACCTTGACCATGAGCCATGGCGTGACAACGGCTTCACCTGTCACGTGGTCGCGTCCTAACCTACAATGGAAAATTATGCGACCAACGCCGACAAACGTTACGAAAGTGTGAATGAATTGTTATGTAAGTGACCTATGAACCCAACAGACGGTGATTATGAGAAACCGAATAATTAGTTCAAAATACAAGAAAAAATATTGAAAAAAGTATGCCGAACTGTCGACTGACCTTGCCGATTTTGTCCAATTTGATGTTCAGGTTATAGAAAAATAGCAGGAAAATACACGCTGTAAGATTCTAATAGGCAAGAAATCGACATAGTAACCTTCATTGGACCTTCAATGAAGCGGCGAATGTATAGTAATAAGGTTATCCACTCACCCCGATTTGGATGCGTTAGTAGCAACGATACTGTCGATCCTCAGCTTGTTGGCGATGTCTTTCAGTGCCTGGATGTCAACGTTCTTGTCGCCTTTCATATTGGATATGTTTTTAGCGTTAATTAATCAAATAAAAACTAATAACCACGTTGTTTACGACCGGTCGCTTGCCCGCCGCCGGATTCAATGACAGACAAACGCCAAACAATGAAACAATCGACAACAGCTGTCAGTTTATTGGTGTTTTTTTTTTATTTAACGGTCAACGAACTGATAAAGCAATAAAGCAACAGGTGGATTAATAAACACTTTCAAAGATGAATTTCTATAAATATGTATATTTTTTTTATCCAAGATAAATTTTACGAAAATAGAAATGATTAATTTATTCATCGTAGTTTCAAGCTAGAATGTCACGTACTGCCATCTATATCATTTGAGTTGTAACTATTTTCATCTAGTGCTTCTGTTAAAACACAGATGACGCTCTACAACGTAATGTTGCTAAACGAAGTTAGAGTTTGTATATCAAAACTCTTTGAAGGCGAAGCTATTCAAGCTATGAAACCTCCATAGATAAATGGAACACTATTCAAAATAATAAAAAACAATGGTGTCACTTCTTGATAAATATTTTTCCCATGTAGTTTTACATGGGAAAAATATTTGTTGTTTGTTTGTTGTTGTTGTTGTTATTTGTTTTTTTGTTCTATTTTTTTTTTTTTTAGTTTAATTATATCTCAGACGTTTGTCTGAGATATAATTAAACTTATGTTACAACATTTAAGCCTCCTTATTATCGTACTTTAACATGGTAGCAGAGCGCTGAGTTGCCTGAGGGTACATTCTATGGGTGGATAGCAAAATAAAAGTAAGAATCTTGAATTTTATATGAAAGTCGAACTGTACTACAATAAGTAAAATTTACGATCGTCATCATGCAGTCTGTAGCTGGGGCAGAGATCGACATAAACAAATTGGATGAACAAAATTGGCAAACGTGGAAAATCATGATTACTCGATTACTTAAAAGTTATCCATGTACAACGGATGTTATAAAGGCTACAATTAATATGCCTACTCAGTACTCATCCAGGAGCATTGGCCACACCCGAAATAATAGACAAATTTAAAAGGAGTCAAATAAGTTTGATATGTTGGATAACACTGCGCAAGTACCTAATAAGTACTTTCAGCAAATATGACTCGAGGATATGTTGCACAAGGTGATGAGATTCAGCACAGCAAAGGACATGTGGAATGAACTTGCCAGGGGCTGCAGTCTCGACATTCATAGCGATCGCTTTACGACCGAATTCGGTCGCAAAATCCCGGATTGACAGGTGTAATGTATGGAGTGACAGGACTTTGCGACCGAATTCGGTCGCAAAGCGATCGCTATGAATGTCGAGACTGCAGCCCCAGGTCATACGACGGAGCTACAGAAGATAAGAGTTACGACTTATGCATGAAGTTCTTCAGCTACCAAAAAGATCCTGAGCTTGATATGACCACACATAATTATATCTAAAGTAAAATCTTTGTACTACGACCTGGAATACTGAATTAGAAAGAAACGATTTACCAGTAATCCTGATAATTTGCAAGATACTGGATATACTTCCGGGATAGTTTTTTTGCATTTAAGTCAAGTTGGCTTTTGATGGCAAAACAGGATAGAAACATTGAGAATCTGACAATACAGTTATTGCCTATGAAAGAGCGCTAATCAATAAAGCAGAGTGTAGTACTAATATAAAAGCTCTTGTAGTAAAATCTCAGAAGAGTAAGAACAACTTAAGAAAAAGGAATTAAAGTGTAAATATTGCGGACAGGTCGGTCACATTGTCAAAAAATGTCATAAATGGATTTCCGACGGGAGTTTCGATTCAACTCGATCGGCTTCCACCTAGTGTGAACGACATCAATTTAACAGTTCTGTCAGTTGAATATCCAACAGAAGCAGATAAAAATAGTTGGTACTTAGATAATGGCGCAACTAGTCTTGTTACGAATAGGTCTGTTTTATTTGAAAGCGTTGTATGTTTTGAAAATAATCACACTGTGACTACAGCATCTGGACCAGCAATCAATGCTATTGGCAAAGCAACTGTACGCCTCGATGCTGATGTAAATGGACGAGTCGAACTGCTTCTTTTAAAAGATGTATGGTATATTCCAGCATTACAAATAAATTTATTTTCAGTTCTTGCTGCTCAAGACAAACTACGAATAGTACATTCGAATCCCGCACATAATCATGTACTATGAAGGCAAACGGTAAATAAACAGTGAACGAGAAGCGAATAAAGCTTGGTGGGCTTCATGCACTTAATGTTAAAATTGTCACACCAAAGCAAGAAGTATGTTAATGTTAATGTTGTCACAAATTCACAATCGTTACAATTGTATCATGAACGTTTAGGACATCAAAACAAAAAACATGCAAAAAGGAATTTGACATAAAATTGGACTATAATACAGAATTATGTGAAGGTTATATCAATGGCAAAGCTCACAGGTTGAAGTTCGGAACACGAGAACAAGCGACGAAGCCTGGAGAGCCTATCCACTCTGATTGCGAAAAGATAGTCAAAGTAAAAACAAATTCATTAGATGGACAATACATTCACGACGATTTAATCTGGTCAGATGTTTAATGTCCCCAGCAGCTATAGTTAGTTTGTAGACCTTTTATGCACTCAATTTCCAAATGTCGGTACTTTGTTCTTTTCAAAGACGATTATAGTTGTCAAAAAATAAAAGGCCCGTTTTGACATTGACAGTTCTAGTAGATAATAAAGATCAAATTCGCAAAACACGTGTTCGTTTGTATGAAACTGACAGGTGTCAAGAACGCATTCTTAAATGTCAAAACGGGCCTTTTATTTTTTGACAACTACTCTTATTGGTCGGTATTTCTCGATGAACTTGTGCATTACTATAATTTTTACCCCAATGAGTATTAATTAAGGCCTAAATGGATAATCACCGCCAATGAGTTGCCTGCGGTCTATGTGTGTATTAAGGATCTTACGAGGTAGGAAGTTTTGGGATACACTGCATCTAGTAAGAAATGGGCGGGCAAGTTTGAAGCGAAATTTGACGTATAAACTGGAGGGGCGAAGTTGTGCAAGCAAAAACATTGATACTGGCCATCGATACATTTAAGTACCTACCTATACCTACCTAGTTATGTTTATGTTATAGAAAGTGAGCATATTATGACTAACCGGGCGCAAATTTAGGGCTCGCACTGAGAAATTCTTAAAGTAAAACCCACTGACACTTTACCCGACCTGGGAATCGAACCCAGGATACGACTGGACTAATTTATTAACTAGCTGTAAATAGAATATTGTGGTTCCTAAGTTATGCCCACTGTGTAACAAACAGGTTATACAGACAAATGGCACACGTCTAATTTTATTAAAAGGGGACAAACATTATAGAAAATGTCAAGAAAAGTCGTCCAGAAAAATATACAAAGCGTCAAATAACCAATAGCATTTGTATTAAAAGCACTTGAACATTGTTTGAGTAATATCCGCCAAACGACGCGATCAAACGCCTGTCATATTGAATTGAATCCGAACTACCGGACGCGGGGACATCACTACCACAACCTTACATTTACACCTATTATCACTCTTAGCACAAAAGCTTAAAGTTCAAAATCTATCGAACCAAATTGATAAAAACGTCATATACATGTCAAAGTAATACGTGCAGTTACCTTAATTCTTACTGTGTTGAAATAAGGTTGGTTTTCCAGTGGTGGTGTGTAGTGATTAAAGTGGTGGAGTTTACGATAAAACGAGGGTGGCTATTCTAAATCGCGCTGACGTATCAAGCCGGACCTTTGTTCACCTGACGCCGTTTGCATAGAGAGGATGTGACGACAACGTTAGGGGTTCTTGGTGGATTGTTTTTAATATAGGACTACTATTTCTTCACGAGTAGGAAGACGCGACCTACAAAGATTAAAGAATGACTTACTTAAGCCTGTTCGTCTACAAAAATACCTACATAATTATCATGTGATGCTTATGATTATTACTAATTTTATAAAATTCGTGTAGGATAGAATGAAGTTTTTGCAAAACCATACCTTTCCAAAGATCAAAAAATCGTAAAATCATAAAATGTTAATCAATTAATTTACTTAGTTTCGAGAAACCAGAGTAGGTGTCATAAACATTAAATGAAGCAATCGTTCTTGTATTTACAAAGCATTACTAAAAGTCAATGGTCATATCTTCAAAATCCCATCGCTTGTCCTCCTCGCATTGCCATTTGCTACGTCATAGAGCGATACGTCGGCACTCAGCTACGCGACTACGCCGCTACACAGCTACGACGCTACGCGGGCATAACGCAAAAACGCCGTCTGATAAATAAATATTAAAACAATAAAACTGTTGTCTATGGGCAGGGAAATGGCCGCGCTGGGCACACGGCGCAATGGTGACCATGATTGTGAAGGAGGGGGGATAGTTTTCCCAACAATTAATGAATAGAATAGAATAGAATAATGTCTAATTAAATGTAGATATACAAGTGAGTTGTTACAAAATACTTAATAAAAATTGTTTTATTTTTTTTATTTTTGTGTGCATGTGTTTTAATGAACTTTGAAAAATGAAAAACGCATCGTCAATATAACGAAAATCACTCTTTTACGCGGTATGCACTTGTTTATCTGCATATAACTCTCTTTTACATATCGAAGTTCTTAGATACGTGACTATCGTTACAACCAGGGGGGGTAAACTTCCATACATGTTCACAGCTATTTTTTTAGGTGCGCCATCTATTAATCTTGTTCCTTAAACTTAAGGCAAATAATTCACATAGACGTACTAGATGTCTCTACAGAACGACTTAGACTTTATAATTGTTGAAAATGACTATATTAATTTCTAATAAATTTTCATTATTTTAGTTTAATTTTAAAGAATTAAATTACGGATAAATATATTTTTTTGATTTATTTTATGGACTGCTATAAAAAAAAACAAATGTCAAAATTCGAAGTTGTCGAAACCGTTGTTATTGTTTTCTGAAACATTATGGCCGGAACGTTGTGCAACTTGCGTGTGCGCTGAGTGGTTTTCGTATTGTTTATACTGTATTCTTCATAGTATTCTTTGCTGCTAATACGTTGAGTTGAAGCTCTTCTCCTCCGTAAAAGCTTGAAGAGAGCATCATCAGATTCGTCAGTCCGTCCTTGCGTTGAGTTTATCCGCGGGGCGAAGGCCGACTGAATCGGTCTCTTCGATATTTGGACGCTATTAGTTAAGTGTTTTGATGATGAGACGAAAAAAATTATGTTGAGCAGTATGACGATTTTCCAAATGAAGAAATCGTTTTAAATGAAGAGTTATTGTTCGATGCTCCAAATGTTCAACAAATGGAAGGAGCTGGATAAAGAGGTTACGTTTGTGGATGTGTCATCACAAAGTGTTTAAAATATGGTTGGAAATGAAAAAATATGCTCAAGAATATTATAATAAACGAAAAAAATATGGAATTGAAAAATAAATATATTTTTAAGTAATCTTAACTTATCAACATTTTTATATGTATGTAATTATTAATAATATTAATTGAAACTGTCGACATTTTTTTCATTTCTGTTGATAACTGTGAAGATCACAAAACAAGGTTTTGGTGTCAAAATAATGTTTATCCAATATTTCATATCATCATCATCATCATATTTCATTTTGACTTATAATCTTCATTTGGCACTAACTATATTTAAGTAGGTATATAAAATTGTTTTAGTGACAAAATAATGTGTATTGACCAACATATTTTATTATTCTTAACACCATCATATTTTATTTTGCTAATTTGTATTAATTAATAATATTATTCCTACATAATTATTGTAAATAGAATTGTCGACATGTTTGAAGTGAAAAATGTGCACTAAAGTAGGTAAACGTGAACAATAACAGACAAATAAATCTATGCATTGAGTATTCAAAAACAAGCTTGTTTAATTAAAAACTAAATTAACCTTTAAAAACGATTTAGGAGAATAAATGTGCATATTTTCCATGCGTATAGATTGGTTAAAATTCATGTGGAGCGGTTTTTATTTTCAAACTACTGTAAAATTAATTTCACACTGCCAAACATGGTTTTACATAAATCAATCTATAACTGGGAAATATTTGCTAAAGCAATCAAATGAAAATGAAGGATTTATAGTATAGGTATGTATAGTATGGTTAGTTAGGAACAAGATTTCCAGATGGCGCCACTCGCGACAGGTTGGCATAAAAATACCGTGAGATGGCACTCTATACCCGTATTATAAAGTGCTCTGTGGTTACAACTTTTGTTGGTTCCAAGTTAGGCATAGTAAGCATCTGTAAAAAATAAGTACTAGTAGTATTTTTCCCCTAATATTAATGATCTATAGTCCGTTACTTTATCCTCAAACTCTCCTGCTCCATGGTGCACCCACGTTGGGGCATCTCTGTGGGAGGGTGACTCGCTGGGGGAGGAGGGAGGGCGCGTTCGATGTTCTGTTTTCAAATTCAATTGGCCGCTGTCCCGGGGCGATCTTTCTCCGCGCGATTCCGAATTGAATATCAATAGAACGATACGACGAACGATTGTATGGACATGGCCGGTGTTTTTTTTATGAGAGATTGTTTTTGGACGCAGTGTTTCATAATATTTTATGAGAGATTGTTTTTGGACGCAGTGTTTCATAATATTTTATGAGAGATTGTTTTTGGACGCAGTGTTTCATAATATTTTTTGGATAGGCCTTCGCCTTCGTATTAATAATTCAATGATTTGAAAGAAAAATTAAATCAAAGAGGAAGAAAAAAGAAAACCTATTGTTTTTCATGTGCTTAAAATTTTACAGTACCTACTTAGCTGGTTACTTACCAGTACAAAACGTAACTGCAACTGACTGACGATAAACAAGGGCTTCAAAAGTTGCAAAAAGCGACTGAAGTACCTAAGCATATTATGAAGGCAAGTGATGTAATCTCATGGAACCATGTTTTACAATTTGCATTTACCTACAATTTTATTGCTTTTAAAAATGACATCACTATCACTAATCGCACCGTTGTTGCATTAGCCGAAATTGCTATTACAAATTAAATTATTCTTGTTATTTATTCCCAATAATAAAACTCGCCTCATCCACATTCAGAATGCATAAAACTAACGGTCAGCGCAAATATACGTTCAGATTTGTAAAATTGTAAAAGGGCGAAGTTCTTGAAGTGTCGCCATCTTCGTTCGGTGTCCGTATCCGAACGGATCCGAGGATTGGATATATCCGAAGTTCCGAACAGACCCGGATGCGACCGCCAGCGGCATTGTCATCGCCCGGGGACTGTATGTTTCAATCTGAATACTTTGATTCCTTTGTTAATGTTTTTGTGAAAAAAATGAACAGTTTGTCTTTGGTGAACTTTGATGTGTTTAGTGATTTCGTTGGTTTTTGTTAGGGTGTTGGTTTGATGTTGATAAAATAATGATAAAAATGATGAGTGTGAGAAGTGGCCGAATTCTGGTCGAAACTTATTTAAAATATATGTATAAGTGGAATCATCGACACTACGAAGAAAAAGAAGATATAGATATTGTTATTTCTGATTAACCCGGAAAGTATCAAACCTCTCACAATAAAACCAGTAGGTAGAGAGACTTAGGTGTCATACAATCATGTTACATGTAGCACAACTGACAGCGACGTGCCAGCGCTCGGAGAATCAAAATCAAAAGTCATTTATTCAAATTATGCTGAGAATCAGCACTTTTCGAACGCCAAAATTACAAAAGACAGTCCCCCAAAAACGCCCGCCCTTCACCGCTTCCTAGTGTTATCGCTGGGAAGAAGAAGTGGCGCAACAAACTCCCAGCAGCACACCTGTCTGTTCAGTTAGAAAATTGATTGTATACAATACTGCACAGAACATAAAATTAAATTATTTGCCATATGTCAGCTAGCCACGCCAATATACCAACAAATATAATAAAAAAACTATACGGACTTCTGCTAAAAAATAATTTATTAAAATTAAAATGTAAATAAAAGCCTCCAGGCATAAAGGGCGTGACAGCTTACATATTTATGCATTGCTGGGTTCACATAGCTGTCACTTGAAGCCACAAATGACAAACTAGGACAATCGAAGCAAAATAAACAAATAAGATAATACTAATAACAATAGCCTGTCAGTAAGCTAACTCTGGAGAAAGAACACAAACATTGGCGCCGATTCCCTTGTTCACAATCATCATCATCATCAGCCGCACGACACCCACTGCTGGGTATAGGCCTCCCCCAAGGATCTCCACGACGATCGGTTCTGCGCTGCCTGCATCCACTGGCTTCCCGCGACCTTCACCAGATCGTCGGTCCACCTTGTCGGGGGCCTACCCACTGAGCGTCGTCCGGTGCGCGGTCGCCATTCCAGAACCTTTCCGCCCCAACGGCCATCGGTTCTTCTCGCTATGTGTCCCGCCCATTGCCACTTCAGCTGAGCAATCCTTCGAGCGATGTCGGTTACTTTAGTTCTCCTGCGGATCTCCTCGTTTCTGATGTTGTTCACAAACTAAACTAAAATTTAAGTTCAGTGCATCTTTTTCTTTCTATTTCATTAATAAAAGGACAGAAGATAAATATTACTTTGGTCCTATCAAATTAAGATACTCCATAGATAGTTTAGACGTGATTAAAAACATGGCTACTAAAAATACGTCAATTTACGTTAGGCGCTGGCTAATTTGACAGGACTAAACTAATGTTTATCTTCTGTCCTTTTCTTAATGAAATAGAAAGAAAAAGATGCGCTGAACTTCAATTTAGTTTAGTTTGTGAACAAGGGAATCGGCGCCGTCGTCTTGCGTTAACTAAGGCAACCAACTATTCTTATCGTGTAAGTTGTCGTTGATGGAATACTATGCTTTTGAACAAAGGTTGGATTTTACTTGAGCTAAACAACCAAACCAAAGCGAAATAACCAAAATAGACTAAACGAGCTGTATCAACGTCAGTGTATTGCCTTACTTTCCTGACAGCGTAGGCAGCCGAACTGAGCCTTCCTGCTAGACTTGATATATGAGATTCCCACTGAAGTTTGGCATCTACTGATAGTCCTAGAAAAATTGCCGAGCCTACAGTTTCAAGCACCTCTGTAACTAAGACGATGTTGGGTCCTAGATTTCTAACATTCGATGAGGCGAACTTTACACACTTCGTTTTCTTGGCATTGAGAACTAGGTTATTTGACGTAAACCAATCTGAAACTATTGAGAGTGCAATGTTTACGTCGTCAAAATCTTGTCTTATCCTGTCTATTTTAAAAATAAGAGAGGTATCATCTGCAAACAGTACAACATCACAGATGCCCTTCAAATGGAATGGTAAATCATTGATATATACTAAGAACAAGAATGAACCCAGTATTGAGCCTTGCGGAACACCTAACTGAACTGGTAGCCCGGAAGACTTCACCCCATTAACATCTACACATTGGAAGTTCTATGTGCCTCCGTTTGATATTTCTTTGCACGTGTTAGAAAGAAGGAAAACGTTTGTTATTATTTGTATTTGAAACCTCGTGGATGTATCACCCTGCCGTACTATTAAGCTATTATTTCCGGAACCCGCAGTAGGTTAATGTTCCCTAATTCCGCTATCAACAGACTTATTCGATAACAACTAATAAATTCGTTACCACGCCAACATCAATCATGCGTGTAATCCGCTAACATAATTACAAGTATTACTTCGTTCACGCCACGCGTTGCGTGCGGAGGACGCGTGGCGGTCGCGTGCGTGCGACGCATGCGACGCGCGCCGTGCGGGGCGCGCCGTGCGGGCGCGGTGACGGCAATGGCGCCTGAAAGGATAATGTTTGTAAACAGTGTGTATGTTTGCTGTGGCGGCGACATTAAAGGGTATTTGATTAGGATAATAGGTATCTATTGGGGGCGATGTAACTGATGTAAGATAAATGGGGATTACATTTGTAGCATATTTGATTATGTTTTCTGTTGTTGTAAGTTACTGTGGCATGGGAATGATATACTTTGATAGGGTAGGTGCAACTTAACCTCTTCCATTAGAAAATGACATACCAACTTTCTCACATTGGACAGAAAACCTGAAAAAAATTATTTGGTTGCTGATATTTCCAATGCTCCAATGATATCTTGATAATGCTTGATATGAACACATAGAAAGCGAAATGTGAACCCTATTTTTATTATGTAGGTATCACAATCAGCAGCAGTATAAGTAAATGGTAGATCGACAGAAAGTACATACCGTGTTTAGATAATCGAATTACCTACCCAACAACAGCTTATCTATTAGAAAAGAGTACCTAATACCTACCATACGGCCGACCTCCCTGATGGCGTCAGCATGGTTTGCTACGCTGACGACATGCTGGTTCTGGCGCAGGGGAGGTCGCATCAGGCGGCGGCCGACGCGATGACACGCGGGGTTGCGATAGTCGTGGAGAAGATCCGGCAGTTGGGTCTCGAGGTGGCATTGCAAACGTCCGAGGCCATGGCGTTTCATGGGGTTTACATCGGCGTCGAGACGACGATGAAGTACCTGGATCTCGTCCTCGACAGCCGGTGGAACTTCGTCGAGCATTTCCGACGTTTGGCCCCCAAACTGGAACGGGCTGGGGCCGCCTTCAAGCGGCTCTTGCCCAACCTTAGGGGGCCAAACGCCTCCTGCCGGAGGCTTTACGCGGGGGTCGTGCGGTCCATGGCCCTATACGGGGCCCCGGTGTGGGCGCGTTCACTGCAGCGGCGAGCCATCCACTACCTGAACGCGTCCCAGAAGGTGGTAGCTGTAAGGCTCATCCGGGGCTACCGCACGATCTCGGGCGAGGCGGCAAGCATCCTTGCCGGACTGCCGCCATGGGATCTAGAGGCGATAGCCCTCGCGCGCCTGTATGAGTGGCGCGCGGAGGCACTACGCCGGGGGAAAGTCCGCTCCCGCGGCAAATTGCGGCGGAGAGGACGGATCTCCGGCGCGATCTCATGGCGACATGGAAAGAGCGACTGTCGCAACCCAGCGCAGGGCACGCCGCGATAGCGGCGATAAGACCCCTCTTTGAGGAGTGGCTAGAGAGGCGCCACGGCGCCCTCACCTACCGCCTGACGCAGATCCTCACCGGACACGGAAGTTTCGGGAGGTTCCTGCACATCATTAGGCGGGAGGAAACGCCCGGGTGTCACCATTGCCAGGATCGCCCAGAGGACACGGTGGAGCACACGGTGGAGGTCTGCCCCGCTTGGGCGGAGCACCGCCGTGTCCTCGTAGAGGCGATCGGCAGAGGCGGCGGCCTCTCGCGCCCGGCCCTGGTGCAAGCCATGGTCCGGGGCGAGGGGGAGTGGGAGGCAGTCGCCTCCTTCTGCGAAGCAGTCATGCTAGCGAAGGAGGTGGCGGGACGGATGAGGGAGAGAGCCTCCCGTCCCAGCTGCCGCGGGAGACGCTCCGGGCGTCTGGAGCCGGCCACCGTAGGTGCAGGCCTGCGGGCGGAGAGCAATGGGTAGCTCACCGTCCGATCAGTACCAGGCCCGTGCCGGACGGCGCGTAAGTGTTAAACGCGCGCCTCAAAGAGTTGTCAGCATAATTTGAGGGGCCCCTTTGGGCCGAAGCCTGCCGGGTCAGCGGGATTGTCCGAAAGGGTTACCGCTATCCCGGAACATAAAGGGCAAAGGAAGGAACATGGGTGGGTTTTAGTCAGTAAGAGTCTGATACTCCCTTCCGCTCCACCCAGAGCGGGACCATTTGATGATTTCCCATCCGAAAAAAAAATACCTACCATACCACTACATACTCCATACCATACTCCATACCCACCATACCCACCAACACCCTCCATACTTACCTACCATTTCTTATTGCTTTTTTTGTTTTTTATGTTCTTTTTTGCGTCATTTTTATCGCAAATAAACGCATTTTCTTTCTTTCTTTCTACCTATAAGAATATTAATTAAAACCAATCACTAACTACACAAGAACATACACTCTTCAACGACTTCCAAATAACTCTTCCTTACAAATACTTATAAGAGCTTCCTCAACTTGAACTAAGTAAATAGTTTCATATCAATAAGTCCTCCACAAAAGTACTTCGTCCTAGAGCCTACAGTTACTAAGCTTACGTACAAAAGCCTCCCTCTCTGCCTACCTCAGTGACAGAACGTCTCGGTGCTATTAATTACGTATCAATAATGTTCGTCTCCAGTATACAGTGAGACAAGTAAGTTTGAAGAAGTTGTTTTGTACTTGAACACATTGTTATTTTGAAAGGGAAGACAATTTCAGTGAATGTTTACCCGACTGTAATAAATAAGGTGGGTGCTTATGTGAGCGTTTGAGCTTTGAGCACCGCATCCGATCCGAACCGGAGGAATGATGGACCACAGTGTGCAACCCGTCATTCTAATACTTACAGTACCTAGTACGAAAGTAAAAACGGAGCGACATAGTAGGTAGATGCTTTACAATTGTAATTTGATTTTATTAATGATGAAATAATTAATGTTGCTAAGTCAGTGAAGCCTCCCCTACGCCGTACTTCCACGCTAGTTGCAAAAACTTCAAGTTCCATACTTCAGTTCGGCGGCATTAACTGGCATTAAGTTACAGTTAATTTATTGCTCGCACGCATTGTTTGTCTATTTTGTTACTTCACTTACTTAAGAGCTGAATACTTAGTTATTAGTTTCGAAGTACCTGCTCCTGGCTCTTATGGAACATTCAGTATGGTAGGTATAGAGAGCTTTCTAATGTAGATAGTTCAGTATCAGCCTATATTGTTCCCACTGCTGGGACATAGGCCTGCTCTCGACGAGCTGGGACATAGGCCTACTCTGTTCACCACTTTGAGAGCAGTGGTGATGAAATAATTTTACACAAAATAAAACGCCTGCCTGGGTTCAAACCTACAATCTTCAACCTTCAACTCCTAGTCTCGGCCGTTACCACCGGGCCACCACTGCTCCATTTAACATAACATAATAAAATTAAACCCATAAATCTAAATATTGTAGCAAACCACACACAATTCCTTCCAACGCGAGCGTCCCGCGATCGCGTTCCGGCACGATATACAGAATAATTATTTATTTTATATTTTATGGAAAATGTAACCCTAGGCATGTGCAACAGTGCATTTGTTAATAACAGGAATAAGTATTAAACAAATAATTATGTATAATTAAATATTTACATAATTTTACCATAAGTTAAGGAAGGACTTATTGATTTAACTTAGAGGAATGAGAAGCTTTGCTTTATAAAGCAATGAGAATAACGACGTATTTATTACACCTATCAAGTAGTTCAAAGGAAATACTTCAGATTCTATCGCTAAAGTAATTGCAATAAAACGTAATTGGCATTCGGGTAGATAACTAAGACGACGGCTGTAATTGAATGTTATCCTTAACAACTTTATATAAACTAAGCAGTCATTATTATACTCAGATATATTTTGAAGAAATTGTAAAAGTTAAATAAGTTAAAAAAAAAAAAAATAAGTTATGTAATTTGGAAAATTAGATTGTTCAGTAAGACATAATTACCTACCCCGTTAAGTGTATCAAAAATATGTTACCTACTAGCCCACAATCTCTGAATTATTACATACAATTAATTCAGTAAGTGCGCCAAACTCATCCAATATTCCTTAAAAGGAGATTCCAATCACTAGTAGCCATTTTTCATTTTCATTTTGAATTGAAGAAGTAAAAGCAAAAACAGTCCGCTATACATCCAACACTTGTGCTTGGAACAGATTCCAAAATTATTTTTAATCTTCCAAAATGTTATTATTATTTACAATAATTTCGGAAATGTGATATTAAAATATGCCGCATGGCCGCACAACCATCGCTAACGAAAACTAGATAATTATGTATTATATTACTATATAGTATAGCATGTGTGGCTGAAAATAAACATGTACATACAGAGACATGTGGGCACTGCGGGTACCGTGGGCACTGCGGGTAGGTAGACGATCAGGCTCGGCAAATAAGTACAGGTGTGGAATTAACCTCGGTCCGGTTGTTTCGCCGGTTACGACCTAAACCATAACCCGCGTTATAGCTTGTATTATTATAACTTTTACCACCGACATCGTCGCCTAGATGTGGCTGAGGAGTTCTGTGTGAAGACGCATTTTCCTTCTACGAATGACATGACTTCTTCTCCTCAGCTCAAAGACTAGGAACTGAGAAGGGCGGGCGTTTTGGGGGACTATCTTATGTAATTATGATGTTCAAAAAAGGGCTGATTCTTAGTTTAAGTTTAATAAATGATTTTTGATCTCACTCACTACCCAATGCTGAATGAAGTTCTCCTCCATTGCATGCGATTTTCCCGGTCTTGGTTCTCCCACGTCCAACTCGTGCCTGCTACCTTGACCAAGTCGTCAGTTCTGGGTCTCTATAAGTATGTCGGTTAACTTCGCTCTTCTTCGCTTCTTTGGTTTTTTGATACCTATAGATATAGTTATGTATTTCTCTTAATTAATTATGTCTTGATCAAGTCATATAATATGTAGTTTTGGCGACAGTCAATTTTGATTATATATACCTGTACCTATCTTATTGTATTCGATGTTAATATAATCCTGATCGTTTCTGTGTTCATTGGCTCTTCCAGTATGTTGGCAGTACATCATGGTCCCTGAGGTTATAAGTTACAGAGGTCTGATATTTATTCGTACGGTTCGATTGTAGTTTTATGTTCGGCCGTAAATGGTGTTATTGGTGCACATTTGAATAATACGACCAACGCCGAATGTTACTTGTAACGCGCAAAAATATTTACTTCTTACTTCGTCTGTGTGTGTGGCCAATGTTGGGCAATCATTTGTTATGGGTTGTTCAATTATTGGCATAGTTTCATTGATTGAGTTATAAAGTTGATAATTGTGGGCCCGAGTTCGAAAGAAGAAAAATATCTTCATGATTGAGTGGGTAAAATAGAAATCACATATCATGTTATTTTTTTGCTGTACGTTCAGCACAATGAAATATTTAGGCAAGTTCTAAGTAGGTACTATAACTAGTATTTGTATACTTAAGTCAACATTTACCTTCCTTTTAACCTAAAATGCCTATATGATCTAAGAATGTTGACACTGGCCCCAAATTAGGCGAGCCTTAATTTAGAAACTATTCCTCATTGTTTTGATGAATATCACCGCCGGATATTGAAAGAAACTTATTAATGTTCACTTCAAACAGTTGACACCTTTTTAAATTAGGTATCCAAGAATTGAAAACAGACTTTCTCTGCAAAAATAAGTCTAAATAAAGATACAGGGTGACAGGTTGCCCCACCCATCTTACACAAGTATTGTGATAACCCTTGGACGATTTCCATCTTTCCCTCACTTGAATGTGACGACATGAGCAGAATCACAAGTAGCTGATGTACTTACTGACATGTTGCATCCTCACGATGAAATCACGTTGTATCTAATTTGATTTCGTTTCCAATAAGTTGATTGTTGCTTTTACAAGTTCTTCCTGGAAACAATAAAAAAACAGGTGTTCCATCTTATTATTTTTTTATTTAATTCGGGAAAACAAACAGTTACACAAACATTATGTTAATAGCTTCTGCCCGTGACTTCGTCCGCGTGAAATGTCTTATTCCCCCGACACACCCATCGCATCGCATCGCCTACCCGCACTATAACTTAGAGTTCTTCCTGATTTTTTTTATTTTTGCTTGGCTCCTAAATGTCATAGCGTGATGTTAAATTACCTATAGCCTTCCTCAAGAATTGGGCTACCATTATTCTAAAAGGATGTTTCAAAGCCGACGGGGAGTTCCCGAGAATAGCGCGTTCAAAAAAACGAACTTATCAGCTTTATTATTAGTGTTGAGATGCGTTATCATTCCAGAGACAAAGCGGACATGTCTGATGTGCCTGTCATGACACCGGTACCCTCATCACCATCTATTACTCTCCACTGCTAACTCCATGAATACCGATGTACGTTACCTAATAGAACCCATGAGATACAATTACATGAGCTGCCCGTATGTAACAATGTCGTTTGATATTAAAGCCTGCGAGCATCGCGCCAGGTGAGCCGAACTCCTAAACCATTTCTATATAAATATATTTTTATACCTCTTTATGTTATTTTGTTTCTTTTATAGCGCGCGCGAGTGTTGCCATATTTAAATTTTATTCGCCTTAATGTTGCCACACACACGACTCCTTGCAATCTCATACCTATAACATGGCAATCTTTATTTTGCTCCCACAATTTAGAAATGAAACTCTTTTGCCTTGGACATAAGGTTGTGTTTCATATTTGTGATGGTGGAGATAGTGTGGTTTCAGATACAGATGCTGGGGAAATAGAACCGATTTGGGAGCAATGTTTTTATTTAGAACGAGGCCGTTTGAATGTGGAAGGTAGGATGACCAACTTACTCTACAGATATTACAGATAAGTTTTTTCCTATTGTTATGGATATTTTGAAATTAACCGCTTAGTGTATAAGTGGTACACCTCATTCTAATTTAAAATATCACTTAGTAAGGAAGATGTGTAGGTACGGTAACATTAAGGAAAAGTAAGAAACCTATTTACTTTTATTTTAGACTTAGATAAAGCCAGCGAGTGCAAGCATGGTTCTGGATTTTGATTTTATTAGGATAATTTACTCAAATATTTCTATAAATCACTGCTGATGAACGAAGAAGTGATGAAGAAGAAGTGCTGAAGAAGAAGTGCTGAACTGATAAGAGATGAAGTGACCTTGGGGGATGTCCCGAGGTCATTTTATCACTTTAGAACTTCTTAGAAGAACAATGTGACTCTAACTGCCCTTGACATGGTAACCCTACACTAAAGGGATGTTTGATATATTCCTACCTGTATGTTTTGATTTGAGCGCGAGTGGCCACCGCACCACCGAGCCACCGCACCACCGAGCCACCGCACCGCGAGCCCCGCGCCAATGCGCCGCGAGGTAGAATCAAACGCCGACCACACCATGTTATCATTTGCCGAGCGACCCCTCCGGCTGTTGACTATCGCTATTTTGTTAGAACGTCAATGGAATCAGGGATGTCGATGTTTTGTTAGTTTTCAACGTGAGATCACAAAGATGCGGTATAATTTTGATATGATTTAGTTTTATATTGATAGAAATTGAGTTTTATGTTGTTCTAGTGTTATTTTGTTGTAGTTTATACTTACTTCACGGTCAGGTATACCCACATCAAACGAGCTTGGCAATTAACGAGGGGTTACAAAATAAAGTAATGAAACTGTCATGAAAGATATTTACTTAATTTTAAGTTGAAATATAATAGAATGCTCTTATAAGTTTGTCGTCAGGGAAACTGTTTTAATATTTTAATATTAAGCTCAGCACAATTTCAATTTCATCTCTCAATTTTCAATAATCCGCATTCATTCCAACGCCTATCGACATAAAAATTTATTACGCCGGCAACAAAAAAAAAATAATTTTCAAATTATTCCAACCGCCCTAAAAATAAGTCATAAATTCCGCCATTCAATATTTAATACACAGAAAATCATTCGCAGTCGCGACCTTAGCTTTTATATTAAAAAGCATTACTTTTCCGATAGCAAATCTTATACAGGAACATACGCGATGATTGCCTGGCAACACTGGCGTTGGAATGTCAGCTTTAGCTGTCAAATTTTAAAGTGGATTTTTCCTTGTGTTTGAGAGAAGGAGGTTGGAATCTTAAAGAGGTTCGATTCGTAGAGAATTCTTTTAATAAGTCGAGATGATTTACGCGACGCCAAGCGCACTCGGTGCGGACTCCCCCTTAATTAGAGGAGGAAAAAATTCGCGAACACCTTCGTACGACGTGATGTCACACGGTAATTAGCTGCAACATTTGAATGCAGGGATTTTGTAAGGCGGCGGAGTTGTCTCGATGCTTGGTCCTCTTCGTTATTAGCGATTACGATAGAGACAGCGATAATGATTGATGGTGACACGAAAGGACATTTTTCGCGTCCTAAAAGGCAATTAAAATTAATTCAATATATATAATAGTTTTCTCGAGAAAATATTTAATTTATTTACCTAATTATAACAAGTCAGTTGATTGGAGTTGAGTTGTTCGCCTCTCTTGAACAATCTGCTACTGATCAAGCATAGGTTGCCCAGGTCGTTAGTTCTAATAAAATAGAAAATAATATTATTTATTGTTGCTGCAGTGTGCAGGTGGTATTGGCAGATTAGTTGGTAAACATCATTATTTTTACGTTCTACACCAATATCTTTAAATCAACTACAGTTTAAAAGTCCCGACGAAAACAGACTGATCACAATTAGGCGGTGCCACCGGAGTGCGCGTCCGTTATTAGGCGTCGCTGTCGAACGGCGCGATCGGAACCATTGTTGTACAGGGTGCTGTTATGGTGATGCTCCTTGTTCGCACGGTTTATGCGATAAGAAAAACCATCGAGATTTTTCTATTGTATCTATTAATTTTTTATACACATATACTTTCCTGAATGTATTCTCAAAATGATGGTAAAACTGTATTAAACAAAATCCGTTGCGTGGTTTAGAAAAACTACGCAGTTACACAGACAGACAAGAAACGCCACTAAGAATAGATGTAGACATAAGCTAACTTTTGAGTACAAAGGCGAATACTTAATTTTTAATGGATAAAGATTTACCTACTGATAATATCTAGATATTTTTTACTAATTAACTGAAAATAGTGTACTCAATCTTAGAGGAGGTCTCTTGTTAGGACATTATAAGTTCTCGTTTATTCTTGCTCTTTTTATGAGTAAGTATCAATCAACTCAGCCTATCGCAGTCTACTGCTGGACATAGGCCTCTCCCAGGCTGCACCACAACACCCTGTCCTCCGCCTTCCGCATCCAGTCCGTGCCAGCAACCTGAGCAATATCCCAGCAATATGAGTAAGTATGGTACCATTCAATCTTAGCCACCTAGTTCTACAACATTAAAAATGAACTCCCTAAGCCTTTTGAACAAAGCCCAGCTAAATGATAATAATATTCATATTACTTAATAGGTACATACAATACAATAATATTACTCTGCACAACTGAACGCCAGAGCTCCGCGCCCCGCACAGCGCGCCCTCCATCCGAGCATATTTTCATAAATGCAAACATTCACAAAGAATTTCCTTCCAAAGCTCATAAATATTGCCCACTTTTACTACCTCCACTCAACTGACCCCGTTTTAAAAACGACCTTGGAACGACGACGATAGAGTCGCATTTCCTTTGTTAAATAAACTCATAAGCGCGTTTTAAACCGGATCACAAGAGGGCAGATTAAAGATTAATCCGAATATCCAATAAATATCAGAATGGATTCATTCTGGAATTGGAATCGAAGAATTGGAACTTATTCCAATTCCATTTTGTAGATGAGCTGTTTTTTCGAGTATGAGTTATAGGTTGACCAGCTAGATTTAGTGCGCACTTACTTGACGCACTTTTTTACCGTGTTTTCGTACTAATGGAAAAGGATTAGGTGTTTTTAGATTTTATTAATTTTCTTAATTGACTTTCTTGATTGGGAAAGGGCTGGAGTTTTTGTGTGCTTTTTGTGAGGATTTATTCCGAGGGGCAATTCCCGTAATTTTAAGAACGTTCACAGCCTGATTTCAGTCTCAATCTGTCAAAAATACTTCTAATTTTCCTACATTTTTGGCAAGTTGTTGACATTGATTGTCGCTGAGATGAGATTGCGACTAGATTTTGAGCGTTTTTAATTACGGGAATCGACCTTCTGATCGACGATCGGTGCAATACTACGATTGTGTTAGTGTTGCAATATAAATTTAAAGGCTAACAGGTAATTATCATGCCTTCTAATTAGAATGGCGGTGGCCTGCTAGAATTTGCTTGGAAGATATATGTATATCTTCAAATCGGATTGATCTAGGATTCGGCGTAAATGAATGTAAGTACCTACTTATGTAAGTATAAATTCATTTACGCCCGAAATCTGAACCCATAAATTTTGCTAACTATTAGTCTAGCGCGTGTCAACTGCTGTGATTGGTTGAATGAATTATCAGCAGCTAATCCGATCACTTGACTTCCATTTAATTTTGATACGTCGATAATTTTCGTTCCAGAATTGGGTGTTAGATCTGTTTTATTACATCAATCAACACTGCCTCCACCAACTTCTAATAACCCACCGTCCTGGAACCGCCATGTTCAGCAACTCATTAACAGTGTACCATGATGAACAGCACACCGCATCAACAAGCGATCCCTCGCTGTCCAGCGCCGCATGACCCGGCGCTAAGTGTGAAAGTTCGCGCCGCTAATGCCCGCCGACTGTCGCTAACTGCCTGTTTTGCGCTAATCTACACATAAACCTACACTATTGCCAAGACTAGTCGGTGTAGGGATGTGTGTTAGTAGGTGACTCTTGGAGGGTTTTAGTCGGTTTTGATAAATAAATGTAGGTATTTAACCGTTTTAGTCTAACAGACAGATTTGATCAGACTTTGAGAGACCGACGTGTGTCGTCTCGAAATGTGTTTCCCATTTGCTCATCATTGAGTACCTGCCCGGTGTAGGGATGTGTGTCGGTGACGGTGGGGGTATTTAGTCTGTTTGATACGCTAATGTGTTAACCAATAGTCATATGATTTGACGACGGGTTTCCTGGGTAAAGGTTGGACTTTCAGTGGCCGATATTGATGCTCTTTTATTTGTTTTTATGAATTGCATTTATGAAAACATTTTCTATGTTTTGTTGTCGGGGAAAACACAAGTTAATAACTTAAATTATTTTCCAAGTCCCTAGGGTAAGTTAGTTCTAGAGGCCAATAAGATTCTAGTGAAGCAGTTGCTGTATTATTCATTTGGTAATATTTAAAATAATTTTATTGTTTACTTTACTAAGGCTGTTTGTACACACACGTTTTTCTTGCAGTGAAAAACTACGGTTTATTCGCAGTATGTAGGCATGGTTCGTCAGTGTTGCATGGATCACTATGGAAGCTTGCTGACGGACACATTTTTTCTTTAGCGTGGTTTATTCGCCGTACCGTAAAGAAACCGTGCCGTGTACAAAGGGCGTTACGCTTATAACTTAAAATAGAAAAATATTGCTATGACATCTTCACTTATCCTTCTATAAAGAGAATCACCAAAAAATAAACTAACATTATGATCTTGCTGTGACTTGATTAACTGTTGTTATTTCAGACAACTAATCGCAGCAGTTATCATGAGTTTCACAGTTTTTTAGCTAATCAATCTGCCGGTTTGGCTTTCGGTCTACCCGGATGCAGCTGAATACCCGTATTTTACGTAGATCGACTGCCTGTCTGACCCCCAGTTACTACTGGGTAACACGATACCCCTTAGTAAGACTGGTTGTCAGACAACCTGTAACGACTGTTAAAGGTATACGAATGACAGCCGAGACCAACGGCTTATCGTGTTTTTCGAGGCAAGGAGGGGCCTCGATATGTAATGGATGGTCACCCATCCACAAACCGACCGCAGCAAGCGTTGCTTATCCTTCGATTGACCGAAGCCACGAGCTTTTCAAAGTCTTTTAGCTGATATTTGTGGTGATTACGGGTTATTAGTTGATTAGCCTGTCCGTTCTTTAGTCGATTACCACCAATAGTCCCCTCACTGACGCTGCTATAAACCTCAGTGACCGCGGTCAGCTCCAGACATTACGTTCATTCCTATCTCTTACAATTTACAATCACTGTTCCCCCACAACTCGGCTCACTTATACAAGAGGTCATGATATGCCCGTTAGACGACACTGTCGTTTGAGAATAGTTTAATTGTTGTACTTGATTGAAGTTGGAGTAGGTTTTAAATGGTCTGTGATTGATTGAGGCCTTAAACAGTCTTGTGGTAGTCATTAGTGTTGTCAATTAGTAAGAAGTATCTGTTGGTTTTGAGGACTTGTTCAGGCAATTCTATTTGAATTACCATTAGCCTCATCATCATAAAACGTCTACCGTTTTAAATAAGGATCATAATCAAATTAACCTACTAGAAGACACTGTCGTCGGGGAATGTTATCATGATTTCAGATATTGTCGATTAATTGGTGTTGCTAAGCGATGGGCTTGCTGGGTTTCCATACCCATTACAAACAATGTTCTACGATACATAGGTGCCCAAGGGCTTGAGGAAACGCCACTGTCAGGCAACGTTTTCATTAGAATATAACACGCTTCGGTCCGACGGTTATCGTAGTCTAGTTGATTTCATTTTGTAGCAAAATAAAAGCAAATTTTTGCTTGTACACGTTTTAATTTTTGTAAGTAAAATTAGATATTAATAAAAACTTAGCAAAAGACATAGAACGAATATTATTAAAAAAGATTACGTCGTGACGCCGACTTGACGACTTTGGGTTTCGAGCCCTATAATCAATTTTATGTATTCTTGTTACGCGTCGATTAAGATACGTTTGCAAACGTTCCTAAACTTACGTAACTAGATAAATACGAGGACGTCCTAGTGGGTAATTGGCACCAAGTCAATTCGTTATTAGGAAGCAAGATAATAATTTAAATTATCGCTTGATCAAAATTGTAACAGTGATAATATACGGCTAATTGGTAGTACATCAAGTAATAGGCTCTACTGAAAATTAAGCTACATAATATATGAAAATCCGGTCCTAGGCTCCACGCTGACAATCAGAAGGCACCTCGCTGGCCGGAATCAGAATCCTCTTAAATGTGCAGGTCGTGCGCAAGGTGTTATGTTGGGTTCGATTCCCAACAGGAAGCTTGTAGACGTCTGGTACTAGGGTGGCAGGTAGGGCGAATTCTAGATCGCCCTACAGTCTTCGGACAAATTCAGTCTTCATGCAAGGTGACTCGCCTAGAGACCACTTTTTAGTGATGTAAGTACAATACGTTTATTTTCGGGAACACTGCCCTTGGATTCAGTGGATGACCGCACAGAACTCGGTCGTTCAATCCTTTATAGATTACCGTCAGCAAATTATTTCATTATGAAAGCAGAAAAAAATAATATTTAGACTTCGTCCTGTGTCCAAAAAATTCTTCAAATGAAAAATCTCGGTAAGAGAAAAGACATGACACTTTTTGATTCAAAATTCAAACTCAATATGAAGAAAAACACCATTCTGGTTAAAAATAAGTTATAAAAGAAGGCCGTTCGTGATAAAATTATAATGTAGCATTTGCCAATGCTGCAATTTGTTTACTAGAGTACAGAAAGATGTTGCTTGTTTTGACTTCAATCACATCGATCTTCACTTATTGGAAGATAGAGATTTCCATTCCCCGTCAATGAAGAAAACTACTAGAACATATCTTACAAGCCAACTAAATCTCTCCTACAACATGCTTCCCCATATTTGCCGTACTAAGTGTCAGTACATTAGAGTCAAGTGTCAAGTGGCAGTCGACCGCTGCACTAAATCTGCCATTAAGTGACACTTAGCCCCCGGTGAGGGGCGCGGGGGTGGAGCAAATAAATTAAATTTGCAACCCCTTAGAACATGGTGGTGTTTGCTCGATCTAACTAACTGAGCTGGTATGGTTCCTTGAGTGGTGTGATGAGAGGATTCTCTTGTTTAGAAAATGTTTTGTGAAAAAGAGTGGGTGTGGTTCAGTCGTGTCAACTGTCCTTATTATTTACCATACAGAAGTGGTATGCGAGAATGATTGCTTTACCAGTTTGCCACTAAACTATTTGTATTAACTATATTATATGTTAACCTAGCTATAAATGTTACTACTTGCTGCGACCCAATAGTATCCATGTTCTCGTAAGTTTAGCCTAGGCGTACCCTGTAACTGTGTGTACATTATGCAGTTAATAAATAAATAATTAAACATTATTATACTGTCCGAATGACTACAACCATCAAATAAATGTTTGACGAAATGAACTAACCTTGATTGGTTTCATATTTCCTTACAATTATTACTACAACACTGATTAATGTTATTTTAGTTTAAATTAACTCTCAAACTCATGTTAACAGGTTAACTACTGTGATTGCCTGACTGAAATAACAATCACTGACTTGACACATCCACTCAAATCATTTGACATGAGAATTGACAACAACCGATCTATTCTGTAAAAATCTCACCGTGAGGACTAAGGTGAAGTGAGCTGTCAATAGTGTCAATCCCTAGCATCTGAGGGACAATTCTCGAAAGTTTAAGAACGTTTACAGTCAGAAGGCTACCTAATTCCCGTAATAATTCCAAATCCCAAAAAATGTAGGGAAATTAGAAATATGTATTTTTGACAGATTGAGACTGAGATCAGACTGTGAACGTTCTTAAAATTACGAGAACTGCCCCTCTGATCTCAGTCTCAATCTGTCAAAATACCTCTAATTTCCTACATGTTTGACAAGTTTTTGACATTGACTATCGCTAAGATGAGATTGGGACTAGATTTTGAACATTTTGAATTAATATGGAATGGCAGCTCACGTCCAGCTCACTTTATCCAAGCTAGTACAGAATAGACCGGCAGAATTTAACAATCTTTCAGAAACAGGGGTAAGTGACTCTATGACCTTTATACTTTTAAAACATAGTAATAGGTGCTCTTACTTACAAAGTACTTGAGTAGACCTAATAAGGAACATCTAAATGGGAAGAATAAATAAAAACCCCATTGAAACTACATTACCGTATGTGGAGTGTTCGCGTGCCAAAAATACACTTATGGTGTTATATTAGTGTTCTATATGGTGGTGTATGTGGAGGTGTGGGTCTGTGGGGGTGGGGTAAGGGGGTGTCAAATTAGCGAATACTGTAACGTTCGGAGACAACGGAAGTACATTGGGTTAAAAGCCAAGGGTTGGGTGTTAGAGCTGGGAATCTGTAGAGGCTGCCGTGATGTATTTACCACGGTAGGTCCGATAATATGGACCTCCTGGCTAAGTAATAACAACCGCACGGGTCGTTCGATCAGATTAAGCTACGGTTACCGCGGTCAGTCCGTAGATGGGTGACCACCTTAAGATACCAAGAGTCCTCCGTGCCTCGGAAAGCACGTTAAGCCGTTAGTCCCGGTTGTCATTGTTGGATCTTTGACAGTCGTTACGGGTCGTCAGAAGCCCGAAAGTCTGACAACCAGTCTTACCAAGGGGTATCGTGTTACCCAGTAACTGGGTTGTGGAGGTCAGATAGGCAGTCGCTTCATGTAAAATACTGGGATTCAGCTGCATCTTGTTAGACTGGAAGAAAATAAAATCATTTATCTTGGGGTCGCCCAAGATAAATGATAAATGATTTTATTTTGTAAGTAGGTTTGTACAAACACTTTTACAAGTCAATTATATTTTAAAACTAGATGAGGTCGGCGTTTCTTATCTGACCAAGATTATGTCTGGACTTTAAAAGAGACTGTGACCTCTGAGTTTATTTCGGCCTTTCTTCTCAGACTAGTCAGATAGGAAACGCCGACCTCATCTAGTTTTAAAATATGATTGACGTGTAAAAGTGTTTGTACAAACCTACTTACAAAATAAAATCATTTATCCTTTATGACTATTGCATGGCATTTGGGTAGGTTACTCAAACTGACAGACCATGACAAAACTAACAGAACAGAGAGAAACATAAAATAAATAAAATGACCCACGTAGTTTTCACATTCACAATAATTAAAATAATAGAATACTTTACAAAGTAAGCAAATGTCATATATATATAAATTTAATTAATGTCAAAGTGTATATAAAAAAAAACAACAACAAAAGAGAAAAAAATAAAAACATTCAATATGTAAAAATTGGAAGCAGCTCAATCCCAAGCCTTCTTGTCCTCGATATAATCCTTAACGGTATAAAAGCTTTCTGGCACAACTTACGTTTAATTAATGATTTGAATTTATTAAGGCTTAGATCTTGAACGGGGCTTGGAACTTTATTATAAAAGCGTATATATTGGTATCTGAACGAGCCACCTATTTTCTTGAGCCTTGTTGTAGGTACAACAAATTTGTGTTTGTTCCTAGTATTTATATCATGGATATCACTGTATTAAAAAAAACATATATATATATATATATTTATATAAAATATTTTCATGAATATATTGAGAAGGCACAGTCAAAACATTAATTTCTTTAAATTTGTCTACGAGCGAGTATCTCGGACTTAATTTATAAATTGATCGAACAGCTCGCTTCTGCAAAACAAAGATAGTCTGAATATCAGCGGCATTTCCCCACAATAGAATACCGTACAACATTACACTATGAAAATAGCTAAAGTATGTAGCGGTATCTATAACGCCACATGCGAACATCGCGTCATACTGACGTCACGCAAATCCTGCATCTCGCAAGCAGAGTTTACCGCGAAATTAGCATAGATACAATTTCCCAACATCAATCGTTGCGCAATTGCCCGCCAGACACAACACCCGTCAGGTCGGAGGACCCTCCCTTTTCTATGGAGGATCAGTGAACTTTACATCCTGTTCCCTCTAAAAGTAAACTACACGGGCTGTCCCTATATCAGTTAAATTACGAATTTTTCTAACATCGTATGCTGCGGAACTTAGCTTTTTTGACAATTTATCTATATGTGGACCCCACTGAAGCTTAGCATCCAAAGTTATGTCCAAGAATACTGTACTGTCTTCAGAATTCAATTCTTCGCCCCTTATCAACACATTCGTTTTCACCTGCGTAACGTGAGGTAGCGTAAGCTTAACGCGTTTGGTTTTTTCTCGTTTAAAAGTAAATTATTAACATTGAACCAGTGGACTACTTTAGAGATCGCACTATTTACATCAAAAGTTTAAACAAAAGTGAAGTGTCATCTGCAAACAACACCTTATCATGATTATCATTTTATATTATCTCCTCATAGATGGGAGATGGTCTTAGAATTAGACATATATATCTCTCTTCCGACGAGTATATTATGTAAAAAATATGAACAACAGCATCGAACTGTAGGTGTGCAACTAGTGACCAAATTCTGAACTTTTGTGGCTTGAACGTTTAAGAATTGTTTATGAAATTGTCGGAAAACTAGAAGAGGCATATGTTACCATTAATTGGAACAGAGGAGAGTCTCATTCATTATCAGACTGTTAGAAATTATCCAAGCTATACAAGCCAACAATTCTCTCCTTCAACATAACTTCCCTTAATTTTCGTAGTCGGATAGGAAAAGCCGAGCTCATCTACTTTTAGAAATAATTATACTAAAAATTATTTATAAAAGTGTTAGTACAAACCAACTTACAGAAATAAAATAAAATCATTTATCACAAGAATCATCATCATCTGCCTAGCCTTTTCCCAACTATGTTGGGGTTGGCTTCCAGTCCAACCGGATGCAGCTGAATACCAGTATTTTACATGGAGCGACTGCCTATCTGACCTCCACAACCCAGTTACTGGGTAATACGATACCCCTTGGTAAGACTGGTTGTCAGACTTTCGGGCTACAGACGACCCGTAAGGACTGTCAAAGATCCACGAATGACAACCGGGACCAACGGCTTAACGTTCTTTCCGAGACAGAGCACGGACATTTATCACAAGAATATAGATATTAATAAAGATATTTATAAATCATTCAGTAGGAAGCCCCTGTATTTCAATGGAAAGGATAATGACCTATGTAAGTCACTACGCGTCCGAAATTGGGAATGGACCGATGGAATACAGGGAAAACTAGAATAGCTAACATTTTTCTAAAATGATTTAATACATGCGTAAAAAAGTGGAAACAAAAATTAAAAATTTTTATATCCTAATATTTCACTAATTGTTTTTGTAACTTTTAATTAGTTTCATCTTCCAGAGAAATCGTTGCTTATCTAATAATTATTATGTTTTCATTATAAAGTGAAATGTGTATTCATTTTGAGTGAAGTATTTTAAGCCGTAACAATATGACGCACGACGCAACCAATAAAAATAATATTTAAAACTTGTGAAAAGCTAACACTTGTGAAGTATCATTGGAACTAGCCTATAAGATCATGAGGGAACTTCTATCATATTTGCGACTCTATATAAAAGCAAACGCGTCGATCTCAACTCGCGACAAATTGCGATTTACGAGCGCGCGTTTTAGCCGCGCGTCTAGCAGGCGCCTGCGGTCACCCGCGCTTTTTATTATCCCGCGCCGCGTTGGACGGTTTCCACGCTAAGTGTGTGTTCGGCATTACCATAAGTTAACGCGTAATTGGCTGATTGATATAAAGTAGGGTCTACAATTCTGGGACTTGCGGAATAGATGTGAGGAAAAGGAAAGGATATAATTGTTGCCAAAAATATGGTTCTCAGTGGTAAGTGGTTTTATGTGCTGAGCAAAATAATATTACTACCTAAGGATTTAAGGACTCTGTTTCAGGATAAATTGTCATTACTTACAGGTATGTCAGCAGTTTCGAGGACATCACTTCGGATACCCACCTTCTTGACAATGGTAAACAACTTTAATAGCAAGCCACTGTATCAATCTTGTATGATCCGTTACACTATTATCTCTTCAGTTAATCTGGTATAACAATAACACATCTAAATTGATTGCTGATGTGCACCTATTTTGTTACAAATATATAGTTGCGCCATACATCTTAGCTAACTACATCGTACACTCGTGAGTTTGAATTCGGGTCACCCGACTGTATAACATCAGATAGCTTTAAATGTCTCACTAAAAATGCTAATTTATTTTGTTGTTTTTTTTATTCAATTAATCTGCATTTTATAGCTTATTTACAAAAAAAAAAACATGATTACTTAGTTGCCATTTGTTTTACTTATTTTAATAACAGTAATTAAAAATGCGTCAATATCGCAAAACAAAAATTGCTCACGAGTGTACAGTCCTTAGCAGGACATTGTCTCTTTCCAAAACGAAACACCAATTATTATCTCAACAATCGTCTGTAGTAATAAGTTCCCCGCAATCTTGTCCCCTGACTCGTGAGTCAGACTCAGAAGAAATACTGTTAATGTTACACATTAAAAATAAAACTTAAAACAAAAACAACCTTATTGGCAACATTATAGGGAAAATATAACCATTATTTAAAACACCCTAATTTATAGTCAAAACGAAATGAGACGATAATAATTTAGAAATCGATAAATATATATAAACAATTTTTTATTGGAAACTTTTTTAATAGAAAACTTCTGAGTTTTAAGTTTCATTTGCTCGGGGGTCGGTGGGGGGTGTGCGAGGGGGTGCGGGGGTGTGTTGTCGACAATTTATTGTTTTTAATTCAGGTGGCGGCGATACGGAGGCGCGCAATCACTCGATACGCCATCAAATAAATGTTTAGCTATTGCACTGCGGCTAGGGATAGGGGAAGTGTCGATAGTGTCAGGTTTAACCGTTTCTGGTTTCATACAACGCTAACACTATATGTACCACGTTAACGGTACGATGACAATCATTAGGCAATTGTAAAGCTGTACTACTCCAACAATACTCAAAAACTAGCTATAACAACGCTTTGCCAACGCAACGCCAACGCTACAACAAAGGTACACTGAAGCTACGAAAATGCTACGACATCGCTAAAAACACTAAGCTAACGCTACGAAAATTCTAAGACATCGCTACAAACACACTAAGCTAACTTTACGAAAATGCTACAACATCGCTACAAACACGCGAAGCTAACGCTACGAAAGTGCTACGTCATCGCTATGGACACGCTAAGCTAACGCTACGAAATTGCTACTTCATCGCTACGGACACGCTAAACAGGCGTTACGAAAATGCTACGACATCGCTTCGGACACGCTAAGCTAAAACTACGAAATGGTGACGACATCGCTACGGCCACGCTAAGCTAACGCTACAAAATGCTCTGACATCGCTACGGACGCGCTAAAATAACGTTACAAAAGTACTGGACACTTGTTACGGACACGCTAAGCTTACGCTAAGAAAATGCTACTACATCACTGGGGCTTCGTCGCTTCGTCAAGGCTCTCCAACGCCAAGAAAACGCTTCGGTAACGCTACACCATCGCTAAGAAAATGTTACGACATGCTACAACAATGCTACTCCAACGTTTCGCCAACGCTAGGCAATTTAAACCAGATTGTGCAATAAATAATTTTTGTATAAAACATTATAACAGTAGAAAATGTCAGACATTTCATGAAATTAAACCCCCGAACTGTATACTTTTAAAATTACTAGAGTAGACAATATACAAAACATGCCTAAACAAAAAGTGATATTAGAAAATCATGAAATGGACACCATTATTTAACTTTTAAGTCATAAGTCATTTATTGCTTTGTTTATCATAGGTACAGGCAGGCATAAGTTCTTTTGTTAATAAGTAGATAAGATTTATTTCTTAAAAAAATCGACAAAACATGTTATCGACGTTTCCCCGTCACATCCCTGTCCCCGCCTCGCACCGTTCGTTAACTGGGCAAGTTTTCCAATAGATGGCGGCACCTGCGCCATGTTTATTGTGTGCCGGATTACGATTCATTAACAACGACTAATTCCTTGTGGCGTGGCGGCCATGGTGCTGTGGTGGTGAGGTGGTGAGCGAGGCAGCACACTTTGAGGGTTGGAATGGTTTGGAGTCGTTTTATTATAAGAGGCAGTGAGGATTTGAATGGCACAGATGGACAGAAATTAGCGGTACCAACTGTGAAGAATTAAGGAAAATAATTTATTTACTGTATGTCGACAAAATGTGCTGCAAAGTCATTATTTTATTATTGCCTTTTTATTTTTATTTCAATATTATTTTGATTTTCCGTGTATTGGACTGTCAATTGACGTATAGATGTAATGTATATACATTATTTTACCCGACGGACTAAGTGTAACTTCGAGTAATTCCATAATTAAAAAGCTAGTGTATCCAGTGCTTAGTCTGACACAACATTCTAATAAACTCTTTCAAATCAAACTCAATGCATGTATTTTAAATAAACCAATTACAGGCACTATTTGATAGCCAAGAAAAAAAAAATCTCCATGGACACTCTTTCAAATGAAAATATGGTTACATCATCATGTTGAAGTGTTACATGTAACAACGATGCAGAACGTTAAAAGCGTAGGTACGTAATAAAAACATACAAAAATAATGGCAGCTTAGAGACCAATCCCTACTGACGGCGACGGTTCACGAACATGACGTATGGATCAGCACCATTTAGCTCAACCATTTCGAAGGGAGCTAAATGATACAACACAGCACGCGCTTCCACCAGCGTGCCATTAGAGTAAGCATGACATACTCTCAGCCGCCAGGGCACATTCAAGTCAATGAAAGACTTACTCAGTAAATGGTAGCTTTATAGTACACAAAACTAAGACAATTGAAATTGTCTACCTATATACTCAAATATTGTGACTATAAAAGCGTAATACTTAATTGTTATAAAAGCCGTTTTTTTTTTAAACCGGTTTATTTATTGCTGTTGTTGCTGTGGAGTTGGGCAGGACACCTGGCAGGGTGCAGTGATGAAGGTGGAGTAAGGCTGTGAGCGAGTGGCGGACTGGAAGACAAGATGTCGGTGTTCCGGCGGCGAGATGGGAAGACGACATTGTTGCCATCGCGGGCAAAACTTGGATGAGGCTGGCACAAGAGCGAGGGGGATTGGCACAAGGAAAGTAACAGCAGTGGGCGAAGTCGGTCTGTGGATCAGTGTAAATATGTAATTGTTATAAGGGATCATGATGACTTAATACTAGGTATTCATTGTGTGGATTGGCGCATAATAACAAAGTTACAACTGAAGTACCTCGTAGTGTGTGTTTAAAACAATAATTTAGGAGCATTTCAAGTGTGTGGTGAAAACTTTGTAAAATGTGTGAAACTTAGTATTATTTTGAAAAAAAAAAACAACATGTTAATCGAACATAACTTTTGGTACATAAATACTCTGGCCCGCAAAACTAAGTATCACACTTTTTAAATTGGAATAACTTTTTAAGTACACAAGATATACTTTCGAAATAAAAAGGACTCGAAAAAGAGTTTAATTCTGTATATAAAAACTCCATAGTTGAGAACCTTCTTTTAAGAAATGGCTGAAAAAGCTTTAAAAACAAAAATAATCCTTTTCGAATTACAATTTTACCATTCATTTTTTTTGTTTCTGTTTTTGTTTTCAAATTTTTTCTTGATCGATGAGTCTTGTTACAAAAGCTAAGTTAGACTGTAACAGCACATACATTTTATTTATCATGCCTCTTTCACCTGAAGAATATGCTAGGATCATGACTTTTCTGGAACTAGGCATCAGTATGCGTCGTACTGCAAGAATGGTGGGTGTGACGTTACGAACGATCCATAAGATGAAGCGAAGGTACGAAGAGACTGGAAACCATCTGAGGAGACCTTGTAATGGCAGACCCAGGTGTACTAGTGCCCGAGAAGACCGTTATATTGTTTCCACTGTGTTAAGAAATCGCCATCTTAATGCAGTTGAAGTTCAGCAACAGCTTCTTCAGACCCGAAGGGACTACAATAGTGACAGTACAGTGAGAAGAAGACTTGCTGAAGCAAATCTGAAACCCAGAAGACCAGCGAGTGGGGGCTCCAAAGTAGAGAGAGAGCATCGAGTAGCGAGACTGCGATACGCCCGTACACATATAGTGGGATGAAGAAGAGTAGTCAAGAATTTTGTTCACAGATGAGTCCCGATTCTCAATTTACACTTCTGATGGAAGGCGAAGTGTCTATAGGCGGCCTGGTGAGCGATATCTTCAAGACTGCTTCTCAGAAAGAGTCCAGTAAGGTGGAGGCAGTGTATATGTAGGTATGGGCTGGCATATCTTCAGAAGGTCGCACAGAGTTAGTGGCTATAGAAAATGGCACTCTGACTGGGGAAAGATATGCCCAAGAGATTCTTAACGAGTGTGCAAGGCCGTATTTAGCAAATATGGGTGATGGATCGATGCTGACGCATGATAATGCCCGGCCACACACGGCTCAGGTCGTGCAAAAATATATTCAGGAAGTTGGTATCAGCGTGATGGCTTGGCCATCAACAAGTCCTGATTTCAAACCGATTGAGCATAGCTGGGATGAGCCAGGCTAGTCAGAAGCTGCAGACCACCACCTACCACCCTCACGGCACTAAAACAGGCCCTGATTGAAGAATGGGAGAATATTCCCCAACATCGACTGCGAAACCTCGTGTTTAGTATGCCAAACCGGCTCGAAGCTGTAGTCAGAACCCGAGGAGGCAATACCAGTTATTAAAAATTAAATAACATGTAAAACATACTTATAAATGTTAATTGAGTTTTTTGACACTAAGATAAAACTGGCTATTTTTATTGTTTTATCTTTTTTTTAAGTTAAAAATATTACTAATGTATAGTTTACTAGTTTCAAAGAAAGCTGATAAAATTTGCTGTAAAACGTTTTTTTATTTTAAATCTCTAACTTCTATAGTTTAAAAAATATTGAAATTTTAAAAGTGTAGTACTTAGTTTTGCAGGCCAGTGTATTAATGGGCAACATAATTATGTAAATATATTTTATTATTTACGACACATGATAATAATTTAAATTACTACTCATACTCAATTTAAAACAGTACAGCTAACTAAACGTTAACGTTAAACAGTTAGGTGTGTTATTGTCCGACAGTTTTATTTCCAGTTAATTTGTTAAAATGGTTTGTGTTACATAAGTACATATGTGTGTAAAGTAACTGCGATCAGCAAACTGATGTCTTTTTTTTTTTTTTTTTTTTGGGATGGGAAATCATCAAATGACTCCTCCCGCTCTGGGTGGAGCGGAAGGGAGTGTCAGACTCTTACTGACTAAAACCCACCCATGTTCCTTCCTTCGCCCTTTATGTTCCGGGGTAGCGGTAACCCTTCCGGACAATCCCGCTGCCCCGGCAGGCTTCGGCCCTAAGGGGCCCCTCGAATTATGCTGACATCTCTTTGAGGCGCGCGTGGAACACTTACGCGCCGTCCGGCACGGGCCTGGTCCTGATCGGGCGGTGAGCTACCCATTGCTCTCCGCCCGCAGGCCCGCGCCTACGGTGGCCGGTAGTCTCCAATGGACTCCCGACGCCCGGGGCGTCTCCCGCGGCGGCTGGGACGGGAGGCTCTCTCCCTCATCCGTCCCGCCACCTCCTTCGCTAGCATGACTGCTTCGCAGAAGGAGGCGACTGCCTCCCACTCCCTCTCGCTCCGGACCATGGCTTGCACCAGGGCCGGGCGCGAGAGGCCGCCGCCGCTGCCGATCGCCTCCACGAGGACACGGCGGTGCTCCGCCCAAGCGGGGCAGACCTCCACCGTGTGCTCCACCGTGTCCTCTGGGCGATCCTGGCAATGGTGACACCCGGGCGTTTCCTCCCGCCTGATGATGTGCAGGAACCTCCCGAAGCTTCCATGTCCGGTGAGGACCTGCGTCAGGTGGTAGGTGAGGGCGCCGTGGCGCCTCTCTAGCCACTCCTCAAAGAGGGGTCTTATCGCCGCTATCGCGGCGTGCCCTGCGCTGGGTTGCGACAGTCGCTCTTTCCATGTCGCCATGAGATCGAGCCGGAGGTCCGTCCGCTCCGCAGCAATTTGCCGCGGGAGCGGACTTTCCCCCCGGCGTAGTGCCTCCGCGCGCCACTCATGCAGGCGCGCGAGGACCATCGCCTCCAGATCCCATGGCGGCAGTCCGGCAAGGAGGCTTGCCGCCTCGCGCGAGATCGTGCGGTAGCCCCGGATTAGCCTTACGGCTACCACCTTCTGGGGCGCGTTCAGGTAGTGGGCGGCTCGCAGCCGCAGTGAACGCGCCCACACCGGGGCCCCGTATAGGGCCATGGACCGCACGACCCCCGCGTAAAGCCTCCGGCAGGAGGCGTTTGGCCCCCCCAGGTTGGGCAAGAGCCGCTTGAAGGCGGCCCCAGCCCGTTCCAGTTTGGGGGCCAAACGTCGGAAGTGCTCGACGAAGTTCCACCGGCTGTCGAGGACGAGACCCAGGTACTTCATCGTCGTCTCGATGCCGATGTGAACCCCTCCTGCCGTTAGTTGGGATCCCGGTGGTGGCGCGTTCCGGGGCCCATGAAACGTCATGGCCTCGGACTTGTGCAATGCCACCTCGAGACCCAACTGCCGGATCCTCTCCACGACTATCGCAACCCCGCGTGTCATCGCGTCGGCCGCCGCCTGATGCGACCTCCCCTGCGCCAGGACCAGCGTGTCGTCAGCGTAGCAAACCACGCTGACGCCATCAGGGAGGTCGGCCCGCAGCACCCAGTCGTAGCCGATGTCCCACAGGAACGGCCCCACAACCGATCCCTGCGGGACACCGCACGACATCTCTCGCCGGTTCCACTCCCCAAAACTGATGTCTTAGATGCGGTTCAATTTCCGATTCGTCTTTCAAGAATGATGCATCTGGCAGGGGTCAACTCAGCCCACTCATATCAAACTAAAAGCAATATTAATCTATTCAAAATTAAATTCCAGCTTAACAACTAAGAAAATAATGGAATATCATTGAAACATAATTGAATTATCCATTTCATTAATCTGTTTACAAAACTGTGCGTAAATGGTGCGTTATAATTACATTGCACGACAATAGATATATCTCTAACTTTTAACACGGGAGGGTTGCGGAACCCTAAATAATGGTATTATACAGAACCCGGGGGGTTCGGCTGATTTAATTTGAGTTTGTTTAGTGTTGCTGCGATTGATTCTACTTCGTTTTGGGAGATTAAATATTAAATGGAGTATGGTATTTGAGGGGTAGTTGGTTGGAAATCATTTTTAAAGTATTTGTTACATGCACCAAACGGTTGGAAGTTACACTTTTTTTTTAAATTGCTGTCTTCGTAATATCAGTAGTGTTAGGTACGGAGGTCTGTATTATTTGATTACCAGCTATGCATGAGGGGTACTCAATTAATGAAGTGCTTGAGAAGACTTTCAGTCATCGATAATGCCCAGCTGAGTTCGTGTCTCCGTTTGCACTGGATACTGCATTTAAAACAGATGAATACTTACTAATTTCTTCTCTGAGCTGTCAGAGCCATTTACAATCTACGTCGCCACGAATCTCTTAGGGAACTACTTAAAAAGGTTAATATTATAACGGTACCTCGCCAATTCATTTATGAAAATATTATGTATGTAAGAAAAAATCTACATCTTTTTAATAAAATAAGTGATAGACATAATTTTAATACTAGAAATAAAGATAGAAGATAGATAGATAGAGGATTATATCCAAGATAAAAATGCTTGGAAACATGCTGAAATCAAAATGGTTGCTAATGTAATTGTAATTTTTTTTTACATTGATTTACATTCTGTAATTACTTAAACTCTACACCCGGACTTTTTTTTTTTTTTTTGTTAGCCTATATACATACTTCACTGCTGGGCAAAGGCCTCCCCCAAATCCGTCCAGAAACTCTTTTCCCGCGCCACATCGAACCAGCCCTCGTGGTACGCGTCCAGATCGTCTCGCCATCTCTTTCTGGGCCGGCCTCGGCGGCGCCGTCCATCTTCAGGCACCCATTGTGTGGAAGCTTTTGCCCAGCGGTCATCGTGCATACGGCTGATGTGACCCGCCCAATCCCATTTGAGCCTGGCAGCCTTCTTTCCTACATCCATTATGCCCGTTTTGGAACGCAGCGTGGTGTTCCCAATTCTGTCCTGTCTTTTAACACCCAGAATGCTGCGTTTCATCGCTCTTTGGCAAACTTCAGTGCGGAACTTTTGCGACTCGGTGAGCGACCAGGTCTGAGCACCGTATGTTAGGACGGGCAGGATACACATGTCGATGAGTTTGCGCTTCAGGGAGATCGGCAGATCACCCGTTAGCATCTTCATGGACCCGGACTTTATATATTTTTTTTATGAATATCGTCTACCTACTATTAGAATTTTTGTAAATATGTGAGCACCATATCTATCACATAGTTAATTTATATTTCTTGATTTCATTAATCCATTTTATTCATAGTATAGTAATTTTATTTTAGGTGCATCGTCTTCACATATAATTATATAATTAATGTATGCAAAATATTGGAAAACATTTTAAAAGAGCAACGGTGGAGTTTCTTGCCCATTCTTCTCCACATGAAAACTACCTTTTGGAAGGGGCGGCTAGAATCAATTATATTTTAATGTCATTTTTGACGTTCGGAAGTGCCTTCTATGTGCCTATTTGAAATAAATGATTTGACTTTGACTTTTGACTTTGACTTTTCTGCATTAAGTAGGTATCTACTTATTAAGTTTTTTTATGAGACGTTTAAACATCACAAAATGTAAGGCTAAGCAGACGCTAATCATTACTTCAAGCAACGTTTATAAATAAGGAGTTTAAAGAGTGTTTAAAGACATGTTGGGAGACTTAGGTCATTCTCTTTCTTCAACTCAGTAGAATGTAGTAGGTATGTGTGTGTATAAGTATTGCACCATCTGCATATTCAGAGACGCTCGTGTATACATTTCTTTTAATACAACCAAAACCATAAACATTTACTAAAATAGTGTTAGCGTGGCTTCAGCGCAACACATTCAAGAAACCGAACCGAAAGTGTTGCATTAAATGATAACTCCAAAACAAGGGTAAACCAGGCCGGCTCCTCGGGGGATAGCGATCATAAGGGTGGCTGTGGTCGACCGTGGGCGCATGTGCTGGATATTACTTGCGAATAACTAAAAATATAATTTTAAAATATTTAACTTCTATAGATGGCACATGTGTGTGTTTGTGGCTGAATGTAAAATTGACATTCGTTATCTAATTTTTGATTAAGTTAACTTTTATCTGAGGCTTTCTCCGTCAGTTAACTCTTATACTTTAAGCCCCATTTTATTAGGTTCTTACCTTCCTGAAGGCCTAGTTCGACCACAGCAATAATTTAGAACAGTACTTAGTTCAAAAGTCATCTTCTTGTTAGTTAATTGGTTTGATTGATTATCTAATAAGTTTGACAAGAATCTGTTTATTTCATAATATTTTACCTATATTGTAATCAGTAGAAAAATACAAAATACATAGTTATGGGTACTGTAGCATACTAAAATACGTTTTTGTTCTAAATAACATAACAAAACATTTCTCTTACATATACAATAAACTACACCTGCGCATAAAATACTTTATATGGACGTAAACTCCTGAAAGTTTTGCGGAGCATCGTCACGTCCGGCCTCGATCGCGGCCAAACATCGTCTGAGCGCAACAAAAACACGTGGGGTACTCCACACCACGAGGCGGGGCTTACGTAGGCAACCAACCAATGAAGGTGGAAGGTTTATCCCCTCTCTCGCTCGCACGGGTGGTTGTCTCCCTCCAATTCGTAGATTACCGTAGTCGATTCTTCATACTGAAGTATGATTTTTTTATTATCATTTTAAAGTTGGCAAATATGGTGGAGTCCGCAGTTTGTGTTTAAATGTTGCCAAATTGTATGTAAGTGTGTTTGTGTTACGTTAAGAGCTTCTTATGAGATAATATACTTTTATTAAATGCTTTGTTTTATAGAGAATGGCATTTTTATTTGGTTTTTATGCCATATGCTTTTGTAAACTGAATTTGTTTTTTTTTTTCATCGCTTTTCTATTAAAAACACACGAATTACATGAAGTGTTTGTGACGAAATTAAAATTCAAGTCCATTCATTAGTTTTTCATTATGAACTATGGTGTAAATAACCTCTAGTTTGCATTGACGACTTGTTTTATAATAAAATAGTTCATGTTTTGCAATATTTAATTAATTTGAATTATAATTTAAACTTTATCCACATTACATTCAGCAGAATCTAGTTTGTGCACTACAATGTTGAACTTTTGATAGAGTTGTAAATATAAATTGATAACGACAGTTATGACATCAATCTTCGTCTACTAAATACGCTATAAATCAAGGGCTAAGTATGTACTTTAATAAAAATGGCGACCAAGTAGACCGAGTGCAACTAGTTTTTATATGAACAATATATTAACAGAGATTATTACTTAAAGATTTTTGTATTTTACAGCTAGGTACGTATAGTTTTGTGTCTGGCAATTTGTGTACTTAACATTTTTTTTTAACCTCAAGTTTTGCAATCAAACAATGCTTTGGATTTCATCAGTGGGTAAGTGGTAGTAGGTAGGTACCTACTTTAGTAAGATCTATATGCTTATGCATATGGAGCTGTCATGACAGTCAAGAATCACAATCACAAAGTCATATTTTACGAATAGAACACTAGTAAGTATTTATTAATTGAGTATTTTCTTAACTATCGACAGCATTGCTGAAATATGAAGCGTCACCAACATTCACCTTATGCTGAAAATACGTGGTATAATGTGGAGTTCACTGCATATGATTATAGAACATGTTTCATTAACGTCTCCATCTCTCTAACCGTCTAAAATAAAACTTCATTCATTCCACAAGTTGTAAGGAAATAACACATTATTGTTAAAACGTTTATACTACCAACTTCCTACTCATTAACATAAAATCTAATTACAGAAACATAATATCAACCGATTGATGACATAAAAATGAACCCTAATCTAAATTGAACATTAGTAACGGTGCTATAAATATTACGTATAATAAATATCGGACCAATTTATATTTCAAGTCAATAAATACCTTTACCCCAATAAAACACACCCTACTTTTAACTTTAACTCTCACAAGATAGGGTGTCATTTAGACTGTAGTGGCGGTGTATGAGGTGTGTAATGGGCAGATGATAAAAGGCCGACAAAGCAAAGGTGTCGGCTAATTGACGCGGTGAGAAGGAAACCGGGACATGAGGGGAGGGTCGCAGTGGGAGCGGGGAGCGGGGTGATGAGCGGAGAGGGTAAGATGTTTAGTGAAGATCAGTTGAGATTTTGCTAAGAGAATTTCATAATTGATAAAAACGACAGCATTTAATTTAGTGAAACCTTTGTTACTATAGGGAATTCGGAACAAAAGTAGGTACATCCAGAGAGAAACAAAATGTATACCCATGAGCCTATTATTTGACATTATCAAACATGAAATCACAACTTTTTTAGTCTGCTACAAGCGAATAGTCAGGATACATTGTAACTGAGAGCTTAGATGTCGCCAGTCAATTTTAACAAAAGCTCTAGGAAAAGTCTGTTTTGCTTTAGAATGAAATCATCATACTAAATGATGGTGTGCCCGCTCCCTGAATGTTTTTAAGCCTATATAAAAACAAATATTTATGAGAGATATTTATGATATTATTATATATCATTTCGTATTGCGAGAATTTTAAGGAAAATCTTACTCTCAGATTGACTCTGCAATATGTTTTACCCATTGCAAAAATCGCTATAAGAACATCTCACCCGCTCTCAGTGGCACCTGTCCTCTATTCCTGTGTTATATTACATCCGGTGTGTACAATACCGCGGCCGGTTCCCCGCGGTCCATCCTCGGCCATTGTGTGAGGAGCGGGACCCGGTCCGAGGTCCATTGTGTGGCAGCAGTTGAAGATATTTATCTCGTGTTGTGATGGTCAGCTTGATGTGTTGTTATTTCATATGAGGATTCAGATGGGGGCATGTTGTGGATAAGGCGATTAATAGCGGTGGTGCAGTAGGTAGTGGTCGTTAAAACTGCCTGAAATGTTGTTGATGCTCAAATCAAATCAAACGCTTACCTGTGTACTAAACTCAACAAGTTCAATCAATGAAGTTAGCGGCAATGCTGAACTACTATTTCATATTTGATGCCCAGGGCCATATAGAAAAGATTCGAAAAAGATGGCAAGCATTCAGATGTAAATTAACCTACCTAGGTTAATTTACATCTGAATGCTTGCCATCTTTTAAATAGATAGTGTTCAAAGTAAATTATTTGAGAATCAAATCTACTGAAAAGCACTAATTGAACTCAAGTGATTCAAACAATAAGAAAATAAGATACGGTAGAATAAATAAGCTGATTCAAATCTACAAAATTATCTTTCAGAAAATAGCAGCTCCAAATATTATCAATCAAAATACAGAACACATCCTGCGCCTGCGTTGGTCGGTCTAACCGAACCCAATTCATTTCCACCGAACAGGATGCGCAAGCGATTCCGTTTATTAATAGTTTAAAAACCGTTTATTGTTCCGCCATCTTTTATTGGGGGTCGGCATTATTAGGGGATTTAAAAAACGAATTATAAACGTCAAAGTGTGGCTTTGTGATGAGCATTTGATTGTGTGTGTGTTATTGTATTGTTGGAGATATGATCGGTTATTTTAAAAAGTAATTGTACCTAGATCATTTCAATTTTCGGGGATTATTTTTTGCAGTTTTTTCTTTTTTTTTGTATTATTTTGGGTTTGAAAATAATTATATACATACCTATGTAAGTACCTACGCCAGTATGGCGATTTAGCACACTGCTAAAAATACATTAAAATATTTTTTTAAATAAATTATTGCTGAAGGAGTTTTGCTGTAAAATAAGTAGGTTAAAATGAAATATTTTAATGGACCCTGCTTGAAAATATTTGAATATGCCAGGAGAACATTTTCAGACGTCTATATAACTGTTGTATTTAAGTGCATTTGTATGTCTTCAATTTTACATCAGCCAACTACCTACTTATTAAAAACATATCTATTTAAAACATTATTTATTATTCTTCCAGGCATAATGAACTTCCGTTACTTATTTTATGTTTATAACTCATCATAACTCTAATTTCCCAGGAAAAAAATACATCGGCAATTTCTTAACTCCATTCAAATAGCTACATATCTCGAGTGTATAATAACGGAGACGACAAGCAATGCATCAAGTTTAATATCTGCAAACTACGGCGAGCGAGTGTGCGGCGCCCTCAGCAGATGTCTCTAATTCTATGGGTGTTTTATTTCTTAACAAATCGAGTGCCGTGTCAATTAATATTATATTTGTCACATAAATTACCGGAGATCCTTCCGCTATTATCCGAACGCGTAAACTCTGCCATTCCAGCTTATTATTCGTGGCACAATAGTTTTTAGCGGGCGCGGGGCGGAGGGGGGGGGGGGGCGGCCCGCAAAAACTGCACCCGACTTAATTATAAAGAGACAAGAAGCGCCATTAAATAGCGATTCGTTAAATCTACGCTCTCGTGTTAACACCACACGTGCTCTCTCCCGCTCTAACGTATGCGGAACTGAGCGGGACGCACGTAGGTTCGGGGCGACAGCTCGGTTTAGGGGCGGCGTCCGCGATATAAGGTTTAGATTGACTGGGCGGCGTTCTCTATTCAAGATTTTTTCTGTTTGCGAGCAAAAGCGTCGGTGAGAGCTTTTCATTTGGTGTCGGGTCGCGCTCGCGGGCGGACGGGAGCTCTGGGAGTGCAATGACCGAGTGACGTCCATCGGACTCTGTGGTGTATAGTATATGCAGTGAACTGTCTAAGATGTCTGAGCTGCGTGGTTCGCCGCCCTTGTCTCGTGGTTTGGAGAATGGTTTCGGGGCTCCTCTGGCGGCGTTGAGTTCTCTGGCAGAGGCACCTCCTCCTGCTCCCAACCCTCACGGGATCGACCACATCCTGTCGCGTCCGACGGTGGGCGCCAGCGTGGGCGCTGGTCTGCTAGCGCCGAGGCTGTCGCTGGCGGCGGCGGCGGCCGGCATGGCCCACTACCTGCAGCACAAGCCACTATACTGGCCAGGGTTCCAGGGACTGGTGTCCAACCCAATGGCGTGGAGGGAGCGGTTACAGTCAAGTGAGTACTCATTACTTTTGTCATTCTCATTCTTTATCTTAGATCTTTAAGTTAGTGCTTATTGTCGAGTACTCTATCGAAGATGACCTAAGTAGTAGAAATAAGAATATTCGTTAGAAAAATAGGTAGCTATCTCGTTTGATTGAGAGACAGTTTTATTGAGCCGATTAAAGTTTTGTATTTAACCAATTAGGTAAATACCTGAACAATCTACAGGTGGACAATGAAATTGATCTCTTTGACATAGATCTGTGACAGGTGAATTATTCTAAAACCGGCGTGTTTGATGTTAATGAGCTTTTTATATTAGGCATAATAACACATCCTTTTATCTGAATTTTAGATGATTATATTAATTGGATGGGTCATTAGAATGTTTTCCTTTATGCAAATAACACAAATAGTCAGTAGACGTATAAAAGACATCAACGCGTCACGAAGGATAATCTTATTTATTTATTTACAAAGGTACACAACATCTTTTAAAACTAAATGAGTTTTTAATGTGGTATTTATACCTACCTACTAATTATTTTAGATGGTCGCCAAATAACAATAAATAAATTAAAAATTACAAATGTGTTTTTAACATTTGATGTTAATTATGATTCTGAAAAGGTTTATTGACCATTAACTTTTGATGGACTGTTTTAAATGAATTTCCTAATAATATTTATTTTGTGAAATCCTTTACTTGCACTTATATAATTAGAAACTTTTCCCTTTAGATTATAATTAGTTACCACACGCAAGCCTACTTCTATCGCTCTACTTCTGATTACAAATTATATTTTATTTATTTTACATACCGAAAGTATGTGTAAAATAGTTTATTTTAGAACTACACAGATTATGTACTAAAGTTCATTACTCTTTCAATTTTATATAAATAACACCAGCCTATTATTGTCCCACTGCAGGGCAAAGGCCTCTTTTCATACACAGAAGGCGCGAGGATTGATCACACTTGCTCAAGACGGGTGCATACTCATGGCGATTTCAGCCGTACGTAATCAAGTTCTTCTAACTGAATAGACAGCTGTGCTGCTAGGGAGTTTGTTGTGGCACCTCTTCTTCCGGCGGGCGTACCGGGGACAGTTTTATGTAATTTTAACGTTCAAAAACTTAACTTTTGATTTTAACTACAGTCCATGTTGCACATAATATAAAATATTTAGCAAACCAAGCGTCACAAAGCATATAAAACTGCTCCTAACGAGCCCACAATATAAACCACTCAAATCTCAGCTTGTAACAATCTTACCAACAAACCGGAACTACGTCACTTCACAGCCTCCTTCCTAGTTCCGGTGGCCGACGGCCGTGTTCCGTCGGCCCTTAGCGGCGGGTTATAGCCCTAGGGCCGTTTGTGGCCGTTTGGCCGGCATTACGGCTTTGTTCACGTACGGGTTGTTGTAGTGTGGAGATTTGGTTTAGTACTTGGTTATTGTTGAAGATGGAATTCTGGTTGAATGGATTTGATTTTTGGTGTAAAACATTATTGTTGGGGAGGAAGTGATGTTGTTGGGAGGAGATTCAGTTCTTCATATAGAACTTTTCTACTTTTTGTTGTACATCAATAGAGTTCAAAATACTGCATTAGAAACATTATTTTTATTATCTACGGTCGTTTGGGTTGAAAATTTTAAATTCAGATTTCGAAAGGAGATCATGTTTTTCTCAGATAACTTTTGTCGCATTTTCCTAAGTATAACAATTTATCGAATCAATAGAGTCTAAAAACTGTATTGGATACATTATTTTTATATAGGTACCAACGGTAGGTAGGTAGTATTTTTAATGGTCGCTGTAACATTGTTATATCCCCTTATTAATAGACGTGGAGTAAAGTTACAACCAGTGTTAACTTCAAATTGACATACATTTTTCGATATTTAAGTTTGGCATAACTAGGTATACTCCGCGTTTATTAATAACGCGGGTAAGATATTGGTTTTCACGTTAATTTCATAATCGGCGTTGCGTATGATTTGGTGTGGAAAATACGTATTTTTAATTTCATCTGATTTTATTTATTTATATAGTATATAAATAAATAAAATATCTCTACAAATAAAGTCGGTTTAGTTACAGAATTTATAACTCGATAACGGCTGGACCGATTTTTATGATCATTGATTTGTTGGATTTGTCTCCGCCCCGAATAGCAGAATAACTATAAAAACATGAGAAAAACTCACGAAAAAAAATATATGATTATTCATATTCTGAGGCTTTACGAAGTTCGCCGAGCCAGCTATTATCAATAAAACAATAAAATGATAGAGATATACTTTTTAAGCAGCGAATGGTAGAAACACACTCTGGAAAAAGAAAATACATTTATGTATTGTATGAAATAAGAATTTTGCTGCACTTACGGGAATTAAGAAAACCTGTATGGCCCGTCGCATATCCTATCCCTCAGAAATATAGAGGAAATGACGCAAAGAGACCAACCAATTAATTACTTAACTAATAAAAAGAAGAAGAAAATTTTGTGTCGTACAATATAAAAAAATCCATATAAAATAAAAAACTAAGGTTCTGCGGAAGAATCGACATTTATCGATCGAAAACTAATAAATATTCAAACAAGTCATTTGTTCTCGGAATTAATAAATTCGCCCAGAGACCGATCGATTGATTTGTAGCTAATACTTACAGATGTAGGTATTTGTAATCGTGATACATTGCCTTTTATTCACTCAAGAATTTGATGAAGTCTCTTTAAATCCGGTAATGGTTGTGACATTTTCATTTTCTGATGATGTTGTTTAAGCGTTGATCGTTTCTTGGGAATATACCTAAAGGGTAAAGGACAATACCGATTGGCCTAATACCTACATATTTAGTCTTATTGTTGATTCGATTGCATGAATGCAACGAACAAATTTGAAGATTACCTAAGTATGCTTAGAATATGACCCAACGTATGCAAAAACACTAAGAAAAAAGTAATAATATTTAACTTAGAGTTAAAAAAACAGAAATACCTAATAAAAACGGAACACAATAATTATGAATGAACAATGTAAATTAATGCAGGTCCCATTTTGTTTAAAATTGTACTCAAACAAACTGTAGTACGGTTGTAGGCAAACATATAGCCTCTTTTCATAGGGTCGGTCCCTATGAAAAGCGGCTATATGTTTGCCTATCACCTATTCGTTTAGATTTATAATGTAAGATGACACTTCTATTAAAGCAATAGGTACCTATTCCTATAATAATAGACTTGATTCTCGTCGTCGGCAAACTATTCTTTCAGCTGTCTACTTAAATTGGATTATTTCACAAATGACAATGACACGAGTTGTAATTTGAAATAGTTATGAATATTAATTCGCGAAAAGTGACAATTTGTAAAACGAATCCATAATTTAATGTGTTAATAAATGAGATCAATTTGAAATAACAGAGGATCCTTTGAGTTATGGGAGGTGACTGGGTGTGGTCACTGTTCATTGATGAAGTTGTGACTATTTTTACAAAAGTATTATGACTAGATAGATAGACAGAATATTCTTTATTATGTATGACAGATATGAATGTAGACATTTTACAAGAGGTGACATAATGGGCATTCTTACCACTACAAGCTATCTTTTACCTATACCATTTACATAAATATATACCTATACAATAAATACATACATACCTAAAACATATTATACTAATTTATTTATTTATAAAAACATACAATAATAATCATGAAACAAGTGCAAGTGAGTACTTTGTTATGTAATGAAGAGGTAGTAGGCCCGATAGTCTTTAAATCAGAACGCGTGTGGTTAAAGACTTCTGTGTTATATGTATTTTCCGTTTAGAGTATTGTCATACAGCATCATCATCATCATCTCAGCCGAAAGACGTCCACTGCTGGACATAGACCTCCCCAAGCACCTCCACTTTGACCGGTCCTGTGCTTCTCGCATCCAACGGGTTCCTGCGGCTTTAACAAGGCTTGTCATACAGCGCTTTTATTGAAAGGCTTTAGTATATTTATAATATAGACACAGATAGAAGGTAATGCTCAGTGTCCATAGGTTCATATTTACGCACTACCTCCAGTAGTGCCTAAATATAAATATAAATCTTTATGAACCCGAGATAAATTATTTTTCGTCCAGATCATTGCGTTTACCTGGAAACATGATCAAACAATTATTATTGATGTTTGTGATCCAAATATTTAACTCAATAAGATTTAACAATATATTAATCAAGAACAGAGAAGAGTAGGTAAGATTATAAGATAGCAGGTAAAACATTAATATAGCAATATTTTGATTTAAAAGAGGGTCTGTGGAGTTTCTTGCCCGTTCTACCCGATACGAACCTACTACTTACGCTTTGGAATGGGCAAATAGCTTCATCTTTCTGACTGACCGACTTCTTGACAATTTAAAAGATAAATTCTTGAAGACTGAATTTAAAAAAAAAAAATGGAAAGACATATCTCTGCCTCTATATAAATAACGTGTATCTTCTCAGAGTGTCGGTGCCAAAATACCAACAACACAACCAAAATGAAACAATAAAATGTCGCAAAAACATCGTTTAGTCATTTCAATTCACCTCACGCCACCGTAACGAGGGTAACAAGTGTTCTTACACGAGAACAGCCTCTTAAATTAATTTGTAACTTGTACTCGGTTAATTCGAGCAACGACGCCGCCAATCGATAACGTTCCGAGTCGAAAACGATGCGATATGACGCGCTAATCTCGATACTTGAGATAACCGCATGTCGGTATTTGTTGCAATTGTGTAATGAGTAGTTGTTATAATTATAGTGATATTCATATGATGCAAATATATGATGGGGTTATGGTGGAATAGTCTTGCCAGGGCTTTGGAAAAATCTAAGATATTGATATAATTTCTTGATGGTTCCCAAAAATGGGTTCAATGACATCGTGTTTGAGATGTTTGTTTTAAATAATCACGTTAGTGGTTATATCAGTTCATAAAATTGACCACATTTCAATATATATATCCTTAGAGTTGGCATGGTTGGAAAAGTACAGTCATTGACAAAACTTATCGTTACAATTTGACACGCTGATTACATTTTCGACACAAACTAATATGTTATTCGCCATAACTCCAATCAATTATATTATTATTGATAAACTCACAAAATTCCCTATATCTCATCCTATCAGTTTTATTAAAAATACACAAAATATAATAACATTTGATGTCGCTGCGTCACGGATCGCGACAGATTTTAATAAAAAGCTAAACACGTCGAGTTATAGATAGTCACGGCGAGAGCTTATTAAATGACGCACGATAACATAATACTGCTATCAGTTGATAAGTGATCAGGTAATAATGTGTAAACTCAAGTATTTGACGTTTGACACAACGCAATTACTTTGTCAACGTAGCCTCGTATCATTAGAGGGTTATAATATTGACGACGCATAGAGTGCAATCATAAACGGACAATATAATTAAATTGTACGTCAATATGTTTATCTATGACAATATTAGATGTGTCAAAATATGATGTTATTAAAACTGGGTGGAATATTTTGGGGGCGACTGTACTTATTGCTACCGTATTGGACAGCAAATTGATTTGATTTTTGGCAAACAAGGAACCTTACGCAAATGCGGGTCACCGTTGACTTTTAATTTCATTCTATGATTAAATAATAATTTTTAATTTATTTGATAATAAATAGGTACACAATATCGGGCTTTACCACACCGTATTGACTTTAAAGTAATGGGTTGGTCTTTTATCTGAGAAAAATATCAAGCATTTTGGTCTTCCACCGAAGCAATACACTATGTATTCAATAAAGAATTTGTAATATTGGTATTCAGCTGCATCCGGTTAGACTGGAAGCCGACCCCAACATAGTTGGGAAAAGGCTAGGCAGATGATGATTCAATAAAGAATTTAAAAATAAAACATAATACCTAAAGCCCTGACTATGGTGAACCTAAATGAATAATATACAGTGTTATTAGGCAACTTAGTAGCATTGCTTATTTTGATGTGCGCAATGGCCTGTAATATGTTGCACAATAATATCGGGCCACTTTAAAGTCAAAACTACGTAAAATTAAAGGGGTAATGTCAAAATACAAAATGTAAATCAACTCGCCCGATTACGTACATAAACAGATACAGCAAGCACTACTCGTACACAAAACATTAAGAGATTATTATTAAAATCCCAAAAACATTGGGGAAATTATTAATTAGTTAGGGCGAGGCGCGTTAGGCTGCGGTCGCACTGGCGCGCACGAATGAAGTGCCACACATTTTTTTAATTACAGTGTGTCCCACACCCACCTCGGCCCACCCCCGAGGGGCCCAGGGGCCCAGTGGCCGGGGGCCAGCATATGTCGCCCGGAATTAAAATTCACGTTTGTGATGCAACATTCAATTGTGTCCAGTTATTCGATAGTGGGACAGTTAAATGAAGTGTTTTTTGGCAAAAAGTATGTTTTTGTTAGTAGTTGGTCGGTGAAGTATGGTAATTGGTCGCCGGTCGTCGGTCGCCGGTCACGAGAAGACCGCAAATTGGTTCGTTTTATTAGGTTTTGTTGCAACTGTTTTATGTGCTACTGCGGTCATATTTTCTACATGGAAGTTCGTCTGGCAAAAAGATAACAGCTGCACTAGGAGCTCTAAATTATTATAGAGACAGTTGCGCTCCATCTTGTAGACTGGCTGATATTTTTAACACGACATGGAGAAAAGCAATGTCTACCAACTTGTGCAAATAATTTTGTTTATATTTTGGAGACACAAAGGTTATTTCTGAATGCTGGTGGCTCTGATATCTTGGAATTGACTGTAATATAGCTACCTCTAGGTCAACATTTAACAACTTTTACAGCTCAACGTTCTATTTGAAAGAAATTAATCTAATCTGACATAAGTAATAAAAACCAGCTCATTTCGACATTGCTATCAATAACGTAGGAAATCGTCGTATAATGTAAAAATGTCTAAATATGAATACAGGCTTAACGATTGATTCTACTGTAATGAATTATAAAACCAATTATTTTAAACATGGCCACCTACTGGGCCCAAACATTATTATAATGTACCTAGATGCAAAGTTGCCGATACGAAAAGAAAATGAATAAGTGTATCCATTATACTTCGCTTCAAAATGCAATCTTCAAGCATATAATTAACCCACAGACGAGACCTGCAGAATCCCATCTATTTTAGCATGAAACGTTTATCTCACAAACAACAGCTTGTATGTCGTAAAGAACAGAAATGATCGTAACTGTGGTCTCTCAAACTGCGTAGTGTACAGTACTCGGCGCGCCTCTAATTGATATTACATCCAATAACTATTGACGTTCTCTCAGAAACAGTGACAATAAGCGGCTTTCTTAAATCGTAGTGAATGACAATTCTGTCTCTTTGACTATCAAAGTTTTTCTCCATATTCCTTGTCTCATTTTCCAAGTTCCCTTTCCTGATCAGACTTATCTGAAGATATCTTACAAACCAGCCACTAACTTTAACGACAGCAGTTCGATTAGAGTATTCTACCGTGAATCTGAACATCGAGTTCAAAACAGAGTTGGTTTGGTAAAGCGTCGCCTCTGTCACTGTCATAACTGTACTCTTTAATTGTGTGTCTCTTTCTAAAGCTCTTTGTCAAGTTAACGACCGGATACTGTAATTACTTTATAACAATATATTCATGAGCATTGTATAAAAAAATCATAGTTCAATAATTTCTCCTTAAATAGATGATTGTTTTCATAGCCGTTTCATGGCGGTCATGAAAGGCCTGGCCGGCACAATTACACGTCGGACATAAAGGCACAATCTCTGCCGACCCCCTCCCCGCACCGCGCTGGCCTAATGAAATTAAATTAAGAAATAACATAATTCCGCCCGCCGCCCGCTCACCGCACATTTTCGCGTACACCCCTAGCTATAGGGCTGTCGATGATTTAATATTTAAAATTATTTAGTAAATGGTAACTTGAGTATTTAATCATGCGAAACAAATACATTAAAAAAAATATTTGACCTCCCTAAAATTAGATTTGCGTGCTAACGAGAATCGTTTTTCAAATTGTAGATGTCTAACATCATCATAAAACACATATTTTCCCCAAAGAGCAAAGGCATTTCATTAGTTATGTTTAACTTCAAAAATGGATATCCATTTCAAAATAACACATCAATTAATCACTTATAATTGTAAATTAACTTAGGAAGAGTACCTAGTTAAGTTAAGAAGACTTCATATTATAAAATAAAATATCACTTAGTAAAAAACCGAAATACCAACTGAAAACTACGACATCTTTTAAAAACCCTCTTACCACTAACCATACGTACAGCCCTGCACCTCTCCCAGTGGGGGAGAGCCCCCCTCCCCCCGGGCCTCCATCTTTGTTTTTCGCGATGAGGTGACGGTTATTACGGGCTGTGTCGATGTATTATGTTGTTTTCTTCAGGATATAATGGACGCCCATACTCCCATAGTTTTACTGTTAGGCAAATGATTTTATGGAGTTTGGCAGTTGATTGTAGATAATTTTAGACGGTGCTCACTCTAGTAACGAAATATTTTTGTCTATCATAAACTGGGCAGCTTTGTCTTTTATTAAACAGATATTTTTGTTAATTTTGATAACTTTGCCAATGATACTGTTTTGTTGCGAGTGGCGCATAGATTTAGATTTTCAAGTGAACGAATTAAGTGGTGTTTTTGTTTTTGAATTGTAAAGGATGTGAAACTATAGTTTCATCGAATGTCAGTTACTGTTGTCAATAGAGCAAACTTATAGGCTAATGGCAGCACCGTTCAAACAAAGCTAGAGCAAGAAACTAGTAGATTTGCAGTTCTGTTATGGAGAAAAGGCTTTATTCTTTATTTTGTAATTCATCTAATTAAAATCACACTTTATAATTCTAAATACGAGCGCTAATTCTAAAACGGAGACTAAATTTACCACACAACCTTCCGCAGTATATATGTGTATGTATATATAGTAAGTTCCACAACATCTCTTCAAAGAGATTCACAAAAATGTTAATGCCATGATGAAACTACTACTCCCATTACCAAATTACCATTGATCATAACTCTATCTACTACACTATAACCATTCCTAAAGCCAGCAATACACTTAGGAGGCATTTCATAAGGCTATATGTACACGAAGATAAAACGTCTCTTAATACACCCATATCGTTATATGAGATGGTCGCAGCCCGCAAGTTGTCCGGCGTCCGATGTCCGGTGTCCGGCCGGACAAAAAGCGGACAGTTATCAAAGTGATATCAGAGAGGACGGCGGATGGCGGAAACAAAAACTGCGCTTATGAGGGGATAACGATCGATGTAAACAGGGATAGTTTTAAAGGATTATAGCAGTTTGGTGCGGTTTTAAAGGGACTTTTTAGACGTCATTTTTATGATTTTCTAAGTAATACCAAAAGAAAAGTTTTAATACGGCTTTTATGATGGTGTTATTTATTAAATTAGCTTCAGAAATGATTCAAGTATAAAATACCTAAAGGTTGATTTGAAAATGTATTTTTAACCGTATTTGTTAATCAAAAGTAAAATACAAGAAACATGGAATATATTTTATTCTACGGTACGTTAAAATCTATGACTACATTTACGCCTAAACGCCATAAACGCCTCAGTAACCACTTAATAATTCCCAAAATCGAACATATTTCAAAGCAATATCGTACACAAAATAAACTTGTTCAAGATAATACAATCAACACATACACGATACCCAAAAATATAAAAAGCGAAATAAAACGCGTAGCATTTTAATAATGTGCTACGAAGCTTTGATGCGCCGCTACGTATCTCGTAGCGCTACGAACAAATGTCGCGCTACGGCGTAGCGATAAGGGCGGCTACACTCTCACTGCATACACTTATCAAAATAGTTTTTCGGGGACTTTATTTTGTCGAGAGTTTGTTTTCTTTACACTGAATCTTTTTGGAATATATTTTATAAAATGAAATTTGTTCATGTCGCTGTAAAAAAAATATTTATTGTGAAGAACTTTTAAAAAAGCGAGCATATAATACATACACACATAAACAATTTGGCTCTTGGTGTTTCATTCAAAATTAATACAATTAATACAAATTCAATAATTATTTTTGTACAATTAATGCAATATGACGTCCGTACTTTTCGAAGGAGTATTTACAGAGTGCCTGTGATGGTGTTGGATTCCATGTAAATGCTTAATCTATTACAATCTCAAAAATAGTTAATATTTTAAAAATAATTTTACGCAATCTCAACCACAACTAAAAAACCTTATCTCAACAATTTATTATCACCAAAAAACAACCAAAATCTTTATCAGTCACGATTGTGTGTCAAACCTAACGTTATCTGAACACAGGTGTGTCGCTTGTCGGCGCCACACGGCGACATATCGCGACACATCGCTTTATTACAAGCCATCGCTTGTACGACACGCGTATCGTCTGTCGCTACGTTTATGGCGCTCCTTATGATCGCGCGTGCCATGAATAGCAAGCCTTACGAATAAGGAAGTGATGACGTCGACTTGCCTTTATTGTCATTGTACGCGAAATGGAAGTGTTTTGACTTTTATGGTCGAACATGGTTTGAACGGTTTTTGGGATTTTGTTTTTGGAGAATAAGAAAATAATACATGTTCATTTTGGTCAAAGATATTATGCCATTTCCTCCCAAATATTAGCTCAAGAGAGGATTTTCAATATGTTTAGTGACCATTTGTAGCAGTTATTGGAAGACTTAAACATACTGCGCATATGTGAGCCGCCCAAACATTATTCACTTACTGACAAAAAATGAAATATGAAGATCGATTCACTATAATATTTCCATTATCATTCAATCCCCATTTCTTTTTGCTCCATTTAAATAATTCAAAACTGTACAAAAATAGGCCAAGCACTCCAGTTTATATTACGAAACCTTTTCAACAAAAATAAACAGCCTCCAATTTCAAGTTTGTTTCGCATACAGTTGTTCAGTCGCACCGCGGGTCTCAAAAGAGTTATAAAGCCTCCTTCCTGTAGCAAACTCTCTGTAACCTCCGCAATCAAAGCCTGCGGTTTGGTTATAAACAGGGACAACTGAAGAACTCTGTGACAAACATTAAGTGTAAACTACCCTCCAAAGTCCCCGTACAATTAAAACGTTTTGAGAGCACGCTGTATCACCCCCGCGTAAATACAGGATGCGGTGAGCGTGGGGGTGGGGAGGGAGTTATTTGTAGATGATACAGCACAGATTTTGTATGTTTGTCTGTTGTTTCAATGAATTTTGCGCGTTGAAGGTGTGTTGTGTTTATTAGGTGTTGAACATTGTTTTGAGATAAAAATAAATTAAGTTATTATCTGTTGAAGAAACTGAGAAGGACATTACACAAGTACATTTTTAATGTTCGTTTTTCACTGAAAAACTTTTGGTTTGCACGAATTTATAGCCTTTCTGAAATAATACACATTTCAGAAAGGGTGTACATTTGTGAAAACCGAAAGTTTGAAATTATTGCAATGACAATAGAAGACATGCTTTATTATGAAAACGAAGACAAACAATATTTTTAAGAAAACGAACAATCAAAAGTACAACCTTCTTTTTCAATCACTTAAACTAAAGATACGAGTACCTTCCCATTTTACAGACAAAGTTCAGTCGTTACAAGAACATACAAAAGACTTCCCAACACATACGCACATATACGACCTACACATTTTCACGGGGCACCACAAAAGGTCTGCCCTAAAGAAGGCTTGATCCATGCACGTTAACAGGGGCGACCTAGGGCTCCCCTGGGCAATGGCTCCTCGTTAGCCCTCCAATTGAGACGCCCTCGCGTAGGGCTGATGGAACACCGACATGGGCTTTTTATTATCATTTATTTCTGAAAATAATAATCCATAAAATACATTAAATTAAATTAAAATCAATTGGTACATAGACAAAAGACACTAAAATTACATAAAATGGAATTAAAATCAATTTAAACAATTTAATTTTTATGTACGATCCCAGAGCATTTGTTGTTTTGTTTAATTCCCATATCAATACCAAGGATGTTTTTTGCTGTGTGGAAATTTTTGTGCTTTTAGGATTTTTATGTTATTTAGAGTATGACAGAACATACGAATGTCGTTGTATTTAGTCCAGTCAGTAATTAAAAAGCTTCGTTTGATTGGAATAGATATACATGTCTTTTTGTTCGTCTATTTGATTTAATTGAAGCAAAATGTCGAGCGTACCTTTTAAACTACGTACGAGTACGTTTCGGGTACTTAATTTTAATCATGTTTATGACTAAAATAATGTACTTGAAACGATTATTGTTTATATTATAACTATTATAGTTATGCATATTTTTCATGTCAGTTGTTCTTAAATATTGAACTATTTTTTTAAAAATAGTATTGTCTTACACACATACTACACAAAATATTCGCACTACATACGTCACTTCAGACATATTCACCCACTGAAAGCCTTCGCAGCACAGCCCTAGTGGGTGGTCCCAGCGCGAAGGGGTTGCGGTCACCCCCCTCCCTGCCTGCCCCCCACAGGCACGGATTTGTACGTAATTGTGTATTTCATATAATTGTTTCACATCGCTTCACAACTCGTGAAAGAAGATGGTTCTGTTCACTCTTCTTGTTTATAATAATATGTAAATGTAAGGTGGGTTGTAGAGGGTGAGTCGGTTTGAGTTGCTTTTGATACGGTGTGTTGATGATTTTGGATTTTACTTTTGACTAAAAGAACAATGGGTAATTTTGTTTGCAACTCGTACCCACCTTGTAGCATTTTAGACTAGGTGTCATTTAGACAAGGTGGGTACTTTTTGTTCCACGTTTTTTTTTTAAATTATTATGTTTTTTGTGACAAGACGAATTTTTAGGAAGTTCATAGAGTCTGAATGAAAATGCTGGCGTGACGATTTTTCAGCGCTTACTTTTAAGTTAACAAGAGAAGGCAGTCGATGGGAAAATGTTGGCCTGTAGATGTAGATTTGTAGACCATTTTCTATTTTGTTAAGTACCTGGTACTTTTTGACAGGCCTGCACTGTCCCATACCTGTTAACACTGTAATTTGAAAGCATTGTAAAAACCAATTATTTTTAAAAGAGTAACCCTGGAGTTTCTTGCCGGCTGTTCTCCATAGAAAACGACCAAATTGGAACCGTGCACCTAGCTTCTAACGTTTCATAAGTATTCATGAAGGTTTATGTGAAATAAAATATTTTGAGTTTTGATGACAAGGATTGGTAGAATGTGCGCTTTTATAAATGGGAGTGCGGGGTTATTAGCACAAATGAGTGCCATTACATATACATACTGATATTAAAATATAAGTTTTCCTAAAAGACAATGAAGATGTACGCGTAGTTTCACTTTAGGAACTACATCATCATCTGCCAGCCTTTTCCCAACTATGTTGGGGTCGGCTTCCAGTCTAACTGGATGTAGCTGAATACGACCAGTATTTTACATGAAGCGACTGCCTATCGGATCTTCACAACCCACTTTTTACTGGGTAATACGTTACCCCTTAGTAAGACTGGTTGTCAGACTTGCGGGCTTCTGACGAGCCGTAACGACTGCCACGATTGACACGATCCGATCCATGATTGTCGATCCACGATTGACGATCCTCGATTGACGATCCAACGTTGACAGCCGGCACAAACTGCTTAACGTGCTTTCCAAGGCACGGAGGGGTCTTGATATGTACCAATCCACGGACCAACCGCGGCAAGCGTAGCAACTACGTATAGGAACTACATATTATTTAAAGATCTAAACCTCACATAAACTGAACCAACTTCTACGTAGCCATTTCCCGTCAACCAGCAACACACTACTGATATCGAAATCAAATATCCGCCACCACATGTCGCTCAAACATTTCAGAATCAAAAATATATATATTTGAAATTGTGTGCAAGTTATTCAGAAACTCCGGTCAGCGAGCACAATATTAACGAAGCGGTGCATAATGCATGGCGCACAATATGGCGGACAAAAAGTGACGTCACTGATATTGGCGGGAACTTCGCTGCAGTTTGTTCACGAGTTTCATGGTGGAATGAAAATGTGGGATGTTTTATGAAGGTACAGCGTTTAGTTAGAGAATAGTAGTTTGTTGCGATTTTGTTAGGTACAAAGTTTTTACAATTATTATTTTAAAAGCCATTCTTCTCTGTACGATTATTAAAAAGATGTAAACTTGTTTAGGAACTGTACTTACTCTTAAAATAATGATCAGACTTCCATAATTCAGTTGTTTAAGAAAGCTACACTAGTACCGAGTGTCATAATAACTGTAACGTTTATTTGTGAACTAATAAAAAAACCTATCGGAAAAGCGACTACTTGCTAAGTATATAAATAATACATTTTTGGCTGTGAACGCATGTTCTTTAGTTATTTTTTTAATCGGTTGTTTTCTATACCTAATATATTAGGTTTCATGATAGTACACAATTATTATACGGCAGTTGAATCTCTTTTCATAACTTATGAAACTATATGCCAAAACTATTCCCCCCACCCATCCGGAACCCAGCCTCAACAACATGCTGTAACGTTAACATAAGTGAATCAATTAACTACAAATACAGCCATTGTACACCAAACACGAAATTAAATGAAGGCTCTACTGCTGACCAACTAACACCCGAATTTATACCTTGATCACTTGTAATAAAGTTTATATTCGAATGTGTTAAGCTGAATGTAAGAGAGAATTGGTTTTGAACTTTATAAAAGTGAAAGTAGGGTTGGTTTTGCTGTGTTTTGATGAGGTTTCGGTCAGCTATTGGGTGTGTAATGTGTTATTTGTCGGCTGTCCATTGTTCTCGTCGGGTGAAAGTGGACTGTTCGTGTATTATTGTAGTACTAATGTTTGGACACATTGCTTTTTACGAGCTTTTCTTTTTGGAAGGATACATGGCGCTTTCCGGCCTGTTCGAAGCTGTGTGGGAAACTGGCTGAGCTTTTACATAAGGCATAGCCATTCCAATACTATCTATAATATCGGTCAGTTTCTTGATTATTGATCCAATCTTCATGAACTGCCTTTTTTTTTTTTTTTGGGATGGGAAATCATCAAATGACCCCTCCCGCTCTGGGTGGAGCGGAAGGGAGTGTCAGACTCTTACTGACTAAAACCCACCCATGTTCCTTCCTTCGCCCTTTATGTTCCGGGGCAGCGGTAACCCTTTCGGACAATCCCGCTGACCCGGCTTCATGAACTGCCTAAGATGTGGTTATTCTAACTTTATCTGAATAACATTATTTCACAGTAGATTTCTAATATCATTTGGGTTCTTATAATAATATGGTGAGATCTATAGCAGAGAGGCTTATTTTTCTTCTTCGTCAACCTATTTCCACCATAGCTGGTTTATTTGAAAGGGTCTAAAAAGCTATGGTCGGGTCTTACAGACTCCACCATACTTACTGTTTATTGTTTTATTGTAATGATTAAAAGAGAAAGAAGAGACAATCAATACTACAGGTAGGCTGTGGTGTATCGACATGAACGAGGCATTCCATAACCGTAATGACTGACTGTAAAAGATATATTATAGAAACTGGTGGAATGCATCGACCATCTCTAGTCTCAAGTTGTCCGATGGCTGTTCTTGCCTGAAAATGTTACTGTATACCTTATTTGAGTAAAGAGGCTACGTTTGAGAACAAATATATGCAATAATATTGTAAATAATTCAAGACATGCACATACCAAATGATAATAACTCATGTTTGTGGAACAAACGTAACATAGCGTTTACCTCTGAAGAAATAAAATTAATATTTATATGTTATTACAATATGTCTTGCGAACAGATATAAATAATGTTGTGAGTAAATGTAGAAGTATCTCGCTTTGTTGCTAATAAATACAACATGTTTTGAAAAAAGCTTTACCACAAATACACGTTTTTCAGTTCAAAAACGTAATCAAAATATTTTATTTCACATAACCTTACCTGGGCACTTATGAAACGTCAGAAGCTACGTGCTCGGTTAGATAAGTATAAGTGAAACTCTTTTTCAATAATAACATTAACACAAAGAATGCACGAGCATTGATCACCACGCTAGCTCAAGACGGGTTGGCGATAATGTATCTCAAATTAAACTTTGTCTAATTATGCCAGAATAACGTTTGTTTTATTCTAAACATCTAAATAAGATACGAGTTTGTATTTTTTTAATAAAATACAACAAACATTGATACAGCTTCAATGTTTCCATCGGCCAATAAATTCAATCTCTCGCCAGACTCATTTTATTCCATTCCCAATAGCGTTCAAAAACTAGAGTGTACATAACAGTACATCAATATAAAAGGCACATAAAGCATAACCTCCCGCCGCACCGCAGTGTCAACACGCAAGATAGTGTAGAAGGATCACCAAGTAACAGAGAACAGATGAAAATGAGGAATTAATATAGCTAACTTACGTGTCATAACATCCAGAGCACAGAACAGCTGTGATCCAGAGCCACTTCGTAAGCGACATGCAAGTTTTAAAACTTTAAATAATCGTAACGGGAAAATAAAAACGCAGTGCACAACAGTGGTTTTATAGATAGATAGAATGAATTAATGTTCTCTAATGTCAGTTTCTTCCCAGAAACAGGCGTTTACCCTGCTGCAGGACAATATGTATTTCATGTCGGTGGACAATCGCTTCTTTCTACTGAGATGATGATGATTACTTTAGCCACACTTGTTATGTTTAGCAAACTTGCGTTTAGAATTGAGCTTCTTCACCATTCTCCCATTGCGTAGCAGTATCATCGCGAATAAAATTGTTTTGATGAAGCGACGCCTGTCGCGTCACCGCCCCTCTGGGACCCATGGGGGAGGGAAGGGGGATGCGTAGCAGGCAGGGGGGGGGGGGACACGAGTGGAAAAATGAAATGAAAATAATGATAAAAACGTCGACACGATGTCAAGGGACGGCGGCCCTTCGAATGAGTAGGTAGATTGATTTTTGTTAAGGTGGCTCGGTTTTTTTGTTTTTAGTGTTGCACTTGTTAGAAAGAATGTTGAAGGAATGGGTTTAGTATTTAGCTTATGAACGAGGTCGTAGTTATTTCGAAATGATATACTTCTAGTTCTCAAGATAACAATAATGTTTTCAGAGATTTAGTCTACTCAGGTGGTCTTTTGTGGGTTTGACTTTCTGGGAGTGTGTCACGTTGCGTGGTTATCGCTTTTGAGATCTCTGAATGTTTTTCGTAAATGAAAATATTGGGGCATGTTAATGTTACTAAACTCTGGTGCGATACTGGGTTGGTTTTATTTTATACACCCATATGAAATGCAAATAAATCACCAACAATAATAATTAGTTTAATTTATAGAGGTCTCAAAACTCATTATATTGAAATATATCTTTTTTTTTTAAATAATCATTTACATCTGTTTCAAGGAATTCAAAATCAAAATCAAAAGTCATTTATTCAAATTAGGCTGAGAATCAGCACTTTTCGAACGTCAAAATTACAAAAGACAGTCCCCCAAAAACGCCCGCCCTTCACCACTTCTAGTGCTATCGTTGTTTCATAATATATTCCAACCTCCAAATACATAGAGCCTTCAATTAATTGTGTAATAATCTGAATTGCATACAACAACACTATGTCGTAACAGTGTGATCATCGATAGTGCATGTTAATGACGTCATCGGCTACAATGATGTTGTATTCGCGCGCCATGGGCGCCTGGTACCGAGCAGCCGATGTATATTGTTAATTAAGTAATTAATGCTAACTACTACATTTGCAAATTAGTTTTAGCCTTTTGATGCAAGAAACATTTATGATAATGAACTGAATGCGTGTGTGGGCGCACAAAAAACTGTTTCATCATAAAATCACGCTGAAGGCAACAGAGGATTGCAGGATGCAGTTTGTTGAATAATAAACGATGATACTTAAATGATATTTATTTTTGTAAATTGTTTTTTAATAACACATTCACATGTCAAAAAGAAATAATAATATTTTAAAACTAGAAGAGGTGTTACCTTTAAGTAGCCATTGACATGTCCCTAAGTTGCCTATCACCACAAAGCTAAGCTTCGTATTCGTGGTAGACAAATTTTGACACATCAATTGTGGGAGTTCTAGAGTTCTAATGTACGTGGGGCGCTCAATGTATTCTCGATATCGGCATGAAAAAAGACGTAAATCCAATTAAAATCATTTTTATTTTTCGATGTCATCTCCCAGTACCCCAATGCATCAATACCATGTAAAAAAAACTTTTCTCTTTCTCTGAAAAAATGTGCATTTAGCTGTGCTTGAGCTCTTCATCGTTGGAAAATCGTTTCCCACGAAGGACTTTTTCAAATTAGGGAACGGACCTCCCCTCTTCTTGCTGTACATTAATGACCTTCCCAGACAGATAAATTATCGTATGGGAGGTACTATTTGCCGACGACAGCACAGTAGTAAGTAAATGTGACGATACTATGACTTATGAAAATGAAATAAATATGACATTGAATATAATCATGGTTTGACAAAAATAATCTCATTATAAACTAAAAAAAAACTAAAGTTATGTATTTCCACCAGAGAATTCCAAGTAAGATCCTTGACATTAATTATTTAGGGACCCAAATAGAGCCAACTACTGTCACTAAGTTTCTTAGCATCATAATAGATAATAATTCGACCTGGAGACCCCAGACAGACGAAATTTGTAAAAAAAAATAAATAAATTTGCGTACGTTCTTTACAAATTATCAAAGCCTGGAATCACAATCGTAATTAATTAGTCAAATTACCCACACCATTAGTAAATCACCCTGATACCACGAATACATTGAACGCCCCTCGTATGTGTTTCATCAACCTTTCTTGTCCACACATCAAAGCCTTCTCGCCAGCATGCCGCTTGCAACATTGCAAGGCTACGTTGCCACCAACACATACACACGTTACTGAAACAACTGTGCTCAACATTTGTTTACCGTTTAGCTTTTACCTTCATACTTACAAAACTTTTTACACAAAGTTCAAATCTTACCCTATTTTTTTCTCACCCCAGATTTTGTTGCAGTGAGCAACGGCGCGCTGAGCGCTTGCTCGCAGGGAGGCATGGACAAGGATGGCAAGAAGAAGCACACCAGGCCCACCTTCTCCGGCCAGCAGATCTTCGCGCTAGAGAAGACCTTCGAACAGACCAAGTACCTGGCGGGGCCCGAGAGGGCGAAGCTGGCGTACGCGCTCGGCATGACCGAGTCGCAAGTTAAGGTTAGTTTCATTTTATGGTTTTAGACATTTATTTTCTCTAAAGATTTACACAGTCACTTACAGAGAAAATACAATATTATAACTTATAAATACATAAAGCCGATTGGCGTAGTGGGTTAGTACGATGACAAAATTACATTAGGATTTAGAAGAGGGTAGTTGTAGTAAAAATGTTCACACGACACTAAGTGCACGACGTCGTATGCGCATCGCCACTGCGGGTAGGTGTGCATGAGTTGAGGGATACAATACACGTTTATTAAGGCCCATGACATAGTGATTGTGTCACTGCGTTTAAAGTACTTAGATGGGATGGATGGATGTTTGTTACTCTTTCACGAAAAAAATACTTAACGGATTTGGATGAAATATTTCTTTTCTTTCTATAAGTAGCCCGTTATTGTTACGGAATATTCTGAAAATTAATCAGGAGCAGCGTTGAATTATCGCATAATAGCCTCGTTCACCTCTATTGTCCTGTTTCGTAACAATGTTACTCATCTGTCTAGCCCGGTTAAGCTGCGAGTAGATTTATATTTTTAACTTATTATTGTTATATTGTTATATATGTATATTGCTACATAGAAATTATTTATTATGGTTACTTGAATTTGTTTACATTTTATACTTATCTACATATTCTTCTTAGCGTGTTGATGGCAATCTAAATGTTTCAGCCTAGAATTCGGGTACAATATAACGAGCACTTTCTTTAGCGTTCAGATAACAGTGGAGTAAATGTACACACTAACAGTAGCAATAGGCTTTCATTTTGACAGTTCAACGACATTCATTGCGATATTTACATTGTTCAACAGACAATTTTTTTGAACATATCATGCAATGGATTATCAATATCCTTCAAATGATTCGGATTATGATTGATAGTGTGTTACGCAATTAGTGTACTAGCTAGACATATGTGTACACCTACTAACATAATAAAACCGGTCCCGGTGACAATTGTTCAACTATTTTAAATTCTTAGTCGTTTTATTTAATTTTATTAGAACATCAACAGCATAAACATTCAGTTTGCCATATCAATACCAGCAAAATATATTGACTAGTGATAGAACAGCAATCTATAATAAATATGTTTAGCGCCATGAAGTCGCACTCTAAGGATAGACTACAATGTAGTCCTACATAATTTCGGCAGTCACACACGTCATGTATCGAAAGTCAATATAATTGGTCGTGACTGTACAAGTAGCAATCCGAACCCAATAGTGGAACAAAATAAATTAATATCGAACTTAACACAATTACCACTAGTACCGACGAGTAGGGTACAAGCAGCAACACGCGGCACTCCGGCATAATCCGATTACACAGATTGAAAAGTCAATCACTTAGCCGGGCGGCGCAATCAAACGCAGCTCTATTACTGAGGATTAAACTGCGCGACATGTGGACGAAAGACTTTGTTTTATTGTTACACACGATGCTATTTAATATCGTGATTCACAGTTTTACCAATCACTGCCACGGTTTTGATGATAGCATAGTTTTGTCATTACATTTCTTTTTCTGATGGCAACTGTTTATGGAAGTTTTATAAGCTGTGTCGTGTTTTATTAGTTAGAAAACATTCATATTTATTTAAATATTACTTTCCAATTTCTAATGTAGTTACATTACGTTATGTAATAAAAATTATCTTCGTATAAGTCGTAAAACGCAACAATAACTACCGGATCATCACCAAACTTTACGAGATACAAATTACAATCTTAAATGAAGCGTCTACTGCACAGTGAACTAAACACATCATGCAAAAGGATCTTTCAATTAAACCAAACACATAAAATAGGCGTAAAAAGGCGCAGTTATATGGAACTAATTGGGGTGCGACGTGGGCAGGGGCGGCGCGGCGGTCGCCGAGGGGACGGACGACAACTGCGGCGCTCACCCTGCCGCAAGCGGTCACGGTTGCGATTTCAAGTGAAACTTTATTGAATGGCGATGTTCAGCGTTTCTTGTTTTACATTTTGGTGACTTTCCATTTAATTTTTGGTTTATTTAGCACTTAATTGTTCAAATGCTCTTGATATAATTATTCACTGCCATATGAGGGCAGCTACTAGACTTGCATGGTTATTAATATTTCATATACAGATTTATGCATCGAATGAAGATGATCGAATTCTGTCTAAAATTAACTACATTGACGAGCTGGTGTAATATATTCCTGTACTTACTTCTTTGGAGTAAAATCCATTTCAGTCATTCTGATTTGAAGCTGTTCAAAGTTTTACCCACTTAACATTAGATACAACGACTCATCATCAAGACGGCTCAACTATGTCTAAGATCGATATCACAGCGCGCTACAGTTTCAATAATCGCCGTCAACTCTGATGAGGTGCCACTGCAGCGAGCACATCTTCCCTTCTCCTCTGCAAGGCGAGGGGAATAATCATATTATACTAAGTGATATGCGCTATTAGGGGACTGTGACTGTTAGGACGGCTGCATAGGGCGCGATGGAAAGTTGACAAGTTTGATTTTGAAAGGTTTGAAGATGTGATGTTTTTATGTGATGTTTTACCAGCACTTTGATGTCAGCCCCTCTTAAAGTTATAATAACCTGAAGTAAGATTCATATTATTTTGTAACTGTTACGTCTCCTACCTAGCGCTAACACTTTGCCAAATATGATCCAAATATCATCACTTATTTACATCATCCATAATGATAGTATACCATCAAAGTTTTAAACTCATTCCATGGAAAAACAAAACACTCACAAAAACTGTTACAAAATTTCAAAAAGAAAGTCATTCTACAAATGCAGTAAAACCTTTAAAAATAAATACAAGTCAATAAGGCAAGCAACAAAAGAGCATCTACGTGTGCAGCCGGCCTAAATAAAGTTGCGCGCGAATAAAATGAAGCGACTGAAACGAAGCGCACACAATGAGATTAATGGACGCGCCACATCGCGCGGAAACTGTTGCTATACTTATAGTTGCGTCGTGCGCAATAATCATGAATCTTCAATATTTGTGACGAGTTTGGAAGGATGTAAATTGGGAATACATCTGCCGTCGTGCTATAGCACAATCTAGGATGTTTTACTTTGGGATTTATCAATTGCACCACGATTATCTTGAAATTAACTAGGAATGAAGGCATTTTCTCTTTAAAACTGATATAATAATTAAGCTTTATTTAATCTAATTAAAGTGCCACTAAAATTGGAACATTTCACAAAACCATCTCGAGTAAGGTAAAAGTACCCATTCGCGTCACACACAAAAGAATAGATTAAACTAAAATACCCCAATACCGAAGCTTTTAAGCTCCATAAGCGACCTAATGGTATCAATACACAAAGACCAACAATCCTTTACAATACTAAATACGTATCACACAATACACATTCACAAATTGGACTCAAAAGCCAATGTGCGAAGGGATAATCTCCCACTTTATTTCTGAACACCCCACGCGATTTTCAACTGTATAACTTTATGTTAAGAGTGTGATCAAGTGCAAAGTTAAGTTGGTAGGGTCTTTCAATTCCCCTGCATGGGTGTCATAGCTCATTTGGCATTCGATAAAATTAATCCATGGGGAAGATTAACAGAGAGGGAACTGTGTTTACACATGTGCGATGCAGGCGATGCAACGGGAATACGTAATGCAATTAATTCTTGACGACTGTTTATTCAATAACTATATTTCATACTTTCATAGTTTTAACGTTGTTTAATTGATTCGTTTATTGAGTTAATGGATTGGGTTTTCGTTTGATTTTGTTATTGTTATACTTGCTTTGTTTAGAACGTGAGTTATTCCATATGATCGTCGTGATTTTGCCTCAATTGAGTGTCTTGAAAATTATCATTTACATAGAAACAGAAATAGGTATATATTTTGACATCGATTAACAGTAGTTTTCAAATAAAAAGAAAGTAAAAGATGACTGTCAAAAGTTCTTATTTATAGTTTTCGATATGCTGGATAGCATACCGAAAACTATCAATAAGTCATGCTGAATCATCTTCGTATCTATTCCCTTATAATTCAATACTCACTTTCATTATTTTAGTATCCTGACTCAACTATAGCCAGTTAGCCACCCATCTATGAATGATTCACTCCAGCATTTCATAGAATCGAACATTTATACGATCCACATTAAAACTGATTGATCTCGGCTTCCCATAACTCAAAACGAAAAAAGCCTCAAACGCATCAAACCTCCTTTTTATTTCCTCTGAAACTATACAGCACCAATAATAAAAATAATAAAAGATAATCTTATAATCCGCACCTCGGACGAGGTGTTCGTTATTTTACAACTATGATATACAGCAGTCGTAATAAGTCGCCCTTTAGGCAATAACTCGTGTCACGTTCAAAATGCAAATCACTGTGTGTCGCTATCATTCCTTTTATTGTGGCTGTAAAACAGCGTCGAATTAGTTGTGAGCCAGCGATGGATGGTTCCCACAGCGATAGATGCGTTTAGATAATTTTATTGCGTGTTATCTTGTTTTTTTTTTATTTCAACGCTGATTCGGGTTATATGGTCCTGTTTCGCGAATTTTATATTATTATGATGCAGTTTGTAATAATTTTGTTGTAAAATTGATTATGATTGGAATAAATAATTTTAATGATGATGTGCTCGTAATTGGTGCTTGCACCTTACATCTGAATAATAATCTATGTTATTATAACAAATTAAACTTTAACATTAATTAGAGTTTTTTTTTATGAATTGTTTCTTTTTTTAACTTCTTAAATTCTTTGTCATTTTCAAAGATACCTAAATAGAAAAAAAATACAGCACAGTTAGTCACAAACAAAACCCTTTACCACCTAACTTGAAACGTTTAACGATCACAAAGCGTCCTTACACATAATAAAAGCAATCCAGTTTACGATCAGCGCCTAATGACGTCACAGATAAGATAAAATTAAATGCAGTTCACAATCATGCAGATGAGCTCGAGGGGAACAGTGCAGCATATTAAATTATTTTGATAGATGACACTATAATTTAATTTTAATGTGTTTTGATAAAACGACCCTTTATACCCTCTTTAGTGAATTTTAAATGTTCGACCCTTAATATTCTTCTATTAAAAATGTTTTTTTGCAAATTGGAAAGTGATGGAGTATGAATCAAACTGGCTGACGAGGCGTATTGTTAAGCGATGGTTCCACAAAATGGTTGTGATAGACATTTGCATAGAAGTCATTAACTTGATGAAGCAGTTAATGTGTTTTGTGATGTTTTTAATTTATTTACGCTCGATTTCGTTTTTGGGGTGAGCAGAATTTAAGTGATATTTTCCAAAAGTTAACGTTTGGTAGACGGTAGTGCGAGTGGTCATTTACAAGTTCACACTTTGTACAATTTTTTTTTTTACGCATGTTTCTTAATTTTGTCATATTGAAGAAATTATTCACTGCGTCAGAACAAAACCTTGACAATTTTTTGGCATAGGTAGACAAAATTCTCTCAAAGACAATTTTTTAATTATTGTTATAAAATTCCTACTTGATGGCCCAGTGGTTAAGGCCTCGCCTCTCATGCACGAGGTTGTGGGTTCAAACCCGGGCAAGTACCAATGTGACTTTTTCAATCCGTATGTACTCTCTGAGTTTATCTTGGACGTTACTGACATCAGTGAAGAAAAAACATCGTGAGGAAACCTGGACTTATAGTTATTACAAGTCTGAAATCGCCAACCCGTCTTAAGCAAGCATGGTGATCAATGTTCGTGCCTTCTGTGTATGAGAAGAGGCCTTTGCCCTGCAGCGGGACCATAATAGGCTGATATTATTACCAACTTTTGTACATCTTTATCATGCATCTAGCATTCAAATTGCTAATGTAGCAGCCCTATCAACCACCATTACTGTCACTCGGGGGTGCACAACTCAATCAACTACAACATATTGTTATGAAGCTGCCGTCAGTTTACGATGTCATTAGCATACTGTTAGCCATCGTTAGATACCTATGTTAGACAAGGCTGTGTTCTGTCTAGATGAACTACCGAAAGAATTTGGTAAATTAGCCCATTTTGTTGTCTGTATTATTGTTGCATGTTAATCTAGACTCCTTAGACTGTATGGTAATTCTGAGTTTCTACAAAGATACCAGTTACTCCCTCACATAGCAACCTCTGGGTACAAATATTTTCAGTTTATCTCAGCTCAATAAAAATGAAATTCGTCCTCACTGAAAAGTTTTCTACTAATGGCCACGAGCATTGCTCGGATAAAAGATACGGCATCTTTTGTAGCTGTCGATCCCATCATAGTCGTCATCATCAGTTATCACAGTGACGTGACGGAGCCACGAACAGATCTCGATTACAATCAGCAAACGGTAGCATTGTACACGTCATAGTTAAATTACCATATTCAATGTTCGTGTATGAATATGTTGCCAACTTGAGTTTCATGTACAGATTACACGTGAATGAGTGTGTGTAATGGCTCAATGACTGTTCCATACTATTGTATATTGTGTAGAATAGTCAACATGTGCCACTGTGTATTCACAGTGGCCCATGTCGGCTACTCCTCATCAAGTACGAGCTTACACATAATATGTTAACTCTGGATCTTGTTAGTAAGTATCAATCAATCTGCCTAGCCTTTCCTCAACTACGTTGAGGTCGGCATCCAGTCTAACCGGAAGTAAGAATATTTCTTGTTAGTAACAATCCTAATTACGAAATACGTTTCATCTCTAGTATAAAACTTCAAGGAATAGTACTTCAGTTGACATATCTACCTATATAATGTCAACTTCGACGCGGAAAACTTAAGGAAAATCTTGTTCTTTTGCCGCGTTATTAAAACAGACTTCTGCAAATGGATTAATATCAGGAACCGTGACAAAATTCCTGAAGTATTTACCAATAAATCATATCCCTACCAATCTAGCCCAAAGCCAACTAGTAACCAATTTAAATATTGTACAATCGAAAAACAACTCCCATCCCGATCCGACTGTTATTTGTCAAAACAACTGTCAGCCATGTTTTGTTTCCAATCGATTTGTTTAAACGCGACACCGATGACGTATATCTGCCTAAATTCCCGGCTAAATCTATCCGACAGACATCCATGATTCCATTCAGCCTGTACACACAACACAACACAAATGGAAACTGTACTTTGTGTTGATGGTAGTAAAGTTGAATATTGTTTGTGTGGCAGGAGGTTAGTGAAGTGATCAATCGATTGATTCGATGACAGGCGAGAGCGAACGATAATCGCCGCTCATTAGTCGAATGCGAGTGCCAGTGAATCGATTCGGTGTGACATCTGCGTTTTCGAATATAATCCGCGAGCGGGATATTTTTAGTGTAGTAGCGCTGATTGCGATTCTATTTAGTTGTTGTTGGCGAGTGTTTGAACAGGTTGTAGACATAGAAATATTTTGAATAAATTAGTATAACGTAACAGTGATTATCTCAAGACTGATTCAAAGATCCGTCAGAAGTTACTTTTGGTGAATGAAAAACAATTAACGAATGAAATTAATGAATGAATGTAAAAAAAATACGAAGACCTAAAAAAAAACCAAAATAGGCACTCCACCAATGCCCTAAATAAGTAAGTATGTAATTAGGCGAGACCTCCGAGCGTGTCTGATGCAATAAACTAAATACAACAAACAATAGATAGGTACCTACATAGTCGAGTTATGTACTTGTCAATGAGCCCGTTACAAGAGGCCACGTGTGCTACGGAACCCTAATTGATTGGCGCGCTAACGACGAGTTTTTAGGGTTCCGTAGTCGCGACCATCGCCTTATTTATCGTCTATAAATTATTTTGATGGTTGCAAGGGTTTTTATGTGTACTTACTGTGAGGATGTGCTAAAGTGTAATAGTGGGTGCTTCAGTTTGTTGTTTGCGTTTTGTAGGTAAATATCAGTAATATTGTGTGGATTTATGATGGGGAAAATGTGAGACATAGTACTTACAAAATTTTCTTGAGATACTTCTCCTATGAACTCTATGTTTACTCAAATAAACGCGAAATGTCAATAGGTACGTATACTTTAAAACTCCAGGGTACAATTTCAATCAAACCGTTTTTATCTTACTTTACAAAAACGCGATGAAAGAATCATAACAACCAGGCACACATGACAAACAAACTGTCACGAGCACTAATACCTGCACACCTGTCCGGCGCGAGGGGGTGCTGACGGCGAGACTGATGAGGATCACGCACCTGTCCTGACATGATTAGCGACAGAAATTAGCGGGATTGGAAAGGTGAAAATGTTAAAAATTAAAAAGGCAAGATCAAAGAGTAGATAAATTTTTTTGGAAAAACTATTTTTCCGCCGTTCTTTCGAAGTTAGTTGCACGTTTTCCGCTTTTTGTGGATTATTTGATTGATAGGAGATTTTTTCCTTACCACTAACTGAAGCTGTACTTATAGTGTTTAGCTTCCTTTATTTCATATAAATACTTATAAATTACATTTTTAAACATTTTTATGAACCAAACGATAAAAAAAAAACATTTAAAAATAGAAAAAATGAAATATAATAAATGTGTTTATTATTATAAAACTTATTGACAAGCAGATTTATAAACATCTTTGACCTGGATTGACTGCTTCTTGATTGTGAAGTTTGTCAAAATTAATAACTGTTGAAACCGCCTGCAACCCACCATTACCTAATAAAAAAGTATCTACAGCATACCTCTATGGTGTTCAAAAAAGAAAAAAATAAATAAATAAAATAATATTCGAACATGTAGGTATAGGAAATAAATGAAAGAATATTCTAACACCGATAGGATAAACAGAAAACTCAATTATTTACAAGAACAATTCTAAGTAATACAGGGAAAATAAAATCTTAAACATGTTCGTGTGTCAAGAGCCACAGAGTAGTAAAGTCACCCAGCGTACCACACAAATGGACAAAAAGCAGTGGTTCAAGGGCTCGCTGAGTGCGGTGGAATCAATTATGGCAGGCTGTGCACAGCTGAGCGCCGAGCCCCAATGATTAGGGGCTTTGACGAAATGTCCGACGAGGAAGAATTACTCGCTGCTCTTTGAATATTGTTTCGTTTACAGATCGTTATGGTTTGTGGAATTAAATACAATTCATTCTGCTTTGTAGATGCTTAGCTGTTGTCCACGACTTCGTCAACGTGTAGTTTGTTGTACTTCATAAAGCCTATGTCCTTTCTCCAGGTCCCAGGCAACCTATTTGTCAAACTTAACGATGGGTTCAGTTGTTTAAGCGTAAATAGCTAACATACAGACAGAGTTACTTTCATGTTTATAATATTAGTATCGATTTGTTCATATTTGCAAAACGAAAGTAACAAATATCAAGAAATCTAATAGTACTTCGATTGAATGAAAGCTTTTGTTTAATGGTTGTAATGTCTTTGATAGATCCTTTGGAACATTACAGAAACAAAAAAATATACTTACATTAATTTCACTCGCACAAGTCCAACTCTCACTTATTCGATTTTGAAACATCCTGTTTTAACCGAACATTATCTTCCCCATTTTCAAATCTACGAAATATAAGGGTAACATCACACCAGCGACGTTTTCCATCCCCATGAGTCGTAGGCGTGTCGCAAGTCGCAGTTGTGCGGCCTCAAGCGATTAGAGCAGCAACAACTGTTGTCCGCAATATTAACATGACAATGCGCGCGCGCCTGCGACAAATAAGTCGCATGATGAATGGATGCGATCGGTCGCGGTGTGACTGGCCAAATATTGTAGCTTTATTTGATTTTAATTGTATTATTAGTGGGGTCCTGTTTATTTTGTAATCGATAGGAGAAATAACATGTGTGGTTTATGTTGAGATTATGAAATGATTTTTTACCTCGTTTATTATTTTACCGTTATTTTAAATTGCGTTTGCAAAGTAAGTAAATATTACAATTTAAATAAAATTTTAGTCTTTAAATAAGTATCTTCTTTAAAGAGTTCTTGAACAGTAGTGTGTTTTGTGTCTACATTTTTGTTGCATACCTACAATATTTGTTAAACTATTCAAGACACAACATTCAACGAATTTACCAAATCATAGCAATAGGCAACCTTTTAGTAGAACATTATGACTTTGGTAAAAGCCTATTAAGGTAGATTTTTAGTTTTCTTGATCGTTTTTCTCGATTGGAAACTACCCTTTGGAGTGGGCTAGAACTAGCTTTATCTTCAAAAGTGTAAATGGTTCAAATGAAATAAATGCTTGAACTTTGAGTTTTTGAATTTGAGTCAATCCTAGCACTGAACGCGTACAATCCAATAAAACAAGTTCAATTTCATTCACACATAACGAATCAACAGTTAACTACTTATAAACAAACGAAAACCTTCCAAAACTACAACAATCTGTAAACTACTACATAACACAGAGAATCATTATCACATACCCATAGAGACAACTCAAGCCTCCTCGTGGGCGGGCGGGCAGGGCGCTAGGGCGGCGTAGGGCGGCGCCCATAAAAATGCAAATGGCGTGTCGACGGGATCCGGAGTATCAATCACTGCAGGTCTTATTATTGCCGGATTTGGGAACAACTGAACAACGTGCGATTATTGTTTTCGTATGTGTAAGATAAGTGTAAGATTGTTGTTGGTTGTCGAGTTGTGTTGTTGTCAGGGGTTGTTTAGTAAGTGCGGGCTTGTCTTTTGTTGGGGTACCAAGGTGTGATTTTACGTCTACCACTAAAACCTTTTTCATAATAAGATTTCATGGACCGATAGCGGTTTGGAATGGATTAAAAAGTTTCTGAACCAGAGTCAGAAAACTTGTACCTTTAGACCTACTCGTAGTACGGCTGAGGCTTCTGAAACGGGAAGACTTCTTAATAATTTAGTAACTATGCCTTGCGACACAATCTATTTGATTTACAGCTATTGACTAAGTTCCTACTTGAGAATGGTTATCTACCTATGTCTATGTAATGTCCACATGCTCAATAATATAACTTTAAACAATTTATTCGCGACAAATATTAGTAGTGTCAATCATATAAGCAGCAATGATCCGCATAAAACTAATTTGAATGCGTCACTATTAAGCCTAGGATCTGCCCACATATTTCACCCACTAACACCGTATCTATGTTTGCTCACTACCTAATAAAGTTAAACTTAATTACTAACTACACGCCGATAAAATATCCAATTAATTTTCTTCAATGAAACCGACGTAAGCGTCGATTATTATAATTTTTAATTAACATTTGTCAGAGAGAAGCGAGGCTTCCGGCTTACCTGACTTATACGAACATACTCGATGTCACCGGTCATTCACGTAATCGACTTTGCATTCGATTAGTGTAGGAATCGATTGAATTATTCGTATTGATGGAATAAAGAGAGGTGTGAAGTTGATGATCGGTTTTGTAAAGGGCAATTGAGTAGGTCAAAGCTGTTTTAGTGGGTGATGGAAATTATGAAAAGGTGAGTGATATTGTATGAGTTATTGAATTGAGCATGTATTAAGTATATAGGTACATTAGGTCTTAATACTTATAGGATAGGTAATCTAACAAATTATACGCGAATATAATTTTTTAAGCTGTATTGAAATGTTCTTTTATTCTACTTAACATTCAGTAGCCTTTCAAGAGATCGAAGTTATTATTCGATGTTCTTTTCATTGAATATCATTTTCAGTTCATCAGCCCTAAACCTTTCAATTTGCATACCCTTAAAACAAAAGCCATTTTTCTCATAATATCATACTTAATCACGCTCAACGTAACGATATAAATGGTGTTCAGTTGTTCAGCCCGCGATGCTCTGCTCAAACACTTAGAGTGTACAAACAGACAATCAGTCAGTTTTGACACGTGTTTACGAGCCGCTCCGTCGAGTCGCGGGCGCCTCGTTATCCCAGATTACCTTAAACGTCGCCAAATAAAACGATCCCCGGCTACGTACAAACGGCACTACAGTTTTACGCGAACAAACAATTATTTATTGCTCCGAACACCCTATATAACACGCAAAACTAACCAAAATCAACTCTGACGCAACTAAATAGAGCTCAGAATTGAACAACGCGCCCCCGATCCACAGCCGAGCAAGATTAATAGGGCATAAAACGTAAGATAATACAATATACAAGAAGACACGTTGTTAACCGTTCCGTTTTGAGACGGTGTTGAGTGGCTTCATCTGTCTCTTTCGCTCGTATGTGGAGTGGTGTGCCTGTCTCGGTCGCACAGTTTCAATTATCTGCCTAATCCTTCAATTACGTCGACAGATGTCGCGCGCGTCTTCGAGCTTATGTGCCAGTTTAAAGTACCGTCCGCAGAGCAATTACTGTGATCGGACCAGATTTTGTAGGCTTTTATTGGTAGAATATAATTAAATTTTCATTGATTTCGTAATGTAATTTATTTGTTATTGGTTACTTAAGTCTGAGCTCGAGAGCGATGTTCAATTTCTCAGCTCAAATTAATATTCTGAATAAATGTAGGCTTATCTTAGAATTGAAGCAATTTATTTTAACATTTTAGTGTACCGTTTTAAAAAGAGCCATTGTCTTGGCTTCTTAGTTAAAGCTGTAGTTGCTACAGTTCCGTCCATATTCATACATAAAATATCCGAAGAAGATAAGTTATAATGAAAGTGACAGGTTATTGCACACACAGGAAGAAAGTAGGGATCTTTTCTTGTCCTTGGGTAACCCCTCTTGGGTTCCAGTGCTTATTAATTTGCCAACGATCTATTTCAATGGTTATTTTGAAAATGACTTATAGTAAGAATCGCTTAGTTGCTAATTTGATAGTATTTATCAGTCGTTAATTAAAGGACATAAAGGAGGCCATTAGGTTCCTAATGTCCACCAAAACATATGACCATCCTCCAAGCCAATTAGTATTTAAACAAATACAGATTAATGATCAAAGTTGCTGCTGTCGCTACTCTGCGGCGTCCCTTTAGGGTACACGAGTTAGCTAATAATTAATATTATAATTAATGTTGCAATAACTGGAACCGCGGCACGCTATTAATCCGACCCCCCACTTCCCTTGAAATCCCCCCCTAACGACACAATATAAAAAGATTGGTACAGAAGGTTAGCTCTGTAACTGGCGCACGCACACATGTGGTCTATTCCAAAAGTATCTGATGAAAGTGTAAATAAATCTTTTTGAGTGTTGAGATTAAATTCTTACCCAATCACTGACTAAAGTAAAATAAAGTAACACATTCATCTGTACTTAGAAGGTTACAACTTTATTTCCCACCACTTCTTCTAAAAACTATTGTTTGAATAACATTTTGTAATTAAAGAAAAATTATCAACGAACACTGCGGTTAGAACGTATAATATTTCAAATAAAAAGCATCTTTAAGCTTATTTAGATTTTGGGTTTAAATATTCACATAATAAAACTAAAGCACTCAATTTGTAAGTGGCACTACAAATTGGCATCCACAGGTACATTTTCCGATCTATTAGGTTGAATTTTAAACAGACATTTTTGAAATAGACTTTAAACGCATTCGTTGTATGTATGTACCTTCTGTACCCATCTATTCTGCGGCACCGGGTTCATTAGGATGTTTTTACAATGTCACACTTAATTTAATTATGACATTTGTATAATTGTCCGTGAATTGTGAGTCAAAGGGTGTCTTAATGTTCTTCAGCGGAGTTTTGATTGGAGTCGAAGTGAAGAGATGACTTTTATAGCTTCACATTTTGAGGCAAGAAACGTTGCTTGGGATAACTCCACAGGCATGGAGTTACGAGGTATTAAGTAACTAGATGCGGAATGAAGGACCAGTTTGTGTAGTGTGGTAACGTAGAACTGGCCTATTTGTTTGTGTGTATTAAACAACATGCTTTTCCAAACTTAAGTGGCAGTGGGCAGGGCACATTGCTCGCAGAACAGATGGCCATTGGGGCCGAAAGAATCTGTAGTGGCGACCGCGTACCGGAAGACGTGGCGACGTCAAGGTTGACCGATGACCTTGTGAAAGACCGCAGTAATCCGCTGGATGCGGGAAGCACAAAACCGGTCGAAGTGGCGTTGCTTAGGGGAGGCCTATGTCCAGCAGTGGACGTCTTTCGGCTGAGATGATGATGAATGCTAAATAAACAACATGGGTGGATAGTAGATAAAATTGAAACAGGAAAAAGACTGAATTACTTTGCAGTTGCACTTAATGCGAGAGTCACAGTATAAATATGTGAAGTGGAGCCGATAATCAACCGAAACCATTTTAATTAGAATATCACATTCCACTTGGAACAGATCGTATCTGCCCACCGCGATCTGATTATCACAAAAAACGCAACAAACAGAAAGAAATCAATTAAAACTAATCTCGAACAAGATGTCTAAACGAACGAAATTAACTCTCTGCTAATAATGGTAGCCGCCTTATCGGAGCATCGGTTTAATATATCACTGGCTAAACACGGACAATCTGTCCGTCTGTCCGTCCGTCCGTTCGACAGCCCTGACAAATGAAAGCAGCCGACTGCCTCATCGAAATAACGCCGATAATTATCTAGGCACACATCTGTGATCTAAATTAAACCTTAAATTGTAGTGGGGACAGATTAAAATTAATCACTGTACCGAATTTTAAAATGTTTCAAGCATTTTATAAAATTCTGTATCTCACACATTGAAATCCAAACTTTATCTTCTCAAAAATAAGGTTCCAATTTAAATGTATCTTTTCTGAACTTACGCTCGGTGTAGGCCATCGGCGGCTCTGGTCGATTGTCGTGTCAGAATGGTAATGATGGCGGGCGACAAGGCGGAATGGCGTTCGGTAGCGGTCGACGATTTCATTAATGACATTAGACACAGTAATGAGAATTTAAGTCGGCTCTGGAAGCTAAATGCGCGTGATTGAGATAAGGCAGTGCCTTAATACTTGTACAACATGCCTTAGAGGCTTTCTCTGGCTTTAAGTAAGGATCATTCTACTTAATGCGGCTTTGATTTGTAAGGATTTTTTAAGTTCAATTTACTGGTCATTGGATGGGAATTTGTTCAATAAAGTGCTCATTTAATTTTCTTTAATAAACTTTCCTACGTAGAAATCATAGATATGACTAGGCAAAAAATATGATAAAATGATGAGTTGATCATAATTTCTCCCACAGTCACTGTATCCACTGATCACTACCTACATTTCCAAGTGCCTACTACGCTTTAAAAACATGACCTCTTTACATTTTCTAAACATCAAGATTAATATCTGTAATAGAGTTGGAAGTCGTGCTTATTAATTAGTTCTCATTAATAAGTCGTATTTACGACAGCGTGTGAGTCGGCACGCTTTACACGCTTCACTGTAGCACGCGTTACACGCTTGGCACGTAATCGTTCAGATCACGCGGTCAATCTGATCGCGACAGATCTGATGATAAGCTTGAACGTATGGGAATTGAACTGCGTGCGTGTGTGCGCGGTCTTAAAGAGACATTTTATTAATCTGAGTCAGGTGTAATTTGGTTTTTTCCGTTGTTGTTTCTGAGGCGCGGTGTAACAGTTACATTGGAAATAGGACGCTTTTATATGCATATCATAATTGTACAGCTGTGCCAATTTTGTTAGATCTGTAAATGCAGTTAAAGATCTCTTTAAAAACCAGTCTAGTAAGAAATATTAACCTAACCATGCTATTTAATTTTACTTATATATAATATTTATCTTAACAGTCTGATCATCATTATACTCGAACATTACTTTACATGAGACTTTAATATAACTGCCGAAATATATGTACTATACACCATTGTCCTTGCGCAACCCTTGGGGTCCAACAGGCGTGATGTTATGTTGTATCGTGTTATTTTACATGGAAACAACCACTTGGGCAAAATAGCTGCAGTCCCTCCTCTGAAAGTGTAGCAGACTACAACTAGCCGGGTATGTAAGCCGCGGTCACACAATCGATAGCACATTACTCATACTAGACGTTCCACGTGCCTTATCTTATAGAGAAAACCACGGAGACGACATTTTATCTACCTACTTATTTACTTGTATAAAAGTATTGTTAGAGAGAGTCGGGGAAGGTCAATAAGAAATATTTGCCCACTGAAATGTAATTATGATGATTGATGCCCAGTAAAAAGGGAAGCGAATACAATTTAGCTTCTCCCAGATGTAATTTGCCTACATTGTATTTCAGTATCTAAACATAAGTCAGAAAGTCATCCAGTCCTCAACTCTAAGACAGAATATACTCAAAGGGACTTGGATAGATTGAAGTGAATAAGAGAGTGTCCATGTCGTTTTATGCCCGTTCTGCTCCATAGAGTACCTACTACGTTTAAATTGGCATCTAGCTTCATATTTCTGGCTGACGGAATCATTGACAATTTAAAAGTGCTTGTAAGTGGTTTAATTGGAATGAATGCTTTGAGTTTCAGTTTTAAATAAGGCAAGTGTGTAATTTTTCAAAAATAATAACCGGTTTTTTAGCTCTTTACTAACGCTCTAAGCAATCTCCTAAAAGTAGCTTGGGTATTGCCTTTTCATTTCAAAGAAGACTTTAACCAATTGTAATGGTCTGCGGAATGTCGTATAGATATCAATAAGTGTGCAGTTGTAAGAATGGTGAAGACAAGGCGGGTGTAGTCGCGCGCGGACACACAATCGATAGCACATTATTCATAGGAGACGCGACGCACACTGCCTGCCGCACAGGGGAACTGTGGAGACGACTTTATTATCATATATTAAATTCTACAGTTTAGACAATAAGGAAAAGTCCCTTTTCCTCTTTAATTGCTTTCCATCTTATAATATTCCTTTGGTTTATACAGTCCGTGTCTAAGTCATGAAAAGATTGTTGAGTGTTGTATGACTGCATTTTTCTTTTGATAAACGGGAAACACTGGCACTCAATTTATAGTTTATTAATTCTAGCGAAGAAACTAATAAACAAAGTACGTGGCCTCCAAAAGCTAGTTGAACATTTTTCCACTGCAGTTATAAGGTACGTAGAGGTAAGGTAGATGAGTATAAGGTACTCCTAAGGGATTACTTGATTATTTTTTATGATAAGTCAAAGATAGTTGAATTAATCAATAAAAACGTTATAGCAATTCAAGCATTTGGATCACTAGAATTTTAAATCATAATGTGGAGTGTTACAGCTGAAGTGGAAAAATGTTCAACTAGCTTTTGGAGGCCACTGTATGTATACAAGGTGTAACAGAATAAACGCAAGTTCTGAAAGTAGTTTGTCCATAATTGCCTACTGAATCGATTTCAGTAATTTTTAATATAGGTTTTTTTTTTAATTATGTGTTGTGTCATAGTGACCGCCGATTGTGTCAAAGAAAATTAAATCTCCTTTCAAGTCAATAAGACTTAATTTTAAATGCATAAAGTAATGCTAGGGTCTTCACAATTATCTTAACTATAATAATAGTTAGCTTTAAAGAATTTAACTTTTAGTCATTGTATTATGCTTTTAACTAAATACTCTAATTGGGGTGTATGAGGACTTACGTTAATTATGTTACATATGAATGGAAATAAAGCATGTCTCTGTTGGCATTTTTGAAGGCACAAGAATTTGGTGATACAAGATTGCCATGGAATAAAAATTTAGAGGTTCATACTTTCAAGCTTTCACATAATAAACTGGTATTTGTCTAGTTATCAATAATGGAATGGATCATAATTTTGATCACATTACTTTCGTCTCCACCGCTCCCCTGTCCGGCGCGGAAGTTAGGATGGTAACAGTAGCCGCGCGGGTCGCGTCACGATGTTCCGTCTAACAAATGTTACTGCTCTTATGTACAGCTTCACTTATGTAATACATTTTCTATAGATTTGAGATCATTTTGATATCGTACTATTTGTGGATTATGGAAAAAAGATTGAAATTGGTTTCATTATGATCTGATTAGCTCTCCCCCGTTCTTATTTGACGACAGTTTTAGGCTACCTACATGCAGCTACTTTTTTTTTTTTTTTTTCGGTTGGGAAATCATCAAATGACCCCTCCCGCTCTGGGTGGAGCGGAAGGGAGTGTCAGACTCTTACTGACTAAAACCCACCCATGTTCCTTCCTTTGCCCTTTATGTTCCGGGGTAGCGGTAACCTTTTCGGACAATCCCGCTGAACATGCAGCTACTTAATTATCAGTTTTTTTACATCACGTGGTTGGTATTTTAACAATTTATTTTCAGTCTTTCAGGGATCTGGCTATAATAAAACCAGGAGGGCTACTCAAATGATTCTACCGTCATTATGAGTGACTCACACAAAAATAAACACTGCATAAGTAAATCATGCTTATTCAACTTTCTTCACTCTTATTGTTTTTTCATAACTATCGTGCAAAACTACTTGAGATAGTCGCCCATCAGAAGGCAAATTCTCGTAATTTAAAACGTTCAAAATCTAGTCGCAGTCTCATCTCAGCGACAAACAAATGTCAAAATGTAGGGAAATTTGATGTTTTTTTGACAGATTGAGACTGAGACCAGACTGTGAACGTTCTTAAAATTACGTGAATTGCCCCTCTGTTCTCGTTATTCTACCTTCATTTCAAGTTCCTTAGGTTACCTCTAGTCAGTTCTGTCATTATAAGAACATCATACAAAACAATGATGATCTATGAAGATCTTGCGTGAACATGAACCAGCAAACATCACATTATAACTTCCGCACCACCAGCACAGCCCCAACAAAGGCTCGCACACACGGTGCCAATCTTAAACGCATTAGCTATCGATTCGTCCAAACATGTGTACCGCCCTTATAGACAACGCAAACTCAATATGTGGAAATAATAATAAAAGGAGACGGCTCCCGCATATATATCGTTTTATTATCGTTACATTATCGCGATGTATCGGCCGGGGTAACTTCGTGCGATTGTTTCAGTGTGTTGTATGAAGTACTTGAGGTTATTACAGATAAGTAAGATTATGATCCTCTATAGGTACTTTTTGTTATCTTTGATCACCAATTTCTTTATCAAGTGTTTTGATTAGTGATTAGGTAACATAACATCACGCCTGTTTTCCCCGAGGAACCCTCCGGGGAAAACAGGCAGAGGTGTGCCTAGAGTACTGTAGAGACTATAGCCTATTTGGTGCTTACATGCAACCTCCGCGAGTTTGTTAAAAGTGGTTTTTCATGAAATACGAGACAACAATGACGGTAAAATAGTAAAATACGTGGTACATTTTCTAGGAATATTTATTGAACATATGTGATAAACCGTGGTTTAGTTTACTCCTCCCGGTACCCTTAAGCTCGCAGACTGCTTCACAGTACACCCACATTTCGCCAGTTATTGTTTTCGCCAGTCAGTTAGTGATTAGTCATGGTTTTCATTGCGTACCAGTGGGTCTCCTATAGAATAAATACTAAATATATGTCTTTAGATAGTAAGGAGGATGAACAATATAGATAAACTAATACTTCGACAGACATTACTTGAAATTGACTGCGTAAGAAATCTGACTATTGGAAATGATAGAGAACAATGTAATTGATTACTTCCATTCATTTCCATAAATGAGAAGAAATACACACAGTAGGTCACAGACAAAATAATAATATAGTAAAGATCAAATGAGTCTAGACACATTCGTCTCTTGTGTGGCTAATTAATGCTGAGATAATTAGTCACATAAGAATTGAATTAACTTGTATCATATTTTTCAGTTAATTATTTATTGTTATTTGATACCTATGCCTTAATCGTTTTGTTTTTGTTTTAGCTTATTTTTTGGTGTAAAGTCAATAAAATGAATTATTTACTAAATTGATTATCAAGTTGAATTGCCAGTATATTCAAATCACAACTTGGAATGGCAATTGTGAATGAGTATAAGACGACAAATTGACGAACTGTGTCAATTTGATAAATAGAAAGAGACAAGAGTATTCAATATAAATATCATTGATACACAACCTATTATCTCAAAATAATTCCTACCAAAAAAAACAATATTTTTCCCTATTCCCCAACAGAATCCAGAAAACATTCTCCGCGTATGATGTACCTACATCAACATAGCAAGAACATGAAAATCCGATGAGGCATCATATCGATATTACGCCGTCCCGACTCGATGCCAGTCGATCCAATCGATTCATGAATACATATCGATGCTTGGCCCGTGCTCGCACTATAATGAATACTTTGCACTGATTACGTTCTAGTTCTATCGCGGTAGGAAGTATTTAAAAGGAGGAAAACTTTTGAAGGAAATCTTCGCAAAGTAATGTTTACATTATTTACGTAGATGTCATTAAAAAGTATGATTCATTCATTAATTCTTCTACTGAAGTGAAGAGTATTATTTCGGAGCGTAACGAAAACATAAAAATGAACCACATACCTACATAGGGACTCAGGTATTTGTGAATCAGAGTGAATCATAAAAAGTTGCTTATAAGCAATAAAGTCTTGATCTAAATCGCGAATATTTGTTGGTTGATGGAAGATTTATTGCAATATTCAGTTTTAACTGTAACTATCTATCATAGGAAAAATCTCTATATAATAGCATCTATATATCGCAACGCTCAATAATTATAAAAAAGGGTTTCGTACTTTCGTAGCATTTTTCGTAGCCACGCTACGCCGTAGTAGCCTACGAAAAACGCGTGAAAACGAATGATAGTGAATTGTTACGAACAATACAATGTATAGTTATTTATGTTACGTTATAACATAAAATGTTGGTGTATATCGACACTACGCTTCACTAAAAGTGCCGTCGCTGTAACTTGTAAACAGCACACGTGTACCGTACACTGCCGGCCAAGATTGTGGGTGCATGATAAAATATTTTTCTTTTGTTTGCAGTTTGCAATAATGTGGCTTGGGATTTGTGTATTAAATCTATTTAATCAATACATACATTTAGGATAAATACTATGTATGTAGAAAAATTTAAATTCAACTTTTGTAGAAACATTTAAGTAGAGGCTAAGAAATATACGAAAAAAATCTCGTAAATGTCAAATAAGTTACAGTGAGCTACAAAGTAAACTTTCATCTACCCCACTTAACATTCCGTATAGGTTACAGCATCAGACGTAGAATAAGTAAACTAAAGAATAATACACAAGAGACCTAACAAACTAGATTTTATCACATCACCAACTTTCCTAACTAAGTAAAGTAAGTAAAAATAAATAAAGCGGTATACTTCCCGTGGCCCGAAGTGTAATACGTGTGTTAGTGATGTTATTGGAAAACTTGGAGTTGAGCGCTATACAATGTAGCTGGAATCGCTTGGGTGGCTCGCATCACTCGAACAGCTCCGCTTAATGCGCTCGCCTCGCTCACCGCGGTCACTCGCTTCTTTAACAATGCTGTTTGTATGCTAATGTTCGCGTTTTTAGTTGAATTTAGATATTAGGTTCAGTGTAGCTTTGAGAGGGGTTTTAAAAGTAATGTTTAATGATACTCATAGTTTCTGAGGTTCACACAATAACCGTATATATAGAAAGAAGTGCTCTTCTATATTATTTCATTTCTCAATGTTTAAAGCTTGTTCAAAGGCTCTCAGTGTTGAATGTGTTGACTCTTCGGTATGTTCGACCCACGGAGTAGGTTTGACCCTTTGGAAATATTATTTCATATATTTGCTTAATACTTTATTTGCACTGTAAATAAGTATAAAGCCTCGCTTACCTATTTACTCTGTTAAGATAATTACTTTTTAGTTAAAATAAGTATGAACATAATAGCTATTGAGCATTACCCTACTAAGTATTTTTTTTTTACGAATGAGAGCTACAATAGTTTAGTAAAAACTTTATTGTTAGGGAGAAAACTTCTCTATTGACGCATCGTAAAATAATTTCAATCATTGATGATATGCATTTCTACGTAGCTTTTCCCCTGTATTATAATTATATTTAAAAAAAATACAGTAAATTCCCCAGCCCAACAGTCCTCCAGTTCCGATCATAACATGTAATAAAGTACAACAGATACCTCGGTAAGCAAGTCGGATACGGCGCGTAAATCCCTCGTAAAAAGTTCGCTGACTGGACGCGATAGCGTGCTCTGTCGCAGTTGATCTACTGCTGTTTGGATGTGCTGTGGTCCGTGATCAAATGTTTATGTCTTGTGGAATATGGGACGTTATTAGATATATTATGAGGATGTTTTTATTTAGGTTGCGATGGTACCTGTTTTGATTATGTTCCTTCTGTTTTTATGTGTAATGAGTTAAACAATTAAATTATGTTTTGAAGCTTTCCGTTCTCTAGGTTCTTTCATTTATCTCGTGAGTATGATACCTACTGATTTAAAAACTTAGTATGACTTGCAAAAACCTCTTCTTCGGAGCACAATATGGTTTATACACATAGATGGAAGTAAAATAATGTAGTTTTTGTATTTCGGAGGTTTTCTTTTATCTCAGCTTTAGTTTAGTGTGTCTATTAAAGTTGTTTTTACTTTCAAATTCTGCTCCATACCGTGCTAACTAGAGCATTGGTAGTTCACAGCACCTGTACACAGTTGGAGACACTACGACATACATTGTTGGAATACTAACTGCTTAAATAACCTTTATATGGTTGTAGGCTTTTCTACATATATTGATACAGTTCTAAAAACACATATAAATAAAAATAAATAATTAACTTAAATTCGTGAAAATTGAACGTGTATTTTTTTAAGTGGTGTCTGAAACTATGGTTATGAAATTCACTTTAAAGGTAATCATAGAGAAATAAAAACATTATTATTATTTTGTTTGACATATCACGTGACCCTGGGGTCCCGGACCTTTGAAAGGCGTACCAGGGACCGAAGCTAACTCGCAGAGGCCCTTTACACAATTTTAAATGATGAGGAGGCACCAATCGACGATTATCCCTGTATGCACCATGCAAGTGCACCCAAGGAAACAAAATATACCGGGCTATGGGTTTGGGTGGCTATAGTGGATCGGTTACCTTGAGCTATGGAAGGTCTATATCCTCTGCCTGACCAATGAAATATTATATTCACCGATTAAATGGCAGGGGGTGACTTGCACACTCAATAATGGGCCCCGAAAACGGTCGCTAGCACATAGTGTCGTAGCAACAAGGGGGCAACATGTCCTGAGGTGCTTGTGAGGAGTGGAGAGGTATTCCACGGCTATCAGGACAATCCCGGAAGTACGGTCAAGATCCCTACCAGCATCTTACTGAAATACTTCCTTCCTCCGAGCACGTTTGCTCTTGCGAATCTCCACTCAAGCCAGGTGAGGTGCCAGGTCAAGCCAATGAGGTGGGAGCTCTGTTCCTCGTCAGTGTTCACTCTAGCCGGCCAATAAAGGCAACCCAGAGGTGAGGAACAAGACTTCTTCCGGGAGATAGGGTCCGTGGGGGTCGCTACTGCCCAACAGCCCGCCACATGCTGCCCTGCGGGTTCCTGTATCTCTCATGGTCTGGCTTCTCACCCTAGACCTGATCTGGCAAAGTAAAGTCTTCCATCACAGACCTAGAGTTTAGAGCGCGCAAGCCCCACCACGACGTCAACGTAGAGATACGGCGGTGGGGTTATTATTATTATTATTATAGAATAGTCGATTCGCTATTATTTCAAGTAGGTAACTAAACCATATAGGTACGTCAGTAGACAAATGAACTCGTCCAGCTAAACAACAAATCAGAATTGTTCCGTATTTTAGCAGAATATCCGAACGCTCATACGCTATCGGGCAACTGTCACGTTTAACAAATTTGTTAGGCAAAAAAAACTCGGGGCCACATCCATTTATTATCCATTTTGTCGTGTGTATCGCGGGTCCATTAATAACCAGGACTTATCCGACTCTAATCTGCCTCTCATTGCTTTCCGCGGATGATTCTTTTTCGCGCCAAAAACTCCGCCATATTGGTATCCGAACAGATTTATTTATTGCGCGGATTAAAGGTTTGATAAATAATAAAACAGAGTTTTATGTGTGTTTTGTTTATTGCCGTGTGGCTTTTGTTTAGTAACAGTGAATATTTCTACGAAAACAAGACAAAATTGACCAATGTTTAGTTGCCCAGTGGAATAAGGCTGAAACGACCCGAATTAAATAGGTAGCTTAGCATTGCATAACCAGCCTATAATGTTTCCACTACTAGGACACATGCCTCCTCTCGGTGAGACAGAGTAGGCCCTTATGCATCACGCGGGCCCACTGTGGGTTGGTGAATGTCACATGTCTTCTAATTTTTGGTTATAGGACATGTCAGTTTTCTCACGATGTTTTTCTTCACCATCTTGAGAGCAGTGGTGAAGAAAGAATTTACACAAAGTAAAGCGTCTGTTTGGGTTCAAATTCGAACCAACTACCGACTCGTTAGTCGCGGCCGTTACCACTAGTCACCTCTGCTGTCACAGAGCTTGAGAGCAGTGGTGACCCGAGTAGGTAAATGTACCTAATTCATGATTAAGATTAAATTTCCAGTATTAGGTGTCTTTCGTGGATCTTTGATATCATCATTCGTGGATCTTTGACAGTCGTTACGCGTCGTCAGAAGCCCGAAAATCTGGCAACCAGTCTTATCAAGGGGTATAGTATTACCCAGTCACTGGGTTGTGGAGGTCAGATAGGTAGTCGCTCCATGTAAAATACTGGTACTCTGCTGCATCCGGTTAGACTGGAAGCCGACCCCAATATAAGTAGTTGGGAAAAGGCAGGCAGATGATATTGGGTGTCTTCTTCACAATATAAAAGATTGCTTCTCCTTCTTATGTACAAAACAAAGCCAGATATCACCCCAAAAACTTCAAGCAAACCAAACCGTCGAACCACAAAACTGATTCACATCGCGCTGGCACACTTCCTCAACAAACAAACCACACAACACTTTACATACATATGTGTAAGATTTTCAATTTGTACCGGCTTGATCCCATTTTATCGGGGATCCTCGCCCGGGGACGGAGGGCTCGTAAGCCTCGCGTGAGGACAACTGAGGGATCACGCGAGGATGTTTTTGTGAGATCCGAGGCCGTTATTGGATGCCAAATGAGTGATTGAAGTGTTTGTTCGCTAGTTAAGATAGGGTTCCAATGTTTTCGCGAAAACTATTTATGTTGGCGATTTGTTTTATTATGTTATTGTGGTGGTTCGGTTATGAGGATGGGGAGGAAATTGGTTTGGGTGCGGTGAGCTATGTTGGTTTGAAAATTAATCGATTGGTGAAAAAAGTTTTTTTTTTTTTTTTCTAAAGCAACACTTTTTGTGACTGGACTTGTCCTTAACATGAAAAATTATTTTTAATTTCTTGACGAAAACTATACAGCAATTGAGAGACGCTTTTTTTTGAGTTTATGTTCTAATTATTTCACTAGAATCTGAATTTGTAAAATGATTGCTTCAAAAGTACAATTACAATAGATCTGTATTAATGAACCCCCTCTAACATTAACTAAGCTTGCAACCAAACGTTCTAACAACAAAATCTCCCATTAAAACATTCGTACGTAACAAAGCACTTAAACCATTATAAGGCTGGTTACACACAATTTAAAATTCACCCACAATCGCCCGCCGCCGATAAGAGAACGAATGCACATTAGCAATCCGGCGACGGCTCATAACAACACTGTAATACCTTAATTTAAATTTAAATGACATCTAAGCTCCGGCCGATTGTATCGCCGCGTCATGGACGAGGGGCCGATGATGAGTTATCTCAATGTTTTCATATATTTTCGTGGTTGTTTATTTAATGTTTTGTAGCAATTGGGGGCTTTAGTCTGTAGCTAAAGAAAAGCAGAAGTAGTGCTCTTTTAGTATAAACTTTTACCTACTTGTATTTTAAAAAGGAGAAGGTAGAATTGTTTCAGGTCAAAATTTACGTATTACGCAACTATGTTTTTTTAGGATAAAATTGTAAATCTTGTATTGACAAAGTTGCAAATAACACACGCTTCAACCAAATCATTCACAGCACACCCTTTCAAAAAATGTATCTATATTGTATTCCACAAAGATTTCAATGAAATACTGCAACACAAAATCACTTTATTTTCCTTAAATTATATTCGGTTATGCTCAATTTATTCCCCCAGCGCTTGCGTGGAACAGTTTGTAGACGCGGCTAACAGCGACTGATGAGAGGCTTACACGCGCGATAAGCGGGATTACCGTGGCCGCGTGTGCACCCACCCTTAGTTTAAAATTTCAAGATCTGTTGATAGATAAGGACATACAGTGAGACCGTGACGTATGTGTTTTAGTATGTGGAAAAGATAATAAGATTTGATGGCTGGGATTCCATTCCATGACCATTTTTTATGGTTTCGACTACGAAAAGTAGGTAGGTACCTACGGGGTAGGTTATCTACTAAATAATAATATTAAATTAAGTTCTAGAATCTTTTTTCTCAGAGTAATAATTTTTCTTTGCCGCAAATAAACGTATTTTCTTTCTTTTCTTTCTTTCTTAGATACAAAAAATCTAAACTTCCTATATTTTGCGGTTAGACCCCGAAATATTTTTAAAGGTCTGAATACCCAAGAGGTAGTCTACAAACACAAAAATATTCATAATTCACAAAAATTAAATTATACTCCAATTCTAAACTTCCAAAAAAACTGATACCAAACTTTCTCAATTACAGAAAAAAAGTAATCACAAAAGAAACGCAGAAATTAATAACAAAGGTAGGCTGAATTCATTAGTTGCCTTCGTCTCCTATCAAAAAAATCTCTGGAGTTTCATCAACTTAAAAAAAAACGAAAAAAAGAAACTGTCACCAAAAGAGCAGAGATTAAATTTTAAAGGCACTTTTTCTAAATTAATTAATAGGGGTGAGGTGACTTGAGGGAAAAAATTAAATGTCAAAATTACAACAAGATTCGCCTTAATTATGTCGGCGGGGCTCGCACTAATTACATTTTCTTAATTTGCAAAGTTCTGGCTCTTTGTGTTTTGGGATGTTAGGTATTTTTCCGTCGTGTGCTGGTTTTGGGATAGTTAGTAGCTATGGAATTTAAGTTATGAGGCCGTCTTTGAGGATCATAGATAAGAGAATGAAATGCTGAGCCTGTATTTTCGGATGGAAAATGAATGATAATACTTATTTTTCACTAAAAGTTTCTCAATGACAGGTCATGTAGGTAAACATCTTGACTGACAGAATTGTACCTAACAATCACGCAGAAGCAGCAGAAGTGGTCATGAATGTCAAAATGTAAAAATGGTAGAGCTGCTGCTAAGTTTAAAATACAGCCAGATTATTAGAAACGTAGATATTTCCTCAAAATGTGGGCAAAAGAAAAGAGTACAACACAACGACAGTATCTTATTACAAGAACAATGTCTTGAACGATCACTTAAGCGCGTCTTAAGTCATTTCGTGTTCCTTACCAAAACGCAATATCCTGGAGACCATTATCTGTATAGAGCGGATGACACCCCACGACTTCACGGCCGAGCCCCTCGCTAAATGGGCCACATTAAAAATTTTATTTTCACTTCAAGTTTGTACAAAAAAGGGGTGTATTTTTTCTCAGTGCCCACCGGGGACGGCCAAATTGAAGATAATTCAGTTTATCGCTTTAATATCTCTTTGTCTTTCAAAATTTGCAAATGAGTTTTTTTAATAACGCCAAATTTGTAGCGGCCGTGCCTTCCTCTAATCCTTTTGTGATTTATAGCCGTCATGCGGAGAGATACTTGAATAATGAAGTTTGTGCTCCAATTTTTTTTGTTTTGTTTATTAGATTCAACCCTTTATTTTTAATCGTAATCCGCGTTATCTACGAAATGAGTTTCTTAGTTTTGGTTGGATTGTACTTGATATTTATTTAGGTGAGTGTTTAAATTAGTAATAACAGTTAAAAATATGACTGCAGACTTCAAAAGTGAATTTCTAAAGCAAGTAACGGCAAAAAAAGTCCCCCGATACAGAATAAAAATAAAAACACAAAACAGAGCCAATAACAATTCAAAAAAACAATGTTTGCATATCAATAGGATGCATCGGATGCGTTTGCCTGCCCTCGTCCATTAGTGGCGAGCCATCGATCAAATACACAATTCCAATTTACCCGAAGCCACAAATTCTTCAAAACGACTGTCCGATCTCGCGCAAATAAAGATAAAAAATAAATTGGCGTGCCGTGGTGCCGCGGTGGTTTTTGCCGCTCTATGTTATATTCGTGTGTAGATAGGAATTGCAATGTATGGGCGGGGCGATTGGCTTTTTATGGGCTGTCCTTTTCGGCGATAGCGTGATGTACGTTACTTAGTATCGCCCTGAATATGTGTACTACGTACTTACATAAGAAGGGAACTTATACGTAGCTACGTTGTTAGTAGCCAAGCAACCAGTACGTTTGGAATTATGTCTTACTAGCTGTTGCCCGCGACTTCTTCTGCGTGTATTTTCTATCCAGGATCAAAAGTAGCCTTAGCCCTTCTCCTACCAATCTGTCTATAATCTCCTACTAATCTGTTATAAACATCGGTGGTTCAGGCGTGAAACGTAAAAGACAGATATAGAGAGTTACTTTCACATTTATAATATTACTTAATATGAATAAACAGTCTAATTTACAATACTTATGGCCTGTTTAACTACCTCCTAATAATTTTCGGATGACTTTTCTGGCAGATAATATCATTGATGTCTAAAAATCCAAAATACATAGTACTTATCTCGACATAGTGAAATAGGTCAAAACCTTTAAAATTCTAATCATAATTACAATAAATAAAACAACAACATTATTAATTTATTACGTGGGTGTATTGTAGGTACACTTCTGTCTAACCCTTCGGGGGTAACAGGCGTGATGTTCTATAAATTAAAAACAATATTTATGAAGTGACCTTTCGGAAAACGCTTTATAATCGCTATGCAATCATCTCCCACTGACGTTACACAGCCCCTTCATATATTAATTACACACACGTCCCGATGATCTTAGGCAATGATCGTTTAACACGAGTTACTTAACCACAGTTATATAGCATGTGTAATGGAAGTGATTACTGCTACAATTAACATTCGGCCGCTCTTCAATTAAAATAACTGTTGATGGTTCAATGCGCATTTATTATCGAAAATGATTTATAAGTTTATTCCCATTCCGTTTCTTTGTACTATCGCTAGCTTAAAATTAAGCAATTCCCGTAATTATTTTAAATTAGTAGGAGTTTACACTGAAAGTACCTTTACCATACCTAATTAATCATAAAACTGATTTACATCCGTAAGAAGTCCTCGTAACATAGGTTCCACTTGAAAACCAGCGCCAGGCCTTAGTTGTCTGACATTTATGCTGAACTGGGCCTATTTGGCGCAGCCGTGAGGCACACAATACTATTTTATTTTACTTTTCTGTTTTATTTTTTTTTTGTTTTTCTGTGAATATTGTGCTTACTTAACCTGGGTCAATTAACTTATTTTCTTCTTCTTCTAAGGATTCTTTATTTAGTTCGAAAATGATGCTAGATAAGAAGCCTAAATAATAGTTACACAAACACATGACATGATACTGACCTTATTGGTGTTGTTCTTTGGAAAGCTCAGGTGTGTTGTATTTACTCGCCAGTGTGCATGTATGTACAATCATATCCCTTTTATTTACGTTCATACATCTGGATGTATGAACGTAAATAAAAGGAGTATGATTGCAAGGATCGTAGCGGGCGTTCTGTAGTCTCTGCCCACACCCATGGAAATTGGCGTGAGTTAAGGATGTACATATGTGTAAGAATAGTTCCTGATATTACACATAATATAAATTATTCGTTGTAGCTTCTTAGAAAAATAATTACTCATTTGTAGCAAGAATTATTCGACTAACCACCTACAAATTATTACAATTTAATTTATTACTAATTTGCATAATTAATTATCCCAATCACTTGTCAATCACAACGTTCTACTTCGCACAGTAGCTAATATGATAGATTTGACATTTTATGAACATTGTGCTATGACTTGCGCAAGCGCATAAGTAGGTACTATAGATGTAGTATATAGTGTGTAGCAATCATTGGACGTTAACTTGTCATTACCGTTAAGCTTACAAGTTTTGAGCGCTAGCGGGTTTGATAATAAATTTTAAGGAAAAAAAAATGAAATATTTCTGAAAAATCGGTAACCTTCCACCTAAGTTAGTCAAAAAAGCTGAGCATTAAAAAAAACTTAAGCTATCGTTTTATATTTTGTTTTGAATATAAAACGTCAGCATCGCTCTTTCGATTGACACGGCAACAAAAAGCAAGCGCTAAGTTACAGTTGCTTTCATACATAGTTCAAAATTACCTTGCTGGGCAGATATATGCAAATCAAAACATTTAAATCCATAACACAGATTTGAAATGAAACCCTCGTGCTCCTTCAGAAAAGACTGGAATCCCATGCACAGCATAACTACCGAGGGCTGGGATGAATTCTCAAAATCCACGATAAAAACGACAAAAACAAAAACGATGCCTCAAAGAAAAATCTAAGATTATCAACCGTAAATGTCACTACGATTTCTTCCCATATTTTGACAATAAATTGTGTCTTCACAATTTATTGTCAAAATACGGGAAGAAATCAAACGGAACGGAATCTATGCTAACCTGTTCTTACAGGTTAGCATAGATTCCGTTTGAAATTAAAACACAGTAAGCTACCTACATAATCATCTCGAGCCAGTATAATATAATTATAAAACCATAAAATTAATTCGCTATCTCCTACAGTTGACAGCACACTCCACGACCACAACTTAATGACTGCAAGTGAAGCGTAAACTTTATTCATAATTATGACTTCGCTATTAGCGGCCACCGACTGGCCCCGATCACTTATTGATTGCTACATGTTGTATAAAAACTATATTATAAGGAAAATTAATGGAATATAGCTACTTGGTTGATCGTTCACACGCAGATTAAGAAGGAGAGATTGATCAGAGGGTCTAGACAAGATGCCATCGCTTTGAAAGTGTTGACTTTCCACAGGATTGGCAAATGATTTTCGTTAGTTTATGTCAATCATTACATTTTTGACTTTTCTGTCATGGTTATCTATCGCTGATAGAATATCATCTTGTCTAAGCCCTCAGGACATTAGGGTAGACTGGAAGCCGGCTCCAACTGGATGCAGCTGAATACCAATATTTTACATGGAGCGGCTGCCTATGTGACCTCCGGAGTTTCGTATTACTCAGTAACTGGGTTGCAGTTACTGAGTAATACGAAACTTCTTGAGACTAGTTGTCCGACTTTCAGGCTTGTGTTGACCCGAAGCGACTATCAAAAATGCAAACATGGTCACCCATCAACGGACCAACCGCGGCAAGCGTAGTTTAACCTGATCGATCGACTCGTGCGGCTATTAAGTACCTATTACTTAGCCACAAGCCCCTCCGGGTAGACTGAGAAAGTATTTTGTGAAGATTATAATGATGAGTAAATGCAGCTATTCTGTAATAATGAAGACTCATTGAAAGTTCAAGTTAAATTGGTGTGAATAGTAAGTAGGGAGGTTAATATCTGAATCCCAGTGTTAAACCAGTAAGTAGGAGCCCATGACAAAGATAATGTATGGTCCTATGACTAGCAGGCCGGTGTCATTTAATAGCCTAACCTTAAACAGCATATTTAAAGCTGTTTAGAAACCACTAAATACCTTCACTGTCCCTACATAAAGAAAAACTATTAATGAAGTGTGAAAAAAATACGACAGACTAATAAATAACTGACTTAATAAATTGATCAAACGAATCCTTCACAAAAAAGACTAGTTCAATATTTTTTACTTCAATTCTTCGCAATTAGCTTACAAGATGACATGCGAAAAAATCACGGTGATTAAGGCTCGGCACACATTAGGCGACGCGACAAATCGCCGCGACTATTAACTGGAGCAAGGGGTGCGATAAGTCGCGCGTGACAAATGACGCCACGGCTAATGATGTCGGGCTTAGTCGCAATGTGGTGGCGTTTGATTACATCTGTTCTACGGGAATGCGTGAATATTGTGAGTGGGGAAGAGGTTTCTGGCTATGTATTGAAGTGACTTTGTTTTGTTGTGCTCGAGTTTTTGGCGAGTAATCTGCGACTGTCTTTTCTTGTAACAGCTTATATCCTGATAAAAAACTAGCAGAAACGTTAAAAATGCATTTTCTAACGTGGTATAACATAATCAGAATCTGCCTACTAGTACTCGTACCTAGAGCGCGGTGACTGTTAATGGTCAGAAAAATTCACAGGCACTAGTCGATTTAATGAAAACTATTTGTTTTTTTTTTCGTACACGACATCAGTGTACCTCTACTAGATGACTTATTTATCACACATACCGACTTGCAGTTTTATGGACTTTTCTAACACCATTAAACAACATAACCCGATCTACCGCCAAAACTAAAACTGTAACAAACAATCTCATGCTGTCAATACGTTCGTATAAATCAAACATCTCATCTTGCGAGAGAAGTTGCGAGACGTGAGCTGCAAACGTAACACTTTACGTATGTGCATTTTAATATTTTGGCATACCTACTACAAAGGATTTTAAAATAAGATAAGTATACACATGCATAAACTCACACCTTCTTCCAATGGGGGTAGGCAGAAACGAACCACCCTCCTCACAAAATAAGAGGCTACTAAATATAATTATTATGTGATGAAGGCCAATCAAAACTTACTTTGCGCCAATAGTGCATCAAAAAGCTTTAAAAACTCTATTTAAAAACCGTTGCATAAAAGAGTAGTTAAAGGCAGTACACAGAAATGTATAAAAAATCCTGGTAACATTCCTAAAAAAATACATATTAAAGAAAAAGTACTTTCGTAACATTAATGAAAGCTAAAGCCCAGAGTCCACTACGTTAATGTACACATGAAGCGAGTGCATCAACTTTTGAAGCAACAAACGTAATTACACCGCGCACAAAAACATCAATTCATTCAAATTAATTACCTGTATACAACATGGCCGCTGTTTATTCGACATGGCTACTGAAACACCATTATCCCTATCAAGCCATTACCGAGCTCTCTTGTGAAAAATAATAGTTATTCACATAATTACCCGACCCTACCCTGAGCGAACGAGACAGGCTCACTTTATTCGAACGTTGGAAAGAGACAGGCATATTCTCGGCGGGCCGTCTTCGAACACTTAAGTAATTGAATGGTACGGAGGGTAAGACGGGTATAAAAGTATGAACGAAAAATGGAAAATAATATTATAAGTAAGGGTATCGTGTGAAGGGGTCGGGAGTCGTCGGGAATGGTCGGATTGATCGTAAAGAGCTTTGATGAGCGTATGTTTGGACTGAGGTGTTTACTCGTAGGCTGCCGTTGGCACTAAATATACACTTACGTAGATGACACATTCTGAAGTTCAGAACACTCTCGTGTAATGTATTTTCAGTAAGTACGTATATAACATAACGTTGTTTTGAAAACAATGCTTCGCGTTGAGTATGTATGTAAATGAACTCACTATCTCTGATTTAGAGTGGAGTATTTTATAAAATAGTTTTATTTTACGTGTTATTTTTTACGACTAGTCTATTAAGTTCAGTATGTAAGAAAATATTAGATTATATTATTATTATATTATTTAAATCACTTGAAATAGCTACCATTATACATACTTTGAGATTACCTTTGAATGTGCTCATTCACATGGTTTTTCTATTGTACCTTTTGAATGAGAGACTGAATAGTCAATCAAATCTCAATCAAACTTTTCATCGTCGTCATCATCATTTCAGCCGAAAGACGTCCACTGCTGGACATAGGCCTCCCCCAAGCAACGCCACTCCGACCGATTCAGTGCTTTTCGCATCCAGCGGATTCCGGCAGCCTTAAAATAGTACATTTGTCTAATCTCAATTCACGTCGGTCTTACAGCCTTCTTCTCCAGTCAGCAACTTCTAATCTACTCAACATAACACAGCATTAGATCCATCTCCATTTAACCTTCTACAAGACTGCCAGCATGCGTCAAGTCACAAGTCGCGTCATAAACTAAGACTGCCATCAACTCCGCGAATATAAAACCAAATGGCCCAATGATAATACGTATATATTACTATTGTGTTGTTTTGCCGTCGCATATTTTTTATTGCGACTGTGTATCGAGCCGGCCGATTTATTTTTATAACTTTATGTAACGTCGCACTGTCGTAAATGTGGAGCGGGACTTATTTATAGTGTCGATAGTTGTGTTGGATTGTCGCAGGTTTGAGTGAGGAGTGTTGATGGAGTTGCGAGTTTGGTTGTTTAGACGAAGCTGGCTTATGGCTTCATTATTATTTTAGAGGGATTTCAGACGCAGGTTCATAGGTTAATTGGTGATCCGGGCTGGTGTCCGCAACTCCGCGTTAAAGTGCGTATTGATAGTGTTCTGAGAAGTTATCTGGATAACGTGCCCTACAAATGTTTGACGGAATCGTGACTATCCCTCGCCATCATCACCACTGACAGCCTTGCTCCACCTACTGTTCCTACCTAACCCTGTATACTTTATGTAATATAAAATATACACCGTTCGGTACCTCTCGTTACAGCCTATAATTTTATCAGCTCTACATTTTAATGACTGCAACTGGTATATTTACGAGTACATTGTGTCGTTAAATAAGACTTCTGCCGACGCCCGTATGTCACGGTAACATGAACTTATATGTTTGAGGCTATCAACATTGACGGCTAAAATATAGCCGATAAAGTTGTTGTAATAGACCTGGTATTATATCTTAAATCATGACCATAGCATATAGCTTTTTATGGCCAGCTACTCTGGGTTACCTAAATGTGACTGGATATATTTCAGATTGAAGCAACTCCTATCCCTGGCTCCTGCTCCAATGTCCTGGGTCTCTGCTCATGCCAGTTCTCCTTCCAATATAGAACCTTGTTCAGTAAGGACGTGAATTCATGATTTAACCATCCCAAAGTAGCTTTAGAAACTTATTTTCTCCCCTGTCCCTTTGTTTTGATAACCAATAACGCATCGTATTAACAACAAAAGCGTTAACCAAACTCCCAGCACCAAATATCATCGATGTGCCAAAATCAACTAAAATTTTATCCAATTAAGTGCTGTTGTTAACATAACGAGGAGACCTAATTCCGGATAGCCATGATACCCTTATAATGACATCGACATCTGGTCCAAATACCCAACCTTCAGTACAATCGACGACCGTCCTACGGGCTAATCATGAAAACGTATTTATGACCTAATTAAACTCATGTCGACCCGCGCGACGAGGACGGAACATATCAACCTCAACAGGAGCAAAAGAGACAGCCGACTCCCCAGGCCAGTGATTAATGATCGTTATATGGCTGGTTAAGTACCGTGTAATTTGCAAAACGACCCTTAATTACCGTAGAACACGGCTACTATCGCCGTCTTTGTCGTCTGTAAAGATTTCACGGGCGTGCGAGCGGGACGGCGGTAGTTCGTGATGCGACTTTAAAGGCGGTATTTAATGAGGCATTATGATGTCGACCGCGCAGATTAGGTCCTCATGGAGATGAAAATTGTTTGCTGTTCTCTTTATATTTGGCTTGGCTGGTGAACAAACATGAGCATTTAGTACAGATTTAAAGCAAGACCGTCTGTGTTTGACTTTCACTCCACTAAATATAGGGGTTTTAAAATTGCGCTAAGTTTAATGCTCTTGCAATGAAACTTTTATTTTTCCGAATGTATTTTTGCTTTGTGAACTTTGCCATTTTATTTCAGCTCAACTTTGCCTTATGAAACTTCTCTCCTGATATATATCTACAAACATATATCTACTCGTACCATTTTACATTGCCTAAGCAATCATAAAATAAAAATACAAGCACAATAAAAACGTTGCTGCTTCTGCACTGAAAATATTTTACAAAAGACACAACTACTCTTTTGTCCTATGTGCAGATTTCACGTCTACCCAAATTACGAATTAGTTTATCCTATTATCCGACCTGTATAAATCAATAATTTGGCAATACCAGTTCATGTTATTAACCCTCTGTTTCTCCCGCAGGTCTGGTTCCAAAACAGAAGAACAAAATGGCGGAAAAAGCACGCGGCCGAGATGGCGACCGCGAAACGTAAGCAAGAGGAGCTCGGGGAGGAGTGCGACGATCAGGAGCAGCACGACAACGAGTGCAGTGACGAGGAGGAGGCCAAGAGGCCAAGACTCGACATCCACCACATGCACCACCAGCTGCCGCACCGACAGTGATCACAAACCCCGGGCGATGTCCCCGCCCGAGACATGAACATCCCCAGTGCCACTTTCAGCCAGAACGATTCCTACTACCAGGATTTCTCTGGCTACAAAGAAGAGGAAGCTCCTTGTGACCTGTCAAACTGGCAAGTCCGCCGGTTTGAGGACATGACCAGATCTGGTGACAGTGACAATCTAAACAGTGACGGCGTCAGTGTCGACGAGGAGCAACCGATTAACTTCGCGTATTATCACTTTTAACGTGTTGTGGACGAATTGTGTTACAAAAGGATGGGTTCTGTCGACTTGAGTGTATAAATTAAAGACTTTTACGAACTATTATTATAATTATCATTCAATTGATATCTTTTTAAATGTCACATTGTTTGTTAAAACTCTAAGACGAGTGTCGTGGATACTGTATGAGTAAGCGCTATGTAAAAACGATTATATTAAAGTAATTAGCTTTACATAACTGTAAATATTTATTGTATAAGTAGTCATGTGATAAATTATAAGTAATTTATTGATACTTTTAGATTTTACATGTATTTTGTGAGCATAAACGTGTAAATTGTATGAATCTTGATACCGGTGCCAATTTCCTATCTTTAGTTATATTCGAGTATAGAAGTAGATGTTATTTTGAAGTTATTATGTTTGTCCTATTTTTCGTAAAGCCAGTATAATTATTAATAGTAAGAGTAGTGTCATATTATCCCCGCTCTCCCCTTTCATAAAAGCTTGTTCATATAATGATGAACTAATGGCTTTATTTTTTATTGCCTTTTTTGTAATGATCGTGCTATAAACATTTATATAAATAATAATACTCCGTCGGAGTGCATCCACCTTATTCAAATTGTATTATTTTGATATCTAACATATATTAGCATACTGCAGAAATAATGACAGGTAATTTACGTTAATGATGTGAACAAGTCATTATTTGTCAGAGATGTTCATATACCGTTACTCGAAACTTGCTGAAAACTCATGAAGGCTAGATTTTTTTGCCGTCCGTCGGGAACTCAAACTGAACTTGAAAGTATTTTTACTTAATTCATTAGCTATTGAACTCAACACTTATTATTAAGAACTGTGTTTTGGCATTATAGATGAGATCTTAGTACATGTTTAAAGTTTTATAAAGAAAGTTACATCAGTCCGCTTTTCAATTGAAGTTATCCTTTAAAAAACAGCATTATGTAATCATAATATTTTTTCATATTTAATATTAAAGTCACACCTCTAGGGTATGACAAAAACTTGTACAGATTTCTTCCTTAATAACTGTAAATATTAATATTTGTAACATTACTATGTCGTCGAGGCATCGCAATATGTATATTGTACATTTTACTATAAAGATGTAAATAGATAATAATATTTAAACGAATTTAACTATTGTAACTAAACTACGAGTAGACCACGCGCCAGTATTACTATTTAAAAGATAAATGTGCATTATTTGTAACTGTTCGGTGACAAAAATTTAACTATTTTTTTATTTTCTCCGCTACTTAGTATCTCAAATAGAAAAAGTTTTAGTAAACATTAATTGGATTTTTTTAAACAATAACTAGGTACATATAAATAATTAAATTCTGCTGAAATGTTTTCATAATTGATTGATTGGATTCATGTCCGGTTGATAGCGATAGGCCCCCTATTACATGGGACTTAAATATAACTGGCAACATGTGGGTGTACTACAGGTACACCAGCTCTGATTAACCCATCGGGGATCATAAGCATCTTTTTATTGTGTTCTGTTTTCATAATACTTTCTGTCTTGCTTACGTTTTGTCACCAATGGTTGTACACAAACTCACACAAAATCGTAACAAAACCAAATGAGTTTATACCCTCAAATACTGCACATTTAACTCACTTACATCTATAACACTAAAACTATAAGTTTACATAGAAAATGAGCTTCAAAAATAACGAGATTAATTCGCTTATAAATGCACAAAATATGCATAACTGTAAATGTCTGTAAAAGCTTGGAACAATGAGCACTAGAGGGCAATGACCTCTCAGTTACAGAAACTGCGTTTAAAGTAATCATGTGTAGATCTAACGAGCGTGGACATTCTACGTACTGTGGTTGAAATAAACAGTTAGTAAAAATATTATACGTTTTTGATTTTATTTTTATTATCCATCTTCACCTTCATTGTAACTTTAAAAATTGCTAGAATTTACTAAAGAACAGATTAGGTTTAAGCGTCATGATATAATTGCATTTTTTATTTAAAAAAGGAGTTAAGGAATTGTGGTTCTAATCTAAAAAGGCTGGGTAAAGGCCTTTATAGGAGAACTGTGGCGTAATTACGTAACGCACTATCAGTAGCAATGGCTTTCATTTTGACAGTTCAACAACGTTCATTGCATTATTTACGTTGTTGAACAGACAAATTTTTCGAACATAATTATGTGTTAATAGATTAGCAATATCCTTCAAATTGATTCACGTTGTGATTGATAGTGTTTTACTCAATTAGGGTGCGATCTGCACATTTAGTCTCTGGATGTAGCTACATAAAAGTAAAACTCCGTAGCTTGTTTTATCAATTTATCAGACTCAATTATAAAGCCTATAGACAGCCATACTAACATTTAAATCTGTCAATAGGTAAACACCCACGGGCATCATGAACTAAACTGAAAGACATGAGTGCGTGTGTCATGAAAATACATGTGTTACGGCTGAAAATCCAAGCACCTTGCAATTTGGATGAACACATTACATGAATATATAGTAGGCGTAATGTTGGCGAAAGGAAGCCAATATTGAATGGGATATACTCTGAGGAATAAGCTGAGGAGGACGTTCAGTGTGGCTGGCACAGTTTTATGAACTGACAAAGGTGTATTACTGCAGTAAAACAAGTATCAAGACAAAGAAAATACAAATAAATTCGACGAAATCCACCTTCATTCAAATAATCAGCCACCGCACAATGTAGAGAGTAAGATTACCTCACTGAACAACATTCTCGAGAAAAGTCCATTCCCGACACAATTCTCTGAAGAAAATCCGTATCTCCTCCCAAACAAAGGAAATTCGCGCAATCCTCAATTTTGAACCGTTTCAAATCTGTCAATAAAACATTGTACGCATCGGCGGCGTCCCGTTTATCGAACCGATACGTATGTACCAGCCTTACATCGGAAAAACCTTTAGGTAATCGAAGGAGGCGCGAGCGGGCAAAAATCGCGACGCCGCCCGTTGCCATGGCTACGAACCAAGACGGTAAACAACCACTTAGAGAAAATCAAACTTTATCTGAAGTAATATAGAGTTGGCTTTTGAATGCTGGAGTTGGAGTTGTACTACTTGCGAAGCGGCTTGTAGTTATAAATGTAAAACATCGTTTGCTGGCTGTTAGAGCGAGAGATCGGAGGGGGTGAGAGGGGGGTGTTCTTTCATCTGTTGTGGCGAGCTTGGCGCGATAAGGTGCCGCTTCTACCTTTTATTTATGACTACATTTTAAAGCGGGGGTGAGTATGTTACGCAATTCGGCGTGTGATTTGACGATGGGGTTGTAGATAATGTTGCTACTGATTTTGGTGATAGCACTTCTTTCTGCACGGAGTTCGTGAGGGAGGGACTCTCGGTTATGTAGGGACTGGGGTAAAATATGGTGTATGTAAGTACACGACTTGTATGTAAAGGAAGAAATAAACAGTTGAGAGGCTGTGGTTTAATATTAAAGTGGTATCGATTCCACTGGGCTGTCTTTTGTAAGATGCAGATCATACATTACTATAGCAGAATCAGATGAACTGTGACTTTTAGTAGTCACAATTTATAAAAGACTAGATCCGTTAATGGAGGATTAAGAATTATAAGCTAGTACAGAATATAAACGTCGGAAATTGTTATGGTCACAAAATCAATTAAGATCTGAAAAGCGGGACATTAGAAGAATAGGACGTAAGTATCGGTACCTAAGTTAATAAACCCACTTTTGACAACGATGACCTGACTCACTCACTACAAGGCTATAATAGACAGGCACTCGCACAGCTGTGTGTTTCAATAAACTGAATTAATACAGCTTTACTGAATCTAGCCAAAAATGACCACATCATTGACTTTAAATAGACATCTAAAATCGTAAATCAATAACCGCCAATCAAAACATACATAATTACAACCACACCATATTTAAAACATAACATTTACTGTCAAATCTAAAACAATAAAAGAAACTTGCTATGTTACAAGTTGACAACACTTTTATAGAATTGAATACTCAAGTTCACACCTACTATGGATATTCATTACAAGACAAAATAATATAAATGTCAAACAACAATATATCAATATCAATTATGATGTCAATTTTACAAGTTACTGGCAAATATGGAGAGAATGAAATATAATAGCTATTGGAGATCGCTAGTTAAATGCAGTATAAGAATAATAGATTCATGATAAATAAGATAATATGCAGGAAAGAGGCGCTGGCAGATTGCTGGCAGATTGCAGAGGGTTTTGCAGGTAGGCTGCGCAGGCCGCTAACTGACAGGTTGGTGTTTAGAGATAAAGGAAATTCTTATGTAAGTTTCATACATATCATTTCTACAGTAGTGGGCCAGGGGATGGTTCTTTGTTCCTTGGTTTCACGAGCTGAGTTAGGTTAGGTTAGGACATAGAATCCTGCGGGTCAGGGAATAAATAGCTTTTGCTAGCTAAGCCAGTGGTAGCTCAAATGGACGAGTGCTCTTAGAAAATTTGTGTTGTTCCATGATTTAGCATCACTCGACTATTTACCGTTGAAACCCCTTACAACAGAGTGGACATGCGGTTGGCTGCTTATAAAACAAGATGATTATGTAAACCTGCACTACCTACCTACATAATGTCAGCGCAGCAATAAACTTATAACAGATTTTGAAGACACAACCAGGGGTTCTACTCCGAAGTGGTATCGGCCGAATGTTCAGCTGTTTCCTGCTACTAAGTTACTATTTGGTTCGGTCCCGATCCTACACTCCTACACTCTTTCGAATATTGACTATCGTCCCGACCCAACTGAGACGATCCGAACTTTTTTCGCATTTCTCAATAATATTCGGTTCGGCCATGTGTCGGTCCGATCCGATCATACGCACTTTGCACTTCGTAGTAGAGCCTCTGGAATCCAAAAATAGGCCCGATTTTCCACACTGACTTATGATAAAGAAAATCATCATAAGTATCGTAGGGAAATCTGGACTTCGTCTGAAATAGCATACACTGGTCAAACTTCTCGTTTTATCTCTGAGAAAAAGAAAAGATCTAAAATAAAAGATCTCATTTATCTCTGAGAACATAACTCTGAGAAAATAACTCTACAGTTATTATATCAACTTGTATAACTGTCCCACGTTATACAAGTTGATATTATTGTTAAGACATACTATTTTAAATGTTACGAGTAGTTCTCCATAACTCTACAAAACCAAGACCCATCAATGACGCACCATAAAAGCCGCATTTCATTTGATCTTCGCCGTTTTAATTGCCAAAACAAAAACCCTATATCTTCCACCTACATAGCTGAAATAAAACAAGCCAATATGGGTTAACTTCGAAACAAAGAGCGTGTCATAGTCGATACAGTCGTAAGAGTCGGAGAACACACGTCAGTCATAAAGATCCTACGTGGACATAAAACTTGCGTTTAGTGTGCTAGACCCTCTGGCCACACAGACCTGCGGCCGTATTCTGGATAACACCATGACAAGTTCAGTCGATCTCGAATATCCAGTATCATTTTGAAACGTTTAGCGTAATTGCGTAACTCCCTGACAGTAGCAACGGCTTTTGTTTAGACAGTTCAACAACATTCATTGCATTATTTACGTTATTGAGCAGACAAATTTTTCGAACTTATGAAGCAATATTTTAGCAATATACTTCAAAATGATTCAGTGTGATTGAAAAATCAGTAAATTCGCGATTTCCTACTGAGTGCCTGACTCAAACTATCGGCTGATTGAAATTAAGCCTATTTAGTGCGCGCTGAGTCAAAATAAAGTAGTAAAGAAGAAGAAGTAACGAGTTAGTAAATATAACTTGACTCCTGCCGGGGTGAACACATTGGCCAGTTAGCAAGGCGCTGGTTGACTGTCAAGGGTGCACCGAATAGTCCTACAATTAATAAATCCTACAATGAATAGTCCTACATAATAGCGTATTTTCTACTTTTATTATTTTATTTTTATTCTTGAGTTGATTGTTATACCTATTTTCTTTAATTTTGATTCATCAATTTTTATTTAGGTTTAATGTAATTTGAAGCAAACTTTTATTACCGAACATGTTTTTAAAATAAATGTTTAAATGGTAAACCCTCCATGTTGGTGCCCAAGACAAAGGCTTGCCGATTTGGTGTCAATGTAAAATCTCTGTAATCTTTTTAGCAATAAAGTTCTTATTATTATAATTAAATATCGCCTCTCTTGGAGGATCACATCAAAAGAAGTTGCAGAAGTTGGAGTGTTTAGATTAGAATTTAGTTTTCTCTTCAGAATAACCCGTCCAATTGTGAAATACCTCGCATCATTCCAGGTCGGTGAGTGATAGACGCACATATTTAAAGCATGTCGCTTGTGATTTACGCGCGTTTGTCCCACGCACCAATTACCGGACCGCAGCGATCCGGCCGGCATTAGAACCGACCGATTTATTGAATGACAATAATCGTCAAATAAGACTTTAGCTCTGTTGCGGTTTTTTTACGCTGCGGTAGAGAAGACTTTGGGAGGTCTATGTTTATGCTCGTTTCCTAATAGATAGAAGAGGTAAGCAGGGAAGTGTATATTAAATATGAAAACTTTTTCGCTATGTCTAGAGATAAGATGGATTTTTACCTTACTGCATGCAAAACATTTGGATATTTGAATGAATTATTCTTATAATAACATTGAAAGTAAGTACATTGCAACATTATATAAACCGAATTACAATAACTAATAGAAACATTTAGAGTTACAACTATGAAACAATAATTACAGTCTAGCAACATTTAATTGAGAGTGTTGTCATTTATTTTTATTGTTTTATGGTTTACGAAAGTACCTATGTATTGTCTCATGAACGGCCTACGACCCGTTATCATCAATCCATCCCTTTAGCTGAATAAGGAATCGTTATCCTCCTTGATAAGTCATTGTAAGTCCTATCGTTGAGACACTCTTGTTCAGTAATTCAATGAATACCGAACGGCTATTGGTAGACAATGTATTAATTTAGTAATTTGACATGTAAAGACCTTGTCAATGAGTTTAATAAATATCGAATACTTCAGACAAAACTCAGCCCAGACCTATTCAAGAAGAGCCAGGAAGAAAATGAAGAATCAGATGTGATTTTCCACGAGGTTTTTAGGGACCCAGTGTAATCAGCTAGGACCCTTTAGCAAATTTATTCTCATTGTGCTAGCTTATATTGACACCGGACACGAAGAAGTAGATAGACCCACCTAGAAGGGAGACATTCGATCAAAATCAATGAATGTTAATCATGAACCGACACACTCACATAAACTTTTAATAGTAAATAATGTGGCATCACATAAATAAGACATGGTCACATAAATAAGACATCAAATAAAGCCAGTTTGAGTGGCACACGTCGCCCGCGGCTGTCGTAAACGCAAATCAAGCCGAGACAAACGTATCGAATGACCGACTTGTATAATTACTTGATTCAAAGTAATGATGCTGCAGTTTATGACCTGGAGTTAGTTGAGATTGATTCCTAAATTCCTACACATAGTAATAAAATCCATCTTATCGACAAGATACAACGCAACTACGGCTGTTGTGAATGCAGGCAGGCATGCTGGATCCATATTAATATTATAAATGCGAAAGTAACTCTGTATGTCTGCCTGTCTGTTACCGTTTCACGCCTTAAACGCTGAACGGATTTGGATGAAAGTTGGCAGACGGATAGCCCATGACCTGGTTAGGACCATAGATACTTTTACTCCAGGTAGTACGCTCTTATGGATCATTTCCGACTACCAAGTGGGCGAAGCTGCGGGCGAAAGTTAGTTTATACAAAAAGAATGACACCACGGTTGGCGCTGAGCGATCGACTGCTGCGCTGCGTGTCGCGGGTTCAATTCCCGCACGGAACAAATATTTGTATTGCCTACCTAGTTACCTAGTTGTTCCGGGTCTGGCTGTTTGTGTGTTTAAATGTTTGTAAATGCACCCACGATACAGAAGTAATTCCTAGTGTGGGGCAACGTAAAAAAAAAACGAATCACCCCAAGATAACTGAAGAGGTGGCCTCAAAACTTACTTACTTAACAATGCAAAGCAATTTTTATTATTATCACAATAGCAACTTACTACAAGAAAACCAACTCATTGGTAGCCATCAAGCGATAAGAATATTGTATTGTAGTTCTTGCATAAGCATAGCATAAACAGCCATTCCCACTGTTGGGACACAGGCCACCTCTCAGTGAGAGGGAGTGAGCCGTAATCAACCACGCGTGCCCAGTGCGGGTTGGCCGATGTCAGTTGTCTTCGAATTTTTGGTTCTTTGATGGTTTTCTCACGATGTTTTCCTTCGCCGTTTTGAGAGCAGTGGTGATGAAGTAATTTACACAAAGTAAAGCGCCTGTCTGGGTTTGACCCTACGACCTATAACTAGTAAGTCTAGGCCCCCAGTGCTCATTTAGTAGGTCTTGCAGTTTGAAGTAATTTGCTAAAATATTTAGCGGCTGGTTTGTTCCATTCACTTTTATGTTTCTACGAGGCAGTAAATCCAAAAGATTGGGTCACAAGTCACCAATTAATAGCAGGTTAGTTGTAGTCATAACAATCTAGAGAACAGCATTTCATTACTTGTTTAACGACTGTTGTTAAAGGTCAAATAATAAACTTAAAATTCCTATTAATTACATGTGTATGCACCTCATGCCAAACGCAGTTTTAACTCATCTTTATTAAGGCTATGATCTGTAATTGCCATCCATACGTGGCTGATCACATATACATGACTTCTGTGTAATTGCCACCTTTGATTCCACTGTACTATAAAAAATAATTGATGTATCACTTGGGACCAGATTATGACACCAGAATAAAGATTTTGCTACCTATTATAAATGGGAAAGTGTGTATGTTGATTTGTTGGTGTGTCATTATTCTTTATATTAGCAACGCAACAATGGACCGGAGAGTATCGGGTGATATTGGCAGTTTTTATCTCGAAATTTGGCCCGTTGGTCTCGTGGTCGCAAGCGACTGCTGATAGTGGGGTCCTGGGTTAGATTCCCACGTGTGTTGTTGCTGTTGGGTTTTTCCATTAGGAATTTCTTAGTAACAGCCCGGAGTTTGGAAGTCGGCGGTGTGATACCCCCGTGTCTCGGAAAGCACGTGAAGCAGTTGGTCCTTCCCTGATCCCTCTCCGACCGTGTCGGGTTGCCGTCCCATTGGACGATGAGAGTGAGGGATGAGAGAGTGCATCTGTGTCTGCGCACACACTTGTCTCCGTTGAGATTGGCCGCCATGCCCTAAATACGGCCTGGAAGAGTATTTACACGGACCATTAGGTATGTAGACCATGGGAGCGAAACCACGGGTACCTATAAGCTAATATTACCTTGGAGACCATGAGCAAAAGATGCCAGTAATCTTACTGAACCATTAAACCCATCCAAAGAGACGAGACGTATCGTTGGAGAAATGTCCTTTGCTCATCATTAGTGTTGGTCAAAAGTTGTAGTAGCCCTTTTTATAAGCATTCCATTTATCACCTACTTTACTTAAAATTAAGTGAGCTATTCTTAATTATCCGAGGACCACACATTATAACCAGAAGTCTCATCATCCCAGATTTTATAATCAACAAAACTGTGTTTACCAAAAACAATTGGCAACCATAACCAACAAATGTCAAACTGGATTAACACTCCCAACTTCACGGGGTCAATATAACGCGTCACTTTTAACTTTTATTCTCCATCAACATTCGCCAAATTAATTTTTTAAACCTTTCAGTGTCCGATAATCTTAAGGGTGATAATTCTGGTCATCAATCGACACTAGGGGCTCTAAAGTGTTTGACACTAAACGGTTTATGGCCACAATAAACCGAGGGCCCGCAGTTCATTCACTTGAGACGGACGGACTTGTAGGAATTTTGTTTAATTAGCTTCGGATTGAGACTAGTGGTGGAGAAGGGATCTGTCTGTTTCAAAAGTTTCTGAGGTGGTGAGAAATATTTAAATAAAAACTTAAGGGTAAATGAGCTGTGATTTGAAAAACTGATAACTGATAAACTGCTAATACCAAATTACTCTTTAACGCACATAAAGCTACATATTTTCTTTTTTCTTTCTAAATTCACAATAATTTTGCTCATCTATCTGGCAGTGAGAAAAAAAATTTGCAATTGTTTGTCTTTATATTTGGGAAATCAAACACTAGTATATTAAAAATAAACAGAAATAACAAATATAGTTCCCACTATATGTGTATAATACTATCTGTAGAATTAGTCTGCTTCAGAAACGAGACAAGTAAGTACGTAAATAATGTATGTATGTTTGGTACACAACAATATAGTATCACTTGTGCCACGATTCCTGAAATAATTCTTAATAAGTATATTTACTACGAAGTATGAGCCAAAGTTCAGCAAAGAAATTAAACAGTAACTCTACCAATTACCAGGAGATAATTACAGCGAGGTGGTGTTCAATCCATCAACTGCAATGGCAACTATCACCACGCGGCCATCGGTTACAGCCCGGTCGCTGCGATTGGCGATTTTATTAAAATTAATAACTCGGCTCGACGTGGGCTGTAAATGAGAGTATAATTCGTTGAGATGTAGTGATACGGGAGCTCTGTCTGTCTGCAAATGTCTAGGATAGGTATTTTTGTTGAGACTGCGATATAATCTAAACACTTTCGGTTGACGTTAAATAAACGGGTAAACGTATCACAGGATTAGTCCTGTGATACGTTAATGTTAGCATTCAAAACAGTATTTTGGGTCTTTCCATTCTTCATTGGTACTCCAGCCTGATAAACATTTTCTGATGTCTTAATATAGGAAAAAAACTATAAAACGGCAGATTTTTCTTTTGGAGTCTTTAATCATATGCTGATTTCATGGTTACATTTTGCGCACTGATTAAAAATGTTTTCTGTATAAAATTGTTGCTCGTAAAGTGCCAAATGCCCCAAGCCAATACACAATTTAATGATTGCAGGAATTTTATAATGGTGCGCTAGGTATACAATTGCGGATGGTGATCACCGGGGTGGTTTTAGTGAGGTAAAAATCGTAAACTCCCCGACCTCACTCCCCGGAGGTCGTCTGAAAAGTTCACAAAATATTTTGAACTAACCTAATTTAAAAATATCTGACTCAGCAAGCGAACCTGGGAACCTTCGCCACTGCAAGTTATACAGCCACTGAATAATCCCGAGGCGTCGGGATTTAACAACGGTAATACGATCGCGTATTGTAATTAACAATTTGCAGGCGAGCGCGCGCGCCGCTCGATGGAGTCCTAACGAGCGGCTGTATGGTCATTATACTGCTGTACGACGTCATTATTTTAATTAAAACAATCCCAAATGATTGTCTTTTATTGCCCAGTGTTTTGGTTTTCTGATGACTGTATGAGTCAGTTAGAGCGAGCTATGTACTGTGGGGTAGCTTTGCGGCGAAAAGTTAACTAACTGAGAGATTTCCCTTGACATTTACATTATTATTGATTACAGGAATTGGAACGGACGACATGAAAAAGGGAAGGGATGGGATTATAGAAGGCGATTGTGGAGAACCAACAGTGCGACACAGCCTACAAAGCCTGGAATAGGGATACCTTTAGGGTATAGGCTGAAATAAGGAAAGAAAAGAAAGAATATTTATTGTTATTTTGAGTTTACAATAATTTCTATAACATTACGGGTTTTGCGAGAGGAAGATAGACAGCATTGCCCTAGCAAAGTATCGTTGATTGGAAAATGCTTTTATAGTGTGCATGAATTTTTGGATTATAAATTGTAAGTTTTGTGAATTGCACGGTCATTTTAATCTGTTATTGTTATTTTTATTGTGTGCCGAATCTCTCCCATTATTGACATGATTATTATTGACATTAATGATTATTATTATATTCTTTTTCAATTTTATATTGACATTTACCAACCTTCTGTACCTTATTTATGCAAATAAATGATTTTTGTGTTTTTTTTTTATTGTTATTTTATAAAGAAGTCCTTATTTAAGGACTGTGTTTTGGAAGCACAGCATATCGGTTTGATTTAATTAAAGTTTATCATGGACTAGATATTAATAGAGTAGATATTCTGTTCTAATCTATTCCACTCAGGTGTTCACCACAATTCATCTACTATTATCATCATTCTGACCGGATCTCGTGTCAGTCCAAACATTCAAGATATCCGTGCATGGAGAGCGAGTTATTGTCGCCAGTGTATCGACACCTATAGCGTTGTACACTGCAGTGCAGAATGACAGGAACAACAAAATAAACGAAGTCTGTTGTTATTTCTATCATACTCAGATGTGCCTTTACTGTGTACTCTAGGTAAATAATTTAAAGGCAAAATAATGTATGTACTTGATAAATTTTGTCTTGAGGTTTTAAAAAGTAGAGGTGGAGATCACTTTCTAAATAATGTAGAGCATACAAGCTTGATATTTCTAACAAAACCCTTTCTTATAACATCGACTTATAAACCGTAAGTTTTGTTAATTAAGGAATTGCCCATTGCCCTGCATTGTTACTGACATAGTCTTAGTATAATATTTGGACTTTAAAAGAGACCTCTGAGTTTGTTTCGGTATTTCTTCTCAGGGATCAGTCAGTTAGGAAATGCCAGCGCCATCTAGTTATAAAATATTAACCAAAACATTGACGTGTGAAATTGTTCTAAAAGATCTTCTGTATCTATCCATACATAATTATAATCATCATCAAATCATTTCATCATCAGCATGCACAGTTTCAGGGGTGGTTCCTGAAATTCTATTTCTTACGAGCCCTAAAACTCGCTAACCTCAACGTCATAGACAACAAACAATCACAACTAAAACAGCATCGATCCCCTGGCCCTGTTCCCGTGTCCCGCACAGTACCACATCGATCAAAAGCCAAGATCTGGTACCTCCGATAAAGCCTGACGGGACATTAAAACATTTTAAAATGCAATAAATAATTCCTTTAACGACGTTCTGTTCGGGCGGCTATTAATCAACTGCTCACTTCAAGCTACTTTTTATTACATGTAAATGAGTACCTCGTAATGCTGAGGTTTATGCTTACCATGGAGATGAGGATGTGTGAGTAGGGGGTGAGCAGGACTGGTGGAGATGAAAGGTGAAGCTGATAAATTGACCAGCTTCACTATAGAAAACTTCATCAGTACTGTAGTATATATTTGGGTTCTAGTAGAAAATGTAATCGTTATACTACCTAATGGGGTTATTTGTATATAGAATTGCATTCATTACACCTAGGTAGGTACTAAATAAAGCTGTAGTTTTGACACATTTGTTTTTAAACCAGTATTCCATAATTGAAGGATTTGATGAAAGCGCCATTTTACTTTTGGGGAGAAATTTTCATGTCCCGGTGTTTCCACTAAGTAATAGTGCATTGTAGAACAGTGTAGTGTATTGCACTACACTGTTCTACAAATTCGACCATTAATTAGTGGTCCTTTTACTCGTCCTTTTAACTCCTTTTAACATCATATTAGTCATCTCCAGGAAGAAGAAATGACTGATTTAACTTTCAGATCAATTCGGGGTTCCTAAATAAAATGAAAACCTCGTCAAACCTCTGAGCTAAGCAGATACATCACCATCACGTGTAAATGACCTCACGTCTTAACATCTAAAGCTCGGTGCACACGAGCTCACAGCCCAGCTTTATTACAAATATCACTAACAATCCGTCGGCCGGCGTCATTAAACCCCCATCGGCTCACATCGGCTCACAATGGCATAAATAACGACAGATTTATTCCTATATTTATTTATTTATATGTGTTATTTATTTATTGCCCGTCCGGTCTGCACTTGGCTTTATAGATTTTTTTATACTTGTCCTCTTGATCGAGATGTATTAAAATGTTTATTGTCTAATCTATTTGGGGATATTAAACAAACTTTTAATTTGGGTAAACATTCTTATTTGATTTCGATAAAGATTAGGATTTTGTTAAGGAATGCCTTATTTTTATGCCGTATTATGGATGGGTCAGAGGGGTGATAGGAACTGGAGATTTATTCGATCCTGGCTTATAACATAAGCCAAGGTATCTTGGCAGAGCTGCACTGTTTTACATTAGGTTTTAATAAAGATTTTTTGCCGGTGGAGCAGACAAGTCCTGGACTGAAAGCCGCGTACTGGCAAGCGTAGTGTGGGACGCCCCCAGCTAGATGGACCGACGACCTTAAGAAGGTGGCTGGGGCTGACTGGATGCGGAAGGCGGAGGACAGGGTGTTGTGGCGCAGCCTGGAAGAAGTGTATGTTCAGCAGCGGACTGCGATAGGCTGAATTGATTAATGTCAAAAAATGACCTAGGTCAAGTGTTAATGGTGCCAGGAGGACAGACACCTACTTACTTAAAACATAGTAACAACTAAAATTACATATTAACCAGTTTTCGATCAGCACCCCAATTGCGTTGCGCCCATTTTCAATCAGAATCCGAGAGTTTTGAAGGATATTTCTAATCCATTGCTTCACAGGTTTAATAAATTCATCTGCCCAGCAACGTGAACAAAGCAATGAACGTGGCTGAACTGTCAAAATTAAAGAAAATCGATCAATTGTCATTGTAACTATGTATGTTACGCAATTACTCCGCAGGTTGTTGTACAAACCTATTCTGAAATAGACATTACAAAAAATATTTCATTCTTTCAATAATTACAATAAAAATCATCATGAATCTAAACCTACTTATGTTGAAAGTTATACTTGCACACAAACAAATACAAGTGTAACATAATGAATGAGTCGGGATATGTATTTTTGTCCGCCACATATGCTAAAGGAATATTTACTTTGAAAACAAAGTTTGTCAACTCGTCAAGGAAGTGAAACCAAAGAACTATCCTAGTATGTTATTGTTTACATTATACCATCTTTTACCTTTTTGAAGCAATCAAGTTTTCATCAGTTCAATAAAAATATTCAGACGCCATTTCCTATTAAAAACATCGTTAGTTTTTTTACTTCATCATTTAAAAAGACTATCCGCAACCCACGGGTTTTTCTGCGTACTTAGATTTATTTCTATGTTATTATGTGTTATACTGATGACAGCATGACACGAACCTATTCATACTCATATACCTATATTGATTCAAATCATGAAAATGTGTATTTTAAGTTACAGCACTTGGATATAAACGACCGGATTCAATTAAAACGTTCCTTCATGTATCGAAGGTCCATAGGAATTGTTATCAGTAGTATGTTTGGTAAATATATATTACATAAATTAAAGGTAGACTTTACATGATATAATATCATCACGCCTGTTTTCCCGAGGGGTTAGACAGAGGTACACCCACATTTCGCCAATTATGGGGGCGAGCGTATGGCCATCTAGACTCCGGGCTGCTACTGAGAAATTAACTATGTAGGTGAATTAATTAATGACGTTTACTAGTCTTGTTCTACGCATACACAACACAACAAAAATTCTAATAAAGGAAAAAGTACCTACGGAGGGATGAACGTTGTTTTTTTTTTATAATCCTTACCTATAATCCGCCACCGAGGCCGGCCCCGAAAGAGGTAGCGGGACGGCCTAGATGCGTACCGCAAGGGTTGCTTCGAGGAGGCTCTGGAAAGAAATGCCTGGAAGGATTTGGGGGAGATCTTTAACCTTACTAAACCATTTTTTTTCATTAAAAATCTTGCGACAAACAAACAAACCGTTCCCCTTACAACGTGTGCACAATAAACATAATGAACCGCCTGCAACGTCGATTGAATCCATGTTTTCTTCACGGTGATTTAGCAAAGAGGTGTAAAAGCACGGCCGAGCTAATTGACGGGAACGAATTACTATAAAGTTTGTAAATATGACGTTTAAACTATGTTCTTATGTAATTTGTAGCTCCCATTGTTGATAAATTCTGCAGTGCGAATTAATTTGAAGTAAGCAGTTCATTTGGTGAAATTAAACAATGATCGAGATCGACAGTGAACTCTCTTTTTTTCTAACTTATTGCTGTTATTTTTTTGTTTGGATATTTGAGAGTTTCTATCGTTTTCATGTTCAAATAGCAATAGGAGAAGACGAAGAATAAAACTATTTCAGAGTTACCTATAATTAAGCGGGTCTTAAATAAATTAAATCCCTAAAATTGTTTACTGAAAGATTCGTTTTATTTCCTGGGTTTCATGATAAGTATGCATTTTTGACTGTAACAGAATTTGTGTTATCTTCAGACCTGAAAAAACCTTTCTTTGAGTAAAAACGGGTAAGTATCGTACAAAAAAAACTTTAAATACGAAAAATATATGTGCTGTCAAAGTCAAATTGTTACAATGGGCATGCATTTGACTGTACATACTGAACGATTAGCAAATTAAGTTATGAAAACGAAGAGAAAATTATAGCGGTTTGTAAAATCCTTCGCCTGATCCAACTACCCAACCAGTCCAACTTGCCCAGTACCCAGGGAAGCCAACCAGACCAGCATCACTGCCATCAACAATAATCTATAAAGTCAGTTAATTCCAACCGTATCTGCTCATTAAGTCCGGCCCGACATCCGGTCACACAATACAGAACTCATCATAATTCAACCGACATCAAAGATCCAATAAATCTAACATTAATAACTCTATTCGTTTGTTGTGCCAGTTTTACGTTCACCTAAAATCAACCGTAACTAGCAGGTGATACGGTTGGATTTTGAGTGAAGAGATGAGGGTATTTTAATCCCTGGCAATAAAAAGGTGTGGTATAAAACGGTAGCCAACAGGATTACCTATAGGTTTTGTATCAAAGTAGCGCTGACGGGTTGATGTTAGGGATGTGCTGGACTTTGTCGATGGGCATGGATAGAATACTCTTTATTGTACACCATACAATTATAAAACATAAATATACAAAAATTTTACAAAGGGTGACACAATGGGCGGTCTTATCGCTAAGAGCGATCTGCATGCGGTAAGGTTTTGTGATTTAAGTTAAATATTGTAATCGATATTTTATTTTAAATCACTATCACTTGTAGGCAGGTTCAAGCAATGCGCTATTTAAGGTAGTCGGGGTAATACTTTGTCTTTTTAAAGACGATTTTTTTGCAATCTATGCATGACTGCTTCGCAGAAGGAGGCGACTGCCTCCCACTCCCTCTCGCCCCGGACCATGGCTTGCACCAGGGCCGGGCGCGAGAGGCCGCCGCCGCTAGCGATCGCCTCTACGAGGACACGGCGGTGCTCCGCCCAAGCGGGGCAGACCTCCACCGTGTGCTCCACCGTGTCCTCTGGGAAAACGAGAACCTTACGTGAGGAATATGGTAGTGGTTTTAAACCGCCCAAGTTTGTATGTTTTTATATATGTTTTAATTTCTATTTTCGACTTAAATCTCTAGATTCTAAACATCGATACAGTCCCATCACTAGCGACTAATATTAATTATAAATGATTCAGGCGTCATTAGCGGTGCCAAAGATCTTGGCGATACAAAGACTGTCGCCGTCTCGCTCGCACTCGCTGCTACATGAGACCATGTTTATTGTAACGTGAGAACAGACTGGCACTTGTGGCGTGAGGGACTTGGTGATACAGGCTGGTGAGAATGGCATTTAGACAGAATAAAGGAGAAACTAGTGAGGCTTTGACCCCTTTTCTCTGAATCTTAGTAATCGTCGGTCCCCGTTTAGCAAATCGGCATGAAAGAGCCTTCATGATCAGGTTTCGTTCTCCTGCAACGTCACCCTTCGGCGTTCTTTTTAAATGTGCCTAATTGCGTAAAACACTATTAATCACAATCTGAATCATTTTGACGGATATTGCTAATCCATTGTTTCATATGTTCGAAAAATTTGTCTGTGCAACAACGTAAATAACGCAATGAATGTTGTTGCACTGCCAAAATGCCATTCCTACTCTCACTGTCTTGGCAGATCTGCGATACTTAGGAATATTCATGAGAGTAAAAAAATCCATATTTCTGCCTTACGCCTAGCATTCCTGTGTACTCTCTTGTCTGTGGTGTTTATAGAATAACCTTATAAAATGACATTGAAGTTGGACTAGAGGACAAACCATAGCTGATTTAAGACTTGTTGAAATGGCTAAGGTCAGACTCTAACTGACTAAAACCCACCCATGTTCCTTCCTTTGCCCTTTATGTTCCGGGGTAGCGGTAACCCTTTCGGACAATCCCGCTGACTGGCTAAGGTCATAAAGGAATATACATATTGTAAATAGGTATAGGTCAGGTCTAACGTTTCACTAATTTGTGAATATTACCGCAGACTTAGATATGTAGGTAGGAATCATAAAGTTATCTTCTAATTGGATTAATGAGTTCACCTGAACTCCGTCCAAATCTTCCTGCAACAGCTAAAATTTACACACACCAATATATTAAACCCTATTATTAAAACCGTGCTTAGAAATCCCGCTTCACACCGCTCAAAGTAATTTAATTTTTTTCTCCATCCTAATAACATAAACTTATTAACTGCAATAGCAATAAAAACCATGAATGGACCCATAGAAACGGCTGGATCCCACAAAATCCACCCCCTATACAAGCCTGCGCGCGCGCATCCATTCATGTTGTTTTTTCTGCACGTTTACCTGCAACTTCCTTCCTACAGCGATCCATTACCATGAATGACATTCCTACGGTCTGACAGTTAAATGGATACCATGACACTTATGTGGTGATACATTAAAAATTCCATTACGAAACTCTACCTTATCTCTAAATAAACAAAGTTAAAATTCGTTCCAAGGATCAATTTCCGATTGATGGCGTAACAACCTTAGATTTACGCCTGACCAAATCACTCTTAACTCTTTCTAACCTCCAAATAAGGTTCAATTTAGAATGTATTTTCATGTTCCAACAGCAATACGTGGTTATTATTTTTCCTAGCGCGTAAACGATACGTACGTTCGACGTAAACTCCTGCGCATTGTTGAGCGGTGCCACACTGTCTGCCGAGACGGTTTTTGTTCAAATTTAGAACGCGTTTTTTTGACGGTTAACTTAAAGCTAATGATACTCGACGTTGACGATACGGTGTCAAGTTAGTTAGTAATTATGATCAAAATAAATGGTAAGGAACTTGGGTAAATGTCATTAAGGAAGATTACTAATGATCTTGATGAGTGATATGATAAAGCACTTGATGTTACGTTTGTTTTTTTAGTATTAATTTAAATATCTTAGAGGTAGGTACCATTAAGTATTAAATTCTGCCGTGTCGACTCGAAGAACACCTGCACAAAATTTGGTTCTTTAGGTTCCTGGTCAGTAATTTCATAAGTAAAGGATAATGACAAATAGATACGTTAATATTATTAAGTCAGGGTGGCAGGCACATAGCCGCGCAACCTGGTTCCATGAATCCTGAACTGAAATTTTCGTCGGTTATTAGAATAAAGTTGCTGTTTCATACACTTTGACCGCGCGGGTGCGCAGGTTATGAAACCGCAGATTTTTTTTTAATAAGTAACCCGCTTTCAATTTCTTCGTTAGGAGGCTAGAATCAGGTGCTGAATGCATGGCTATAGTTTGCGCGTTGGTGTCCATGCCACCCTGTATTATACACCCTCTGGATACCATGACATTACCATATTACCATATGTGATACCATTTGTGATATGTGTTACCATATTTATCACTTTCCATTACATATGAAATTGTGTAGGTAACATCATAGTTTTCTTTAATAATGTGAAGTGCCTTAGTTAGTAATTTTTATTAATGTGAGAACCGTCATTTGTCCACACAAAAACAAAACGTGAAGAGACCCAACTTGCACTAAATTAAATTCCGTTTCACCGCCTATAGCAGACACTTTTAATTAAATATCATCACTTTACGAATTCTATCACATCTACAATAGATAATTCCTTTACGTCCGTTCTGCCCCAACAATTAGCTGTCACATTACGTGCGACATCACATACATTAATCCGGGCAAAGCCAATAATTCCCAAGAAGTATCAGTGACTGTCGATGTGACGAATAAAATCAACTACACAATAGAAGTTGTCGATTGTTGCAAAAATACTATTTCCTATGCGTGCTGCAGCTGGTTGGAGACGGCAGCCGTTTTTTAAATTGCTGATTTTGATTAAAGATTACAACTGACTATTTCATTACTATGGTTTACGCTTAACCCGTAGTTAATATATGCGTATGTGTGTGTTTTTGGTATTTCTGTACTACTTGCTCATAATTATATACATAATTATAGACGCTTAATTAAGTTGCAATAAAATGTCACAGTTTTTCTAATCTGTAAAACCGTAGCTTACGACAGTTTTGTCCCAAACCAACTCTAATCAATGGAACCGATGACAACTGACCTGCCTGTCAGAGTGACTGAAAGTGTTCAGTTAGAAAGTTTTAAGAAGAACAGATTCGCTCCACCAGCGTCACAAGTACCGGTAACAACAGCGACACTTCCACAAAGCAACCGGAGCGGAAATACGTCACATAAAGGTGCTATCAAAGAGTCACGTTTTTTCCACCCTGCCCACCCCCTGATATAATAGTCAATAGCTTTAAGAGTCCATTCTTACTACTTAAATGTCGCGTAAAATTATTGTTCCGCTTTTTTGTCGGGATTCGGAGTTTGGATAATTGTATGAAAGTGCGTTATGATTGCAACATACGAGTTTTGGGGGAAAAAAGGTAATGTGTAGATGGGATTAATTTGGGCAAACATACACCCTATCAATATTGGATCTCCCTATGTATTTAAAGATTTAAAGGTGATTTTGTGATAGTTCATTGAAGAAATATAAAAGCCGGAGTAGGTATTTAGGTATAGTTAGTTTAGTGACTGTAAACCTACTCTTACAGAACCTTCCAAATAACACTATTTGACTGTTTGTAAAAATAGGCTGTTAATTAGTTTAAGTTAACTTAGAAAATGCAAACAATGAGATTGAAAAAGTCATACAGGTTCCTAGTTGGCGCTTGAGTTGGTCAGTACTACTTCGTTTGTAAGCTGTTCCTTTGAACCGCCAGGGCAAGACAATGTCTCTAGCTTAAATTAACACAACATTGCTTGGTTAGGCAGGCTGACGAAACTGCTTGTATAATGGCAACAATGGAACCCATACTCCTATTTTTTAAATTCTCAATCTCACCAAGAATACCATCAACATAATCAGTCTAATGTACCCACTGCTGGGACTCAGGCCTCTACTCTGTTAGAGTGGGCCATAATCTACCATGCGGACCCAGTGCGGATTGACGGATGTCACATGTCTTCGAATGTTTGGTTCTAAGACAAACTGGTTTCTTTACGATGTTTTCCTTCACCGTTTCGAGAGCAGTGGTGATGAAATTATTTAGACAAAGTAAAGTGCCTGCTTGAGTTCGAACCCACGACCTACAACTCGTAAGTTGCGGCCGCTACCACTGCTCTCCAGAGATAACGAGAACACCAACAGATTCTCACATTAGTAAACCAATAATTAAGACACCTAAATTCAATTAGCAGGTCCATCAACGGAAACTAAAGGTCGCGACACATCTCACATGTCAGCGACATATCTCACGTGCAGTGTGATTTGTGACGGCTTGTTGACGTTTGACATCCTAAGACAACAAGGATGTCGTGACAGCATCCATGCTAATGTTACGAGCTGTTTTTGTTAAGAAAGATGATGAAATGAACTTTATTTTTATTATGGGGGATATTTTTAATCGGTGATAACTGAAAACCTGAAAAGGGTATTAAACGTTGTACAATCATACGAGTAGTGTCTTGATCTTAATATTATAAAATATTCTAAACAGATAGGCATTCGTTTACAGTGAGGCCGTCGAGAGGCTCAAGAACGCATTCTCCCACCGCCGTGCAACAATTCTAGTAGCTTATATAAGTAGATTAAATTCGCAAACGCACTCGTAAGTATTTGTTTGTATAACTGACAGGTGTCAAGAACGGTCGGCCGCACTGTAGACCATGTAGCTTAAGCCAATGACTTTCTCACTAAATAAACCACTTATTAAAATATTAAATAGAATATTTTGTAATCGATTTAATATTTTGACAAATATTTTTGTTGATATACTATCCTTTGTTGCTTATAATCAACAGGGCCACAGTAAGGCCCACAGTAAACAAAAGAGTGTCATTCTAGAAACGGCCACATTAACAAAAAACAAGTTCCACACTGACATTTGATCTTCTTGACACCTTTAGCAACTTATCGCAATAAGAATAATTATAACACATTAGCCCTAATGTAAAACGTAAGCCCATACGATTTCCTCGTATTCTAATACCTTGGAAAGTTCGTTAGTTAATTGGCCATATAATATGAAATGGTGGTCAACACATAAGTCCCTCGGGGCTGGAGGCCTGGAGCAGTCTTTGTACGAGAGTGTCAATAAACTCGCCTCGACGTTTAATACACCGCCGGACAAAAGCTACGGAACTCTTTTATTTTTCATACGCTTAGGGGCCCGTGAGTTTACGGACGATTAGAGATATTTTATATTTATAGAAAGGAATAGGGTCGTTTGAAAGTGAGAACTTCGTATAGGGGTTTTGGAAATGTAACGGTTTATTTCGATTTGGCTGCTTAATGGAGGATTTGACCTACAAAAGATGGTGGGGTAATTGCGTAACACACCATCAACGGGTTTCATTTTGACAGTTCAACAACATTCATTGCTTTATTTACGTTGTTGAGCAGACACATTTTTCGAACATATGAAGTAATGGATTAGCAATATCCTTCAAAATGATTCAGATTAAGATTGTGTTACGCAATTAGGGTGCAGGCTGTTAGCTATGATTAAAATCTGCACAGCATAAAAAATACAATAATAAAGCTGAATTAGAATCCGTAGGTACCAATCTTTTTTTTCTAGTTATAAAAAACTTATTAATTAGCTAACCTACAGAACCACACATGGAAGCCGCCTACCGGGTTCTCCGTCAATACCAGTAGCCGACAATAGGCGCTCATTTATCAGACTCAACTTAGCCCTTTTTCTTTTTTCCCCGCACGGCGTCGAACGCGCTACCTGATCACTGGCGACCGCTACTTATGCTTCGAATTAATGACCACTATATACCCTTTGTGAGGTTAAGTTGTGTATGATAAGGTCGGGGAAATGATGGGTGGCAGTTATTATCTTTAATTAATGAGAGGTTGTAGTTTATGTGAAATACATTGTAAAGTTTGGGAGGATTGACTGTAATCACCTTACTTTGATGGGGGGTTTCTGATGGAGGCACTTACAATTATTATTGGACGTGGTGACGGAGCTCTAGCCTGCTACTTATTGGACGTGGCGGGGTGGTGACGGAGCTCTAGCTACTTACCTACCTAATTTACTGGAAGCTGTATACACTAGAGAACACTAGTTAATGAAAATAAGTAATAGAACGTAATTATGAAACGACAAATTTACTGAAAGATAAAAATCATCGTAGCCATTCGCCGGCCAAGTTATGCATGTTCACTAATAGATTTAAAAATTAAACATTCATGCACTTTACATAGCTTTTATTTCTAACAATTAAAACTACTTAAAAATATATTATAATAAAAATACATTGTTATTGTTACAATAATAGGCAGCCTCCTCCCGGTCTATACAAATATTCTAAACACTTACCTCCCAATTTCTGATGATCGAAGAATTGGAGAAGTAATATTACCTAAATAATAATTTTCCAAGTTCAACCAAAAGTAACAAAGGTTTCATTTTTATTTTGTCACTGTTCAAGAGTATCTACAACCCCTTCATCATCCTGGAAGGATGGGGAAGTTTTCTTTCGGCATAGTCCAAAGATTTATTCCTACTTTACGTTAAGTTCATAATAATATCAGCTCATTTTGAATCTCACATTTTAACTTGACCTAGATATTACTACGATGGAAGACCAAAATCAATCCTTTGGAAATATAATAGTGTCATTATAGGTTTTTTTGTCATTTCTGTCTCCAGTCAGGGCCAATAAGAACTCGGTATCATTTGGTCTTTCCGTAGTAGTCAGAAGTGATGGAGAACCCCTAGATTGAGTCATAATTTCAGATCTTCTATCTAATGGAAACTTAATAACGGCACTTGGATCGTCATCGGTATCTCTAAACATTGTATCGTTTTCAAGATCTTCTCTAGCGAGAGGTAGCACTTTCAGGCTTTGATTTGTTCTGGTTCTTCTATTAGAATGCCTGAGACGTGACTCAGGTGGACTATCTTTAAGTTTTTCTATCCTAATGCCTTCGGTAAACTCGTCGTATGATCGTCTGAAATAATTTGGATGTTTTTTTATATTTCTGTTTCTCAAGTACGGGTGGACGTAGAACGGGTCTGGTGTTCGGACAGCTGTCTTTTTACTAGAAGGCTTATCAGGACTTGGCTTGTCATTCCAGGGAAACTCAAGTTTAAGCTCGTCCTTTGGCTCTTTGTCTTGACGACTATCTGATTTGCTCCTTAAAAGTAATTGTGATTTAAGTTCACCAGTTTTATTTTCGTCAGGACTTAGTGCGTCGTTCCACGGAAACTCAAGATGTAGTATATCAGTAGTATCCTTAGCATTATCTTTTTCTTTAGAGTTCCTTAACTGTGATTTCGATCTGAGAGCAGTTTGTTTACTTTTTTTGTCATTATCAGAGCTCAGTGCATCATTCCACGGATATTCAAGATGCAGTACATCAGTAGTATCCTTAGCATTATCTTTTTCTTTAGAGTTCCTTAACTGTGATTTCGATCTGAGAGCAGTTTGTTTACTTTTTTTGTCATCATCAGAGCTCAGTGCATCATTCCACGGATATTCAAGATGCAGTACATCAGTAGTATCCTTAGCATTATCTTTTTCTTTAGAGTTCCTTAACTGTGATTTCGATCTGAGAGCAGTTTGTTTACTTTTTTTGTCATTATCAGAGCTCAGTGCATCATTCCACGGATATTCAAGATGCAGTACATCAGTAGTATCCTTAGCATTATATTTTTCTTTAGAGTTCCTTAACTGTGATTTCGATCTGAGAGCAGTTTGTTTATTTTTTTTGTCATCATCAGAGCTCAGTGCATCATTCCACGGATATTCAAGATGCAGTACATCAGTAGTATCCTTAGCATTATCTTTTTCTTTAGAGTTCCTTAACTGTGATTTCGATCTGAGAGCAGTTTGTTTACTTCTTTTGTCATTATCAGAGCTCAGTGCATCATTCCACGGATATTCAAGATGCAGTACATCAGCAGTATCCTTAGCATTATCTTTTTCTTTAGAGTTCCTTAACTGTGATTTCGATCTGAGAGCAGTTTGTTTACTTTTTTTGTCATTATCAGAGCGCAGTGCATTATTCCACGGATATTCAAGATGCAGTACATCAGTAGTATCCTTAGCATTATCTTTTTCTTTAGAGTTCCTTAACTGTGATTTCGATCTGAGAGCAGTTTGTTTACTTTTTTTTTCATTATCAGAGCTCAGTGCATCATTCCACGGATATTCAAGATGCAGTAGATCAGTAGTATCCTTAGCATTATCTTTTTCTTTAGAGTTCCTTAACTGTGATTTCGATCTGAGAGCAGTTTGTTTACTTTTTTTGTCATTATCAGAGCTCAGTGCATCATTCCACGGATATTCAAGATGCAGTACATCAGTAGTATCCTTAGCATTATCTTTTTCTTTAGAGTTCCTTAACTGTGATTTCGATCTGAGAGCAGTTTGTTTACTTTTTTTTTCATTATCAGAGCTCAGTGCATCATTCCATGGGTATTCAAGATGCAGTACATCAGTAGTATCCTTAGCATTATCTTTTTCTTTGGAGTTCCTTAACTGTGATTTCGATCTGAGAGCAGTTTGTTTACTTTTTTTGTCATTATCAGAGCTCAGTGCATCATTCCATGGATATTCAAGATGTAGTGTATCATCAGTATCCTTTGGCTTGGATGGATTTTCGTCAGCACTTCTTAAGAGCGGTGGTTCAAGTCTCGAAGGATCCTGGTTTGTTGAACGTAAGGCAGATAAATCACTTGATAAATTGTCATCAAGATCCAGTCTGTCATCTTGATCTTCATTTCGGAAGTTGAACAACGTGTCCAGACTGAATTCATCAGAGAAATCATCTTTCCTATTATCATTTAGTTTCTTATTTCTTCTACTGTTAGGTAGTTTGTTACCCTTGCTTTCATGATAAGGTACTAGATACTCAACAGGTTTATCATCAAACAACTTTTTAAGGGCTTCTCTGTTATTTCCGTGTCTTCTTAGACTTCTATTGTTACTACGATTGGCAAGTTCGTGGTATCTTCGAAGTGGTAATTCAGAGTTTGGAATATCTACACTTCCTAAATGTAAAACGGGAATATTGCTAAGATTATCCTCTTCAGCATTAAGCTTATTGTTTTCTCTTTTACTGTACTGGTTATTCGATGATCCACTCCTTCTTAAAGTTATTGGTACGATGTTTAATTCATCTAAAGTCTTTGAAAGTAATTCTGACAAATCAGAGGCGACACCTTCATCAAGATTTAGTTTGTTATTAGGTGACAGTGAAAGTCTCAGAAAGTTTCTACGATTACTTTTTCTATTGTTATTATTTTTTCGATCATCACTTCTTAGCAACGAAGAGTCGAGGTGCAAGTTCTCCAAGCTTGCGAAGCGCAAAAGTGTTGATTTTCCAGTTTTATCGTCATCGGAAAACAACTCATCATTTAATGACGATTCAAGACCAGCATTATCATTACTCTTCCTGTTAAACTTTCGAGTTAACGGACTATCATTTGTTAATTTACGGCTTCTTAATCGTGGTTTGAGTCCACGGAAGTATGACTGATGATTGGAAATGTCGTCATCAAGGTTAAGTCCATCACCATGTCTTCTATTGTAAAGATAGTTATTACCAAGACCTGTTTGTTCAGGGCTTCCTAGTTTTGGTCTTCCGATGGGTATTTCATCTGGTTTATCATCATCAGTTACAAGAAGAATTGTATCTATATAGGCATCAGGAATATCTTTTACTGGAGACGGCTCGTGGATACGCGATGCGGGTAAGTCATATTGATGATTATTATAATTTTTGCGGTAATTTCGTTTCCTGTTCGTAGAACTACGCAGACTGTCGACAGCATCTTGATCAGGATCTAATTTATCAATAGGTGACTCATCAGGGCTTAAGCTCCTTCTATTATTTGGTTGTTCGATAAGTGACAGGAGTGATCGAAGGTAGCTGATCTCTTCTCCTAGGGGAGATGTGTCCTCAGGGTTGCTACTTTCTAAAGATGAAACTTCGACGCTTAAGTCATCATTTACTTTTCTATAATAGTTGCGAGTTGGACTCTGTCTAAGATTTGATGGTCCATTTCTTAAGTATGGTCGTCTGAAGTTCGATAAGGAAGAATATGATTGAAGGCTATCAACATAGTTGTTTGAGTTAATTCTGCCGAGAGGGGCTGATTCGAGGCTTACATCGTTTTCTGGTCCAGTGTTGTATCTCAGATAATCATTTCGCCTCTGATTTGGCCGGACTGATCTAAAACTGTAGTCTTCGAAGCTTGAATAGTCATCATCAGATTGTTCACTGTCACTGGCTGGTAAACCTCTTGAAGACAGTGGTACGAAACTGTCAGAGTCCGGAAGTCTTCGTGTTTGTCCGGAGTTTACGAAACGTGCTGACGGAATCAGCGGGTTGCCATTGTAACCACGATTGTTCAGCGCAGCATTAAATCCAATTTGTAAAACCTGTAAACGTAATGCGGAAGAAATTAAAACCTGTCCGCAATAAACGAACATAATATGTAGTGTTAATAACAAATGAGACGCTTTCGACGTAACTTAATGTTGTGAGTGTGAAATTAAACTAATTTGTTGTTTAGTTAATTTTAAAATTCATCACGGTCTCAGTGAAGAGTGTACTTAAACATTTTTGTATTAGGTACATAATTGTATGGGTAAGTTTTGTTCAATATTAATCAATAATTGAAAACCAAACTCTAAAATCCATCTCAGGATTAGAAATCTTTGAAAAGCCACTCATCCATTCGCTTGTTTAAACAACAGGTTGATCTATTAAAAGCTATGACTATGATCTTGACGCACATCACATTTTAGTTAAACAGTGTCAGTGAACTTCATAAAACCACGTAATAGTAAAACGTATCTAAAGACGAACGATTGGTTATAAAAGAACATGTAATAAAAAAATATTCGAATCAATTGTTTGATCTCTAGGAAAAATAGAATATTCAGGAGAAAGCATTATCTTTAAGGACAAAGTCCTACGAAGTTTAAACAGACCTCATATTAAATCACTAGTTCAAAGACATTGATGATGACACACGAAAAAAGTAAGGTATGATCCCAGTTCCAAGAACCTAAAGAACTTGAGAAATAGTCAAATAAAACAATAATAAATCAAGATCTGCATGGTCTGTACTATTTAGAGAAGGAAGAATGTACCAAACCCTAGTATGTGTAGTCATCATGTTGAGGATGGGAAACTAACAAATTAGTAAATAAACAAAGAATAGAAAACATTGACTTATGAAAAGTATGAGAAGTACATCATATAAGTATAAAGCAAATATTTTCCTGAAATCTAAAAAGAGAGATTCGAAACAAAGAACCTGCTTTGTTTCGAATCTCGTTTTGCTTGAAAATTGCTTCGACAGAATATAGAAGAAGTTTATTAAACAGATGTTAATTATGAATGTAGAAAAATATAAAGTAAACCTCACCAAAACAAACAAAGGTATTTCCATTTTCTTTCAATATTTAAAACATAATCCGCATACAATGACACATAAGCTTGTTCCTTCGCTCGTACTCCGCGAATGTCGCACGAAGCAAACGATTTCTCACTCGCAGTATTCTGTGCTCGCAGCAAATCAAATCCAACTTCTGTTAAATAACTAATGTTTTCTGTACGTATCGATTTGTTAAGAAAATTAAAACATGCATCACCAAGCTGATTATTTGTTCTTTAATAACTTATTATTAGTTAAGTTAGCGTTTTTGTACCGATTTTTGTAATATTTGGCGATATGACGTGGGGAATTACGGTAATGCTACATTGTTATTAACATGTGTATTATGTACCGACGTAATGCCTTGTAGAGTTATGTAAGTGAGCATTATGGCAGCTAACGTGGTTGCATTACCATGGTTGAATGCTTTTACCACGATGTCACGTCATAATCGTGTGGATTACAATAGATGTGCAATTACTATGTCAAATTCGTATATATGTGGACGTCAAGGTATTACTCGTATGAATAGAAAAAAACTATTTCAATTGGTAAACTAGCATTACAGTCACCGCAACACAAAAGCAACAAGGATGATAAGGTAAAGTAGACTTGATCGTCGTGACTTCGTCTCTGTCTCTTTCATTTTAAACAGATTTCTTGTCTACAAGATTTTGTAAAATAAAATTTTAAAAATTTTGAGACGCTTTTCAGAATTGCCATTTTTTTCCAATATTATCACGCTCGTTCCATCATAGACCTCATCCATCGCTTTCCATCCGGCGTGATCGAGGTCAAGAACAGACCCATTTAGCAATAAAAAAAAACTCAGTGTTGCCTGGAAGAGATTGCAGAAAGCGATAAGCCCGCCCATTGTATTATGTTTTGTTTTAAAAATTGTATTTGTTTTTGTTATGTATTTTCTGATGTACAATATAGTATATATAAATAAAAACTATTTTTCAATCACTTTTGCAATATCATTATTTCTGTAAATAAGGTTAAGGTGCCTCAGCAGTAGACGTTTGCTGCGATGGTGGGCATGATGAACAAAACTAGTCCAAAATGATTACAGCAAATCTAAGTAAATCATTTGCTGTTTCGTCGCATGCGGTAAGTTCTGTGACCAGCTAAACAGAGCCATTATATTTTAATTTAGTTCAAGTTTGTCGTTTTGTGGTGTGTATAAAACTAAGCTGGTATAAAGTACGACTCCTGCGCAGGTATTAAAGCGCGGTTTTAAATAAAGTGTGTTTACATGCGGATAAGTTATGTCAAGTGGATAGAATGTTACTAAACTGATAGTACATAAGTTGAATAGGTACTTATGTGGAGATGTTTTCTGCACAAATTGACAAGGTATCCAATACGGATATGATACAAACCTTTTGAATTATCTATCTATGTCTTTGGGTCATGTTTCCCGTTAACATTATTTAAATAAAAAACCTCCCCTTTTCTGTAGCGTAGCGTGCTATAATTATTGATTTAACTCGCAGTTAATCATTTGTAGGAAAATCGTATGAAATGTGCTATACCAGATGAAATAGATACATAGTAGCATCGATAATATGGCAAATTCGAAGATATGAGACATGTACCAACCCGCACTGGGCCACGTGGTAGTTTACAGCCCATTCCCTCTCCAAGAGAGGAGGCTGTGTCCTAGCAGTGGGAACATAATAGGGTGGATGATTATGCTAACATGGCACAGAAAACGGTACAACACCCTATAAACCATATCGCCATACAAACCCTGCCTAACAGCACTGCACCGCTGCAACATTGCCAGTAAACAAATATATACATTTAATAAGTTTTTATTGCCATAATCTGGACATAATTTACGTTGATAAGCAGATCATACTGCCGTAAGTCTGAGGCCACAACGAGCAGTTTGTTTTATTTTAATTCACCTTATAATCTTTTGAATTCACTGAACTCACCGTTTACATTTGCGTGTGCAATATTTAATTTTGTATTGTGGAGTAGTGGCGTAAAGGTAGAGGATCCGTTTACTGAATACCAGGGGTGTGGGTTCGAAACCTGGCTACCAATGTGACTTTTCAATTTGATTTATAATTTTAAGTTTATCTTAGACACCTTTGTCATTCAGTGAAGAAAAACAGATTGAGAAAGCCTGTACCGAATGTTTTGAAACACCATGCTTCTGATTATTTCCTTTTGACTTATGTGGGCTGAAAACTTTTATCAACCTACCTAGACTTTTCCCAACTATGTTCGCGGCTATGTCTACAGCTTCCAGTCTAATCGGATGCAGCTGAATACCAGTATTTTACATGGGGCGACCGTCTTTCTGTCATCAACAACTCAGTTACTGGGTAATACGATACTGTCCTTGGTAAGAATGGTTGTCAGACTTTTGAATGTCTGACTACCCGTAATGACTGTCAACGATTTACGAATGATAGCCGGGACCAACGACTTAACCCATCCACGAACCGATCGTGGCGAGCGTAGTTACCAGGCCCTCCCTGTCTAAAAACATCAATAAAAGACAAAAAGGCGTTTGGTCAAGAATAGGAACAGGCATATCACTCCTTACCCTGACGCGGCACAGCTTACAAGCTGCTATACCTACATACCTTGTTATGGTGTTATAAGTAGGTACGCGATCCGGTAAATAATTAATATCGGTAAAAGTGTGACATATGCCCCAAAAATTATACCAAACAAACCCCATTGTTGCGCAGATTGTTGTACAAACTCAATTAATACTAACATTAGCACACAATCACAAATATGTTCGAAAAACACATTTTATACAGAAAAACTACACACATTGCGATCATACACAACTGTCAATCCAAACGTCACTTTTGTAAAATCGACAAAATCCTATTATAGTATCCATAACAATTGTGTGGGTGATATTACACCCGCCAACATTACCTATACACCCCGCTAAGCTGAAATAAACTTTATGACACAGCAATAAGGGTGTATACAACAGCTTATGTTAAGTATGTTTGTAGTGGAATATTGAATATTTAGGGACAATCGGTGTGAAAAGTGGTGCCGATCTATTACGGGTAATCGGATTAGGTGGACGTGTCATTTCTATGGGATTAAGGTAAAATGGCTGCGAGTAATAATTGTGTATATTTTGCGAAGCGCAGTGAAAGGAATCGTGTATTGATTCTGTTAGTTTACGCCTTTTAATGTGGGTGACATGGTAACAAAGAACCTCCTTAACTTTTGGGAGAGGCGGTTGTAGTGAAACTGATAGCTGCGGATTTACTTTCAGCAGTACATTAATCAACGTCGCCCTTGATTATGTTTAGGAGAGACTCATTTTAATTTTAACTCGAAACTACAAAGAGACATCCATAACCATAATTGTGTCTTTTGAGAAAAAAAACGTTTTGCAAGTCATCATCATCATCTGCCGAGCCTTTTCCCAACTATGTTGGGGTCGGCTTCCAGTCTAACCGGATGCAGCTGAATAACAGCATTTTACATGGAGCGACTGCCTATCTGACCTCCACAACCGAATCCCCACTGACGACTGGGACTGGGTAATACGATACCCCTTGGCAAGTCTGGTTGTCAGACTTTCGGGCTTCTGAGGACCCGTAACGACGTAACGTATCCAACTAAATTCTGATTTTTAATTTACTCAACCAAAATGAAAGCTAGTTATGTCATATTGACAAAAAAGGTCGATTGCAGATGTTATTTTACTCGAGAAAATTAAAAATCAGAGTTTAGTCATGTCCCGTCCAACAACCTCAAAACTAAGTAGCTAAGTAGCGCCATCTACCATCACAAGAGGAACCAACTGCTAATGTGTTCTCGAACTACTTAACAAAAGTCAACCTATAATAAACGGTAAATACTTATTTTTTGTTACAATTAGTCAATACACACATCTGCCATACCGGGTTCGATTCCCGACCCGATTGTTATAGCTCAGACAAATTGTCGGTCAATGAATGCGCGTAATGTCACGCATGATTTCATAGCTCAAGTGTGAAGCCCATTCATTACGCGATTGACTTTTAACGACATTTATTTTTTTCAAGAGATAACAGAGAGGCAATTCCCGTATTCTTAAGAACTTTTGCATTTTATTCTCAGTCTCAACCGGTCAAAAATACCTCTAAATTTCCCTACATTTTCGTCAAGTTTTTGACATTGAATGTCGCTAAGATGCGATTGCCACATGAATTCGAAAGATTTTTAGGTACGGAAATTGCCCTTCTTATATTGATAGAAAACACTGTTCGTACTTTTGGCAATGCTAGTGTTAGTAGGTACCTACCCATAAAGTGAAGAAGATCTACTACTGAATATTATCTAGTAAAGATCATGTTGCAAGCTTGCAATCAATAAAACTATAAAAGATCAACAATATTGCGCTAAAAGTCAAACACTGACCGATTCTCAAAAACGCCACAAAAAAATGCCCTTGCATCCGGTCAGGAAGTCCATTTCATTCCCTAAACTCATTATTTATTGTTACCCAACTAAATAATAACTTCGTCAACAAAGGACGCGACTTCACGCGACAATCGCACAAGTTAAGCGCAGCGTGAATGGCACACTTTAAAGGTGCGAGATACAGGCATATGTTTGGTAAAGGTGCCTGTGAATGTGCCTGTTTATTCGCTCGGAAGTAATTTATTGGAGAGCAAAATATTGAATTTGTAACTGTAACAGATTTAATTGGCGAGTCAATGAAGTGACGATTAGTGTAATAATTTATTGATAGCAGCGTCATAGTGTAGTCCAACGACTAATATATTGGAATAGCTGATAAACTGATGTTGGGCCGAGGTTTATTTGGATCTTTTACAATGAATAAAAATAAATGTTACATTATATGGTCACTTACTTGTTTTATTTGTGTTTTACAATATAGATAAGTTAACATTGATATAATGAGCGTCGTGGACTCCCAAAAAGTCCAGTCTGTCAGCTAAACGCTTATACACAAACGTTCTACAGGGGTTAGGATAATCAGCCTATAATGTTCCCACTGGAGGACACCAGCCTCCGTTCTTCGAGAGGGAGTGAGCCTTAATTCACCACGCGGGCCCTGCGCTGGTTGGTACATGTCAAACGTGTCGGTTTCCTCAAAATATTTTCCTTCACCGTTTTAAGAGCAGTGGTGATGAAATAATTTACTCAAAGTAAAGCAGGCGCTTTACTGTGAGTCGGATTCTGGGTTTGACCCACGACCTACATCTCGTAAGCCGAGATCATTACCACTAGGCCACCGCTGCTCTCTAAACAAAAGAGGTTTACAAATCTGAAATTATACGAAATAGACATTTACCTATTTATAGGTACAACTGGTACAAGTCCAAGGGGTCCCCCATTTGTTCCGCAGGGCTATTACCCTTTGTTTTCCCACTTAACGTTACGACGGTTAAGATTTACCGTCATGTGCAGGCCGGAGACTGCCCGACTAATCGCAGCGACTAACGACTAGTCGTAAGGGGTGTGATCGTGCTCAATTAGATAGGGGTAACTGAGTGGTCAAGATGTTAAATGGGGTCCTAATTTGTTGTGCCCTTTTAGATCCCCCTTTAGATAAAACAACTACATATTATAGATATATTCTTTTGTTTGTTTGTCTATTGCAATCAACTTAGATACATATTTGGCTTCATGAAAAATACTGGTAGGTATTAATTCAGCACTATCCGCTTAGACTGTAAGCCAACCCGAACATAGGTAGTCGGGAAAAAGCTAGGCAAATGATGATGACATAAGTAATAATAATTTGCACCGGGAGTACACCGGACGAAGTATAATAAGTGAATAATGTACAGTTTCTTTTTCTAGGTTTTATCATTTAGTCTACTCTCGTTCTTTTAACTAATAGGCTCTGTGATGAAAAGATGATAATATCCGTTAACTACTGATGGACGCTGGTGATGGCGCCAAACCAATAGCCGAATTCTGGGCCGAGTTCATTTAGATTAATATCGACACGCTAAGAAGAAGACTAGGTATTGACTCGAGGTATTCGGTGGAAGACGGTGACTGGTTGGCTGATAACAGCATTCGGCTTAAATTAAGCACAACGTGACAAGTATACAAGAAAACTAAGATCCAATTAGACCCGTGCACGAATAATAAACGTATCTATAAGAAAATTTCTCCTCAAAAATGTTGTTAAGAAACGACTTTCCTCAAATCATGAGGATTTCGTTGACAAGAAACAAATAGCTGAAGGAATTTAAATTCAAAAACTAATAAAAGTGTTTTCAGCGAGAAGCGGAACCTTCATATTATCGCATAAACTGAATGAATGAGCACGATGTAGCGACAGCAGCACAAACTGTATGGAATACTTGTTTTATTCCTTAGTACCATTTTAATAGGTACGAATAAAGATGAAACCTAGTTATCGGGAGCAAGTGGGTTACCTTCTGTTACGATAACTAGGGTTTATCGAAACTACGGATTTCGTGCTTAGATAGTAATAAAAGTTACCGGCGTTTTCTACTCCGTATTACCTACGGACATAATAATTTTTTGTTATTCGTAAGGCACGAATAGTTAATAATTATGTTTTATTCAAATTTTACTGTACAATAACTAGGATCACATAATGTTGTGCACGTTGTTCCCAATAAAAAAAAAAAAAAAACAAAACATATACCTACCTAGGTACATAAAATATTCATTAAAAACAATTTAAAAAGTCACACACAAAAAAGTCGTCATCTTATGCAATCCGTACAGCAAAAGATAGATTTTTCAAAAATTTAACAGCCTGTCATTGGGGCTCTGTCCGGGGGTCGCGGGGGGCGGGGGCTAGGGGACGGAAAGTAATCAACAATTTAAAATTGGGGGCTAATCTCGCGCCCGCCGTAATCGCCGGTGATCGGTCTCCGCCGGATAAGGGAGGCTGCTCATGTAGACACACTTGACAAGTGGCAAGTTGGTTTTACAAGGATTTTGGGTAATCTTTAAGAATATTGTCAGGATGCTGTGATTTAGGGTTTGCAATATAGTAATGTAACTCTCACCCTTTGATTTCAGTGACGTTGATAAGGGACATTATGAAATCTGCCGATTTATTCTGTAAAAATCTCACCGTGAAAAATTAAGTGAAGTTTCATCAGGAGGAAAGACTGGAATAGTTAGACAGTTCACTTCATATAAGTTATCACGGTGAGATTTTTATAAATGAAGCTGATTCACAAAGTTTTCCACAGACTCGATGCTCAATGAGGTAAATCAAAATCCATGTTTTAGATCTTACATGAACTTTTAAATGCACAAGAGTCAACTAAAGACCTATTTGGCTTGCCTCATTTCAAATGGGCTTTTGAAAAAAAAAAGGAAAAACCACTCAAGACATCCGTTTAGGAAATTAGTTTCAAATCAAGAAGGCGTTAAAAGGCAAACAGTCGGCAGTGTTAACACGTGTCCCCACTTATCTCACGCGTTTGTCACACAGTCTTCACAACTCAATTTTGAGCAACTTCCTATTCTAAAATTTTTGTTAAAATAATAAAAGCTCCTCTCATGTGAAAACCCCTCAATGTGTTTGTTTCTCCGACAAATTGACGCGTCACTTACTCGTATCTTGCGTCCTTCTCATACTAATACGCCTCCTGAATAAGGTTTATCGTCGTCCCTGTCTCACTAAATAAGGAATAACAAACATAATCCTTGCTTAATGGTCAGTCGGATTATTTCGGCTATCGTGATGTTTGACGGGATGAACGAATAGGCTGTTGTAGCCCTCTAAAGCAAGCTGAAGCGGCAGTGGGCTGGCTAGGTTTTTCAAAAGACCGATAACCGGTGGAGCAGACGTGTCCTGGAGTGCAGACCGCGTATCGGCAAGCGTAGCGTAGATGAACCAACAACCTTAAAGAGGTGGCTGGGGCAGACTGGATGCGGAAGGCGGAGGACAGAGTTTTGTCGCCTGGGAGCGCCATAAAAATAAGTAGTTGACTACTACAATGCAATAAGGCGTAGCTCAACCGCACTGACCGCACTGGTAAAAACTGTATCAAGGTAAGACAGTCCTCCTCTTCCTTGAAAACTAATAAAATTACGTAATAATCACTTATTTGCGATAAACTTAGTATAATTCTAAGCACTATAACACCGCTTAGAATTACTTTATATTGGATCAACATTTTCTTTAAAGTTTTTGACGGAACAGAACTTTGACATCACAGTTCTTATAATTTAAGGCTATGTGTCGGTCAAACAGAAAGGGACAGGGGGGACAAGGGGTTACACTCCCCTAACTTGAAATTTAGGTAGCTACCTCTACATTTTTCACAGACTACAAACTAATTTTTTTTATTAAATAAAAGTAACTGGAACTTGAACTTCTGCCTGTTACTTCAACTTTTTTTATTTTTTTATTAGCCATTAATGTCCCACTGCTGGGCAAAGGCCTCCCTACTCTCTTTCCACCTCTCTCTGTCCAGAGCTGCCAAGGACCAATCTTTATGAAAGGAGTCCAGCTCATCCCGCCATCTCCGTCTGGGCCTGCCGCGATGTCGTTTGCCATTAAGCGGGACCCACTGGGTCGTATGTTTGGCCCATTGATCGTCTGACATGCGGCAGACGTGTCCAGCCCAACTTACCTAAATATATTGTTTCACGGATCGGGCAAAGTGTTATTGGGTTTTTCCATATGAAATTTGTCAACAGCATCCCGGAGTCTGAATGTATGCCCGGTTGATGGCAATAGACTCGGACCCTAACATACCCTTACATGGAACTTAATCATAACTGGTGAAATGCACCTCTCCTTCGGGGAATACAGACTGGTGTTTATTTATTTATTCAAACTTTATGCACAAGTATAAAAAATACTGTACAAAGGCGGACTTAATGCCAGATGCATTTTCCACCAGTCAACCTTAGGGTGATGCGGAGAAAAAACATGGCAGGAGCAACTTACGGGATAAATAGCTAGGAATGACTATAAAATACAAGAGTAAATACTAAAACACTGGTGTTATGTTATGTACTTATGTTATATAGTCCAGGGAGGCTGAATATAACCATAGTGGGATTATATTAGTATGTACCTAAAGGTCCGTTGTGTGTTCTATGTACCTAGTAGGTACCTAATATAATATTAAAGAATTAAGTAATACGTAAGAACCTACCTACCTAGATAGATAATGATCGTTAGTATAAAACCGAGACATAACTCAATACAAATCAATATCATTTCAAAACTGACCTTGTGCTGTCATCATTAGGAGAGCCCAACTGTTCTAAACATTAATGAGTAATTAACGGTCAGACTGATAAATCCGAACTGACGGCTTGACAGCCTTCTGTTGGGGTGGATGTCAAGGGCAATGTCGCGCAGTTGATTGATACTTAGTAATGCTGTTAAAATAATGGTATTGTGAATTTTATTATAAGTTTTGAGTAAATTGACGACACGGTTGGCGCAGGGGCTGAGCGATCGACTGCTGCGCTGCGTGTCGTGGGTTCGATTCCCGCACGGAACAAATATTTGTATTGCCTACAGGTAGTTGTTCCGGGTCTGGCTGTTTGTGTATGTGAGTTAGACGTTTGTAAACGCGAGTCGCCCAAAAATTATGAACTTGTTGCATTGCAAGCTTGTTTTTGAGGTTTTATAAACAGACAACACATAACAAAGAAGTAAAAGACCGACGAAAACATTAGATCACAAAAAACAGAATAAGGTAATCTAAAATAAGCAATAGAGTAAGGATATAAAGTAGTGTTGTTAATAAACTTTCTTCCCTCTTTGGACATAGCGTGATATTTCGCTACATAAATCACACGTAGCGACATCTAGGAGACTTGAGTAGAACTACTGAAAAAATTGTTTAGCTCAATCATAGCTTTCCTTTAAAATTTTGGAGAAGTAACCCATTATTGTATTATTGTAAAGTATAATTCATACAAAATATGGGCTTGTTTACTTTTTAATTTGTCTGAAATTTAGTATACGACCACCGTTCGTAGTTTCAAGAGTATAAAATAGATGGCGCTTTAACCAGAAACGTATGTAGATGTTGTTGGTTCAGTAATACCAGCACCATAAGAGAGATGGCGTTAGTAAATACAAAACTAAAGGATTGTGATAATACAAATTTACTTCGCGTTACTACAATTACTATAAGTTCGTAATACTCGAATAAAAGATTAAATACATGGCCAAAATAACAATTCGTCTAGTTTTTAACAACAAAGGTAATCGTCGTATGTCGTAACAAGTCAATTTGAAAATGAAACTCATGTCAAGTTATTTGATTAGCAGTTGCTGTTGTAGCCAGCCAAAAGCAGCAGTTGCAATGCTTTTGTTTAGTTGACATGATTTTGATAATGTAAGCAGAACTTTGGCATAAATCTTCTCTTTATTTGATTGATCTGGGAATCGAACCCAGTCCACTTCGCTGTTTAGATCAACCTGCGGAGTAATTGCGTAACGCACTTACAGTGGTAATGCCTTTCATTTTGACAGTTCAACAACGTTCATTGCGCTATTTAACTTTTTGAGCAGACGAATTTTTTAAACATATGCCGCAATACCTAGATTAGGAAATTCCTTAAAAGCCTTCGGATTTTGATTGAAAGTGTGTTAGGTACACAATTGGGATGCTGGGGCCGTAGGTCTGTCCAGTACACAAAGCACTAGGAAGCGGTGAAGGGCAGGCGTTTTGGGGAACTGTCTTATGTCATGTTGACGTTCAAAAAATGCTGATTCTCAGCCTAGTTTGAATAAAACATGACCTTTGACTACAAAGGGATCAGTAAAACAATCTAAAATTATGGAAAACTATTTATTTCTCATCCTGACTATACGTACACTAGACTACATCATACAGAGTAGGTACAGCGCTCTTCGGACACTAGATACTAAATCTTTTATTACTCTAATGATATCAATTTACAATTTTGTGTTTTTGACTTTTTTTCTCTTATGTACAGTGGTTACTAGATTATTAAGCTTCAAAAAATATTTCTTGAGTTATTCTTCTGAAAATACTGAACTAGGTAGGATGTACTAAAGGCATTTTATTATAATATAAAAATATTCGTAGGTAAGTAGTGCTACAGAGAGTGACCTGTTTTAGTTTTAATGAAAAATATGTTTTCCAGTTTTGCCCTAGAGGAATAAAACCAGGCAACTTAATAATTTGCCTCAAAAGCCTTGTTAAGTAGGTAAAATCCAACTCAACGCCAAGTATGGTGCTGTTTTTAAGTGAAATGAAAAATGTCTGGCGATTTCGTATGTTGGGGTAAGTTCGGCGCTGGAATAAAGCCGTGCAATTAAAGATATTCACAGCATTTAAAAAAAAATGCAATATAAACAGGGAATTTGATTCGAAGGGTTTTGCCCTAGAGCCAAACTTGCCCCAACAAACTCTATTATAATTACAATAATAAAGCGGTATTTGAGCGAAAGAAGGGAAGACATGATGAAGCACAAAATACAGAGTAGGTTCATACTTCTTTAAATTATTAATTTACCTAGAACAACGGAAACGTATCGTTTAATTAAATATTGTTACACTTAGTTGCTTGAGTAAAAAAATCAATGCTTACTTATTTATTTTACAATGGTGCTGATAGAAATACACCTAGTTTTTGGAAAATTAAAGTTAGCTGACATATTGTCATGTGTGCTTGCGCGCCTGAGTTGCGTTGCGGCCTTCCCAAATGTGCGTCAGCCTTAAAAGTCATGTCTAGATTGACTGTTTTTATTTCAGTCAGCCAGCAGCAGTCAGAGTTTGAAAATCTGTCAGCTAATTGTTAGGACCTATGTTATTTGGCCTACGTAGGTATACTAAACAGGGTTTTCAATAAATAAAAAACGTGGAGTTGTTTTCTACAATGTTATCTAGTTGTCTGTAAGATTATGACATGCGTAGAAACTCGCCATTATTATTGATTTTCGTTTGTACTATTTTATCAGCTGATTGAGTAATAAGGACTATGATATTGTTACTTATATAAAATTAGCATGGCATACCTATAAAATAAATATCGAATACAATATCAATATAAAATCGTATGTACAGACGCCAGCACATCAAGCTACTACATTCTGTCAAATTTCTTCAATAGATTTTCAACTTTATAAATAAAACATTAAAGTTCAAGGTTGATTGGGAAAATTTAACAGTTTCGAGTAGCTTGACCTGCTGGCTAGCGTCTGTACTTCAAACATCTGCTCTATTTTTTTGTAGTTTTCCAAATGTAAGTAGGTACTTATAATCTAATACTATACGATTATTGCACAAAATTAATAAACACCGTAGTTTATTACAATCACTGTATAAAAACTGCAAAAAAAAGCTTAAAAAACTATCTACTAATAACAGTGCTGCCAAATTAAATTACGAACACAAAATATTTTGTACTTACAAAGTTAAAAACACTATTTGAAATAACCGCTTTAATTTTTAATTTTAATCTGGCAACACTCGTATACATATAATTCTGAGATTTGTCCAACAGATGGCGTTATTATAAGTTTCCTAAGTTATTAGCGAACATCAAACCGAAACGTAAATGTTATTCGTATCTAAACTACATACACAAGTAAGCTTGTACAAAAACTTTAATAGCCCACACAAACTCAAAAATATTTACAAAAAGGGCTCCCACACATTATTGTACTTTATTTTTCGTCCAAACAATTTTTGTGTGCACGGTAGAGCACCTGCAGTTCTTTAAAACTAACAGAATTATTTTTGCAGTAGTTTCAAAATAATGATAAAATATTAATTTCTTAATAATTATCTTGTAATATCAAATTCTCTGTTCGAAACAATGAGATGGAGCCCTCAGACTTATAGATCAGTCACCACAAAGATTTTGATAAAACGATACAATTATAATTTGGTTCGGCCATTTATAATATTCTCTCTCGAACCGACAGCACCTAATCTACTATCAAATCCATTTTTCTCTGTATGACCCTGATAATTTTGTTTTCTAAGAATTTGACACCAAGTATCTGCTAGGCCAATCAACACAAAAACTAGATGTCAGAAGCAGCCAATCACACCGTTCGTAGCAGAAAGCTCTGTTATCCTAGAAGAGCGTTCCCGACATTTTTTTTTGTCTTTTGGCTTACGATTTACTTTATAACGAACGTTAAGAAAGCTGTCAATTTCGCCAGGTGTTAAAAAACGCTCTGTATTTGGACATGACGGCGGCATGTGGCGGTCACCGCTTTTCTAGGAAGCTTTATCGTAAATTTGACAATCTGTCATAATGTCCATTTTCATTGGCCTTTCAGAAACCGCATGTATTCTAGACTCGTAATTAAACTTTTATTACCAAACGGTTTCTAAGAAAGCAGTCACTGATCTCAAGTTCAACCCTTAGCCTAAACTTTACATCTCAACATTACTCAGACTATCAAACTTCATCTCTTTAACTTCCTCAGGGTTAAAACTCTTGACGGACACCTTGCTGTCCCCGGATAGGTCTGTACTCGATAATTTATTCGTAATCTTAGTTATCGATATACGACTCTCGATATCATTCGAATCACATATACTTTCTAATATTACACCTTTTTCTACTTTCCTCGGCTTCGGTAGGACTTGGTTCAGTTTTGTGTTTCTCAACTTTTCACTTAGTAGTTTGTTACAAGTTTTTCGGGACATGTCTAAGGCTAACGGGTCTTCTTGAGGAGTTTCCTTCTTGTCTTCTGGCTTGTTCTGTTGCTTCATCTCCGCTACTTCTGCATTCGACACGTTGTCTTTCTTCTTCCATTTCGTTCTTCTGTTTTGGAACCAAATTTTTACCTGAAATTAAGAGAAGAGAATGTATTAATAGGTGGAATAGAAAATTAATCGAATATTCGCCTAAAGGTCATAAAATACGGTAATGTAAATAGCTGACAGGAATATTATATGAATAGAAATTCTTTAATTAAGTTAGCACGTGGTATCTAACAGTACCTAACAATTAAATCCAACAAACACAAAATGAACCCTTGAACTTTCTCTATTGTGTCGGATATTGTAACAATAATCAGAAGTGCTCCCTAATTCTGACAGTTGCCATGGGACTTAGCACGAGTGTGTGTGAGTTTGCGCGAGTGTGTGCGAGTTTGTGTGCGAGTGTATCGGTTAACAAACAGTTAATTACGAGCTGATCGATCTCAGCCCGGGGGAACTGCTAGTGTGGGGATGTTGTCGATATCGATGTTTGTGAGTAGAGAATCGAGGAGGATTATCGCGTTTTTTTTTTTAATACATTATCTTAGATTTAACAGTTCAACTGTTAATTCTAAGATGTAAGTAAGGTGAATTCTTGACAATGTTGTGTAAAAGATATCTCAACATTATAAATAAACAATGGTTCCAGCAAGCAGTCACTTCATAATCAGTCATTAAATATGAATAGATAGATCTGACAAGTAGGAACCTAATAAAACATCTAGTTAGATATCTCAAAATATTATTCAAATACTTTTGCAAGTAAAAATAATCTTTCTAAATGAGTAGCAGAAATCATTCCACCGACCACGGCGACCGCTAACCATTAAACCAACAATAAAACCATAAGTACACATAACTAAGTAGGTACTCTCAACTAAAGTAAGTAGTTGAGCAGGGCGTGAACTTATCTCGTAAAATAATCGTAAAAACAACACCACTTAGATGCACTTGTGAGGGAACGTTAGCACCCCTTATTGCATCTTGTGGTAGAAACTTGTCTGATGTTCCTAACAAAAAAAAAATCATCGATGTGTACAAGTTAACACATCGATGATTTTTCTGAATGAATGAATATCATTAATTTATCGTATTTAATCTTGTAATTAATTGTAGTTGGAAACTGTTTTGATTACTTCTATTACCATGTTGTCGCGTGTTTCATTAGAGAAATAAAGCATTTTTTTTCTTTCGTTTTTCCCACATTCCTGAAAAACCCTGCCTCGTCTTTTCTACGCGTGAAGCACTCATCAGGCTGCATCGTGCATCGCCAGTCTATAGCATAACTCACCCGGGTATATTTATCGGTTTTAAAAAGTATTTCTTTCACTACATTAAAGTGACAGTAACGTGACGCATAAGTATTTGGGTGGGCCGCGGTGCATTGCATACATCTTCCTACATCATTTTAGTACATTTTTTATGAACCTTCGCAAACAAGTCAAGCAACAGTGGTTCTGTCTCGCACAGTGTCACAGCATTATGCTGAGCGATGAGCCCAACTTGTTGGAGCGATGGCCGTTTTAAAACGGCCATCGCTCCAACAAGTTGGGGAAAAAATGTGCTACATACGTAGGTATGTAGCACATTTTTTCCCCCAACTTGTTTCTTTTTTGTGTTTGTGTTCTTTTTTGCGTCATGTTTTCCCCAATTGCACGTATTTTCTTTCTTTATTTACCATTTATTTACCATTTATGTACACACATATATAAACAGACAAGAAAAACAGAACAGAAAAAAATAGGTACAGAGGTGATGCTTATTTCACAAGAAATCTCTTCCAGCACACCCGAGACAGGACAATAGATACAGAGATGTAGACAGCGTGTTTCTTTTTTTCAAACTACAGGCGGGCCGCACCGTGCTTGTTTCGGCCTGATGCGGCTGTAATGTGTTCTAAGCTTAACGGTGAGTTCAAAATGAGCTGCGTTAAGGCTCCGCAGACAGGCGCGACGCGACAACATTTTTTATGAAAACTTCATGGAAATAGCTCTACCAGTATCGCGTCGCACCGTCGCGTAGCGCCTGTCTGCTAGAGTACTTAGCCGTATGTATGTCGGCACATTGATCAGCTTGCGCACTCTGCTGCGATCAAATTGTGTTCATTACACCGCCACTGATTACATTGATCGGCGCGCACTGGTCGGCCAAGTAGCGCGTTTGACTATTAGCGCTAATTAGAGAAAGTATGCTTTACTTTACTCGTTGCTAATACTGACATATTTCTCCTTTATATAGCCAGCATGGACTAATGGCTGACATTATCGATGATCAAAGGAGAAATTAGTATTATTTATAGCTAAGGATAAGGGATAAGGGGAGATAAGGGGAGGGGATAAGAGGATAAGGGGGGATAAGGTTGGTAGAGAATTGGATAGTTTTGTCAAAAAGAAGTGGATACCACATTACCTGATAAATTTAGAGGTAAAGTGACAATGAATGTTTCGTGTTACTGGCAGCACCCCGTTGAACCGTCAACACTGTCTAGTAAAGTATCTTGCTAGCAGAAAGCCACTATTCCACAATTAAATCTAAATCTGAGTTAAAGTTGCCTCTACCAAAGTAGTATTTCAAGTAAGGCCTAATAGACTTACAAATGCCTGAGGAATACAATATGATGCTCGTTTTAACTAACACTAGGCATTATTTTAACCCTTGCCATTGTGTTTTGCGTGGATTCACGTCCATACGAAGCGAGACGAACGGGGATCCACGCGAGACACAAAGGCTTTTTAATTGCTTCTGTTATTACGGCATTCAACCGGTTGAGTATCGTCTAGTGTAGTATCAGTGAAAACGGGCATCCCTTATTTTAGACCCTACCTTTAACTTTGGGAAAAACAAACATTTTTGTCCATCTATTCGCGCCCCCCCCACCCTACCCCCAGAGGTCACGACTCGCACCACAGATGATAAACGCGGCCGTATGATTTACAACGATGGCTGCACACAGACACACGGACACATGCCGCACAATGGCGCGCCATGTAATTGCCGAGCAAATTAATCCGGGTAACATGTGACATTTGACTCCGACTGTATACACAGTACACCTTTAGTTAGGCTGTGGGCATAGAGGGCCTAATGTTATCCGGCTTCCGGGACGAAAAATTGGACGAGGCATAATAAGAAGTACAGACGCCAGCAGGTCAAGCTACCCGAAACTGTCAACTTTTCCCAATCCACCTTGAACCTTAATTATTTAGCAATAAAGTTGAAAATCTATTAAAAAAAATTGACAGATTGTATTAGCTTGATGTGCTGGCGTCTGTACCTCGTAACATGAATTTACACAGGGTAGAAATTTTTCGCCAGTTACAAAAAAAATGCTGTTTCATAGAAATGTAAAAAAGCTAATAACTTTAATAATAACCGACGGCAAATTCAACGCAGGGGGGTTCAGCATTATGTACTGAATACACAGTGTGCCTACAGTCTGCGCGTCGATGTCCTGCCACCCTGCATTATTCCAGGTAATTTTTTAGGCTTGATTAGTCCATATCGTAAAATACTCGCAGCAAAAAAGCTACCCAACCTGAATATGGTTGATTTATTGGAATCAATGTACCCTGCGTGGTGAAATTGAGATACGTTCTAACCGCAGCCAAAATTCGTGCCGTAAAAGTCTGTAAACTGCTGACTAATGGCCCCCTAATTAACGTCCCAAAAGGGTGTAATGTGAGCAAGATAAATATGTATTTTCCATGAACACCAAAAAAATATTCCCCCCGCTGTGCCCACACCCTAACGTCACAATGCAATCCACTTGCTTGCAAACATGAAGATAATTATTATTGATTGCGCATTAGCACGCTTGACTGAAACAGATATACACAACTCCCTACATGTGAGCGAGAGGGCAGAGGTCTGAGATAGATTGATAGTGTTACATGTCAAAGGAGCGCTAATTGGACGTTTGTGTCAAACGGGGGTAGGCAGGACGAGAGGTGTTATGATAGAGTTACGGCCGCGGTTTTAGGTGTTATCTCTGGTGGAACGGACAGACGACTGAGTGAGGTAGGGCGGTTCATGGCAGAGAAAGGAGCAGCATAAACAATAAGCTACACAAATGTGATATAGAGTTTTGTGAACAAGGCAGTCGGGTATATAATAATTCTGGTAGAGTTACAAGACCAATTCACCATCAGCCTACTATATATTAGGTAATATTATATTTGTAATAATCTGCCTGTGGTGACTGGTCGTCTTGCTGACCATGGTGTTATTGTTGTAATAACATGTTTATTTATTTTACGTCGATGGTCCTAGTTTATCATTTGTGACTTCAAGTGACAGCTATGTGAACAGAACCCAGCAATGCATAAATACGTAAGCTGTCACGCCCTTTATGCCTGGAGGCTTTTATTTAGGTAGTAAGTTTTTATTTACATATTTAATTTTAATTAATTATTTGTTTACTTGAGTACGTATACTTTTTATTATATTTGTTGGTATATTGGCGTGGCTAGCTGACATATGGCAATTAATTTAATTGAATGTTCTGTATCTTGCAATGTTAATTACTTTACATACCATACCATAGTATTGTATACAATCAAGTATTTTCTAACTGAACAGACAGCTGTGCTGCTGGGGAGTTTTTTGCGCCACTTCTTCTTTCCAGCGAAAGCACTAGGAAGTGGTGAAGGACGGGCGTTTTTGGGGGACTGTCTTTTGTAATTTTGATTTTCGAAAAGTGCTGATTCTCAGCCTTATTTGAATAAATGACTTTTTATTTGATAATATAATGTTACCTGCTAAAGGTTGCTGGATATTTATAACATGTTATTTACATAATTACATTACAGCATCCATTCAAGTAAAGTTACTACGGTTTCAACTTAGGTAAGTCCATATAGATTTGCATTACATTTGCTGACCAAAGAATCAAACCCAGAACGCCATTCTTACAATCACTAAACTAAAAAGACATCCTGATTTATATAATAACTAAGCGGCAGATTCCTATCAATTAGTAACACGTGAGTAATGAACACAGTTCCTAGGAATTGTAGCAAGTTCCTCAGCTCCTCCGAGAGGCACAATGAGGCAGACACGAGGACGATTCGCAGTCAACAATAAGTGCGGGAATGTCAACTAATTAGAAAGTTTAGAGGACATTGTTGTGAACTTACTTACATTTTACACGTGTTTTATTTTATATTTAGTTTAAACTCAAACTCAAAGCCTTTATTTCAAATATACAGGCACTTCTGAATTTTCAAGGGGTCGGTCAGTCAGAAAGATGATGCTACCTATTCCAAAGCGTAATAGGTTCCTAGAGAGAAGAACTGCGAACTGGGTTGTGGAGGTGAGATAGACAATCAATCGGAAAGTCTGACTGGACTGGTTGTCAGACTTTCCGATTCCCGGACTATTTATAAATCAGTCCGATTTGTTAAAATTTTCAAGATTTTAAGAAGATAGAACTGACTGATTCAAATAATACTGTTTGTTTTGAATGCTGAACTATCTGACTGCGAAAGACGAGTAAATCAACATGAACATTCATAAACCATTACATTTGTTACAGTTTGAGGCTAGGCAAAAATAATTGAACATGTAATTATGTAGTGTGAAAAATAAATACTTATCCGATTGTTTAATTGAGCTAATTTGATCTACCTACACAAACCACCGACATTGTCCTCGTCAACACTGTCAGATAAGATTACTAACAATACATCTCAAGTCCTAAATCCACTCCGACTGACTAATCAAACACAACGTTTTCAGATTATCGAGCAGTGTGCCGCCGCATCAATTAGCCGCACAATAACATCACTATCATAAGGCCCGCTGTTCACGGTAGTTCAGGCAATCAATATTACCGCGGAGCGTCGCTTTGTTCGGGAGATCAGTGCACAGGACCCTATTAGTCCGGACAGCCGTGTAGGGACGGCCGAGTGTCGAGGGATTTGTCGATGATTCGGTTGTTTTGGCTTGTGTGTATTGAGGTTTTGTGTTTCGTGTGTTACATATTCGCATAGCACCTAAATCGCTGACAAGCGTTTACCTCATTATCACGTGGCGCATAAGCTACGAACACGAGTGCCGACGCAGCACAACGCGGTGCAGTTCGACACCGGACATCGCGACCCGCGTGGAATCGTCACTTTTGACACAGCATCGGTCAACCGTCAACGATTTTAGCTAATAAGTAATTAATGTAATTCTTTATAAAATAAATTTAATTAATAAATTTTGTATTTTTTTTAAATCCTCCGGCTACAGCCTTCGTAATTGGCGCAGTCGGTAGGATACTCGCGGGCCGGTTCGCGAGCGCGATATCTCGAAATAGTCTTCAAAAAACGCGATTCGCGAGTCACCCGGGTGGCCTTCGAGCACCATACGAGTATCCAGAACCTACAAGAGCTGCAGTCCAGAGGAGTATCCAGACATCGATACGAAAGAGGTACAGGATTGTTTCAAGTAAGTGCTTTAGAATCGCTCTAGAGTCGCTTCCCTTTTTATTTTTAGTATTTCCCTTAATTGTCCAAGATTTTCCATCCGCGGCAATCTCGGTTACCTAGGTTAGATAGTAGTAACAGTAGAATTAGTACCTTAGACGCTAATAGAAATTTAGAAGCAGAACAGGAGCATAGTAGTAATTTATTCATATCAAATATGGCTGACTCAGTGGATCAGGTTTACAAGGCCCTACGATTGGTTCCGGAATTCGATGGAAACTCGAACGTGTTAACTCGATTCATAAAACTATGCGATCAACTAGTACAACAGTTTATAAGAAATGGACCAGAATATCAGTTAAGTAACTTGGCATTATTGAACGGCATTTTAAACAAGATTGTAGGACCCGCATCGCGTACTATTAATTCGAATGGTATCCCAGAAACTTGGGACGGAATTAGGAGTGCTTTAGTTAATAATTTCGCCGACCAACGTGATGAGACGTCATTGTATAACGATTTAGCGCTTCTAACTCAGGGGTCTGCTACCCCACAGGAATTTTATGAACGGTGTCAAAATTTATTTAGCACTATTATGACCTATATCAGCTTACATGAAACGATAGCGAGTACCATTGAATCAAAACGCACTTTATACAAGAAACTTACTTTACAGTCGTACTTACGTGGTTTACGCGACCCGTTGGGTTCTCGCATTCGGTGCATGCGACCTGATACTATCGAGAAGGCTTTAGAGTTTGTTCATGAGGAGATGAATACATTGTATTTACAGCAGCGCAACGATCATGGTCCGGACAAGAAGCCGCAGCCTCAGCATCAACCTCAGGTTAGTCCTAGACTTCCTTATGGTTTTAAACCTGGTTTCGTGGCACCAGCCGCACCGCGTTCGTTTAATTTACCGCCTCCTAGGCCTTTTAATATGCCAGGACCATCGCGACCATTTATGCCTCAGGCACAGCAGTCTGCTCCAGTTTGGAGAAATCAGCCCCCTCAATATCGCGGACCTACACGTACGCAGCAAATGTTTAGTGCGCCTCCGCCGGATTATAGACCACAAGGTCAAGCTTTTAGAATGCCTAATCCCAGACCAACTACTAATAGCGCTCCGCAACCTATGAGTGGCGTAAGTCACTACGTAGCAAAACCATTTGCCCCACGTGCACCTCATGACTGGTCTAATGCTGGTAATCCACCACCTTCAAGCTATTTTAGAGTACGGGAATTTAACTATAATGATCTTAACGACCAGTTGCAGTTCGATTATTTTAGCGACTATTTTAACAGTAATGATTATTACCCCCAAGAATATCTTGAATATTATAACTATATATATCCGAATGAATACGCGTATGAGCAACCGCAAAGTGCGGACTCTTTTGTCATAGAGGAAGTAAAAGACTGAAAAGGAGGATTTTCAGAAGGCACCCAAATCAGACAAGTCAAAATAGAAATTAATTTGCAAACACAAAGGCAACTACCATATATTCAGATTTCAAACCCTCCACTTAAATTATTAATTGATACAGGTGCAAACATGTCCTTCGTTAGCCCCGCAGTTGTTCAAAAGTTCTTATCTCACATACCATGTAATTATGATCCTTTTGAAGTAACAAACATTCATGCTACCACTAGGAGTGATTACTCTATCACCTTACCGTGCTTTCAGGAATTTAATGAACCAGGTGATATAACCCTCTACGTCTATGCGTTTCATAACTTTTTCGACGGATTGATTGGCTATGACTTGTTAGAAAAATTAGAATCTAAAATAGACTTAAAAAATAGACTGTTGGTCACTCGGAATTCAAGTAATCCTTTATTAATGTACGACTCCCGTAATAATAATTTATATGAAGATATAATAACGGCTAATTCATCTAAAATAATTAAAGTCCCTATAAATTCTAAGGACGGTGACGTTTTAATTCCTAAACAGTTCCTTTCAAATTGTTTAATATGCGATTGTGTTACAACCGTTAGTAATAGCAGAGGTATAATAGAAGTAACGAATACGTCATGTCATGACGTAGTATTTTCTATGGATCGCCCCGTTAGTGCAGAGCTGTTCAATGTTCAGTGCACGCGCACCGAACAACAGTCCGATCGCGTAAGAAAGGTTTTGTCTCGCCTACGTACAAGTCATTTGAACCCTGAAGAAAAGGCTAATTTAGAAGCACTATGCTCTCAATACGCCGACGTATTTTATATTGATGAGGAGCCATTGTCTTTCACAAATCAAGTAAAACACTCTATTCGAACTACAGACGAGTTACCAGTATATACAAAAAATTATCGATATCCATTCATACATAAACAAGAAGTTCAAGATCAGATCTCTAAAATGTTAGAACAAAATATTATACGGCCCTCACAATCTGCGTGGAGCTCCCCCATCTGGGTAGTTCCCAAGAAAGCCGACGCTAGCGGAAAAACTAAATGGCGAATGGTTATAGACTTCAGAAAATTAAACGAGAAAACTATCGACGACCGCTATCCTATACCTAACATTTCGGATGTCCTTGACAAGTTAGGTAACTGCCATTATTTTACCACCCTGGACCTTGCCAGTGGATTTTACCAGGTGGAGATGAACCCAGACGATATTCATAAAACTGCGTTTACGGTCGAGCATGGGCACTTTGAATTTCTTCGCATGCCGATGGGTTTAAAGAATTCTCCTTCTACCTTTCAACGGGTGATGGACAATGTCTTACGGGACCTCCAAAACGTTGTGTGCTTAGTATATCTTGACGATATTATTGTCTTCTCAGTATCCCTTCAGGAACATATAATAAATCTAGAAAAGGTATTCCAGAGACTCAGAGAATCTAATTTTAAAATCCAGATGGACAAATCAGAATTTTTAAAATTAGAAACAGCATATTTAGGACACATAATTAGTAAAGACGGTATTAAACCTAACCCGGATAAAATAACGGCCATCCAGAAGTTTCCACTACCCAAGACACCAACGGAAATAAAACGCTTCCTAGGTTTGCTAGGTTACTACAGAAAATTCATCCCAGATTTCGCTCGCATAACAAAACCTATGACGCAATGTCTCAAGAAAGGTTCAAAAATTTCCATAACCGATCCTAGTTACATTAGCTGTTTTGAGAAGTGTAAAACCCTCTTAATTAATGACCCAATTTTACAATACCCAGACTTTACTAAAGATTTTATATTGACCGCCGACGCATCTAATCTTGCCATTGGTGCCGTTCTCTCACAAGGACAGATAGGTAGCGACAAACCTATAGCGTATGCCTCTCGAACATTAAACACTAGTGAAATTAACTACAGCACAATTGAAAAGGAGCTGTTAGCAATCGTGTGGGCTACCAAATACTTCCGCCCTTATCTTTTCGGTAGAAAATTCAAAATTGTTACGGATCATAGGCCCTTACAATGGGTCATGAATCTAAAGGAACCCAATTCACGTCTTACCCGCTGGAGATTAAAGCTAAGCGAGTATAATTTCACTACAGTTTATAAGCCAGGTAAAATGAACACCAACGCAGACGCTCTATCCCGCATTGAAATCAATAACGAAGAGGCAAATTCCATAGCAGTTAACGTATCAGAAAAACCTTCTTCAGTGGCAGGCTCCACAACAGCAACGGCTCACACCAGCGCTGAGAGTCCCATATTAGAGGTACCGATATCTGACGAACCCTTAAACAAGTTCCACCGCCAGATATCTTTTGTAGTCGTAGGAGATATCAAAAAACGCCCAACTGTATCTAAACCGTTCCAAACTCATACTAAAACTACAATACAACTATCAGAATCCAACCTTGAAGAGGATGTAATTAATGCTATAAAGGAATATGTAAATCCCAAAGTAAAAACAGGAATTATTATTCAGCCACCCATCGCGATGTATAAAATAATCCCAATAATTCAGGATAAATTCAAAAGCTCCGCCTTGAATATGGTCTTAACGAAAAAAGAAGCAGAGAACGTTAAAGACTACTTAAGACAACAAGAAATCATTCGTAATTACCACGAAGGAAAAACCAATCATCGTGGTATAACTGAATGTTTCCTTGCTTTGTCACACCGTTACTATTGGCCTAAAATGAAAGAAAGCATTTCAAAATACATTAACGAATGTAGTATTTGCGGACAAGCAAAATACGATCGGAACCCGATTAAACAAAAATTTTCTATAGTTCCACCTCCAACTAAACCCTTTGAAACTGTACATCTGGATCTTTTCACGGCTCAAAATGAGAAATTCCTCACCCTAGTTGACGCTTTCTCGAAATATGCGCAAGCATATCATCTCAGAGATGGTACAGCGTTAAGTGTCGTTCAAGCTCTTCTAACGTTTTGCACCCATCATGGCGTTCCCTATACTATAGTAACGGACCAAGGACCTGAATTTATTAACGCACTATTTTCAGAATTTACCCGTTTACATAAAATACAGCATCATAAGATACTTGCACACACCCCTAACGATAACGGCATAGTAGAGCGCTTCCACTCTACCATTCTTGAACATCTAAGAATCCTGAAATTAGAAAAACATAACGAACCTGCTATAAATCTCATGCCTTACGCAGTTTTAGGCTATAACAGCTCCATACACAGCTTCACCAAATGCAGACCTATAGACTTGATCACAGGACACTTCGACCCTCGTGATTCTTTAGACTTAAACCTATCTGAACACTTACTACAACAATACTTACAAGACCATAAAAAACGATTAACTCAGGTCTATGAAATAATAAACGAAACTTCCCTCCACCATAGGACTGAGATAACTAAAAATAGAAATAAAAATCGCGAGCCCGAGAAAGAATATAGCCCTGACCAACAAGTCTTTGTCCGCAATCCTCTTGCCAACAGACAAAAACTAGCTCCGCGTTTTACCCAAGACACAGTCCTAGCCGATCTTCCCATTCACATTTACACTAGAAAGAAACGTGGCCCTGTTGCAAAGTCGCGCCTAAAGCGAAGCCCTAAAGATCCTACATTGTTACAGGATGCTACTGCTGATACTACTCCGAATGACGCAAGGACAAGAAGTAACGATTGATCCATTAGAAAACGGCCCTGGTATACTCCCATTCAATTTAGGAACAACACGTATCGTCTCTCATTATCATTCCTTCCTTAACTATGTTAATCTTGATAGCATAGAATCTCAAATAGATATAGTTAATAAGCAATTGTCCGATTTTAGGCCTAAACTAAACAATAAGACGTCCTTACTATTCGAACCGCATATGAATTATCTAACATCTAAGTTAACTAAAATATTGACGCAGCTAGAGTCACTCGAACACACTCGTCATAAAAGAGGACTTATTGATGGACTCGGCTCCGTTATTAAGAGCATATCCGGTAATTTAGATCAAACTGATGCAGTCAAGTATAATAATGCCATAAAAATCCTTCAGGAAAACGAACACAGGATAGAGTCCCAGATTAACCAACATGTCAGTTTAACTCAAACTTGGGTCTCACGTAATGCCAACTTATTAACTAATATAACTAAAAATCAGGAACGAATAGGCAATGCCTTAAATCGCATAATTAACAGTACGGCAGACTTTGATTTCATTCACTACGCCCATATGGCCCAGTACTTAATTATCCTAAGTGATAATGTAGAGGACCTATTCAAGGAACTCCATAATTTAGAATACACCTTAGCTTTTATACGTGCATCGAGCACACCGCATACGGTAGTTAGCTTAGGAGAGATTAGACATATGTTAGATAAACTCAGGATTTTATATTCAAACGGTGAAATCCTTAACTTAGAATTAAGAAACTATTATGACGTAATTAAGCTAGGTTACTTTTACATAGATAATCAAATAGTTTTAGTTTTTAAGGTACCGATTGCCTTCCCTCCAATCTATGACCTGTATAGACTGTCCTTAGTCCCTAACAAGTATAACAAAATCCTTTTAACTACCTCACCTTTTATTGCGATTTCTGACCAAGATTCTATGTACATGGAGGCTGAATGCCCGAAGGTAGATTCCCTGTACCTCTGCGAAGCAAAACCAAGTTATAACACGCGAGATGACTCCGAATGTATCCCGCATCTGATCTCCAAGCAAGAACTTCTTCCATCTTGCAAGCTATCATCAGTCGCCTTGAAGAAAGAAGCTGTAGAACAACTCGACGAAAAACATTATACCATAAGTTTTCCATACCCAACTAAAGTGAAGATATCATGCAGGCAAGAAACATACAAAATCCTTGAAGGAAGTTATCTGGCTATCATCCCGTACAACTGCTACATTAAGACACCCGAATTTACTATAGCGAACTCTAACAATCACATCAAAGGATTCGCTTTGGAAATCATGCAATTGCCTACGAACTTCAAAGATTCAGAAGTATCAAATGAAACACCCATCATTCTAAATTCTGCTAACCTGAAAAGCCTGCACTCTGCAAATACGGAGATCATGTTACAGACTCCAGTCAAACTTGAGCAAGCGATTGATACAAGTATCTACCACACCACAATTCCAATCTACCTAACGCTATTCGGTGCAAGTGCACTCGTTATCGCCGTAATGTACCGACGACGACGAGCAAAACGACTCAACGTAAAACAACCTGAAGAATTGGACGACGCTACACCTTCAGGAAACTATGCTGAAATTCAAGATTCCAACAGAACCAGTCCCAGCAGGATAAGAATTGAGCACAGCAATATTTCATCAACTCGCTCACACACGATTTCGAAATAGTTGCTTATCTTCGGGGGGAGGTGTTACATATTCGCATAGCACCTAAATCGCTGACAAGCGTTTACCTCATTATCACGTGGCGCATAAGCTACGAACACGAGTGCCGACGCAGCACAACGCGGTGCAGTTCGACACCGGACATCGCGACCCGCGTGGAATCGTCACTTTTGACACAGCATCGGTCAACCGTCAACGATTTTAGCTAATAAGTAATTAATGTAATTCTTTATAAAATAAATTTAATTAATAAATTTTGTATTTTTTTTAAATCCTCCGGCTACAGCCTTCGTAATTCGTGTGCGGTTTGGTATCATGGGTAGGGTTTTGATTAAGTTATGTTTTTGAACATGTTGCTCGGCTGCAGTGTTTGCTGTAGGCACTTTCGACTAAATTAATCAACCCCTCGATTGAAAACAAAAACAAATACAACATTTTAAAAACGCGCATTGAAACTGGTTATTTTTAACATAATTTTAACTTTTATACTGAATTTACAGACATAAAAAAAGACGAAACTTTTATTAGTGTAGGTATTTTTCTCAAACCTTATATGTATTATATAGGAACTACTTTCATACACTAACATTATTATCAACCTTCCTATACCTACCTAGATATAATAACAAACCTATATTACACACAACCCACATAATAAGGAAGCTGCAATCAATAGCGCAGTGTCTCAAACGTCTTGTTCGCAAGATCATTGTACATGACCCTATTAGTGCAGGCAATTGACTAGGGAGGAGACAATATCGATATAATGCTGCGAGTCAACGGATTAATAGGGTGCGGTTTGTATTTTTAGTATAAATACAGGATGGGGGAGTGAAAGCCGGTGAACTACACACAATCCTATTATTGCTGTTTTTTAGATAGGGTTGCGATATCAAAATAAAATAAAATAAAAAATGTTCATTTTCTTTTCGTCTTAAATAAACAAATTAATCAAAAAATTTTAGCTTGTTAGTAATAAAGATTTTCATTTGACTATAGAACTTAACTTTGTTTTATCTAAAATAACCAAAAGTGTTTTCCACTACCAAGTTATTCCTTTAAGTAACTCTTTAGCCAGTCGGTACTTATATTTTATACTAAACACAACTCCTACCGTTCGTTTATTTACAAAATTCTTGGCAATTATAAGTAAAACAATTAGTTGAGAGGCGCACAATACACAAACTGTGAGCAGTCAATAGCACACGGTGTCGCAAGCGGCGTGTTCGCGAGATCATTGTACACGACCCTATTAGTGACGGGTTTGCGTAGGGAGGGGATACTGTCGACACAAATATATCGATAATTGTATTTTTTTTAAAGTTTGTTTCTATTTGATATAGAGCGGGAGAATATCAATACTAAATATGTTTAATCAATAGTGTAGCTATAAAAAAACTCGTTTTTATTGTTCCATGATTCCTAGAAATACCATAAATCGTACCTAGAAATAATTATGCAAATAAATAGTGTAAAAAAACGGTGTTAAACTTAATTGAGTGCACCACTTTGAGACAGGTTTATTTTATTATACAAGCGTGTGATTTATATGAAATCGTTATAAAATCAATTAACAGTATAAAGCCAGTATTTAATTACTGATTGCAAATAAATTTATGGCCCGACAGAAATATTAACACTGCTCTGATATTGCACATTTACTGAATACGATTAACAAAGTGATTGTATTGTTGATATAAATAGCAGGGATTAACATGTAATTGTTTAATTGCGCGGCTCTGTACATTCACGACAAATCTATATTTAGGTTATGTAAATGTCACGTTTTACGAAAAAGCGAAAGTCCTTATTTCCTAGACCCTTTAAAGTGTCTTGAAAAAAATATTTTGATAGGACTTTACGCGAAGTTTTCCCAGCAAACAGAAAAATATTGACGTTGGACTATTTTGATTCATACTGCCGCTAAACCTTTCATACAACATTGACCTTCCAACATACTTCTAAACGAAAACATCTTAAATCCAGCCGAAAAACATCTCCGCAATAAAAAAATCGTTAAAATGACATCGATCCATCGAGCGAGCCGTCCATCACTACGCTATCTAAGCCGCCGGCGATCGAAGCCAATGACTAAGCCCCGTTAATCGAACAATTATTCATTGAAGATAGTCATCCCTCCTCATCCCACGCCCTCGCCCCCCTCACCCCCGGGAGGACGAACAATCAATTATTTCACCCCCTTTGTTCTTCTGGGACTGTTTGCAAGATAGGCTGCGTAACTTTTGGTGCAAGGTGGCTTTTTTTCTTCGGGTATTGTATCTAATTAGTGAGATTGCAATAGTTTGTGTCTCATTGTAAAACACAAGTTACAAATCAGTTCCCTAACTACGTAACACACTTTTAATCACATTCTGAATCATTTTGAAGGATAGTGCTAATCCATTGCTTCATACGTTCGAAAATTTTGTCTGTTCATCAACGTAAATAACGCAATGTATGTTGTTGAACTGTCAAAATGAAAGCCATTGCTATTGTTAGTGTGTTACGCCATTACCCCGCTGCTTCCTAAGCATCAAATTGCGGTTGTCAAAAACATCGTACATAAATCTAGACGTCACCTACAGAGACGGTTATCTTTCCTAACGATCTACCCTACAACCTAACGATCTACCCTACAACCTAACGATCTACCCTACAACCGTACTATCCAACTCATATTCTACTCATCCTGTTATCCTACTATTATTATAAATGTGAAAGTTTAGATGTTTGTTACTCAAATCACGCAAAAACGGCTGAACGGATATGGATGAAACTTTCACACAAATAGTTTATAACCTGGATACTTTACACCTGGACATGGGATACTTTTTATCCGGGTAGTTCCCGAGGGATAATTATAATTCCCGACCTCCACGCGGGCGAAGCCGCGGGCAAAAGCTAGTGGACTGATATATTTATGAATGCACTTAAACATGGCACTGAATAAGAAATTGCAGTTACAACATAAATTAACAAGTAGGAATCAAATTATAAAGTTACATTATGTAACACTAAATAAGCTCTCAATACACTATAATTACCATCAAATTAGTGAAAGTTTGTACTCTACAATCTACATGATACTATTAACAGTTAATAGACATCGATGCTACGTTAATCGTGACCGAACGCGAGTCCGCTCGATTGAATCGGTAACCAGTATCGATTCTATCGATCAATCGGTTTAGACAAGCAAACCGATTTGAGTAATTAAATTATTATCGTTTTGCATTCCAATGGGTTTGTACGTGGTTTGTTATTTGTTAATTAGGTATCGATTTGATTGCATTAATTTGTTTCACTCAGGTGAGCTTGTTATGTCATGCCATTTAGAATGTGAGGATAATTAGTTTGTGTGAAAGTGAGGTATTCATTAACAAAGTTATGAGTTCTGTTTATCATTATATTTAAAGGTAGGTACAATCACTAAAAGAGATAAGTAACCAGGGTCGTCGGATATAGTTAAAGTGTAGTAAGAAACCGATGGATGTTTTCGAATGTAATTTAAAATGATCAATTAACTTTTTGTTTTCTACGATTTAATTTTATTTTATTCAACAACATTCATCGGTTTCTGACTAAATTTCAACTGTGTCCGACGACCCTGGTTACTTATCTCCTTTGGTGACTGTACATTAGCTATTAGGTATCTATCATGCTCACTGCTGAGCTAAGTTTGAGATCTATAAACGCTACTAAGGTCATGCTCCGACTCTTGTGGTTTGATAGTTGTGCGATAGTGACCGGAATAACGTTTAGCCAAAGAACGCGCTAAGTAACGTTTTAGATTTCGACCTAAGGCCTCTTGCATAGACAAACGAGAATCAAAGATCACCAGCTTGGGACACGGACTGATGATCATAGTTTGTGTTTATAAGCAGACTTCTGTCTATCCTTTTTAAGCAGTCACGTGATGGAAAAGCATGACTTTCTTTTCTAAGACCCTTATCAACCAAGAACTGACGGCCGAGAGATGTACTTAAAAACGTAAAAAATGATCTCATCTCCGACAATCACTGTCAAAAACTATTCAAAAATGTAGGTAAATTAGGGGTTTTTATTGACAGATTGTGACAGATTAGAATGCTAACGAACATCTTGTTGCCCCTCTGTTAGCCAGCACCCTGATTACGTAACACACTATCAATCACAATCTTAATCATTTTGAAGGATATTGCGAATCCATTGCCTCATTTGGTCGAAAAATTTGTCTGCTCAACAACGTAAATAACGCAATGAATGTTATTGAACTGTCAAAATGAAAGCCATAAAAAATCAAATCAAAATCATATATTTGCATAAATAAGGTACAGAAGGTTGGTAAAATGTACAGAATTCATTCCTACTGTTAGTGTGTTACGCAACTACCGCAGGTTGAGGCACCGGCCATTAGTCACTTCCTATAACACAGATACAGTCGATCAAATCCGCTATTCTCAATCGAGACCACGACAATTACAAGTCAACACAGCTATAGCAATGTCCTGTATAATATAACCTGGATGAGCTGTCAAACTTAACAACTGAACGGCTGTTAGTATTGACGCCAAATGGCAGTGTTGCCAGCTATTGGCATTGTATCAACTGGGATGTTGTTAGCCTAGAGAATAGCATTGATAGCTGGTAAGTAGGTAGTTAGATTGGCAGTGAGCAGTGGGTAGCGTGCATTGTGGCGCAGGGTGAGAGAGTCTAGTTGGAGAATTTGATAGGCTTATTTGATCGAATAAAGCATCGAAGCAGAACGGTTTTCTTATAGAACAAGTGCCAGTGTGGCAATTAAGAATCTATATCTACTGTACAAATAATAAAGCCGAAAAGTTTTTACATGTTTGAACATGCTAATCTCTAATACTACTGGTTGGATTTGAACAATTATTTTGCAGTTGATAGCCCAGTTCTCGAGGAAGGCTATTGAATATCATGCTACAAACCTTAGGAGCCGAGCAAATAGAAAGAAAAGTCAGAAAGAACGCTAAGCGAAAACGAAGTAATAGCGCGGATGATGCGATGCGATGCGACGGGGTGGGGCGGGGCAGAAGCTAGTAGGTAATAATCGTGACCCTAAAAATAGCTTATCGACGAACGAGGTACTACTAAAATGACTTTAGGTAGAGATAGAGTTTGAGGTGCCTATAAACCTCAACTTCTGTCTCTACCTAATGTAATTTTATTGCATTAATCAAAGAAGAAAGACAACTTACCTACTTATATTACATGAGTATGAATTATAATAATACAAAAAGCCATGATTTATGTGGTCTACATTGGTAATGTTGTCTCGCTTGCGCCACAAATCACCAAATGCGTTTACCGCTAATCATAATTAAAACGTCATTCCGTTTCGGTCATACTCAAACGATTGATAGTACTAATTACAGAACGATGTTTTAGATATTTTTAGCACCAAACGTATTTAATTATTTGTCTTGTAAGTGCGCCTAAATGTTAATAATTTAATTAAAGAGCTTAATTCTTTACGCTATGAAAGAATTTACATTGCAATAAAAAATTAAGCTATGTCGCCTTTTGAGCCGAAAGACGTCCACTGCTGGACATAGGGCTCCAAGCACCGGATTCGACCGGATTGCTTCACTCATCAGCAGATTACTGCGGCCTTCCACCGCTACGTCTTCCGATACGCAATCGCGACTCTAGAACCTTTTGACCCCATCGACCACCTTTAAGAGGGCTGTGAAAAACCAAGCAATTCTATGTTAAGCGATGTAATTTAATGAAAGACTATACCAAATGTTACGCCAGTAGATAGTCTATGTACTAGGGTCCCATAAATTCCAGCAACTAATTCACTGATCAATGGAACAGAAAACAATATCGCATCATATCGATACTCCATAGTTGAAAGCGCATTATAATGAACAGCCTGATAAATAACTGTTTCATATTCAATTAAACTGTTGTGCACATATTTCCGGATCGCAGTCATATTTTACGGTTAATTAACTTTTAATTATTATAAAGCCTTATGGAGTTGGCTGGACTGACGCGATTCCGGTTTATTTTCGTTCTATATTACTTGAGCAAGACCTTATAGTATAAGATTACTGCTATGTGCCACAGGGACACAGTCAAGTGACATGTTCAACTCTGCTTGGCCTTTGTATCCAAATGGCCCTCATTATTGACACAACTTCATTCTGAAGTTAGCATAGGGTTACCTTTTCTTAAAGAATTACTAACACAGACTATCACTTGTAATACATACTATATGGGCCTAGGACACTATGACATACCTTACATTTTTTTGCTATTCAACTTTTGTGACACAATCAGTGTTCTTGAGGAACAGACAGGAGGTTGCTTCTGTCCTTCGTCCTGGCGTCATCTTTTAAATATTTGACACCGTTGTTGTTGTAAGATCAAGAATCAAATGACTAATTTTTTGGGCTAAGAAAAAAGTATTTTTATGTAAGTACAATATACCACATTAAACGATATTATTACTTTTATTATGAAGCCTTAGCTACAAGTAAGCCAGATATAAGATTAAGCCAGAGTTTATTACCTTTTCAACAGCCTTATCTTATTAATAGTAGTAAACTCTTCCATAAATTCTCATTGTTTATATATCTAAATGACAAATCATGTAATTAGATACAGAACTCGTTATAGACACTTTTCATCCTAAACGGAAACTATTCACGCAAGCAAATCCGTGGGATTACAAAGTATAACATAAAACCGCAAGCTTGCTCATCAGTCAATGTGTGTGTATCGGAATTTATGTGTGTGCACGTTATGTGTGTGAGTGTGTGTGTGTGTGTGAGTACGATCTGTTTATAATTAAGTGCAGATATTACTCCGCGCCGTATGAACGATCAAAAGGTAGCGAAGAGGTAGAGTGGCTGGAAGAGGCGGGGTTTCAATATCAGATTTAAAATTATACATACATATAGGTAGGTTATTAGTATGTTCGTATAAGACTGGGTTATGGAAAACTCGAAATATGTAGTGGTAAGAACACCAATAATTAAATAACCTGTAATTTTCTTACGACAGGAAAAAAGCTATTCTCGTTCAAACAAAAACATTAATTGCTTGAAATATCACTTAAAAGTCTTTTAAGTGATTACTATACTTACTATTACTATTTACTTTAATATAATATATAATAATATATAATATATAATAATTATTAATAATTTAATAATAATATTATAAATGCGAAAGTTTGTATGGATGGATGGATGGATGGATAGATGGATAGATATTTGTTACTCTTTCACGCAAAAACTCCTGAACGGATTTGGATGAAATTTGGCACACAGATGGTTTATAACCAGCATTAACATATAGGTTACTTTTTATCCCGATATTCCCATGGGATCGAAACTTATGCGGGTGAAACCGCAGCGCGCAGCTAGTTTAAGTGATATTTCCTCTTGATTGTATAGTATAATGTTCCCTTTTACTGTAAGTTGCTGGTGTCGAACCACAATTTTTTTTTTTAAGTCACATTGTTACCAACAACCCAAATACCTTCAAGCCACTAGATGCTAAGAATCATTTATTTGTAACAGATATGGTACAGAGTACACAAGTTGATAAATATAACATACATTGTACATACTACTGCAGTTAATGTTGTATTTCATTTGGAAAAGTGTTTAATATAAGCAACCTTTTAAAAAATCAGGTTAAGTAGAGCAACATCCAAGAGAGCAAGAGGGCCACTTCCATTCCTCCAGCATCCTCGTGCGGGAGGGCGCGTATAATTAATTTAGTTGCCATATTATTTCATCTCATTAAGCGGCTCGTTACAGGTGAATACCGTCCAATTATAGCAGTGTGTGGAGCTCTGCTGTGCAGCTGTGGGCTGTGCAGCGAGGACTCGTGTGCACCTGACACTAGGATGGGCGCTTCCTTCATTCCCAATAAGGAGATGACAAAGCTGGTTATAATTGAGTTGCAAAGTGCTGTGTAATGAGGTTTTCTAATTGACTTTAAATTAAATAACTGACTGTCTCGTTGGTCCAGTGGTCGCAAGCGCGACTGCTGAGCATGAGGTCCTGCATTCGATTTCTGGGTCGGGCAAAGTGTTACTAGGTTTTTATTGGGACGCGACACAATTTCTTTGAAAACTTCATGAAAATTGTTCTACCAAAATCGTACCTGTCTGCGGAAGCTTTAAGTTAACGCGGGACTATTTCACCCGCACCGATCGGAACCGACTTGTGTTCACCGGGAACCCGCTTCTTTAAGCAAGCACCCTTAGGCAAGACACCGCGATACAGTTACCCAGTTTGAAGTATAGCCCGTAATTGATGCGTTGTGTGAGATATAGCTCGGTAACAATATTCACTGGCTCAGGAAGCGCGCCGGATGTTGTGTAGATGCGTCCATCCATCTCCCGGCTATCTGCATACGTTTGTAATTCAGTGTAGTACCTACATGGTGATTAAATTACGTTTGATATACCTACAGTTATGGCTTTGTATCTATAGGGTATTTTATGGTGCCTCAAAGTTTTTTTTTTAACCCCTGACGTAAACAGAACTGTATTATAAGACTTATAAGTGTTATAAGCGCCTATTTCGTCCTATTTGGCTGTCTGTGATAAAAAAAAACAATTTAATCGCTGTTTTTATCTCTTAGAAAATAATTTTCTTTCTTTGTCGGTCCAGCATGTCTGATTCCTCCATACATCTCTATTTACAGTCATCTCAGTAGGTATTAGTTCTAACTAAAAACAGTTTCGCCTTTGGTCTGCGTATAGGCACCTTTGTGGAAGATAAATAAATATGTATTGTATTGTAGGCCCCTGCAATAAAACGATGCTAACTAAAGCAAAAATCCAACTGTAATCATTGAAGATCAGTCCAGTCTATAGTCTAGTTCTAAATCCAATCTAGAATAACTTAGAAGGCTTAGACCTGCCCTCTTACAACTAACACAGTTTGCACGATTCATTAATACGCGCTTGATCGGTATCGATCTGTCATGGCCGACTAGGTCTGTTTAAAAATACATCACTATCGAGTCGTCAGCTGCCTTCAGGCGATTCGTGAAATATTTCCTGAAACTTGACGAGTACAGGTTCTAGTCAGTGGGAGTTTATTGGTGTAGTTAAGTTAGAGTGGCAGGGTTTGTGATTGTTGATGGTGGTTTGTGATTGTTGATGGTGGTTTGTGATTGTTGATGGTGGTTTGTGAGTGTTGATGGTGGTTTCTGCTTTGTGATGAAAGGGGTTAATACTTGAGATGTGTATATCGGTTGATTAGAACATCAGATTTCAGATGGACTGTTTACACGCGTGCGATTTCCATAAAATGGCACACAGTAATTGAATGCAAGTTTTGTCATTCAATAATTGCATGCGTCTTCTGCTTACACCAAGGCAATGATTGCAAGGCGATTATTGCATGCACGTTTTGCCTCGTCTAAACACAGAGTTGCACTTTCTTGTACAATTAATTCAAGTATTGAATGTGATTTTATTGTATTTGTTTCGTGCTGTGTTCACCTACACCAGTTTTGAACGGCAACGAACTTGCCCGCATCGTGCAAAAATTGTACGTGTTGTTTAAACGGTACCAGTCAATTGTTGTTTTAATTTTAGGGTATGCCACAGGCAATAAACTTGCACTGTGTAAATAGGGCTTTGGATATTAGAACGCAAAGTTCTCAACGAGTGACTAATAATAATTAATTTCATTTATTTATTCAGAAAACAATTCACGTTGTGTTTCAACATTATAACATGTTCTAATTATAAGTTATTTTTTTATTTATTGCTGAATGGGAATGGAGACGTTCACTCTTGCTTTGAAGGCAGACGGATTAAACGTAGAAGGGAACACACACGCCGACAGAGAGTTCCACATTTTGGCTGTGCGGTTAATACACGTGGACGAGAAGCGCTGAATACGACTGGTCGGGGTTTCAACCAAGTGTGGACGCTGCAGTACGTCTGGCAGAAATTAGATGACAACAACAACAAAGCTTAACAACTTGATGGCTTGTTGAACTTTTGATTTCCCGCTAAATTCGATACAAGAGAAGAAGCTTAAAAAATAAAATTAAAATAAAAAGCTTTTTTTCAGACCTATAACAGTCCATACGTTATGTTAGTGGTTAGTAACAGATTGTGCTTATATGCTACGCATATCGTGCAAATACTGTGCCTATTCAAAAAACAAGGAAAAAAAAAAGAGCAGTTTTATGCCTCTTTAAAAGCCATATTGATGACATAAGGGAGGCAGTGGTATCGATAACAAGTGCGATAAAAATCCTCGCGTCACATAAATAGCAGCAGATGACAGATTGATGCTCCAGCGAGTTAACGAGACTATAACGTCATTCCAGTCAATTGTCCCTCGGCCGCGGCGCTCACGCAGTGGTAATGCTATTGTTTTTATGGGAGGTCTGTTTAAATTGTCACGAGTATAATATGCCTAAAGTTTATTCATTCGAATCCTTATTACCAATTGATGTTATTTACACTTCAATTAATACCAACCTTACGTTAGTGACAATAAAGTTAATTTCAGAAGGATTAGTGGCTAGGTACTGATAAAAATGTTGTAGTTGTTATGTGTGGGTTTTACAGTTGTTTTTTTTACAAAAACACATATTTGTTTACATATTTGGAAACTAAGTCTCGAACGCACTATAAGTACATCATCATCATCTGCCATCTAGCCTTTTCCCAAATATGTTGGTGTCGGCTTCCAGTTTAACCGGATGCAGCTGAATACCAGTATTTTACATGGAGCGACTGCCTATCTGACCTCCACAACCCAGTAACTGGATAACCATACCCGTTGGTAAGACTAGCTGTCAAACTTTCAGGCTTCTGATGACCCGTAACGACAGGCCATCCACGAATGACAGCCGGGACCACCAGCTTTGTGTTATATTATGTTGAGGTTGACTTGCAGTCGACGGGATCAAAGTGATCGTTTTCTGTTGATTTTACTGTTAAAGGAAATATCATCATAAGATATGGCGAGTGCATCAGAATATTTCTCTCACTCGCATATAGAAAGATGATATTTCCTTTCTTGCTGCCCGATAATCGACAATCATCTTTCACACATAGATAACACCACTCCTGTATTTCCCGAAGGGTTAGGCAGAGGTGTAGGGGTGCTACGTGTGTATTCATACAGTTATTAAGAGGGAAACGTATTTCTTCCACTGTCCTGCAAATTGCAAGAAACGTAAGAAAATTTAAATATCGCGAGCTACGCTGGCAAGCCCGCCCGGGCAATCAGTCTCAGCCCAGGCTTGCTGACTGGCCAATATGTTTTACCACGGGATGAATTTCGAACGAACAGGAATTTCTCAGCAGCAGCCCGGAGTCTCGCCCCCTATTACATGGGAATTAATCATAACTGGCGAATTGTGGGTGTACTAAAGCTGCACCCTCTGCCTAACCCTTTGGAGATTACAGGTGTGATGTTTTTTTTTTTAACTAAAACTGTTTCAATCTAATTGCAAGATTTAAAGACACAGTTTATCTAGGTACACATGTACATAAAAGAGAAATTAACAACATTTTCATAAATCCCTGTCACAGTACTTCTGACATGCCAATAGCGTCTTTGTCCATTCGTCTGCAAACAGAGGGGCAACTCTCTTAATTTTAAGAACTTTCACAGTCTGATCTCAGTCTTAATCTGTCAAAAATACGTCTAATTTCCCTACATTTTGACAAGTTTTGGACATTTGTTTGTCGCCGAGATGAGACTGCGACTAGATTTTGAACGTTTTAAATTACGAGAATTGGCCTTCAGATCGTTATGCGAACTTCTTACGTTCAATCCGACACGAGGGAAGTACATAGCACCCACACTCCACCAATTCTAAGTACTAACACCTTAACACGTACTAAACATCCTCAATTGAAGCCAACAAAGTGCTCGATATTAGTTCCAGATAGCGCTGGAGATGATAGCTGAAGCGCTGAGGCACTGAAGCGCTGCAGCGCTGCAAAGCTGAGCAGACATCAAAGTCGGCCTCTTGAGAGGCGCGCCGTGATACAAATGTTGTGCGGATGCAATCTCGATGCTTATGGACCACGGATGTACAGCTACTGGATGGGGCTTGTTATCCGCATAATACACATACACACAGATATTAAAGTAAGATTCTTTAGAGGGAATGTTTCTCAATACAAAACGTTAATAGCTTGCTATAGACTTTGTGATGAACGAAATTATTTATAACTTTCCACAACTGAATAAAGAACGCTATAGTTAATCAAAACAGCAGGAAATATTGTTTAAAAACAAGGATAATGACGAATTCCATTATGTTATCCTATCGGATGCACTGTCTTGAATCTAACAAGAGTTTTACCTTAACTAGAACGAAACTTGTCCCTTCAATATTCCCTCGTCTTCCAGTGCTTTTCCTCAGGTGATATTATTAAATAACGGAAACCCTAGTCGCTGAATCATATGTCATATCACATCTTCCACTCCAAGGTTAGACGTAAGCGAATTGGCCAACATTTGACAAGCTCCTCAGTCACAAGCAGACAGTGACGAAGTGTCCCACTTCCAGTCTAGATCAGATGCCAAATTAAATCTAAATTATAGCGCATTTAGATGATAGTAAATACTGGCAAGCTTTTAACTTGTCATGGCGGCATTTAAAGAATGTTTATGTATCTGAATGATGGCTGGTATTTAAATGGCGTCGTTATGATTTTGCGCTGGATGTAAATTGTTTATGAGGTTCGTTTCTAAATTGAGGGAAGTGGTATTGAAGTTTTCCGTTTTGCTATTGGTCTGCAAATATTAATAGGTAGTGGGGCTTTTCCAAAGCAACTCTTTTAGCTATTAAAAAAAGATTTTCTTTGTAATTTTTAAACGACTTCCTTAATTTTCCGAGATGTAAGTACCCCATAGTATTTTTTAATGTCAAGCTACAACCGACAGTTCCCTATATGAGTTACAATACATTACATACACAACTGTGAAACCTAGTACTTAAAACTGACAGTTGTTTTGCTAGGTTAATGAGACTCAACTTCTTATCTAGGTATCCTAGTTTTCCAAGAACCCAACCACGCTCACCACCTAACTCTCCTCAGCCTGCCACATCCAGTCTCCCTAACCCATCGTCAGTTAGCACTCCTCTATCGCAATATCTGCAAGTGTATGCGCCGAGCAGTTTTTGGCACCGTCGGACTTGCCAACTTGCCGAGTGGCACAAACTTGGCACTCCACCAATTTATATTTAAACTCTATTAAATAAAATGCCACTTTGTACTAACATGCTTTTGATAAATTTTATTAGGGATCTGTGCACACAGACGAGGAACATGCAATGCTTGTGTGTGGGTGAGGTGATTATATCATTAGGTAGGTTATAAATTGTTGGACATTCGAACTTGTTAACTGAATTATATATTCAAAATTCATTTGGAAATTAATGTAAATAGGCAGTACCTACTTTAGAAATGATTTTTATCTCTTTATTTTTCGTATTGAGATTGTTTAGTGTCGAAACAGCGCAATGCCGTTCAATCTTTGTTCGATTCTCGCAGCAACTGTGAGCAGTTAAATTCAACCCACTTCCTAATCAAATAAAAATAATACATATATTCCAAGCTTCCACAAAATCCAATACAACCCAAAATATATAATTCCACAAAATTCCTTGACACAGAAACAAGTTTAACGAGAAACAAGACATTCGACAAATGAGCGTCACTTCCTCTCATCGGCCATCAAGAGCCACATAATTACCGCTCATTAACAAACATCATCAATGGCCCGAATCAATGCCAAACAAAACATCAATTAGGCAACTCATTGAATTGCAAAACGAAAACCTGCGCCAACGCAGCCGGCGCTCGACGCTCATTGGCCGACAGAAACTGGGCCTACCGTTCTCCCCTCCCATTGGTGGAACAGAACAATTTGGCAAACTTTCAAACGGGCGGGGCTTGGGAAAAGTTTCAAACAAATGAGTTTCTATACTAGTCTGATGACAGGCGAAGTTATCTAGTGTATTAAGGTTAGTGTGCACTATCCGTCGTTTATTTGTGACAGATGACATTCTCATTTATGACATGTGGCTATTTGATGGTGTCGGTAATGAGCCAGTCATTTTAAAAGCATTTTATTCATTTGAAACGTTTTATGAGGTCTGTTTTCTTTGAGGAAGTAATTGATTAGTTTCATATTCTGTTTTTTATAAACATGTTTTTTTAATAAGCTACAGCAGTGTCGTGAAAAGTATTTTTCGACCCATTTTTCGATAGAAAACACAATAAAACCAAACAATTTTCACCTAAAATCCAAACGAACAATACAAAAACAGTTTCTAAACTAAAAACAACATTCCTTTATACGTTTTAACGGCAATTACAATTCATTCTCATTATAAATCCCTCTAAAATAAAACAATTCCCCCACGCGACGAGAAAGTCGCATTTATCGGCCCTTAAAATAACTCGCGGGCAATCTCCGAGGTGCTAATTAGGTAACCCTAATCGGGAATGGTCACTCGTGAGCACCGGGCCTTATGCAGATAAGATGTTGTAGATAAAGGGCTTGCTCTTAAGTGGATGCTGCTGAACTGGAAGGTGTAGTGGCATTTATAATGCTCGGTGTTTGTTGTTAAGTGGAAAATAAAAGCTGTAGGAGTCGAATTGATTTTGACATCAAGTACGGAGATTTTCCGATAAGATACTTAATATCAAATAGAGGACTGCTACAGAATTTGAACAAGGATCTCATTAGGTACAGAATATTTACTTTGCCAAAGACAAATTGGTGATCTCCGACCACAATTAACAATATTTGTTGCTCTACGTTGTTATGAGGTTTATAAGTAAGTTGTTGGGAATAAAGGAGCTTACAACTACCCATCCTGCATGTGATGGCGGGAACTGGCTATTCCCGACTTAACATGACAAACAGACTAGCCTTTTTCAAATGGCGGGGTAATTGCGTTACACACTAACAGTAGCAAAGCCTTTCATATTGACAGTTCAGCAACATTCATTGCGTTATTTACGTTGTTGAGTAGACAATTTTTTTGAACTTATGAAGCAATGGATTAGCAATATTCTTCAAAATTATTCAGATGATGATGATCATGATTAAAACAGCGTTACATATACAATCAGTTAGGGTGCAGGATGGACGAAGCAATTTTATATTTTAGTGCGGCGTTATCATTACTGTTCAAACGTATGACCATAAGATGACTGACTATGACTAATGTATGACGCACCTAATTATAATTCCTTAACTATCCTCAAAACCTATTAAAAAAAAATTATATCTAAACGCAAGATTAAAGCAATTAATTCTAAACTTCACAAACTCATATTAATTATCCATAAGAAGCTTCGTTATCAATAAAATATAATCGGAAACTGAACCGACGACGGGTCTATTAATATTTAAACGATTGCTTTGCTAAGAGCCTTATCGATACTGGTTCAATAAAATCGATAGATAATCGAATTATCTGAGACTTCCTAATATCGAGAGCAGATAATAATCTAATTGATGTTTCTATATCAATGACGAGGGTTAGTGTATTGTATCCGAAACCAGATGGCGGACGACCATAGACTAATTAATAAAATAAGGCAGATGAGACATTGACAATTGACATGTTCAGGGAAAGGAAATCAGGGATCCTGTCTGTTATGTAAAATAGTTATATTTCTTCTAATAACTTGAGTGGACTTTTCATTCGTTTTTTTTTAATAAGCCGTTTGCTTAATTTTATACACGTTAAGACATAGGGCCGATTCAAATTCGCTGTTCTGAATTGAAAAGTTTGGTCAAAAATAAAAATCAAAGAAATTTTAGTTGTTTGCAAAAGGGAACAAGGTTCCCTTTCAATTGACAGGCTGGCAGAAAAAAAGATTCTGGTCGCATTCGATCACTCAAGTGAACTTAGAATCAGTAAAAAAAATTGTAGAAGAGGCGATTGTTTATTGTAAGGCAGATTGGTTTTATTCGCGCTAGAGTGCACATCTTCTTGAAAATTAAATAGATAAAATTCCTTTTTATTGGATTACCCGATGTATACCTTGTTGTCAATAGTCGATGTCTTGTCTGCCCTCAGTTGCAACTTCCGTGATATTACTGTCATAACCTAATTCCTAATCGATTACTTGCCCTATAACCACCCTCTCCATAGGCACAAACGATTACTACTCATTTGTAATCCTACATCCTTCTAACTCATATACTCTTTGTCCCGTACCCCGGACGCCGGTTCGCTCGGGACCACCGGCGGAGATATTAGCATAAAAATGCCCGGACACGCGCCTTAATTGATCGCGACTGTACCTACTGCCTACCTACCTACCTGGCCGGCTTGTTCGAGTGCGAGTATTAAATTATATTCTAAGTGGGCTTAATTGGCGCGTGTTTAGACTGCGTGTAGGCATTATAGTGTTTGACTGTCTGTTTTTAGTGGGTGTTTTTTTTTAGTCTTTGGTGGATTTGTGTTTTGTTTTTTGGGTTTTGTGGAGAGATTAAAAGGCTCTTGAAGTGGATTGTTTTAAATAATCTGCTTGTTTAAAATTGACGTTTAAACGTCTCGGCACCCGGAAAGTGTTGTAACTTGTCTTCAGTTTAAAATATGCTTAAAAATATGAAATATCGAAGAAGAGTACCATCGACACGAAAAGAAGAAGAATATGCATACTAAACTTGCTACTTGCTTGTTTGCTTGCTTTGTTATTTGTATTTTAAACTTAAGTAGCATTTTCTTTCAGAGAATACTTTAAAATGTTTTTTGGCGCAACTTTTCTTTGGGTGCTCTGTAATCATTTACATGAGCTCGTTTTTTCTTTTAATAACTTCATTTTCATTCAGATTAATTAATTCTTACCCACTCTCCATGTTTTTCCCTAATACCTCAACAACCCCTTAAAAAGAGCATTTCCAAAACCAACGGAAGTCATGTCCGCGTGTGTATGTACGTACGTGTGTATAAATCTGCGGAGTGTTCAGCGGCGAGACCATTAGGAGAGCGCAGAGCACACATTTTTAATTGTGCTGCTGTGCCGAATTACGTGGGTTTTAATAGCCTCTGTGTTGCGATTTTGCGAATTCGCTGAAGAGTTATGATTTTCCCGGAAAATATCCTTCATGAAAAAAAAATGGGCTTTTAGCGTTTTCGTTAGAACACTGCCTATAAAAACCATATTCGTTATCTACGTATTATGTAAGTATTTTTCCGGGAAGGTATCCCGAAATAGACACTGTTAAATTTTAAACAAAATCAGTGAAAAGTGAAAACACGTGGAGCTTTGTTACAAAAATATTGGCATTAGAAATTGTTGATTAAAAGTTCAAAATTATTACCTTCTAGCTGACCCAACACACGTCCTGCGCAAACAGTGCATACAAATATCCCATTCAAAAATTATATTAAATGTTTCCCATTTTTCAAAATTTCCGGGAAACTTAATGTGTCGTTTTAAAATAAAAAATAGGTAAATCGGTACTGTCGCCGTCAAATGATGCACTTATCAACGAACAGCATTTCATTTTTATTCATCTGTATAAATTAAACAAATGATTATATGTAATTATTTAAAGTCATATGTGTTAAGCTCGCGAATCTCGTAAAAAAAACTGAATTTCGCGGGCTACCCTGGCACTTCCCCCTTAACGAGGGTACCTGCACATAAAACATTAACCATATCCCTCCTGTACATCCACAAGCATCCTATATGGTAAGGTTCATTGAAGACAATCATCGGAACCCTCCCGAGCGAACAACAACATTGACTGTCATCAATTCCTTTGCCAGTGATACCAAAATCACTCACAACGATTAATTACCATTTATTTTTTATTAGACATTAACGTCCCGCCACTGGGCAAAGGCTTCCTTACTCTCTTTCCACTTTCTCTGTCCAGAGCTGCTAAGAACCAATCTTTATTTAAGGAGTCCAAACTCCAACTCATCGCGCCATCTCCGTCTAGGCTGCAATTACCTATAGCACTCTATGAATCCAACAAACATCTTATATCAAAATCATCGCTACATAAACATACACTAAAAGCTCCCTCTACCAGCCTATACATACTCCGTGCATTCCAACACATCACGACACATATACACCCACGAAACTATGTACATATACATATACATAGTGCTCACCGCACTATGAATGTATGTACGTTAACACCATCGGCATGTACAAAGGTGACCGCAAGTCAATCACAGCTTGCGGTCACATACATAACGTTATCACTAAGCTAAGCGCATTGATATGATTACGCGATTACATATCAATCTGTGTGTGGTACTATGGGTATATCATCTGCATACTAATTTTGTAATGCAATGGAAATTGACTTTAATTTTGAAAGCATATTGACAGGTAAACAATATTTAGTAACAATTTTATGATTTAAAAGAGTGTCTGTTGAGTTTCTTGCCTGTTCTTCTCCATAGGAACTTACTACGCTTTGTAATGGTCAACTAGCTTCATTTTTCTGACTGACCGACCCCTTGACAATTCAATAGTGTCTGTAATGCTTTGAGTTTGAGTTTGATAGATTGACAAAGCATTGTTTTGGCAATTTGACTGGCGTATTAGCCTAGTGGTTGCAAGCGTGGCTGCTGAGTACATGGTCTTGGGTTCGATCCACACACGGAGCAAAGTTAATAGGTGTCTTTTTAGTAATTAAATTAAGTAAGTCATGCCTGGTTACTCGCATCAGGGTCCCCTTTGTATTATGAGGCTTAAACATGACTGGCAAAGTGTCGGTGTACTATAATATACCTCTCTGCCTACCCCTTCGAGGAATACAAGCGAGATTTTATGTTATGTTATTTATTTATAACAAATGTTTCATTAATTGTGAAAGAAAAATCATTAAATATTTACGAAAAAAACTATCAGAATCGTATAAAAAACTAGGAAGAGAGGAGATTATATCTATGAATTCCGATGACCTTTAAAAGCATAACTAAACCTACCCTCAGCTGGATCCGATAAAGGCTTTACCCATCAAATAAATAAATCCTTATTAAAACCACCTTCACAATAATCGACAAATCTAAACAAAAGCTGGTACTGCAGCCCCCTCTCACCCAATTAGCATAGCTCCGAGCTACCTCTGATATAATTAACAATAACACTTCATTACTACGCCATCCACCCTTGCACAAAAATGTTGACGACCCCCCCTACAACCCCCTACAACCCTCTGCGACCCCATAGGACCCACCGTGTGACATAGCACACATTGCGTGCGGGGCTAAATACGGGTGTTTGATGATAAGTATGTTCTTATTGTTACATTGTAAGAACTGTAATTTGCGAAGGAGGTTGTTACAAGTTCAGATCGAGAAAACTTTGAAAGTTGTGTTAAAAATGGACTGACATTAGGCTGGATTCACACTGGGTAGGTAGGTATAGGGAATTTTTTTTTCAATATTTGCTAGAAATAGATAGGCTAAGCTTAGTTTGAAATAAGAAAAATCAAAGAAAATACAGCCAGAAGGAAAATAATTTAGTCTCGTCTTTGTGATAATTCCTCTGTCTAAATAGATTGATATATGATAGTTAGTGTAAAAGCACAGACTCACTCATCCACAAAATATATCTGAATCATTGCAGCCGAAATCTAAAGACAGCTAAAGAATGAAGGGTTTTCCGCAATTACGCCCCTAGGGGTCAAACGGGAACTTCACATATTTTACACAAACAAAATACCGAGCAGAATAAATGGCGCGCAATAAAAAATACTGTCTACCAATAAATCAATGGACAAACATAAATTTGTCCATCAGAATGCCTGCTCATCACTTCCGAAGGGCCCCTGACTGCGGTGTGTAGCGCACGTGCGTTATCTACCCGCCATCACCCCGGGCCCCGCGGCAAGAGAGGCCCCCGCAATTTAGGGGCCCTTAATGACAAGGGACTTTCAAATAATGAATTGGGTGTCGAGATTCTTTTTGTTCAGAGTTTAGGCTTGTGATATTGAATGAATTGCTTGATTGGTTTGGGAATTGTGAATCAATATTTTACTTTGTTACTATAATAAGTTTCCTTGGTTCGTTATTCGGGAATCGACATCATATTTCTCTTGCACTTATCCCAGTTTATTTGATGTTAGCGCAACATGTCTTTTCCTATCAGTCGTCATCTCGGTAGTTATTAGTTTCGGGATAAATACGGAATTTTAATATTAAAGAAATCAGCCACAGGCTTAATATCTGAAAAATAGGGTGAGTAGTGGTGGCCCAGTGGTAACGGTCGCGACTTACGAATTGTAGATCGTAGGTTCGAACCCATTGTTTCATCTCCACTGCTCTCAAAACGATGAAGGAAAACAACGTAAGGAAAAGGAATGCCCTAGAACCAAAAAGTCGAAAACATGTCATGTCTACCAACCCGCACTGGGCCCGCCTGGTGGATTACGGCCCACTCCCTCTCACATAGAGAAGGCCAGTGCCTGTGTACCAGCAGTGGGGACATTATACGCTCATAAGATATGCTGGGGTGAGTTTTATCTCGATATATTTAAAAGTTTTCACACGCGAGGAAGACGAGTTGTCGGTTATATGCGGCAAGATTGATATGTGGTAGGTAATGCATCAGTTAGCGTGTGCATGCATGTCTTTGTCGGAAATTATTAAAAAGTAGATATTAACAACTCAATGTCATTTTCTTCAAAAGCTTCAATAAAATATATCGATCAATATAAACAATTTTTCTTAAAACTAGCTACACTAGAATACCTATCACACCATAAAACTGCGATTTCGCATTAAATCACACAATTTCCGTTGGATACATCCCAATATTAATTTTTAAAGAGCTTTTCAAATTATCATTCATTAAAGTTTCATCGCTCGTTCAGACGTCATCAAAGCAATTTAAAACCGTATTACCGAATTTTTAAAGTTGATATTTGAGTAACAAATCACGCTATAAACTTTGTAACACGAACTTCAAAATGGTCAGTGTGACGTCATATAAGGGGGTTTACAGTGCCGGTTGACAAGCTGGTGTGGAGAAGGGATTATTAAAATAAATGATCTGATAAGTTAACTATATGTAGTAAAACACTCTTAACAATATTTTTTTTAGAGGTATGAGGAACAGGGTGTAAAGTTCACTCATCCTCTATAGAAAAGGGAGAATCCTCGGACCAGACGGGTGTTGTGTCTGGCGGCCAATTGCCCAACGATTGATGTTGAGAAATTGTATCTATGCTAATTGCGCGGTAAACTCTGCTTGCGAGATACAGGATTTGCGTGACGTCAGTATGACGCGTTGTTCGTATGTGGCGTTGTAGATACCGCTACAATTTCAAAGTACATAGGTAATTAGAAAGCTGGATTCCTGTGACAAAGATTGGTCCTTGGCAGTTCTGGACAGAGAGAGGTGAAAAGAGAGTAGGGAGGCCTTTGCCCAGCAGTAGTACATTAACGGTTAAAATAAAATAGGTAATTAGAAAAGGGAAAATATTTTATTTCAGTAACTTAGACTCTATTCGGCTGCTGAATAAAATTCTTCCGCAGATAACAATAATTATAAATCTGACTATCATCCTCATCTGACTATAATCCTGATTGCTTCGTCGGTCTAGTGGTCACAAGCGCCACTGCTGAGCATGAGGTTCTAGGTGCGATTCCCGGGTCGGGCAGTGTTAGTATAATTTTCCATCTGGAATTTTCCAGTAGCTGCCCGGAGACTGGATCTGTGGCCGGTTGATTGCAATAGGCTCGCCCCCTATTACGTCGAACTTAAACATAACTGGCGAAATGTGGGTGTATTATAGGTACTGCCCAACCCTTCGGGGAATACAGGCGTGATGTTATTTTACTCGTATCTTATGAAATATTATGAAATTCAGAAACTGAAGTACTTCTAATTAATAAGAACAATAAACAATCAAAGATGTTTACGAAACACAAAACCTTCAGAGTCCCTTAATAAGTAGATATAAGCATTTTCTCGGAAAACCATTCTTACAAATCTCGGAAAACAAGGTGGCTCTACGTAAATAAACAAACATCTTCCCAGTGAAACAACAGACACGCAGACTACCCACTAATCTGTCTTCAACATATAAAAATAACGTTAAAAACTGTTCGAAGCAATGTTATGAAAGTTTCAGTTTCAGTAGAAGTCGGTCGATTTATCTACTACGTGGAAATGTTGAACGGACAAATTGTGATTGAAAATATACTGCGGCTATGATTGTGTGGTAGAGGAAGGCTAGCTGCAAGCGATAGCTTTGAAGGTTTTGTGTTTGAGTGTTTTATTCATAGAGATATTTTAGTTTTGGAATGCCTCGTTGGACTAGTCACTAGTCCAACGAGACAGTCCAAAAGTAAAGTCACTGCCACTAGTCACAAGTGGTTGCAAGCGCCCACTCAGCACCACCACCACGACCGAACAGGACCTCGTGCTCACCAGGAGGTGAACATGAGGTCCTGGGTTCGATCCCCGGGTCGGGCAAGGTATTATTGGGTTTTTTTATCTGGAATTTCTCAGTCGGAGATTTGTGGCCAGTTGATGGCAATAGGTTCGCCCTCTATTACGTGGGACTTAAAAATAACTGGCGAAATGTGGGCGTACTATAGGTACACCTCTGCCTATCCCTTCGGCGAAACTTGAAGGCGTATGTAAATATTTTTGTGTTCGTTGACTTGACTCGGAAAATGTGCTGAAGTTAATAAAAAACAGTTTGTATTCTACGATTTTCTTATGTATTAGTTTCAGACTGTTTAATTTATCAAGAGAAAGAGTTCTATCTAAATAATGTTTATTTTATTAAACGGCCAATTGAATCCTAATAATAATTTCACCACACTTTACTTTATTATACTTTCGTGACACCTAGTTGATGTCAGTACGTTGACCCATCGCCCACAAAATAAATCGATACGCTCCAATTTACTCAATTCACAGAAATAAAAACTACATCGTCCGACCAATGTGATACAATTTGTCACATTCAACAAGGAATTTCATAAAAATGAGCACAAGAAAGTACACCGCTGAAATAAATATCTTTCGCATCGCATAGCCCTCACTCCGCCACGTCCTACATACGTCACATCGAATGGACTTAAGTATGCCGTCTAAAATTCCTGTAAAGTCATTTTTCAGCGCGGAATACATCGTTGGCTGTCGTCGAGTCATGTCGTTTCCGATTAAAAAAGAAAACTTCACAGAATCGCGCTATATCTGACATATCTTGCAGAGGATTAGTTACTTTAATATTTAGATCAACGATGCATTTTGATGTTTGTATTAATCTTAACTGTTTAGAAGAATTAGTAGCTGTTTAGAATTTAATGGAAGAGGTAATTTTTTAGGTGAATTATTAATCCGATTTGACACTTCAACATTGTGATTTCGTAGATGTTTTTAAAGTAATAGAATGTTGTGCCAAGATGTTTTGATAAACAGGCGCTTTAGGTACAAGAAAAAAGCTTGTGTGTAAAAAGCAATCGTTTGAAATCCGGAGTTTGCGTCTCTCAAAGCATACGTTCCGTAGACTCCGCACATACAACAAATTATGCCTACCATGGACTACATGGGACTTAACCATAACTGGCGAATTGTAGGTGTACTATATACTGTGTTCACGATTTAAATTCCAAATACATAAACAAATATGTGTGTTTGGAAAAACAACTTTAAAACTCGCACGTGCGCTGTTTCCTACAACTTGCAACTTCAAACATTTTAAGACTTTTTCAATAATAGGTACTAGTAATTCTGAAATCATTTTAATTTAAACTAGTGTATAAGTAGATAGGTACATCTCTGCATAACCCTTCGGGGAATGCGTGTGTGATGTTATGTTATTTTATGTTCTGTGACATTTTTCTAAGAAAGACAAAACAAGGTATATCGTTGCAACTGTAGATTTTTCCGATTAATCGTTGATTATATTTTCCACGAACGCTTGGCTTATAAATGTTGAATCCAATCCACTGAGGCTCGTTGGAAATACAATGGCTATATAAAAGATTAGCGATATTGTAGAGTTGTCTCAATTATTATCGAAACTTTTAGTTATCTTATTGTTTATGTCTATTAGTTAGTTGGTTAATTGGATGGTTCTTCGAAATAATACTCATGTTATATAATAATAATAAAGTGACTATGAGGCTCTCGTTAGGCGGTTGGATCAAGGGCCTGATTCAGAAGGCAGTACTCCTTGACACTGCTCGCATTGTGAGGACAATCCTGACGCTGGAGCCCTAACCACCGGTACCTTGGAGCCTGCTCCCGATACCGGCGGACTACTATTTTTTATACATTCAAAAGTTTTTTTAAAAAATATTTAAAAGTGTGTTTACTTGGTAGGTAAGTAAATAAATAAACGGAATAATAAAATAACTACTAAAATGGGAATACTCGGTAATAGCTTCCCTGTGTCCGGTGAAATCATTGAGGTAAATCGTAACTTTGAAGATTACTTATAAGCTTCGACAGTCTCTTCTTTGACAGTCGTTATGGGTCGTCAGAAGCCCGAAAGTCTGACAACCAGTCTTACTAAGGGGTTTCGTATTACCCAGTAACTGAGTTGTAGCGGTCAGATAGGCAGTCGCTTCATGTAAAATATTGGTACTCAGCTGCAACCGGTTAGACTGGAAGCCGGCCCCAACATGATGATGAATATTTTCCAAGCTTATTTTTGAAAATTTATTGGCTTAGAATTATTTAAAGTCAAAGTCAAAGACAAATCGTTTATTTCAAATGGGCATATAAAAGGCAGTTTTGAACCTCAAAATTGTAGTGTTATTAATGCTGAGCTAATAGAATTGTGGGATTCCTATCGTACCTATGGTTATTAGTTGATCAAGTTTTCACATAAACAAACAACTGCGTCCTACTAAAATACTTGAGTTGACGACCACACAACCAAACTAATTTATCTGACGCCACATAAAATTTTCATAAATTCCTCGATCCGGAAAAAACAAATTATCGACGACGTTAGACTAAACTTTAATACAGATGTAGGTATGTTTTTAATTTTAGTGGAATTGATTTCTGAGAACGTTATAACGGTCGGTGGATGGCAAATGCGCGAGATCAAACCGCGCGGCATATCCGTCGTGCGGCCGGCGCGCGCACAGCTATACTCCGATCAAGAGTTAGGGCTGGCAATTTTACTCTAAGACTATAAAACTTAATTATAAATTATAGATAATTATAAAACAATGTTCAAGTTACAACTGTCCGCATTGCTTATAGAGACGAAAATCCAAGCTGTCGACCCGGGCATTCTGGTTTCTAAAATTCACTTCGTGCTCTGGCAGGAGTACTGCTTATTCGTTTTCATTTCAGTGATCTGACTTCAGGGGAAAAGAATAATTTTACTACTTGCACTTTGACCCAACATGTTTTTTTTACTACGATATTTTGTATTTGGTGCTACCAAAAATCCATACATAAGCTGAGATAGAGAAAGAGGACAAATAATAAAATTATTTCGAAGACAATTGAAGACGTGCATGTGTAAAGCAGTCCATCATTGGACACGCAAAAAAGATCATAAAAATATCAATACAATCCTTTGTTAATGTTGCAACCCTACTCAATGTAACCTGATGACGGGAAGCGCACAATTAACGAGACGGGTGCTGCCGCCTGCCGCGCAACGTTATGAGATCTGCTTCTGTGCTCGAGGATGTGTCCTGAGCTCATTATGCGTAAGAGGAATCACAAGTGATATCCGTCTAAGACGCGATTGGAAATGTCATAGGACTAGATTTTAAGAGTTCTGGTGTAGAGCTGAAGAATCTTGTCGGAAAACGATTCAGATAACAATGTGACGTTTATGATAAAGGACTACGAGTATGTCCGACACAGTCTATTATGTATTATGGAGGAAACAATAAATGTGATTTCTTGCCCGTTCTTCTCTTAGTAGACACTTTGGAACGGGCAACTAGCTTCATCTTTCCAAATGACCGACGCCTTGACAATTCAAAAATGACTGTAATTCGTGTATTTGAAACAAATGCTTTAAGTTTGATTTGGTTTGAATAGGTAACAGACAAAGATGTAGAATAGAACTTAGCAAATAAAAATGCTGAGTTATAAGTATTGCGTGATTCGTACTAGGGTAAAGACTAAAGAGGGGAACTCTTTAGTATAAATAGTAAGCATTTAAAAATGTTTTCTTTCTACAATCAAAAACTCGATCATCAATCTTGCGGTCGGCTTCCAGTCCAATAACTTCATCCCACTTGTTACCCCTATTTTGTCACACCTGATTCTTAACCTAACATTAGATGCTAATAATTTAAAAATAGCTCTTTGTAATCAATAGATATCCGACAATTCGCTACACAACAATTGTTCTCGATTGTACCCGTAGCCCGGTGGGAGCTGGGGTCAGCTTATTAACCCCAACTGTACCCGAAGGAGCCCAACGGAGCCCGATCGTTCCCGACGAGGGTCCGATTGTAATAGGGTTATGATCGCAATGATTATCTTGTTTTAAGGGTACAGTAATTAAAGGTGGGCAGCAGCTGTACTGGTATTATAGCGAGGGATTTCGCTAAAGAACTCAAAAAGTGCTGATCGGTTTTTTTCACAGAGTACAATAAAGTGTTTTAGACTTTTAGAAGCAAGCGTGATCAATGAAAACATTAATAACATCCGAAAGAATATAAATAATTGAGCTGAAGTAGTAAGAGTTTGAAAGCTGAGAATGTTCAGTTCATAGCATTTAGTATTAAGGGTAAACATTTGCAGTGTTTAAAATCATTAATTACTTAGTAATACACATCTAAACACTCATCAGACTTGAACTTTAAATACAATTCAAATTCCATTAACACTAACAGAGTTACATACAATCACCTACGCCAATGACAATTGTAAAGTTCAAACCACAATTCGATCCACCTACTTAGACAACAGAACACACACACAAACGCACGACGACCAACATCACCACGGTCTATTTAAAATAGACACTTACTAAACCAAATGCAGAACCATTCAGAAACATCAAACAGTAATAATTGCAAAGACATACGGATCCGAAATAGCCGCGATGAATCAGGGTTCTCTGCGGCAATCAAACGCATTAGGCGGACATGGAGCTCTGAAACCTATGATGTCGCATCTGAGCGGAGCCAAATTGCTCACTCCATAACGCGGTGTTAAATGCGAGGCTGTAAATCGTAGCTCTACGTCGGATAGTTTCAATGTTAAGGGGGAGGAGTTGATTTGAAAGTATTTCCGATGCGATGACAGGCCTCTTTCAAGCAAGCAAGCTGAGAGCTTTTAGCAAGATGAGAACTTAATTAAGTTGCATGAGCATAACGCTGCAGTATATGCTTTTTACAACGACGCCTTTCCTGTAATTTTATATTCTCTATATCTACGAAAATGTGGTTTAGATATGTTATAGAACTTCAATGTCTAAACAGGACGATGAAACGATGATGAAAAGTTACTAGAGTCAATTCACCAAATTAAATACCCCAAAACAACCTCCTATTAAATGAAATATTTCTTATTAAATAAGTGTGTGCGTATTGTCTTAAGTAGCCAAAATGTTCGTTAACTGATCATACCCCGAGATTGGATCCACCCCAACCGTTCAACGTCTACCTACAAATTACGGGCAGCAGTGCGGTGCCTTGTTATTAAGGGGCTAATATGAAGCCTAGCTCGTGAATATGGATGAGTTTGGAGCGAGCTGGTAATTGTCTACGTAGACGACGCGACGTGCCGATACAAGGATAGATGATCAGGCTTGTGGGGGAATCATTTAAGTTGAAAGGTTTTCTTTCGTTAAGGTCGACGGAGGTATATATTTGGACTCAATAAGTAGGGAAATGATTTCAGCTATGAGGAAGACATAATACAATACAATATAGTAAAGTGATACTGATGAATATCATTTATTTTGTATTCAAGTTGGTACCTATTCATTTTAAGTGTGTAAATCAAAATCGTCATCATCATCTGCGTAGCTTTTTCCCAACTATGTTGGGGTCGGCTTCCAGTGTAACCGGCTGCAGGTGAATACTAGTATTTTACCTACTCCACAACCCTGTTACTAGGTAACACGATACTCGTAATATTTACAAGATTCGTATAAATCTTTAGCTTTGTGTCAAGTCAAGTCTCAATAAGAATTGAAGTACACCAAAAGAAAATAAAGAAGAATCCCAACATCGTCGTCGCCTTAACCGCCATTTTCGAACATCGCCGTATTATTGTCGCGTACGTCATACACCGACGTGTACACCACACTTTGATCTACTACAGAAACGACATCCACTCTTAACACCCACGCAATAAAGATCACATTCCAATACAACACAATTTATAGACTGGGCTCTATCATTACCATTTTAGCTGAATTTTTCTTGTTGGGTTGTAGACTTTGTGAGGTTGAGTTAAGGTTGGTTTTCGTTTGGGTTGGTGTGCAGACGAGCAATACCGAGTGTGTTTGACACACGTATAATTGGCGAGAAATGGGCCGCACTCCCTTTATAAACTGTTGCTTAAAGGTTTCACTACATTAGGGCGTAACGTGTGGAACATTTGAGTGACGATTTTTGTTTTAGTTTCGTTATGCAATGGTTGTTGCATTGTTGCTGGGTAACAAGAGGTATTGGGGAGGACTCAGTTTTCGTTCTTTTTTAAAAGCAAAGCATTTAGTTGTCATTTTGATTTGTCCTTTTCTACTTATTCAGCTGCATAGCACTGAATCTTAAAATGTTAGTCCACAGAGATTCGTTTCGAATTTTCGAGCATTAATTGAGATCTCCCATAAAAGACATCACGCAGGGAAGAGTAGAAAGCTGTAGGGGAGACCTTTTCCCCACAATGGGACAATGCAGGTTGAAAAAAAAAAGAAATCAATGAATCAAGAAAGGACAATTTCTTTTCAGGTTGAGACCATTATTCTAACAAGTTTTGTATTTCTATACTTTGCAATCACTTTACCTACCTATTTTTAAAAAGAAAAATGCATTCACGTGTTTTTTTTTTAAGTAACAGAATAACTCGGTATTTTATTTGATTTTAAATCATTCATACTATCCAAGAATTCTCTCACAATCGTATTCCTTCACGCAACCCCGTCAGTGCGCACAGAGCCTTACGCTAACAATTTAGCTATTTTGATCAAATAACCGATTCACAAGGAATCTGATCGTCCCTGATTATGAACTTACCCTCGTTTTGGCCATTCGTTAGCACGTTTTAATATTAATTGCTTAAATATTGCGTCCTACTCTCTCTTAAGAGTTAAGTGGAAGTGAGAAAGAGATAGATAATGGTTTCGGGTATTTGGGGTGAATGATGAAAGATTAGTGATGTCGGAGGATTATTATTAATGGTGGTTGATCAACTGTAAAAATAGCAGGTTTTGGGTTTAATGAAGGGGTACCGGGGGACGGGGGTATTGAGTGTTCTTTTTGGGGCAGTTTATTTGAGAGTTAGTACAAATTTCCGATTTTTTAATTGTTATCTTTGGGTCTCATTTTTAAAAGCTTGCATAATCAGCCTATAATGTTCCCACTGCTGGGACTCAGATCTCCTCTCTGTGAGAGGGCGTGGGCCATAATCCACCACGCGGGCCCAGTGCGGGTTGGTAGATGTCACATGTCTTCGAATGATTGGTTCTAGGACATGCCTGTTTCCTCACGATGTTTTCACCGTTTCTTCACCGTTTTGAGAACAGTGGTGACGAAATTATTTACAAAAAGTAAAGCGCCTGTCAGGGTTCGAACCTACGACCTAAAACTCTTAAGTCGCGGCCATTTCCACTGGGCCACCACTGCTCTTGTAAATTGCATTTTCCACCTCTCAGGAAAAGAATCGTTAACAATAAAAAATACAGAGTTCATTGCGACTACATACGAGTATATACGGTTCAAAAATGGTATCCATTCAATCATAGACGAAACTTCCATATTCAGAGGATCAAACGAATCGTGTTACATTCCATCACAAATACTCCATTGAACCTCAATTGTACTCAACTAACTTGCGGCTAAATAAACTCTGTAATAATGACTTCAAGTGGTCGTCTAGCGATGTGACATCCACATATTTTTTTATGGATACAAATAAAATCATTTGTATCCATAAAAAATAACTGACTAGAATTCAAAATATTTTATTTTACATAAGCCTACATGGGCACTTATGAAACGTCAGAAGCTAGGTGCACGGTGCAATTGGTCGTTTCTTATGGAGAAGAGCCGGCAAGAAACTCCACGGTTACTCTTTTAAAAATAATGGTTAGTAATAATTTAACTTCAGAACTAAACTGTGTTGTAAAAATCCCACCCAAGTTATAAACGACAGTATATTAACCTCTCAATTGGCCGCATACCACATCAACAAACTTCATAAACCGATCCATATAATTTGTTCACAAAACATCCAGAAAAACAAACACTTTGGCGTAACTCATCGCTCCATTGAATCTCAAACCGTCTCAAGCACATTACATTATTACTGCTACATAACCAGCCTAACAAAACCTCTTCCCCCCTTCTTAACCCTTTAAACTCTTGACAGTAAAGGGGAAAATGTTCGGAAGAGGAGGGATCAGGACATAATGGTCGTTTTAACATTCAGAATATAGTCAGCCGTAAACAATTGCCCAAGAACTGACAGTTTTATTTGAAGCACTTTATGACGTCGCCCGCTGCTTATTAAAGGACCAATTTAAACCATTATAGTGTTCATAAAAGCGTACATCATCCTGTTTTGTTGTTGTCTCGCTTGCACGTGTGTTAAAGGGGTATTTTTTGTCTCGTTTTAAGATGCTGAGTATGGTTTACGAGATTTCGAAGTGAAGAGTATTTTTGAAATTGGTAGGCATTGATGGCAAAGTGATTATCGATATCGGATTGAAATCTTATAGCAGTATCGGAATGATTGCCCAACCGTTACGTGAAAATCTCAAAGTAAAGCTTCCATCTACGCATTTATGAAAACAAAACCCTACAATGGTCATTGGGAAATATTAAGAGAAGGCAAACGTGTTGGCATGTCCAATAAAAGTGATGCAATTTTTTACTATATTGCAAAGATAAAACTAATAACTGATATTTACTTATTATCTTTGATTCATTGATGAATTGATAATAACTGTTTTTATTGGGATTATCAGTAACATTGAATCAAATTACAATTCTTCGATCAAATAATGACTTTACATTACCTCGTATTGTCAAGTCAGATATAGTAATCTTCAAATTATCGTGAGTCCATCGATCCCATTTTTCAAGATAAATCATGATGAGACATAGCGAAATTATCTCATCCGTTAACATCTTCCAAATAAAATAAAACTACACATCAACATTCCAACTAAATCAACATATCTTCGAATACAGGAATCCTCCACAAATATCTAAATAATTCAATCAATCAGCCGTCTCTTGCCGTAAACATCGATAAATCGCGTTTCGCACATCACTACTTCCGATCGACCACTATATCTTTACATTCAACCATGGAAATACCATTTGAAATTAAACCTTATTCATTTGTGATAAGGTGTGTTACTTATTTACTGGGGTGTCAAGTTAAGGTGGTGGTTTTATAAGTGGTTGATGAATGTTCGTGGTGATTTTATTTGATTGTTTATTCGTTTGATTTGTACCTACCCTCCTCTTGGCTGTAAAGCTAGGAGCACATTCCTGCAAGCTTTAAGTACGGACATTATAGTGTATTGTTATAGATTGAGATGGTACACACTGCGGTTATTTGCGTGATAGTCAAATGGGGAATTTGTCAGCTGGTTCTACGTAATATTATTTTATAATTGTCTATTTCCTCTTTGGTTCTACAAATCTTTCTATTGTCTATGTCGAGAGTCTGGTTTCTGTATACTTATAACATGACTGTGGAGCTTCACTAGGGGTGGTCGCACATCTGACAGAAGATTCGTCGGGTGTAACCTCGTTAACTTCTAGTTAACTTCTAAGTAACGCATCATCAGTTGAGTGTGTAAGGTTGTATGTTTGATTAAGTATCTAATTGTCCGTACGGCGACGATACGTGACGCATTTTCGGACAGATGTGCGACCACCCTAAGTATATGATTCTCATCTATCAATCGTTCTTTTCACAATAAAGCTATAAACTTTGGTGTAGCTGGAGTTAAAAGCCATTATAAGTCAATCAATCAACTCAGCCTATCGCGGTTGCTCCACAACCCCTTGTCCTACGCCTGCCGCATCCAATCTGTCCCAACCACTTTCTTAAGGTCGTCGGGCAATCTAGCTGGGTTCCCACACTATGCTTTCCGAGACACGGTCTCCACTCCAGGACTCGTCTGCTCCACCGGCCATCGGTCCTTCGACAAACATGACCAGCCCACTGCCACTTCAGCTTGCTTACTCTGCAAGCATAACTCCAGTTCGTTTCCGGATAACTTAATATCAGATTTTTATCCCTCAAAGAAACTCTGAGCTTAGCCCGCTCCACAGCGCACTAGGCGACCTTGAATTTGTGGACTAGCCCGACTGTCAGTGCCCACATTTTGGCCCCGTATTTCATATCGGGCAGGACGCACTGGACCTTAGTCTTTAAACATTCCAATAAAAGTAAGACTAAGCGATCAGCATCTTGAAGAAAAACATTCACAATTGTGCCAGTTTTCATTTCCCAAGGGATTGTTCATTTATTACGTAAAAAAGTTTAACGGGGGAGGGGGTCCAAACAAGTCTTGTTTTTCTTACATGGGGTGGGTGGGGTCTAGATTATTCTTACGTAAGACCACAAAAGTAAGCAAAAATGATAAGTTTAAAAAAAATGCTACTTATTCTTTGCTACTATCTATATATATTATTGCTACTGATTTTACGTAAGATTCATTCAAGCCTTATTTTGTCTTACGTAGGTGGGAGGGGGGTCAGAAATTGGTAAAATTGTCTTACGTAATAAATAAACAGCCCCCAAGAATGATTGGAGAAATCCACAACATTTGGATCTCCTTCTATCTTGTTATAAAGTCTTGTGTTTTGTATTACAATAACTTAGTTGCACACAAAAAGCAATGTAAGTTATATTATAATAGTTTGTTATCGCTCGGTTCCCAGCCTAGTGTTCTTGTTTTATGGTTCTGAGAACAGAACTTGATGCCAACTGCAAGTATCAACAAGCAACTTGTCATAAATTGAACCCTTCGTTTATTAACTTAAGTATTATAGTATAGCTTATAAAATGTTTATTCAATCATTTAAAAGTAAATGCTTTGGTACCTAAGGTCCATACATCTTTGGCTTAGATTTATTTTTAATAGAGTTATTCTACCAAAAAAAAAAACAGCGTGCAGGACATCGACAGGCAACCTTTACCAAGGATTATTCTGATGATTCAGCGGTTCCATACATTGTGACAGCGTAGGTTGCACTTTTCTATGGAACAGCAGGTGTTATTTTTTGATGCCTACGAAAATTTTTTATGCTGGTCTAGAATCATGTGCTGAATTTATTCATGGTTACAGTTTGCGCGTGGATGTTCCTGACTTCCTGCCACCCTGTATTTAAAGAGTGGTTCATCAGGGACTAGACGAAACATCTCTGCCCAATCCTTTGTTATGTTTCATGTATGTGTAGTTAAAATAAGTATTAAGTGTTCGATTTTCCTAGATACTCACTTTAAATAATAGCAATTCTCACATTGTAACAAAGCCAGAGAAATAGGATTAAGTATAAGCAATAACCGAGCATAATTATAAAATAAAATATTCAGGCATTCACGTCAAATACCAACACCCCAACTATAACAAACCACGACAGAACATAAATTCCTTAGATAGCTATAAACAAAAATACATCATAATTCATACCTCAACATAATTCCCTAAAAACAGTAGATCATAATGACAAACAGCCTGTCAGCTCATTACGGTACGTTCCCGCTTCGCTAAAAACCATTCGGTAAAGATTATAAAATAAAATGACGACACAACCACCCGTAAAGAATGGCTTAGCCCGGCCAGCCCTGGATGTTTTAATAGCATTTCTAAATGTCAACAACGGGACATGGGTAACGTGATAAGTCACGCACCAGCGAGCTATGAACAATAAATGTTATAATTATTACTTCATAAAGCTTTTATAAATAATCAAGGGTCGCTGGAGCCTTGAGCAATGAGGCCTGAGTGAGGAATTAGGCGGAAAGCCGGAGTTTCGGTGGCAGAGGCTTTAACTACATATTCTCAGAAAATATCCCATCTATAAATAGGTGCCAACCTTTATGAATGTAAAGGCCATTAAGGTTTTAAAGGTGATCGTGCAGCCATTTTCCTGTCAATGGAGATGGGGAGGGATTGGTATCTATACATATAAATAAAAATTAAATGCTGTTCGTTGGCAAGTGCGTCGCTTGAGAACAGCTGGACCGATTTGGGTATTTTTTGTTGAAAAATGTCGTCATAGTCCGAATTAAGTTGTAACAATAGAAAAACTGGAAAGTTTGGGAAAGAAAGTTCTTTTTTTCTATGGGATTATTGTATTAAAATATTTGTTTGGACAGGCTGGACTAGCTGACCAGACAGACCTTGCCTGTCTGATCAGCTAGTTTATTATTAGAATGTTTCAGATAATACCTACTGCAGCATTGGCAAATGCTACATTATAATTTTGTCACGAACGATCTTGTTTTATAACAAATCCAACCTTATTTTTAACCAGAAAGGTTCTTTTCTTCATATTGGTTTAGAATTTTGAATCATAAAGTGTCATGTCTTTTCTCTTACCGAGATTTTTCATTTGAATGATTTTTTGGACACAGGATGAAGTCTAAATATTATTTTTTTCTGCTGTCACAATAAAATAATTTGCTAACGGTAATCTATAAAGGATTGAACGACCGAGTTCTGTGTATACAGATATTGGTGTTCCTTCTCAGGAATCAAATAGCTTAGGAAACGGCGTTATTATCATCCAGAGAAGACATTTTCCACGTAAAAGTTTAATGAAACATCTAGGACACATAAAAATAATCTCCAATGAAATGAAATTTGACGGCACGGTTGGCGCAGTGGTTAAGCGATTGACTGCTGCGCTGCGTGTCGCGGGTTCAATTCCCGCACGGAACAAATATAATTTCATAATATACTTTTTAATTAGTACATATAGCCGTGAACAGACTAAGAATCAGTATTTTCTTTATTACCTAGCCGTCTAGATATTTATAACATAACAATATAGAGACTGACATTTGGCACTGTTTCTCTGTTTCACAAATTAACAATTCAACACAGATGCTGGTCCCAAACTATACAGCAACACAAAATGATTGCACACTGCACAAAATGTGGTTTACTAAAGCAACATACACACAAGATATCAAACCACTTGGATGTGTTTTTAAGACAAAGAGTCACATTGACAAAGTGCACAAAGCCGAACAAAAAATATGCAACAAAGCGTCTCAACATAAAAACAATATTTTTACGTCTATTAAAAACTACAAACGGACCAGCATCTTTTATCTGAGCAATAACAAATCATGGACATTAAGAGAACTAAATCACGTAGTAATGCCGACCGCTATAATAATAGATGGAGGATTTATATACTTGACTAAACAGAGGCTTCCCGAAATTAAATCGTTTGTTGTTTTTTTGGCGTCTCTTTTAAGCACAGATGATAAATAAATTAATTATGTTTGGTTAATAGTCGGCGCGGGCGCACACGGTGTGTTCCCAGGTTGGGAAGATCTTGTTGGGTCGTAAATTTTGTGTGATTTATTTATTTCATTTGGGAAAGGAAGCTTGTGGAGCTGTTATTAAAGCTACCTACTTATTTCAAACTAGAAAAAAAGGGAAAGGTTGAGATATTTCGAATTATGTTGACTAGATAGGTAGTTCAACCTTGTATTCACTCCTCGTGAAACTTTACAAAACAAATACAAAACAAATAAACAGCAAATAATGAGTAGCGAGCTTTAAGCTGAAAAACATTTAAAAAGCTTTTAGCGTTTACCCTTTGAACACGTACCTATAAATAATCAAATTAAACTGCCTTTGTTATAAACCTGCAGAGACACCAAAAAAATATTATTCACTACATTCAACCCTTCACTCGCTGCTAACTTTCACCTTCCGCGTAACATAACTAATATCGATCAATAAGAGTCAACAACATGCATTTTTAAACTAACCAACAACAATAATTGACCAACACAGACACAACCGAATAACCAATAGGGTTGTCTCATTTCTGTGCCTAATGAGCCGGCGGCGGCGGCAAAGCGTTTGATACGCAGGGCTGTCACGCGGCGATTAATGCTCGATCCATCAAAACTTAATAGCCGCCCGTCAGACTCCCCCGGGTCAAAGAAGACGCATTTTTTTTAATTCTGACTTTTATTGATATTGATTTTTAAAACGTCATTTGTTTTTATTGGGTTTTTCTTAATGAGATGTCGTTTGGAGTAATATGTGAGGATTTTTGGGTTGTTTCAATAAATTAAAACTTGTTTGTGTACTTTGTTTGATGTTCGACGTTTGTGTTCACTAGGGCTGCTACCTAGTGTTAGACGAGTAAAAAAAAGACCATGTGTGAGTCGGACTCGCACACGAAGGTTTCCGTATCACAAAGCTAAAAACGCCGAAAAAACACGTTTCATGTATAAAAAATTAAATAAGCTTTGTTTTATTTTTATTTGTTGTTATAGCGGCAATATAAATACACACTCTGTGAAAATTTGAACTGTCTACCTATTACGGTTCATGAGATACAGCCCGCTGACAGACAGGCAGATGGACGGACAGACGGAGGCTTAGTAATAGGGCTCTGTTCCTTTGGGTACGGAACCCTAAAACTGTCCTTCAACTTTTCCCTACTGTCTAAAAGTAAAGAACAAACAAGATTACTTTTTCAGGAAAACGCAAAATAAGGTGAAACTATTTTAGGGACTCTCAACGGTTTGTTCTGAATAGTTTTACTGTTTGTCAACGTTTGCTTTACAAATAAATAATTACTTTACACAATGTTTTCATCACATAGCAATAATTACCGAATGAATCTGCACATTTCACTTGTTTCAAGTACTATTATTCATTTTCGTATACTTGCACATCTTTTGATAAACGGGAAAATTCAAGTACTCAACAAACATGCGTTTTCCAAGATAATTACCTACACAATAATTCACCAAACTCAGCAACCAAACAAGACCTATATTTCAAAAGCAATAAAGGCCAAATTCATATAAACAAAATTTTAATTCGAGTAAAATTAATTTGGTAGAACATCAGAAGCCAATTTCCCGTAACTTAGCAACCCTGCCTAATTCGAATTCCGAATCTTATTTGAATATTACTCACGCATGATCACTAAATTAAACTTTATTAGCATTGAATAAAGTTGATTTTAGAGCGCTTTATGTACTCGTAGTAAGGGCTTTGTGTGCCAGGACTATTTGTAAAATGAACTTTGGTTCTAAGAGATAAGGTTGTATTTCGATTGGTTGGTGGCAACAGGTATTTTAAATGGTATATTTGTTTGCTTGGCAAGGTTCCGTACGATATTATAATAATATGAAATGTTGACGAATGTAAGAGCGTTACGCTTTTCCGAATGGAAATTGTATCGAATCGATGTGTATTTATCTGAAGGGACTGAATATTGATATGTTAAGGTATGTTGACGTTGGGTTATTAATATTTTCAGGGTATCTATGTACTGCTTTGATTGTACGAGTATGTGAGATTTGTCTTTATCGTTTGTCTATGCTCATAGGTAGGTACTTTAGAAGATGAAGGAAAGACTAAAAGGTGATGTTCTTCGTCGGTTGAGTCGTGATCTCATTGCCTACATTACATTATTATTTTCTATAAAACTGTGTTGGAAAGTCATACCTACGTAAGTACTTTACACAAACTAATAATAATTATTATGACGTAATAACACACGCTAGTGTTTCAAAACGCCCCGTTTAGCAACATAAACTTACAAGTTACCCATAGCAAATGTTAAGATAGAGATATTCTCTCCCACAAGTTACCAATAGTAAATGTTGCCAGCACCCTAATTGCGTAACACAATATCAATCATAATCTAAATAATTTTTAAAGATATTGCTAATCCATTGCTTCATATTTTCGAGAAATTTGTTTCCTCAGCAACGGAAATAACGCAATGAATGTTTTTGAACTCTCAAAATGAAAGCCATTCCTGCTGTTAGTGTGTTACGCAACTACCCCGCAGTTACCAATAGTAAGAGTTACCAGTTTGGGTTGCAGCTGAAAATCAGCGTCAGGTGGTACACTTGTGTTGTCATCTGACATTACGCTGAGCTGAGGAGGGCCTCAGCTCACCGAAAGAAAGAAAAATGCGTTTATTGGCATTACAGAAAAATAAAATAAAAGATTATAATGCCAAACCTTTTGGCATTATAATCTTTGTTTTCTGTTTTATAGTTTTAAAGTGTATTTATTTTGCTGTAATGCCAATAAACGCATTTTTCTTTCTTTCTTTCTTTCTTTCAGTTGTAACGATTTACGATCCGTTATTTTTATAGGCACTTGAAATCTCTATAGAAACGCATAAAGACAGACTCAGTACGTATATCTCCGTGTTGAAGCCTACATTACTACAATCTACAATTCTACTTTCCCCTCAAAACCGAGTCATCATAATCCTCAGTTTATGAATCATAAACTAGAGCGTTGTCTCCGCGGGGTTAATGGGTGCGCGGCAATTAGTAATGTTTACCTAGTACCTACTGACGACAGTCGGAACGAGCGGGATTAACCGACGCAGCATACGTACGACGTACGGACGTAGCTGTGTTTTTGTTCAGATTATTTCGTGAATTAATGTGTCTTTGACGGAAGTTTATTATGTTTTAAGCTGTCAGTTGAATTGAGTGATGATTTAATAACGAATATTTTTAACGGTTTTTACAAGTTGGAGGTTTTAAAGGTCTCTAATCCCTAAAGGGGTGTTTACAAGTTAAATGGCGGATGCTTCAAAACTTCTCACAATAATTCAAGACTGACAGAAGTTGCCTTAGTGATTTCTTTATGTATTTCAACTAAGAGGGAAGCGCTAGGGTAGCTAACTACTAAAGTCATGTTTGTTATGCTCGCAAATCATATTTTGTTCAACATACAACGTGACACTGACCTGCAAATTGAAAGAAACGTACTTAATAACATTTGTACTTCGCGGGCTACCTAGCGCACCCCCCTTTTTTAGGCTTTATTGTGTCCCACTGCTGGGCAAAGGCCTCCCCTTTTTTCTTCCAAACCTGGATGTCTTGTGCGATCTCTGGCCATGTTGGCCCTGCAAATGATATTAGATCGTCACACCACCTTAGCCTTGGCCTACGTCGACGGCGATGTCCTGCCTCAGGCGTCCAGTGAGTGATGATCTTAATAAGTGCGCAGCCTCCTTAATAAACATAGACCAAGCAGCCTGAACGTCTCATCCCAAGTAAATAAAACAGACACACTTTCCCTAATTTCGGCAACACATACATCACCTAATTATGAACCACTTAAAGCCTAATTCGAGCACGTTGATCTGCGCAGGAGTGTCAGGGCGGGGGACTACAAAAAAGCGCCGCTCTAACGCATGACATATGGCGTCAATGAGTTTATACAGGACGGTTTACAAAAAAATATCAAGCATGTTTATTTTTCGCACCCAACCATCCTAGTAGCTTTAAATGTTTTTTTTTTTTACAGTGGCTCATTTCTGAATAGAAAATAAATGTTTTTGTGAAAGTTGTGCTTATTTTTGTGGCATAAGCAGATGTTTAAGAGGTGCTACTGGCAACATGGTTTGCGATGAAACCACTTAAAATTCCAAACAGACACATCTATGATATTTATGTTTAACACCTTGCCTCACTTTATATCTTAGGAACATTTCGAGAAGCACTTGCTTAAAGTTCAAAACTAATTTAAGTAACTAATGCCCGGTTTCTGAGGCACTTTTATCGGTAGTTTATCTATTCATTAGCGCTATTGGTTCGATAACTTGTGAAAGTGCGTTTCTGAACACGGCAATGTAAGATAAACTCCGTTTAAACTTAAGTTAACTTAACTGACCAATGTGCGCCGTTTATCGGTTCCATAACTGTAACTGACGTTTCATTTCATAGAAAACTACATCAGCTGTTAGGTTATGTGTGCTTTTATCGTGGATTATTTAATTAAATTGCCAGTGAAAGCTCATCATCTCATCTGCCTAGCCTTTTCCCAACTATGTTGGGGTCGGCTTCTAGTCTAACCGGATGTAGCTGAATACCAGTATTTTACATGGAGCGACTGCCTATCTGACCTCCACAACCCAGTTACTGGGTAATACCTGTTGCCAGTGAAAGCTAAATGTAATAATTATTCAAATATTTATTTGTCAGCGCTATCCAAGCCTCTACAGAGGTCCCGTCCGTTCTTTTATTGTCGATTATAAGGACAAATTCTTTATCCACTTCGACAACAAGCATCTTCTCTCTTTCAGTAAAATGTTTACTGCGTTTTCCAGATTCCATTACTTATGTTTTATTTTACAAAAGAATGGTTTTATGTATATATCTTTTGAGAATTTACAATTCAAAGTGCACCAACGGTTGGAAAGACAAATTGACTTAAAACTTAAATGAAACGGCAAAAATAATAACACACAAAACAAACAGTATAGCGACGCGCAAGTTTACATTAAAAAAAAAAGTCTATGTTGTCGTTCATACACCCATAAATAGGTAACGACTTTTCTTATTTTTTTATTAGAACAGTGCTAAACTACTTATCTCAAAAAAAAAAAAAAATATTATTATTAAAACTAGTTTTAAAGACGAATTAAAATAATTAAATTATTTTTAGACGCGATCTCTTAAACAGACCCATCTAGCGGCAACTAAGGTACTAGTTATCGGTTTCATAGTTATTGAATGGTTTGTTGCGTATTCAGAAACGCAGTGACAGCTAAACGGCGTTTACCTTATGCATAACTATATTGAATCAATAGCTACCGAGAACTTATCTGGGGACTTCAGAAACCGGGCATAAGTGAGTAAGACACTACAAAATCGGACAAAGAAACTACATTCCTACCAAGAATCAAATAAGTTTGTTTTACAGACAAAATTCCTTAAAACCTCTGCATTGTTTCTAAGAACTAAAAAGTAAGCTAACGGCAAATTTCCAGCAATAATATGAAAAACTTAACAATTTTTCAACTCGAAAACCGGCATCGACAAACACCCATATGAAGTAAAGCACATCTCTTCTCTATTATTAGAGCAGTTCTTGGTACTAGTTCTGTGGGAGCTTACGAGAGCTTCGTAAACATGTGAACTTCAAAGTCGGCCGTCAAATCTACTGGAGGTATGCAGTAAATAATTTGAAATTGAGAGAAATTTGAGTAGATTAATTATGGAGGAGAATCAATTAAAATTGTGACGTCATTTGCTTAAGGTTAAAAAAGTAGTACCTACTGCTAAAAAAAATCCCTTTTTTTCTTTGCATCTGTTTTATGTTGTAGAAAAAGTCTAACAAGCTAAGACAATATTTTCTTTATCCATTCTGAATCATACAAGAACTCCATTGTGTCATTAATTCCATCCATTGTATCTTCGCATTAAATCCAACAGCAACACACATCTACATTCCACTTACAAGTTCCACAATGTGCAGTCCCTCTTACGCGGAGAGGATCATAAAACAAAACACCCTGTATTCTCGGAACGTTCGTTCTGCGAAAAATGCGAAAAACCTACAAAAAAATACAGTTCCGCTTTTAAATCCCCCTGTATACTCGAATCCCTGCGGACTGCATAGATCAATAGTACAGTCGCGCTCACAATTCAAAAGGAATTCTGTTTCTTGTGTAATAGGGGTTATTTTTGATTAGTGAGTGAGTAATTTAGTGAGTAAAACTGGATCGTCAATTAGTGTGTCTGTTTAAGAGCGAGCCACTCTTGTTATAGCGAGAGACACGTGTCGCAGTGCAATTTGTTGAGATAATATTATAATAATGATCATAGAAATGTGCTGCCAAACAATTGTGGGAATGTCTGAATGCGTTTTGGTTTGAATAGTAATGGGTGAGTATTTAAAAGATGTCGGCTTGCATAACGACGCAAACTTGCAAACGCACTTACGCACCTATTAAAGATCTGTAATTCATTGATAAGTTTGAAATAGCAATATGTACGGTTAAATGTCAAGGGGATATTGAGGTTATTTCCGTTATCCCACTAAGTTGCAGTAGGGACACGAACTCACACTTAGTTCGGGCTTTTCCTTGGTTGGTGGTTGGTATTCCTTTAACCAAGCAAGTAGTAACAAAGTAACACAGCAAAGTAACTTTTAAAAAGTAAAGCAAAGTAGCTTTTTAGGATAACTAGCAGATTAGAGGTCATCCTCTAAACTGCTAGTTATCCTTAAAAGCTACTTTTCGTTTACACGGAAACTTCAATAAAATATCCCAGTAGCTATTCGACGAAACCTATGTCGTCTTAATTAAATGAATCAGCTAAAAAAATACACAATTTTGTGGGCAAGAGCTCCCGTGACCCGCTTGAGCTCCAAGAAATCGGATCCCCAATTTTTTCCTCGTCTTTTTTGGTTCTTTTTGCGTTGCCATCTCGTTAACGACGACATTAGGGGATAATAGACTTCCTATGCGACACGTGGGGATAGTCGTTACTCTGATGAAGACCCCGGAGTGAATTAATTATCTTTTTGGACCTTTTTAAGTAATAAATTGGTGTCCATTGGCATGATTAATTATCGTTAAGTTGATTTTAAGGACAACCATTTTTGTGTAGGTATTTTTTTTTTTTTTTGAGAATGTCATACATGTTTTTATCACGATATGCTACTTTATGAGTAAATTAAAAATAGTATTTAATAATAATGGCACTTAAAAATAACTGGCAAAGTATGGGTGTAGGTACTGCAGGAACACCTCTGCCTAACCCTTCGGGTATTACAAGCGTGATGTTTTGTTGTGTGTAGGTAGTTATTACAAGCAGAAACAAAAGCAAAAAAATATTTTCGATTATCCATCCTTCGAAAATTACTTATTTCACAGATTCGTATAAAAAAAAAACAAGTATGACTTTTCAGATTGCCTATTTAGAAACTATTCATCACAAAATTTCATCAAAACTGTCCCATCCGAAATGACGTCGCTCGAGCCGGGCCAGCCGTCACCGAGCATAGTTTTAATTACTGGCACCATGTGTGACGGCTCACGTCGCGGGGGCCCTCCATCCATCTGCCCTGCCACCTTGGTGATAGTATAATTATCTAAGAACGTTTAATGTAATGGTGTGAGCGATGGGCGAAGACATATTGAGCTTCGGTCATGGCTTATGTGTTGTAATTAAGAAATTAATGTCGTGTACCAAATTAATTGCGGTTAATTTTCAATTTAAACTTTAAGAATAGTGTAAGATTGAACGATTTTTACTCACAAATGATTATAAATGGAAAATAATTTTATGTCGCTACACAAAAAAACTACAAGACACTGTCGCTCTAGCAAATCAAAGCTTAAACACAAGACGAAAAATTATGATTTATAAAAATCTTTGCATGTCAAAAGAAAAGTTATTTAAGTTTTCACCGACACTCAACCCAACTCAACCCGCTCTCGCTTCTTAACTTAACCCACACGTCGAACAACGCGACAACGTGTGGGTTACATTCGAAAACGTTTAAATTCAGAGATTTCGTGGAACGCCTGACAGAGGCTGCATTAAGTGATTTGTACAATAATAATTTTGTATTACTTAACGAAACACTTTTGTGCGTAGCTGTACTTTTATTGTGGCTGACTGAAATGTTCGTAAATAAAGTAATGATACTTTGAGTACTGCTTTGGTGAAACTCAAGCAAAAAACAATTATGAAGAAAGGGATTGTTCAATGCCATGTTGTCATACTTTGTGGCCTTACATAGCTTCGATTAGCATAATCAGCCTATAATGTTCCCACTGCTGGGACTCTGGCCTCCTCTCTGTGAGAGGGAGCTGGCCGTAATCTAACACGTGGGCCCAGTGCGGTCTGGTAGATGTGACATGTCTTCGAATTTTTGGTTTTAGGACATGCCGGTTTTCTCACGATGTTTTATTTGCACTGGTGCACTGGTGGTGGTAGTGGGAGCACTGGTGAAATTATTTACTCAAAGTAATGTATCCATACCAATGGGTCACCACTGCTCCAACGTTTTGGGAAAATATTTTACATGAAATAATTAGATTGACGTAAATCAATCTAATTATTTCATGTAAAATATTTTCGTTGTTTATTTTATTATTTCAGATCTGGAACTAGGATTTGAACTGGAACACAATATGTAACCTGTCAGGGACATATACATCGAAAAAAGGAGCACCTCTTTTTAACCGACTGAAACCGAAATCCAAAAGGGGGATAAAGTTTGAAGCCTACTAAACTATTAACTAGAACTAACCTGTGTTTCAGTAACGTTCAGCAACTTGGCCATATCAGCCCGTTCCCCTGAAGAAAGGTACTTCTTCACTTCAAACAACTTCTCCAGCTCGAATATCTGTCTCCCCGTGAAGGTAGTCCTGGCCTTCTTCCGTCTGCCGACTCCTGGTTCCTCTCCTTCCTCGCTGGTGAGGGACCCTTCTCCTCCTAGAGGAGAGCGGACGTCTTCTGTTGACTTCTTTCGTTTTATCAACTTGGATGGATCTGGAATTAGAGATGATTGATTGAGTGGACTGAAAGAGGTCTGATGAAGGATTCGATGACAGTATACAAAGTTGGCATCACAATTAGAAATGTGGAAAGGTACGGCATATTATATTGTCCAAGCGCTAGGGTAAGCACCCCAGCAGGGTAATTACATAACACACTAACAGTAGAAAGTCCTTAATTTTGACAGTTCAACAACATTCTTTGCGTTATTTACGTTGTTGAGCAGACGAATTTTCCGAACATATGTAGCAATGGATTAGGAACTTCCTTCAAAATGATTCAGGTTGTTATTGACAGTGTGTTACGTAATTTGCATGGTGGAACTTGGACATGAAAATATTTTTTTTAAATAAAAGTACAGATAAAAATGTAGACATTTTACATAGGGTGGAACAATGGATGGAATGGTCAGTGAATACCAGTTGCTTCTTTTAAAATGTTACGAGTACTGTTTTAAGGATAAAAAAAAACCCTTAAAAGTTATGTAGTCGTGGTCCTGCATTAATTGGGTACCCAACTCACGAACTCCGAAAAAAATGGGGTGGGGTGACCAATTATTAGATCCGTCCACACAAACAGATGTGCTCAAAAACAGTAGCCATTTTTAAACGACAAAAAATGCTTCACGTGTGTAACAACACAAGAAAAAGATTCCTACAACTTTGAATTTCACTCTCACTCTAAAATAATCGCGTAACATCAACGATCTATTAACGCGCCGCCTGCGCGCGCGCATCTCTCGACCTCAACTCGGCCAATAAAAGAGCCCATTACGGCTTCAATTAGGTACCTACTGTAAATCAAAGGGGACATCCATTAATTGCTCCGTGTAAAGCTGCCAGACGCTAACATTAGCGTTTAGGAACACCGATTTATAAGGCTATTGCTGTGAGCGGGGAGAGGGTCTGATATTTGGTTTCTTAATGTTTGTTAAGCTGTTATTGAGGTTTAATTTGGTGTTATACCCAGAATACTGGGCTTCACTACAATCTAGGGACAACATCAAGAGAAAGGGCAGCAGTGATCATCACTCCGTCTGCCGCTTGATCATAATGGCCACTTACAAAGCGGCCTGCGGCAGAAGATATCCTCAGTTATAGGAAATCAGCACAAACGAAAAAGGAAATTCAACCGTACCTATCCCTCGCAAAAGAGGAAAACATACCACGAGTTAATTGTAGATTCATAGATTCAGGGCATGTTTCACATAAGTGTCGGGATAAACACTATCCACCGGATATAAAATGGAAAACATTTGTATGAAATTATCTGCCGGAAATGAAAGTTAACCGGCCTGCTGAACAGGTCGTCTGCCAATATTTGAATGTTTCCATGTTTTATGTCAACTTTATAATAATTTGTTCTAAGAGTGATCCGTCATAGATCGCAGATCGCGGGGGCGATGCCACGTCTTGTCCAAATCAGGCGAGTATTTTAATTGCCGCGGAGCCCGCGGACGACTCGAGGGTGAATCGATTGTGGCTGCTTAGTCAACTCAAATGGCAAAATACTTGATGATTCTTGCTTTTTTTATAACGACATTATGTAGACAGAGTTAAGATTTGTACAATTAGAATAGAATAGAATACTCTTTATTATGTACACCATATATGGCCCAGTGGTAATGGACCCGACTTACGAGTTGTAGGTCGTGAGTTCGAACCCAGGCAGGCACTTTACTTTGTGTAAATTATTTCATCACCACTGCTCTCAAAGCGGTGAAGGAAAACATCGTGAGAAAACCGGCATGTCCTAGAACCACAAATTCGAAGACATGTGACATCCACCAACCCGCACTGGGCCCGCGTGGTGGATTATGGCCCACTCCCTCTCACAGAGAGGAGGCCTGTGTCCCAGCAGTGGAAACAATATAGGCTGATTGTGATGTACACCATATACATTACAAACAAATATATAGAGATTTTACAAAGGCTGACACAATGGGCGGGTTTATCGCTAAAAGCTTAATACTGACATAAGATATTAGATTAATATTGGCTTTACTAGTTGGTAGAGTAACAGTTATTACATAGAATCGACAAATTATTGTCCCGTTTCGAAAATCGACAAGAAAGTAACTTTATCAGCCTGTTTCCATTCTATTTCTTATACGATTGTATTTGTTTGAAGGTAATTAAAAACCACTAATTCCACGTCAAATTTAATTATAATACTTACTTTGCGAAAGGGAAAAGGCAAAATCGCAGATTCGAATAATAAGTAAAATAAACAACTGGAAAGTTCTGTTTTTCTTTTCACTACAAAACAATTTCATACTTTACGACCTAACAAGTGCTGTCCACATACTTAGACACATTAGATACCGAAAATAACTTACAAATTGCGTCTTAAAATAGTCACAAAGTATCGTTTATAACTGTCCCGGACATCGCCGGGTATCGAGTGAAATATCGAATGTTTACAATGTTGGTACCGTTAATTCAGCAATTTATATCGAGACGTCGCTTATTCTCGGTACTGGCACGGAATATATACATACAGAAGGTCAACTCCATACAACGAGCATAAACACCCGTACACATATACACGCTTCACCTACAACGAGTGCATTGTAGGTGCACTCGCGACTGGCATTCGTTTGACATAGTTTGATATCGCCTTAGGTATGCAACATACGAGTCCAAACGGTGAAGGAAAACATCGTGAGGAAATCGGCATGTCCTTGAACCAAAAATTCGAAGACATGTCACATCCACTGATCTACCAACCCACACTGGCCCACTCTCTCTCACAGAGAAGAGGCCCGTGTCACAGCAGTGGGAACGTTAAAGGCTGATTATGTGCTTACGCGTCTATTTGTGCGTTTTCGCTTATTTTATTGACCCTTCTGTACCTATCTATTCCGTGGTGTTGGTACTGGTCGGGGAGAAGGGATACAGTATCAATGCTCTTTGTTTTGAAATGTCATATTTTAGAAGATTATGTGGGCGGAGAGCCTCGTGTAGCAAATAATATTTGTGTGTGAGTCATGTTTCGGTTTTGGCAAGTTTTCGCAGTATGAAATGGAATGACAATTTGTTGAATAGAGATGTTTTCATCGTTTAAATTGAAACAGCTTGTACTTTCTCAAACGAGAGGAGAGGTTTATTCACGATCTGACCTACTTGCGACATATAGGTATTGAACAAATATGAAAGAGGCAATGAAAGAGACGTAATTTAAGGAACTAATGAATATGACCTGAACTTGAAACTGGACACCATATAAGTTAGTTAACCAAGTTATTATGTACTTCACTTTACCATATTTTTTTTGCAAAAGCAAACTGCGTCCTTTCTTCTTCTTTTCGGAAACCTTAAGCCTAGGTGCTGTAAGTTTCAGTTAAGAAGTTTGTCGGATTGGGAGTACTTAACTATCCATCACAAACAAAATATTCGATACGGGAGTATCTAACCTACACTATCTAATATCAACACATATTATTATCTTCAAAAATAACTTCGCAGTATATTCAGCATGTAATAATGTAGCGCTGAACATTCTGATATAGAATTTAAACTGAAATCTGAAACATATTTCAGTCGCGTTAGTATCGCTCTATAATAATGTGGGTGAAATATTATGAGCTATAAATTTAGCGTTTAAAGGCATATTAAATGGTGTTCCATGATCGTTGTAGTTAACTGGTTGGGGGAACTGGGAATATGATTTAGTTTTAAATGATTCGTTTCTTGTGTCGTGCTGACAAACTAACTTCATCTTTACAAATAAATAAAATTGAACTATCTCTTTGTAATGTCAAAATAACAGTTTTTTACTAAATGCATATGAAAGTATGTACATATATGCGCCACTTATACCAAAAAACATTTTTTTTTTTTTGTCTTTCTGTCTGTTTTTTTCCGGCTTATCTCCGAAACGGCTGCACCGATTTTGACGGAACTTTCTCTGGCAGATAGCTGATGTTATAAGGAGTAACTTACTGACTAACCTACTACTTTTATTTTAGAAAAAGAATTAGGGTTCGGGGCAAAACAAAGAAACTCATGAAATCCAATTTGTTTTCCGTCTTGCACGCTTGCAAACTAGCTATCTAGCTAGTTTGGCATATAACTGGAACAACTGCTTGTTCTCTATTAAATACTTTAAGTAAGTAGAGTATAAAGCACATTAGCTTTCGAATGTACAGACGCCAGCACATCAGGCTACTACAATCTGTCAAATTTATTTAATAGATTTTCAACTTTATCGCTGTAACATTCAAGATCAAGGTTGATTGGAAAAATTTGACAGTTTCGGGTAGCTTAACCTGCTGGCGTCTGTACAACGTTACTAACTCTCCAACACAACGGAGGATCTCGTAACAGACATAAATTAAAATTTTATTTGTTTCAAATTGGCGTTATTTCAAGTTAAACAAGTATCAACTTTATTTTAAAGGTTATTAAGTTGATTTCAGAGTGACTAGCACTATTGAAACGTTATAAAAATTTTGAAATTGTAGCGTAAACTGAACTTTATTGTGTGGGAATTAAAGTTATTTTTCCATAAACTCATATTTGTTTACATTTTTGTGCGAAAATGTCGCGATTCAAAGGTAGTTTATTTGTTACGAAATCCTCCCTTGCGGCATTTTCCAGAGCTTTAGTTACCTATAACTCCAAAACGAACTTTTTCTTCGCCATATATTTATTAAGTTACACGAACAGTTTCGGAAATTTCGAAACGGCTGGTTGACACTTTCCGTGACCCAAGGCCTGGCTTTTACCTTGGCCAGAGGCTGAGAATTGCCATACAACGTGGTAACGCCGCCAGTCTCTTGGGCACATTATCACTCGACAGCGATGTGGATGAATTTTTCGACGTTATATTTTGGTTTGTGAAAAGTTTTTGTTAAGATATAATTTTGTTATTTTTATTAATTAACAAGGTTAATAAGTTGTTATATACAGCTTCTGTGTATAATATAACTCAAGTAACAATAGCTTCGGACTTACACAGTCGCCAATTACAGGTCTCCCAGCAATCTCCGAAAAAGGTACGGATAATAATAAAAAAATTAAATGCTCTAGAATTTAGAAATGATGGCAAAATACTTCACTATACAAGCGCAAGTTTCAAAATGACATCATTGCTCCAAATTACAAAACTATGATTATTCTTAGACAAACTCACTTCTTTATCCTCGCCACATTAATTACAATATAAAACAATTATCTACATCAGAAATGATTGATACATTGATAATCTTCTAACGATTAACGCAAGTGAAGTCGGGAGCAAAAAACTTACGTAACAAGTAATGTAATATAACATTAATGTGATTAATGTCGCTGTTCGAGATAGGAACCTCCCGCTTTATCTAATGAATGAGCGATTAGAGGCGATGGATGGATGAAAAGTATACTTAAGTAATGTCCTCCGACCATATTTCGGACGTGGCGGCCAATCTCAAGAGCATGGCAAGTAGACAAGTGTGTGCGGACACAGGTGCACTCCCTCTTCCCTCTCATAGTGCGATGCATAGAAATGTAAAAAACAAATACAAACCTCTTTTCTATATCTATGGTTCGATGGGACGGCAATCAGATAGAACCGGAAAGAGATCAGGCGCAGGACCAACGGCTTAATCGTGCTTTTCGAGGCGCGGGGGTATCATACCATACCGCCAACTTCCAAATTCCGGACTGTTACTAAGTAGTTCCTAATGGCACCCCAATAACACTTTGCCCGGCCCGGGAATCGAACCCAGGATCCCGCGCTCAGCAGTCGCGCTTGCAACCACGAGACCAACTTTTTAGAGGTATGAGGAACAGGGTGTAAGGGTGTTGTAGATATCGCTACAACTTCACCAGGGATGATGAATAATCCATAACAGCATGTTTTTTCATCACACCCCCAGCCAAGGTCGCTCCTTTTACCGGATTTATAATCACAAACAGATAATCTGATTAAAATAATGACTACGTATAAATAGCAGTTGTGCAACAGTTTGCCACCTACAAATGTCATTACGTGAGAAAGTTCGTCAGAGCGTCGTATGCGCACCTCTTACTAAGATAAGGTTGTGACCATGTTGTGGCTATAGTGTGATCAATTAGCAATTTGCGTTTTTATCCTCGTTTTAGTTGTGAGAAAAAACGTAATTTCTTAAATCAAAAGTGGCCAAAACTAAGTAGTTTTTCGCAAATCTTGGGCTGGATATTCCGACAGCCAGTAGACAGTATAGGTAAGGTGACAATTTGGGATCAAGCGGATTTTGCCGAATATTAATCCGGTATCTGGGCTGAGTTGGAAGGAGTGAGATCATGCATGAGGCAAGCTACAGCGAGTGTACGAGGAGTACTCCAACGATTAGACACAATTCGTTGCGACCTCGACCACTCCGCCAGGAGCAAAGCTAAGCGTAGTAAAAGATCTGAAGGCCAATTCTCGTAATGTAAAACGCTCAAAATCTAGTCGCAGTCTCATCTCAGCGACAAACAAATTTCAAAAACTTGTCAAAATGTAGGGAAATTAGAGGTATTTTTGACAGATTGAGACTGAGATCAGACTGTGAACATTCTTAAACTTACGAGAATTGCCCCTCAGATCTTATAAAGCTTGGGCATCAAAATAAATCCCAAACGTACAAGTATATATCCGCTTTCCGCTGCGCTCATCACTAACCCCGCCCAACAATAAGACCGCTGACACACCACTGAGTCACAGCACGTCATATCGGTTACAAGACTACCGGGAACTGCATTACGTTAGCTAGTACATGTGTAACAGTGCTAACTGCTAATTGTTATAAGTGGACCGAGTTGATAATTGATTTCCGAATGAATTCTTGCGACGTGATTGGATTAGGAAGATTTATTAATTAAAGACTAGCAGTTGGTTTTGCGAAACAAACCCAATTTTGTGTCGATTTATAGGACATTAGTTCTTCTGAATGTTTCTGCAGATTACCGGGTGCTATTGTGTCACCCAGTAACTGGGTTGTGGTGGTCAGATAGGCAATGCTGTAAAATACTGGCATACAGTTAGACTGGAAGCCACATAATTGGGAAAAGGTTAAGCAGATAATAAAAACTTCTTTAAATTGTATTATTTTTAAACAATATGAAATGTGAAATTTCTTACTCCCCCGACCCACGCCGTCGCCGCGTCGCATCGCATCGCCTGCCCTCGCTATTACTTTGTTTTCGCTTAGCGTACTTTCTGACGGGGTCCTAGCATTAAATAGCCTTCCTCAAGAAAGGGCTCTCAAATGCAAAAATATTTTTTCAAATCCGACCGTAGTTCCAGAAATTAGCGCGTTCAAACAAACAAATTCTTCAGTTTGATTACTGGTATAGATAGACATGATTCCACTTGTAAATTAGCGGAGGATGCCCCAAGGCTTTGATTGTAACGCTAGGCGTAACACCATTATGCACCAACAAGCCTTTCCCAACTAAGGCCTACCCAGATTGCACACTCGTAAGCGATAGTTAACTGTCCAATAAAACTTAAAAGGTCTTCATGATAATGTTAATGATCAGCTTCTCCACCCCACTGCTGGATACAGGCCTCTCCTGAACGATGCCATTCACTTCAAGCTCACCAGCGGCATATGTGATTACCACGTATTGACACAAATGTTAATTGGACAAGTCTGAATGAAGTGGTCTGACATCTGACTCAAGCGTCCGTTACTTATGACTTTACTACAGGCGGCCATCATTACTCATCCAGTATTGCATTCCGATATACCGTGATATAATGTATCGTGACAGTTCAGAAATTGTCGGAAGGATTGCAACTATGGATTGCAATTATAAAAGTGCACAGCTCTAATAGAGTGCTCAGGCGACTGTGGACCGTGCGATTAACAGATTTTTAACCTAAATTCAATTTAAAAGAGTCCACTTTCCAGTAGAGGACTTGCACTAGTTACTTAGCAATAATTCACAGCACAGCATAGCACAGCATTTTGCTGAGCGATGGCTGTTTTGAGTAGATGTGACGCATGTATTTCTTTTTTGTTTTAGTTTTTTCTTGGCGTCATGTTTTACTGCAAACAAACGTAATTACCATTCTTTAGAAATTAAACTAAAATAGGGCTAGATTTATTTCAGCCCAGCTTAATTCCTGTAACTAATCATCATAGCGGCAAGGGTCAATGTGTTCCATTTTATTGAGTCCTATAGAGTATTGAAACAGCTGACAGGAATGGATAAGTCACACAGCTCCGGAAAACCTCAAAATCCTGTTTAACAGAGTCACAACAGCCGAAAACCACGTGAAAAAAGACATCTTGCGTAACTCTCAATAAAACTGTTTCAAAAGCAAATAAAGCACCGCTGTCGTAAACATGGCGAAAGAACCGCGTCATAAAACATGTCTGTCCGTCTGTCAGTCAGACGGGAAAGCGTAAATCTGTGTTATTGAGGCGCAGGATGCGAGACACCTGGGAATTAATGGATGGGTTTGTGAAATTAGGTGAAACGTGATTGACTTTCTTATAACGTTAATGAGAAGACGAGAGTTTATATTTGAAGGATTGAGGAACTATACACAATGATTAAAGAGAAAACTATGAGAGGATTATTAGTAGCTTGATACAGATGTGCGAGAGAGCAGTGGTGGCCCAGTGGAAACAACCCCGACTTACGAGCTCTAGGTCGCGGGTTCGAACCCAGACAGGCGTTTTACTTCGTGTAATTTATTTCATCACCATTACTCACAAAAACGGTGAAGGGAAACCGGCATATCTTAGGACCAAAAATTCGAAGACATGTGACATATACCAACCCGCACTCGACCCGCGTGGTGGATTACGGCCCATTTCCTCTCACAGAGAGGAGGCCTGTGTCCCAGCAGTGGGAACGTTAGGCTGATTATGCTGTTCTGCTGATATAGATGTTATCTGTATTTGCAAAAGTTCTTTACAACAGGGAATCAGCGATGGATTCGCTGCCTGCTTGACCCATGGCGACGAAAAGTAGTCACAACTTCTTGACGTTATTGTCAAAGCAGAAGCTTTGAAAATCTTACAAGTTGAGCTGGAGAGGTCGAAAATATAGCCTAATGGAACTCGCTTATAATAATATAACATTCTGTTGCATCTACCTATGTATGTTAGTTTGTTTTATCTATGCAATTAGGTTTGAAACCGATTTCAATAGTTGTAAATTAAGCTAGACGTCTTGACAACGAATATCCTGTATAAGCTCTTTAGTAAGACAACTAACCTTTGCGCTACAAGAACGGAAATTGAGTCAAAATTCGCTAAATCATGTCATTAAGGTTCAAGCTAACCGTGTCTAGAAACGCACCAACTGCTTGACTTCAATAGCTCAACAGTAGGAGGCTGTAAATCACTCACAGATGTACATCTACAGTACGTGCCTGCAATGATTTACTACGGAGTGTTTGCTTAGGAATAAATTAACTTTTCCGCTTATTTTCATTGATGTTAATATGGAGTTTTTAACGGGAATGTTTCGATATTTCCTCTGTGTCGAACTTTCAAGGAAAGGTTTGGTAGCAGTAAACTTAAGGTAGAAATAAAACATCGCATGGGACTTTTCTACTGAAACAACTGTAACGATGTAGTGAAGTTTATTGCAATGGACATTCCTAATACGTTTAAGTAAAGCCTGCATTGTTTAAATAACCGTAACTTTTCAGGGTATATTTTTTTTATTCGACGGCACGGTTGGCGCTGCTGCGCTGCGTGTCGCGGGTTCGATTCCCGCACGGAACAAATATTTGTATGACCTACATGTATTTGTTCCGAGTCTGGGTGTTTTTCTATCTATAATATGTATGTATTTACAAAAAAAAAAAAAAAAAATTGTATATAAGTAGTTTATCAGCCATCTTGTTACCATAACACAAGCATTAGGTTGCTTAGCTTGGGACAAATGGTGCTGTGTGAAATGTCCAGGGATTTATTATTATTATTATATTATTATTATTATTTATTATGTCAATGTCTTTATAGCGTTTTATAGGAAAAAGTTGGAACTTGGTAACAACAATCTGCAAATGTAAACTTATATAATTATTTAAACGCTTTTATTCATTTTTCATACGAATATAAAACTTTGATACAACATACTTCGATTAAATATTGACATCAGAAACCTCAACAAAGACATATCACCTTCTCAAATCCCACATTCCTCATCTTCAACTAACCACAGGAAACCAGTCAGAATAACCATCCCCCACCACTTAACCTATCCTAGAGGGACAGGCCGATAATAGGCCACTTATAGGCCGGTAATAGGCCATAAATTAACGGTGACTGTAGTAAACTGGAAGTGATCTTTTGAAGTTTGAAGTTAATTTATGGTACAAAGAGTTGTGGTTGTTTATGTCACCCGTGGGATTGATGTTTTTATTGTGATTATGGAGCTGGCAGAATGCCGGGTTTCGGGAGCTGATGGTGGTTTGGATCCTTTGTTTTGTATTTTATGTTATTGGTTGACAAATAGTCTCGGGACCTTGCTGGGAAGTGATCATCGTCGAACCAATGAACCAATGTGTTTGCCAATGCAAAAAGGGAATTTCCTATGCATTGATGACTGTAGTAGATAAATAGTAAATAGGTTTCAATAGTTTCAGTTTGGGCCTGAATAACAGGAACAAGCTTTAGTGACAGAATGGGACATGGTTATAGAAATCTATCACATGAAGATCTCTAATATTTTCTTACGACTTTTGTTAACTTTGATTCTACCAAAACAAATTAAAGCTAGAATAAAAAATTGTCTCTCTAATTTCTGTTTAACTAGGTACTTAAAATAATAAAAAATAAAAAACTAAAAAGCAAATAAGACATAATTAATGAGTGAATAACAAGTGTGAAATTAGATTACAGCATCTCTGCCTTGCCAGTACATCGAGCCGATCACTTCCAGCGAATGTTTGCAATACTATCATAATAATATCGAACACCAATCGCTTCCATTAAGCCCACATAATCGATTAGGCGCCGCACTTGCGAAACAACCGCTACCTAATTTATCGATTCAATTTAACGATCATTTTATATCGATTAACAGTTATTGGATAACGATATTTATTAACATCATTACGGCTCATCACTTAGATGGTGACACAACAATGGAAACTAAACCTTATGTCTTTAGATACTACGTTTAATTTCTATTGGTGTATACATAGATCATAATAATAATAATTATACATATGTTTTCAGACTAGATAGTGCAGTGATCTTTGCAAACATTATTGTCGATTATTAATGTCGGTTATTTGTGTCGGGACGACTTTGTTGAGCGTTTTATTAACTGACGGTTATGTGATGAAATGTTTAGCGTATCATTATAATAGGCTCTGTGATAGGTTAGTGGCCTATTGCGAAAATAAGACTCTATTTATGATGTGTACAGAATGGTGAATGTTAGACACACTTTCTTGGCCATTCATCGTTCAATTTGTATCAGACGGTATGATAATTAGGTAGCCATTTAGATTGGCATTATGTCATTGTCAATGAACATTGATGTGTTCTATAAATCGTTTCATATTACTTATTATGTATCTGTACACAATTATTATTGATGCTGGCTAGGTATAAAAAGATAACTTTAACTACTTTATGATAGTAACCTATTAATATGCAAGGAGTATGTAAGGATCGTAGCAGCTGGCGTTCTGTAGTTTCTGCCTACCCACATGGAAAGAAAGCGTGAGTTTATGTATGTATTCAGTAATAATGGTTTGCAATGTTTTTACTTTTGTTGAAAGGTAGCCTGAGAATGATAAAATTATGAGAAGACAGGGAAGTTACTTGTTAAGCAAATGGACTGCCAACTTAAATTGTCCTTAATATTCAAATCATAACTGTCATTGAAACTTGTATGAACGGGCTATACAATTTACGTAACAATGAATATCCCTGACTGTAAAAATCTGCAATGATAATAGGTACCTACTTATCATTGCAGTTTTTTTTAGCATCCTCTTTCACTCACACGTCTTCTCCAGCCTAAATCCTAATACAATGAAGTTAGAAACTCATCGGACCTCGGAATCGCCTCGCGCCGCAACCATGCAACTTGTACTCAACTTACTTGCTCCAAGTTGTCTAAGTTACAGACAATCCTAAGCACTAGCTATTAGTTCAAGATTGATGGAATCTTCGAATGTTTACAGATTTTAGGCAACACGACATGTATTCTAATATTCTCTACTCATTTAATACCGCCGCCCATTGTATGTTTTGTAGTGTTAATAGTACTTTTTATTATGTATCTTCTGGTGTACAACAAAGTATATATAAATAAATAGTTATGGCTTTCTAAATGCATTTTAGCCGTTGTGACGTAAAAGAATCGAAAAATTATTCGCTGATCGATTCTATCATAACTAATTAGTACATAACGTAACTAGGCAATATAATTTAACTGCATAAACTAAGTGAAAAGGGCAACATGTGGTATTTGGATAAATCATGGAAACCATCATCAAATTAACAAAGATTAGGAAATGCCTAAGATTTTTGAATGTTATAAGATTACAATTAATATTTTATTGTAATTTTTAAGTAGTAAACAACACTCTAGTAGGTAAGAGCAGTGGTGGCCCACTGGTAACGGCTTACGGGGTGTAGGTCGAGGGTTCAAACCCAGGGAGGCACTTTACTTTGTATAATTGCAATACTATAAAAAGCTCATTTTAAGTTAATCGGCGTCTGTGAGTACGGGGCTAAGCTAAGAAAATGATGTTCCTAATTCAAAATAAAGCTTTACCGCGCTTTTCCATGGTTGATTATGAAATGGATTATTAAATCAGTATCAGAGGCACAGGCAGTAAAATATTCGGCCTATATTTAAATAGTTATTAATTTTATTGGCTTCGATTCGATTGGTACACCGTAGGTATTGTGATCTCATTAATTATACACGCTGACTTGTAATTACTAACCACAAAACTGATGTAATAATTATTTAATTATTTTGTAATGATATTTGTTGAAGAGTTTCTTCGTATATATATGTGTCAATGGGGTGCTATTAGTAAGGTATATGTCCAGCAGTAGACTGTCGGTGATGATGATCGATAACTACCTACATTTTTAGGGTAAATGCGTACACACTATCAGTAGCAATAGGTTTAATTTTGACAGTTCAACAACATTCATTGCGTTATTTACGTAGTTGAGCAGACACATTTTTTTAACATATGGACCAATTAACAATATCCTTCAAAATTATTCAGATTGAGATTGATCACTATTCAATATCAAACACACTTGTTACGCAATTAGGGTGCAGCTGATTTTCAACCCACAACCATCCACTTAAAATCGTATAGTCCTACATACTCTACAGACATCTTACTGCCTCCCTACAACCACACTGCAGTCCCTCAACACGGAGACAGACGAATTAAACTAATAACGCGAACGCCGTGATACAGGGTACAGCTGTGAGCTCACCCATGATTTATGTTCCTGCCGACGCCGCACACGTACCAGCGTGAAGATTAAAGCGACCTACCCCCATGGGACGAGGAATGAAGGAAGGTATTAAATTTAATTTAGATGACTGTGCGGGTATTTTTGTACGCAGTTTTGGGTAATTTCGGGGGTAATAATTATGTGAAGGGTAATTTGGGGTGTAATTTTAAATTAATGCAATCGTTTTTATGTCTTTCGTTTTATTCTTAGTTACGCTTATCTGTTGTTGTTGTTGTAGTGTCTTGTTTACTTACATGCTTACGTCAAATAATATTACAACCCTATAAATTCATAGAAACCGTAAACGTTTTTGGCTACTGGGATTCATTTTGACAACTAAAAGCTGGTTATTATTAAATATATGTAAGTATATCAGGTAATCTCATGTCATAGTTTGCATTAGTATTATAAAAACGTTATAGTGTACAGTTACCTGTTACTGTCACCTGCCGGTCGATTCTGTAAAAATCTCACCGTGAAAACTCAAGTGAAGTGAGCTTGATGTGAGTTGTCAGTAGTGTCAATCCCTAACATTAGTTGGAATGACAGCTCACTCCACGCTCACTTCACCTAAGTTTTCACGGTGAGATGGTTACAGAATCGCACTGCTGTTATTGGCAACTGTATAAGCCCATGACTGTTATCTACTGTTATTTGATATTTTGTATACAGAAGCTGTTGGTGTACCTTTATAATAAATAAATAAATAAAAATACAGTTCAAACATTTGAAACTAGAATTTTAAATAATTATATGGCATTACAGCTGAAGTGGGAAAAAATGTTAACTAACTTCTGGAGGGCACTGCATCATATAAGACACAGGCAAACGCCACAGTCACCGTCCAAACTGGTCTTGTATTTTTTTCAGCGCGAGCGCAGTAACTACATATTAGGTGCTTTGCAGCTAATTTTAAAAACCTCTGCAGGCTCTATTTTATAAATTCACAATTTAATTTAAGTTCTATTAACATCAAATACTTATTTTTTTATTAAAGAAAAGTTACTCAGAACTATTTCAAGAAAACTTAATACCAACTCACGCTTAACCAATCTTACAATAACACAAATAACATCAATAAAGTCGTTCACAGGACAACATGAAGTGGTAATGGCCTATCATCGGCTTTGTTCTATTTGCGGGGAGACGCGCCGCAAAACGATGCGCATGCGCTTATTTTGACATGCCTTCATTATCGATGGGCATGTTAGGTGCTGGAGTATGGGAAGCGATGCTGGAGATTTCGAGAGCGATAATTATGGGCGAAAGGGATGAAGGGATATGTAAGCGTGGAAGATGAAAGAAATGCTGAACAGACCCCAAATAAATTGGGTTAAAAGCAGGAGAATGATTGGCACAAAACTGTAGAGTGGTACCTCGGAGTCCAGAATGTTGTACTGCGAGTCATGTTGCACTGACCAAAAATAAATTGGGAGAGCAGGAGAATGATTATGATGTTTAGGCAAAAGAATTGGTACAATTTAAGGATATGCTTAAAATGGGTGACGAAGAATAATTAACATTTAAATTGATTCAAATTGACATTGGGTTCCTATTGAAATAAATTACTCAATCTCTCTCTGTCGTGAACGTTAAATGTCTCGTCGTCGTTTATAGATAGATGCTGAGTTACAGTTACAGTTGCACAAATCCTTAGACACGTAGGTAACTTATATATTTCTTCCGTACGGGAATCGAACCCGTAACCCATTTCATAGCTGTCAATAGAGCCACGAACATTATTTAATTGGAAAGCTGGTATACACACTCAAAACTAAAGTTCATAATATTGCATCTTCAATTAAATCGCATAGCAGTCATACCGCAGTGTGCTACATCCCTTAATACAGTGCAGCATCGAACTGCGCTAGTCTAAACAAGGGGGCGGCGAGTGCTACAAATTGAACTATCGCAGCTCGCGCCAGTTACTGGCACGTCAGGGATGCCACTCGCGGGTTAAAATGATGTATTTATGACACACTGAGGAGTTGGGAGATAAAAGAAGGTTGTAAGTGATACGTCTGAAATTCGAATGCTGGGATCAAGGCTAGAAATGGTCCGTACCATTTCCGCACGAACCCATACTGGGCTAGGATTCTATGCAGGAATTCGGAAGAGTAACTATTTTTCAAAGATGCCCCATTTGAAAATTGAATCCTTTAAGAGCAAAATCAACATAATGTATCATAAAACAGAGACTGTTGGCTTAAAAAGTTAAAAGAGATGTCATGATACATTTTTTTAAATTTCAGTAAGTAGGTACGTCATGAATTCATCATCTTTTTATCAAAGACATATGGCCATTGCTTGGTAGTTTGATTGAATGAGTCATTGGTATTTTAAGGTTTTATTAGACACAAGTTTGTAGAAAATTAGTAAATAATAATTAGAATCAACCGTTCTAATCTTATCCGTCCACATCCCGTGGCTTAACATCGTCATATTAGACATTACGGAGCAACATTAAAAATAAGAAAACGAAACCTGCCGCTCATATCCAGTAATCTGACCACTGACAAATGACAGCCCTAAACCACATATTAACATAGATAAATCGTAGCACCAACAAACTGGCGATTGACGCAATAAAACCGCGTTAGTATTGCCATCATTAATCCATATAAATTTCCTTGCTAAAAATAAGTTGACAACCCTAAGAGACACAGCTGCAACGGCCAATAGCTTATTGCTTGGACGTTCTACGTTTGAATTACATCTTGCAAACTTATTTGCACACTCGGATAAATAACATATCCTCCTTCTCTTTGAATAATAAGGTTTAAATTCGCTTGTGATTTAGTTTTTGGTTAGTAAATAGAGTTGTTAAAGGATTCGTCTCGATTAAAACGATAGAAATGCAACGACAATTCGATATTAGTTATACGGAGCGAGTGCGAGTGCGAGTGCTCCAGGAATGCTAAGAATATATCGGGATGCCGATTGACAAATTGTGATCGTTTGGGATGTACTGCAGTATGTACTTGAGCTTATTGGACGTATTTATGTTGGTAATTACATTGTTGATTGGAAAACAAAGAGCAAGTACTGTAGTCTGTTGATACCCGAGTTCTGATTAAATTCCTTAAACTCGTGGTTTTCTGCTCAACTTCCACTGCATAAACCGAAGTGGTTTTAAAAAAGCTTTAAAGCAATTTACACATGGGATGCCAAGTTCCTATAAAAGTCCAAGCGACGAATGCCCAATTAAAAATATACGAGGAACTGTTAAAACAATCATCATTGTCATTGATTATCTCATTGTCCCAAACAGCACAATTGAAAAAGATAAGATATCTATTACAACAACTGACACCACACACAGTCTCTATAAAGTAACGACACAATAAAGCGCCAAACACTACGATATTAAACGAACTTTTAACGCATCAATTATGGTCCACCATAACCCTTTACATAAAAGTTAAGTGCATCAGTTTGCGAGCATGAACTAAAAAACAAACAAACAGCACTGAGTGATAAAAACACAATACGATGAGTAACGGGTAAGAGCGAGCGCACACTGCGCGCTGTCGAGCTAGGACGTGTGTTTTGTTGTAATTCGTTTCAAATTTGTTCCTTGTACATGATTACGTAGGATTGCCTATCAATTTCGATTGCCTGAAATATATACTGTATTTCCAAAAAAGTAAGGTTCCGTTTTGTAAAAACACTGCATTGTCAATTAGTACAGGGTGTTGTTATAACAAAAGTCACGTTTATATCGTTACAATCCCCAAAGAACGCGAGTTAGAGGGATGCATAACACCGGGTTTTACCATATTTACAGTTGATTTAATTAAGTTTCAGTCAATTTTGAATAAAAAATATCTTGTTTTAGTTTTTTTCTCTCTACGGCTCATACACATGTGAAAATTTCAAGGAAATCTGACACCTTTTAATGATTTTATGGCCAATTTCCCAAAACAACAGAAAATTTCTGGTGATACTTGTTGACAGGCCTACACTGTCCTTCTATACCTATTAACAGTGTAATTGGAAAACATTGTAAAAACTGGTAAAAACCACTTATTTTTAAAAGAGTAACCGTGGAGTTTCTTACCGGCTCTTCTCCATAGGAAACTACCATTGGAACCGTGCACCTAGCTTCTGACGTTTCATACGTGCCCATGTAGGTTTATGTGACATAAAATATATATTGTATTTGAATTTTCTGATAATGCGTGTTTATTAATTAGATGCCGTAAGCGAGTGAGTGTAGTGGCGGCGCACGGCCGCGAGACTCTCGACTTGCGTCACAAACTGCGCACAGAACAATATTACTCCGATTTTGTAATTCGTAGAAATTGTTTAAATTGCAATAGATTGGTAAATGGTCCGTTTAACACGTATTGCAATTATATTAATTAATATTTATTGCTGTTTAATGCATTACTTGAGAGGCGATAAAATATTGTTACATAAGTAGGCTGGGTTGTGAAAAGAAGATTATATTATTATTGTAATACTTAAATAAACATTTACAATTTTAAGGTAGGTAGGTATGTAAATTCCGTATGGCTTTATTACACACTTTTTGGAAGAGATAAGCTTTCCAACGTAAAAATTAATATGACACACACAACCCTCCCTTCGCAAACCAAAACCGGGATTATATTAAATAAACATACAGCCGTACTGCGCTAATAAATGCTCACATTCGCGGAACCTATCAACAAATTTAATTACACACATTCATGAATGAGGCCGCGACACATTCCACTCATACAAACATACTTCAAATATTTGACAATCCAACTATGTAGCTTCCACATTTAGAATTACTTTAACACCGATTTTCTGGCAAACTGAACATCATCTGACAAAGTCCTCAGCAGGACACAGAGCTGTGTCAATAACCAGGAAGAACAATTGAAGTATAAACTTTTCATAAAAACTCTAACAAAACGATTGTGCAATAAAAATCAGCAATGTGCGCTAACCCTTACAAAAACAATGCGCCCATCTGTGTCCATTGGCGTGTACTAAAAATTATTACCCTACCCAAAACGAGAGCACATTCTAAAGAGCAAGCCTGACTAATTGACTGTGATTTACAACTCGGCCGGGTTATATAACCTCGTGAACTTCGGAGAATCTTATGTGTTTATTTGGCAGCGTGTGTGGTATCCTAATGGATAACTTTAGTGACCGCTTACAGAGAAGTTTAGGCGTTACTTAGTTCAAAGAGAATGAGTATGGTAATTGGTTGGGAGTTATTGGGTCAGGATGGCTTACTATATATGTAGGATATACTTAATTGGCTTAATAGTTGAACAATGATTGACTGGACAAAGTAAGCGGTGAGGAGTTGATTAAGAAAGTGAATTGAGTAGCTTGCATAGCGTGAGATCAGCACCCTCATTGCGTAACACACCTTCAATCACAATCTAAATAATTTTGAAGGATATATTGCTAATCCTTTGCTTCATATGTTCGAAAAATTTGTCTGCTCAGCAACGTAAATAACGCAATGAATGTTATTGAACTGTCAAAATGAAACACATTTCTACTGTTAGTGTATTACGCAATTACCCCGCAGATATTAGTTTCACTGATAGATCAATTAAAAAGTAAACCGGAAATTGTTAAAGTTAAACTAAGCCATGAATAAAAAATAATAAGCATAATTCATGTTAATAGAGACACTAAACAAAATTAACGACATAAAAATAAGGTTGTCAGAAGGACACGTTCACAATGAGTCAACAGTTTTATTAGTTTCAATTCAATTAGACCGTGAATTTAAATGCCGTCGGTGGCACCCCTAAAGCCCCTAATTCAAACATTACAGCCGTGTATTCAAATTGCGTTTTCATTGCATTTAATTGGAGGGGCTGAAAGCAACGTGACAGTAAAAAATAAAGTAACGTTTATAAAGTTGACTCCGAAATATATTCATAACATGGAAACAATAAAGGGATTTGGCGACCGATATTTCGAAACGAAACAACTCCGAGAATATTAAATCGAGCAGTGGAACTGAATTTAGAAAGACAACATTCGAATGGAGACCCAATTCAACGAAATAGAACCAATTTTATAGCGTAGTACTACGAAATTAGGACTATAAATAGAAAAGAACTCACCTTTCCCGATTCTTTCATCTTCCGCCCACGCCGGCGAATCCTTAGACTTTGGCACAGACAGGTTCAGAGGCTGCTCCTCACATTTATAATAAAGCACTTTATCAAACTCACTGTCACTAGTTCTTACACTTTTCTGCAGCAACTGTTCTTGCAATTTATTCTTATGAACACTTATTAAGTTTCTATCACTTTCCGAGACCTGCACACTCTTCTCTTGGTAACCGAAAGGTTTTTTCACATCGAAGTTTATTTTCACATTCATTAGTTGACTCACTGTTGACTTTTTAGTTTCGCTACTTTTATCTATATTTGAAAGGCCTAAAATATAATCTATGGTGTGCGGTGTAGGTTTTTTCGGTGGTTTCCCGTAGACATGAGGATGCCATGATGGTTCCGACACTTCTGTTTTTCTCTTCTCTTCCGTGGCTTTAATTTCTTCATCTCTACTTTCGAAGCTATCTATATTAACATCTGAAGCGTCTCTAGACTCATCTATAACTAAATCTTCTTTATCATCTTCTTTGTCATCTTCTACATTTATCTTTTCGTTTGGACTTAACCTGTCGTCCGCACATTGGTAGAAATTAGTATCGCTGGTAAAATTCTGCACATCTATGAGGGTGTTGTCTTCCTGGTGTGGTGTGTATGAAGATACTACAGTTTGCATTTCTTGTTCTTTATTGTCGTCACTCATGTGTTAAGCTTTCAATATGTACGGAAATAATACATGTTTGTTTTTATGTTTGATTAGTGTGTTGATGCTGGTGTGGGCGTCGTGTCGTTTGATGTTCGCTTTGATGTCGGCGTGATGTTGTCGCTCGCTTCCTGCAACAAACATACAGTTGGTATTATTGAGAGTTTGATTGTAATGAATTTAGCGGGAGTTTAAGTGGATGATGTATTTGTATTTTTATCTTGTGATGATTGAATGAGTTTATATCTGGCGAAGCTGAAACAAATTTTGTTTTTAGTCGGTAAGTATTTAATATTTTGCAGTGACACGTTATTTTATAATAACTTGTTTGGAATTATGAATAATGTTTGCTACTATTAGATGAGTAGCCATATGTCTGCCTTCCAGTTTCCAACAACTCGATGCATCTACTAAACACCTTAGTACAGAATAACCAAATAGCTGCAATGGAACATTTTCCAGCTCTACACCATTACAGAACACTCCATGTCTGATCCCATTCAGCTCCCAAAACTCTACTAGGCACGAGTACATCAACAGTAGCCACAAAATGAATTAAACGATACACTAACAGCCCAATAAACGGTTCGTGCTCTATCTGGCGCGGCCGGCTCCCCTCGCCCCCACTGCCCCCCGCCCGCCGCCCGGGGGTCCTCCCGCACCCCACACGCACACCGAAACACGGGATCAACTGATCGGTAAGCGCTGATTGATTTTTATTGGAATCACATATCAGGGTTGTCGCGAATTATTTGTTTTGTTTGTGTTATTTGTACACAACGACAAAAAAAAAACCAATGAAATAAGAAAACGTAAACTAATGTTTATGTTTTCTTATTTAATTTGTTTATCAATTTGATACATTTGTGTTTTACTGGTACAATTTATTGCGATGTTTAGTATTTATATACCTTTTAGGAATACAAATAAAGATAGAAGATGAAAGTAAGAAATGCTGTAAGTACCAACAACATTACGTCGCTCCTTGCAAACGATTGGATCAAGGTAATTAGAAATGCGCTAAACTATCTTTTTTTTTTCTGTGCCGCAGTAAATTAACTTGTACTAATTTATTTATTTTTTTAATTTGACCATTCCAAGTAATCAGTCACTTAGGGCAATCAGTATCACAATTAGATCGAGGCGAAAGATATCATCAAACGGATAATTAATAATGTACTAATCTTGTTTATTTATGACCTAAAAGTTTATTAATTAAACCAGCACACTAGTTATCTATGATTCAACTCAATTAGTCTAAAGTTAAATATCGGTATCGGATACAACACAATTAAAAACTTTGAAGATAAGTATATTTCTCCAAAATCAATTTGATAGGCGCAATAATGGCGCAATCACATTTCATGAGAGAAGAGAATAAGAGGGAAGAGAAAACAGATAGAGAATATTCTATTCTATTGAAGTTTATTCAAAATACAATACCCAACATTGAAACAAAAGTAAAACCGTTTATTTAATCTGTATAAAACCCAAGCGACAACATTCAACAGTTATCAATTATTTGTCTACAAAAAGTAAAAATAAAAACAATCCAACATGGTCCGTAGCCGCCGCGGCAGCCCTGCGAGGTGAAACTGAAACAAAGCGGCGAATGGAAACATGACGACACGACACAACGATACAAAGCGATTCGCAACGTTTTGCTACGATTCCCAACGATTCAATGCGATTCGCCACCACCCCGAATATTCGCGGCCGTTGCTGCTTGTGCATTATTTTTGTGGATTATTTTTACGGATGACGATTTTATTCGAATGAGAATTTACGAAACAAAGAAACTTGTACTTACTACTTACAATGTTTTAAATTGTAGATATCTGCTAACATGGAATAGTCTATGGTTTCTCATTGGCATCATTAACTAAGAAGCCTTCAGGGCTTGAAGGCTTTTTAATGGTTTTTTTAATTACGGTATTAAACAGGTTAAGATGATAGCTGGGACAGACTGGATGCGGAAGGCGGAGGACAGGGTGACTGAGAGAAGTCTATGTGCAGCCGTGCTATTCTGTAAACATCTCACCGTGAAAACTTAGGTGAAGTGAGCTGTAGTATCAATCTCATAACATTAGTTGGTATGACAGCTCCCTTGAAGCTCACTGCGATAGACTGATTGTTGATAAACTCTTAATTACTATAAAGTCAAGGAGCACCGCAAATTGACGTAGTGTGTCAATCTGATAAATAATTAATTACCAAAAAAAATTTCAAAAAAATATTGTATTTTTGTCACTCGTTTTCATTATACCTAATATACCACAAGTTGAAAGACGCACCCTAATAAAACCGATACTAAACGAGGGAAGAACAGTTTCCTCACGTACACCCACACTTCGCTCAAGTTCCCCTCATATTCACCTGATTTCCACAGCTGTAGGGCAATTTTTCCTTCTTAACTTTATTTCCGACGCTGTCGATATGTACGGACGCCAGCACATCAAGTTACTACAATCTGTCAAATTTCTTTAATAGATTTTCAACTTTATCGCGAAGTCATTAAGGTTCAAGGTTGATTGGGAAAATTTGACAGTTTCGGGTAGCTTGACCTGCTGGCGTCTGTACTTGAGTCTCACACAAGGAGACGCATATCAACGTCACCGTTAAGGTTGTTTTTTTATAATATTGAATTAGGATTATTTTTACATAACCTTTTTATTGGTATGAATTGAAAGAAAGAAACAAAAATAGGTTTGTCACAGAAACACTGCATACCAAAAATACAATAAAGTCAATAAAAACAAAAGAGTTCGTCGACGGTTTTTTTTTGTTTTGTTTTGATTATATCAAAACAAAACAAAAAAAAATCAGTCGACAGCTGCACGTCATGCCTGTGACAAAAAGGCTTCTACTCAGCATGATGCTGTGCTATGAGGGACCCAGCACATTGCATGTAGCTGAGGTGAGAATGCTAAGGGGGATGTCTGTTACGCGAATGGATAGAATAAGAAATGGTTACATAAGAGGAAGTCTGAAAGTGGCGCCGGTAACTGAAAAGTTGTGTGGAAATCTGCTGTCATGGTATGCCGCATGTAATGCGGAGGAATGAGGAAAATGTCGTCAGGAAAGTTTTGAGTATGAATGAGGATAGCTATAAGAGTAGGGGATGACCATAAAATTATGGATGGACTCTGTGAAAGATGATCATCATCTGCAGCATCTACCTGTTACTGGGTAATACGATACCCCTTGGCAAGTAATAACAGCCGCACGTGGCGATCGATCAGGTTAAGCTACGCTTGCCACGGTTGGTCCGTGGATGGGTGACCATCTTTACATACCAAGACCCCTCCGTGCCACGGAAAGCACGTTAATCCGTTGGTCCCGGCTGTCATTTGATTATCTATGTTTTTACGGGTCGTCAGAAGCCCGAAAGTCTGACAACCAGTCTTGCCAAGGGGTACCGTATTACCCAGTAACTGGGTTGTGGAGGTCAGATAGTCAGTCGCTCAGTGTAAAATGCTGGTATTCAGCTGCATCCGGTTAGACTGGAAGCCGACCCCAACATAGTTGGGAAAAGGCAGGCAGTTGATGTAACCCCGATTCACGTAGCTCGTGGATAAAAAAAATAAATAATCGTACAAATGCTCCTACACTAGACTAGTGATGTGACGCAAAGTGTTAACGTGTACCTACGATAAAATATTTATTTATTAATTTATTTCAGGCGACGCAGGTCTATAAATAAATACCTTAACCTAAACATACATATTTTTATTATAAAATAGTACCTGCTTCACTAGCTAGTTCTTGTGCTGTAATTATTGAAAGATGGTGCAACTGGCCATTTATTTTATTGTTTTACTAGCTGACCTTGACCTTTCAGTTTTTCCAAAAAAAAAATCCATAAAAACCTAATTCAAACTATTACGAACGTTTTAAAATTTTAAAAAAATAGCGCATATATAGAAAAACAGAGCTCAGGTTTTTCCTGCGCATCTTGTTTACGCTGTGGAATGGGTGGGTAACTAGCTACAATTTCCTGACTAACTGACCAACTTCTTGACAGTTCAAAAGTGCCTGTAAATGATGTACGTAATTGAAATAAATGCATTGAGTTTTTAATCCTTTAAATTAAATGAACGCATAAGTTAGAACTGGCTCTTTGTTTGCAGTTTATATCAAACTAACTTCTGCCCGCGACTTCATCCGCGTGAAATTTCTTGTTTTTACATACAACATATCCTACGTCACTCAGCAATACTGTAATTTACTATTAGAGAAATAATTTTCGGAATCGGATCACTTCTCTAGAACTACTGATCCGGTTCCGAAAATTATTTCTCTCAAATTGTACTTCTTTATAATTAATATTAGTATAGAAAACTTTCACCGGTTATCAAAGAAAAAATCTGCTGCTTCATAGAAACGTGCAATACCGACGCGGTCACAATGTATGGAACAGCAAACAATATTTTTTTTAATAACCGACGAAATATTTCAGTGCATTCATATTTCAGAATCTGTATACTGAATACATTATTACAGATTGGGCGTCAATGTCCCTGCCACCCTGTGAATAATATAGATAAAGACTTTAAAAAATCTGTAGATGGTAGTTAGTATACCTATGATACTGTTCATAGTTATTAAAATTACAGTCTGAGAATGAACAACGCCGTCGTCCGGTCTGCGATCACCAATCCTTTTTCTAACCGTGGTTCTTAAAGCAATTTCCTGTTTGAAGGGCTCATTTTCCGCAACAGACATTTATGTTCTAATATCATTACACAAGATATAATGTGTATAAGAACACAAGAACATCAACAGTTAATAACATTCGCTGTCACCAGCAGCCTGTTGCGACAGACTGAGCTCAACTCAATTATGAGGTAGAAGTTATAACACTACTTGGAATAATAACCGACATAGCGCACTCATTTATCTACCTTGTAACTTGTAACTAATAAGGAGTGAATACACTCGCGAATACAGGTGTTGTTTTATTTTATTTCTCTCAGAAAACTTAAACTATGATCATCAACATTTCAGCCGAAAAATCGCCCCCATCGGTCATCTGTTCTGCGAACAATGTGGCCTGCACACTACTACTAAAAGTTTGGCAATACTTCGGGCTATGTCGGTTCAGCGGATCTCTACATTTCTGATTTGATCACTCCATTGCCCTTCGGGTGACTTTTAGCCTTCTAATAAGGCCCATTGTGAGCGACCACGTTTCACTCCGACTCCGGACTTGTACTAATTTCTGAAGAACACTTGGCCCGACCTGGGCCTGGACCAATAATTACTAATAGCAATTTCTGCTGCAACTATACATAAATGCCACTTAATTCTATTACCCACCTACGATTATTAGTAGGTAACATAGATCGTAATTTCATCACATTAATGCCATCTAATAGACACTCTCCCTAAGACGTCGTTAATGCACATCAATTAAATTATTACAATGTGCTTACATACACACTACTGCATTGACGTCAATCGACATCGCTCTACATAAGCACACGTAATTTATCTTAACACGTAACAAGGCAATATCACCCTTATTGATGTACGGTAAGGTAGATAGTACAGTGAGATGATATTATGGAGTTCTGCGAAGAGTTAAGTGTAGGATTTCAAGAAAATAAAGCTAATTATTTGTTTGTTTATAAATAAAAAAAATATCTAAGCACCTCTAGTTATGTGAGAAACGAGTGTGTCTATTGTGGTATGCAAGCGTAAGGATTTTTCCAAGTAATGCACATTTATAAAGTTTTCTTATGATTTGATATAAAAAAAAAACAAAATCAAAAGTCATTAATTATTCAAACTAGGCTGAGCATCAGCACTTTTTATTTGTCCCTCAAAACGCCCGCGCTTCACCTCTTCCTAGTGCTTTGGCTGGGAAGAAAGAGTGGCGCAACAATCTCACCAATAGCACAGCTGTTTGTGAAGTAAGATAGATAAAGCCTAGGTAGCTACTTAGTAGATTTTCTCCAATCAAAGAATCGACGTCGAATCATCGTTGAGGATGATTCGAAGTCAATTAATCGATTGCAATATATTCAACAAGATGTGAAGCGATTTAGATCATCATCATATCATTAACAGACAACAGGATACTACCGATCATCCTGTTGCCAAATTCGGAGTTTAGTTCTACAACCAAAAGTTGGGTGGAGGCCTATTTTGTGACGGAGTTGGAAAACTTTTCGAAACTTTTCAACTCTTGTTCGAAATCGTCATGCCACCCAGATTTCTCTGCCTACCCCACGCTCAATAAACTAACCATATCCTCTAATTCCATCTTTCATTGACTCAATTCTCAATTATCAAATTAACACAACGTTTTGAGATGTCAAAGAAATCAAAAGAGCCATCTGGTGTTTTTATTAAAAACAAATCCACGGCTTTCATCAAAAACATATGAAAATGCAATAAATTCATTTGGAATATCAAAGGAGATCAAATGGAAGTTAGTTGAGGAAATGTTCCACAATTAACACAAACGGTTTAAGAAGATAACTGTCATATTCATCCGCTGTGTTCTGCAGACTACATGTTTCTGAACGAAGGTTATACATATGTATGTAGAGCCAAACGTTGGCTTTGAAATCCCTTTATTTTCTTCACTATACATTAGTATTTATTATTAATATTTAATAATGGACTAGATATTCTGGCAGATATCGAATCGAAAGCTTAGTCATGTTAGTGAAATTTATATCAACAAGACTTTTTAACAGAATCCTCTTCCTTAGAGGATTCTGTTCCAATCCTATTCCTCAGTGATCTACCGAGTTAATAATGAAGGTCCGACAAAGCTAGATCCATGATCAGTGGTATATTTTAATACTTCTGCTAACAAAGAACTACTAATTATTTATGAGATGAAACATTGGTATAGCTCATAGCATAAGCATAGAGCCTGAAATACACATGCTATATAGTAGCACAAAAGCATGCTAATTTCTGGCAGGTGCTTCCTTAGACGTAAACGAAAAGAGTAAGATTATTTAATGCACTCGGAGATCATGGTACAAATAAGTATGCTACTTCCACAAACAAGCATGCTTTTAAAGCACGTATTTTTGCATGGCCAGGCTGAAGTAGGAGTGAGCCGGACACGTCTCGCGAATGCACCCGAGAGATGTGCAAAGATCGTCGCTCACTGGACGCCTGAGGGAGGACATCGCCGTTGAGGTGGACCACGACGAAGGTGGTGTTACCTGGTAACGTTTGCAAGGCCAACATGTCCAGAGATCGCACAAGACAGGGCGGTTTGGAAGGAAAAAAGGGAGGCCCAGCAGTGGGACACAATAAAGGCTAACAAAAAAATTAGTTGCATGTGTATTTCAGACTTATTCGGTCTATTAACTTCCCCACTGCATACTGGGACACAGTCTGATACAGGCCTCCTCTCTGTGAGAGGCAGCAGGCCGAAATCCAGCACGAAAATCCAGTGCGGGTTGGACGTCACATGCATTTAAATTCATGTTTCTAGGACATGCTGCATGTATTAAAGCAGTTGACAGTTCATTTAAGCATCTTCACTCTCTATTTTAAGGTGGTGTACATAAAAACAGCAATTGACGATGCTTCACTTTGATTAAGCCTATTTTAATGCAAATAATTTCGATAAAAAAAGTAAACTTTCCATTAAAGATAATTTATAATCTGAGATTCTGTCGTAGATTACAGACGGCATGGCCGTCTGTAATCTACGACAGAATACTTATTATATTGTATAACGTCAATTATTGCAAGTATCTGATTCCTATCGGTTGCATATTGGAAGCGTGTAGGTATCATAAAGTAATAAATGTATAAACAGGTTACTTCAAGTGAATCATTAAGATGTCATTGAAGTAATATTATATAAATATTTATTTTATCTGTGCAATTGATCTAACTTTAAGTGCCAAGTGATTCTATGTGCGTTGGGGTTAGTGGTGATCGAAAGTGTGACTGCTGTGATCGTGATCCTAAGTTTGACTCCCAGTTCGGGCAAACTGTTGTCGCGTTTTCTGTCAGTAAATCTCTGGCAATTAATAACATTCGTGTAATCCTACTAATATTATAAACGCGAAAGTTTGTAAGGATGGGTGGATAGATGGATTTCTGTTATTCTTTAACGCAAAAACTACTGAACGGATTTAGATGAAATTTGGCACACACATAGTTTATAACCAGGATAAACAAATAGGATACTTTTTTATCCCGATATTTCCACGGGATCGAAACTTATGCGTGTGAAACCGCGGGGCGCTGCTAGTAATAATATAATTAATGAAATATCCATTGTTTACTTATCCGCCCCGACCACACACAAATCTAACTAAATAATACCAAGTAAAATTAGTTTAACAATAGCAATAAACACGAGCGGGATCTCATTTCCAATTTCTGAGAATTTTCCTGTAAAGTTATTTAGCCAACATTGAAATGAGTAATAAACAACACATGTATTGTGTTATTAATAAGTTACTTAATCGTTGAATAACGGGATTATCGTGTTTCGAATTAATTTTAATTGGATTACAAAGCTAGATTTGTATCTACAGTTGTTACTTAAAATGAATTAATAGAGCTTGCCCAAGTGGCTATAATTTTAGCCTGCGGGGTTTACAAGAAACAAAGTTAACTAAATAACTACGAGTTCAGCAACATATGCATGTGGAGTGTTCCAGTGTAGTTGGCAACATGCTTATGACTAACATCTCGCAATATCAAATGTTGCTGTTAACTATGTTGCGCAATTGTTGCTCAACAGTGATTCCGGTATAGACGGGCTTGTAGGTCTGGCGAACCCTAGACAGTCAGCTCCACTGCCATGTTGCCTAGAAAAAACCCAAAGGACTTAGCTTCTGGGCTGCCACCACTAAACCTAAGCGAGAGAAAGAAATAACTCAGCATATTTTCCCTTTACAAACACAATCGACATAATTTAAACTAATATCCGAGCACGAATCGAAACCGCGATCAAAGTGGTCTTCCGATCAACACGGACATACACGGCCTGCTCCTCTACCGGTGACATCAAACAGGCCACACACGTCGCCACACTTCCGCGACTTTGACAGCGCCGGCGACTAATGTCATAATCCTCTTTTGTAATTGGACGGAACTAGCCGCCATTTTGATACTTTGATACCACAGGTTATAAAAGGAAAGTTTTCAAAAAAGTTTTTATTAGCTGTGAACTTTTTAATTTTCAATAAACTTTTAGTACTTTTAAATTTTTACTTGGTTATAATAATAAAGGCAAATTGTAATAAAAAATAACGTTTTCAAAAAAGGCGATGTGGACAAGAAATCGTTTATTTTTAAAGCCTATGTAGGACAACGAAATAAATAGAATTTCATACAATTTTATCTATATTTATTACAAATTAAAGTTTCCTTGTCTGTCCGTGTGATCCCGTGGTTCTTGTAAACTACGCAACGGATTTGGGTACGGCTTTTACCGTCATTTAGAGAATTTATTCCGAAACGTCTAATGCAGCAATACAAACACAAACTTACGTAAAATAAAGAAATCTCGATGTTTTGTCAATTCGAAAAATCCGTGCGAAGCAGCGGGATAATTGCGTAACACACTATCAGTAGCAAAGGCTTTCATTTTGACAGTTCAACAACATTCATTGCGTTATTTACGTTGGTGAGCAGACAAATTTTTCGAACATATGAGGCAATGAATTAGCTATATCCTTCGAAATTATTCAGATTGCGATTGATAGCACGCAGTTAGGTTGCAGGGGAGCATGTCGCTCATTACAGTGACAAGTTAAGATCCTTTAAAACTTGTTAGAGCTATGTAGGTAAGTGGATAGTTACAAGCTAAAAATAAGAAGAAAGAAATGATAGGACGATTTCCCCTGTCCAGAATTCTTGTTTTTGATATGATCATATTAAGTATCTGCCTAGCCTTTTCCCAATTGTGTTGGGGTCGGCTTCCGGTTTAGCCGCATGCAGCTGAATACTGCTAGCTGGATCATGGAGGTCAGATAGGCAGTAGGTAGGAACGACTGCCTATCTGACCACAACTCAGTTACTGGGTTGCCCTACCTTTTAACCAGTCTTACCCTTTGAAGACTGGTTATAAGATTTTCGGGCTCCTGACTACCCGTAACCAATGTCAAAGATCTGCAAATGACCGCCGGGACCAACGGCTCATCATATGAAATGGATGGTCGGGTATCCACGGACCGACCTCGGCAAGTTTCGATCGACCCGAGCGGCTGTTCAATATGTTGTCAGAACCTTTATTAATTTTAAGTCTGAACATGTCAGGAGTGTATTTACCTCCGTAGTTTTGTATTTCACAAGCAAGTAAACTCAATTATTTACGTTCTTGAATAAAATATCATATCACGATATTATTAATAAGGAATTAAAACATTCAGGGAATATTTATCAGAGTTGTAATTTAAAATTACAATTAATATTGCCGAAATATTTAATCTGAAAGCCAATTCTACCAATTTAAAACTTTCAAAATCTATTCGCAACTGGAAAATGTAGGGAAATTAGAGGTATATTTGACAGATTGAGACTGAGATCAGACTGTGAACGTTCTTAAAATTACGAGGATTGCTCCTCAGGTATAGGTAAAACCGGATTTTTGTCTCCTCGATTCATAATGAAAATATTTTATTTCGCATAAATCTGCATGGGCACTTGAAACGCCAGAAGCTAGATGTACGGTTCCAATTAGTCGTTTCCTATGCATAAGAGCCGGCAAGAAACACCACAGTTATTATTTTAAAAATAATTGGCTTTTACAATTTATAAAGCAAAACAAGGACATAGGTCGTGCCACAGAATGCCATCTACATATCTCCTTGGCAAATATTATCCAAATCCGTAAAAGGTAACATACAGACACAGTTACTTTCAAATTTATAATATTATACACCGTGTTCTCCACGTTATCCATAAAATTTGGCAAACGCTTCTATAACTTTTACAAATCAAATCTAACAAAGAGTACCTAGTACTTAAAAAGGCTTCGTTACAAAGAATTTGTAATTTCATTTAATGAAATTTAATTGAACTATGCAATAAGATCATTTGGCGTATGTTGCCACTTAGTATAATTAAAATTATAAATCTATCAAATGCTTTGGATAAATAGATAACGAGGCATGCATATCGGGTGATTTACGTCAAGGTATTTAGTTTGTATGAAAATTAACAAAAAAAAAAAAAAAAAATAAGAATTCATTAATATGTCCATAATGAAAAATGCTTATTTCCATGATCTGAAAATCTTGTCGAAGTTTATGTATATCGTCCGGAATATGATGTATACATATAGTATGGATACGGATACACTTCTTTGACAGTTATTTTACTTCTGACCGACAGCAACCTTACAGCAAAGAGAAAAAAGATCACTGTGATGCAAATCAGAAGTAAAATAACTTTAAAAGGACTGTAGTCGAAAGGACGATGGGCAAAGTACTATAGAACCTGTCCCCAATTTTTTTTTTTTTTGATTCCTCATATATCATTTTTGCACGTGAAGCCGTTGGTCCCGGCTGTCATTCGTAGATACTTGACAGTCGTTATGGGTCGTCAGTAGCCTGAAAGTCTGACAACCAGGCTTACCAAGGGGTATCGTATTATCCAGTAACTGGATTGTGTGTAAAATACTGGTACTCAGCTGCATCCGGTTAGACTGGAAGCCGACCCCAACATAGTGGGGAAAAGGCAGGCAGATGATGATGATGATGATGAGATATCATTGTTGTCTCATATTGTTGGTTACGGACTACAAAATAACAAACCAAGTATTTCAAGTCATAAATATATGGGGTTTCCTGAAAATAACATCTTTCAGTTTCATTTATATCTACACAATCTCTACCTAACGGGGTATACAAGCGTGAACATGTTATGTCACGAAAAATAAAATACAATATGAAATACCTTAAGTAAAAACCAATACTATATTCACTAGTTTTTTTTAATAATCATACATATTTTTTACTTCAGTTGTATGTACCATTACATTTCCTTCTTTTCCCTGAAAATCCCATACTTTTGACGGTCGTCGCCAAGTAAAGAATGACCAGTAAGCCAAGACCTTTTAAATGAGATACGTCTCAAGTCTGTTGACTATGTTTCAATTTCGGGGACGCTAAGTTCCATCGCCCATTATCCTAAATTCCGCATTTACAATAACAGAAAGTTAGTAAGTTACTTCGTTTCCTAGAAGCCAGACAATACCCTTTATTATAATTTTCGTTGTAGAAACAAAAGTGGAAAGTTTACTTTTCTATTTATATAAAACTTCTCGCAATCCATAAAATAAATTGTTTGATCGTATCATTAGCACGAGTTTGGGACTGTTTGGCAAAATACAACGTTCGGGACGAGGTCGAGGATCTACTTTTAGAAACTTATTTTTGAAGTGAAAACTTAGGCGCGTTGAGCGATTTTTAATAGGGGTGTTAACAGTATATCTGTAGCTATGAGTATGACATGTTGCGCTTGACCAGTAGATAGGTTTAGGTTTTTAATTTTTCACTTCTGTCGGCAGTCCCTATGACTGCCAATGTTCGTTTTTTTTCGAAACATTTCTACTTTTACACAGTCTATTCCAAACCATAATAAATTAGACATCAAGTAAATGGCTATAAGTATTCCTAATTCCTGTTTAGCTAAAACCACTATTCTATCAAAACAAATAATAATCAACCCAGCTAATAATAACCCATCGAACAGATTACAAACCGCACAGCACTACACAATCATTATTAATTAGGCAGGTATTTGATCAAAACGACAAACAATGAAACAATTGAAAGTCGCCACATACACGATCGACACGCAATTTTGTATGTAATCGACAATTAATTGTGATAGGTTTGAAACTTAATCTGTGAATGAGATCAATCAATCTGCCAAGTGTTTTCCCAACTATGTTGGGGTCTGCTTACAGTCTAACGGAAAGCTGCTGAATACCAGCGTTTTACGTGGAGCGACTTCCTATCGGACCTCTACAACCCAACCAACGGCTTCACGTGCTAAACTAGGCAACCTATAAACAGATCTACGTGACAATATTTTTGTTGATCACCTATTTGCTTTTGCCAGCCACTTCGCTCTTATATATTTCAACCCCAGTCATTAGTAAAATGATAAATGATTTTATTTTGTAAGTAGGTTTGTACAAACACTTTTACACGTCAATACGAGTTAAGGAAAGACTGAGCAAGTTTCCATTATTTATCAATATGTCACCGAAATGCTTTCATAACTTCAGATAGAAGGCAAAGGCCTCATCCCATAAAGAAAAGGATCGAGCAGTCATCATGGAAGGTCCATAAGTACCACCGAATTCTTAGTACTAGTTTTCAGGTCCGCCAAGTCGGACATTATTTGGCGAGCCTGAAAATTAAACTAAATCAGAAAACACAAAATTTATCAATATTGCTTGTTTATGCCAAATGATGTTCTAGTCCTAGAAATCTGCCTAAAATCCCTCTAGGGACAGACGTTAGGCAGATTAGAAGGCAATCCACTTACATAAGTTATATTATAATACAACATAATAGTTTGAGCCCTAGAGAAGGACATGTAGTGACCTTATTGGTGATGTTCTTCAGAAAGGGCAGGCGCATAGTACTCGCAACCGGTGCGTGTATGACCTGAAGGCCAATTCCCGCAATTAAAAACGTTCAAAACCTAGTCGCAATCTCATTTCAGCAAAAATCAATGTCAAAAATATAGGGGACTTAGGGTCAGTTCACACCGAGAGGCGACGCGACGCGCCGCTGCGCGCACGCTTTAAAAGAGTGACTCAAAATATACTTTATTTTCTACACGAAAAGGTACACATTGCATTGTGAGAGTTCAGATACGTTGCGCCGTGCAGCGCTGCGCCTCGCGACGTTACGATGCGTATCGCGGCGGCGCGCGGCGTAGCGCGGCGCAGCGCGGCGCGGCGCGAAATCACTGGCCTCTTCCAGTATCGTCGCGTCGCGTCGCGTCTCGGTGTGAACTGACCCTTAGAGGTATTTTTGACATATTGAAACTGAGATCAGACTGTGAACGTTCTTAAAATTACGAGTATTGCCCCTCTCTCTGATGTATCAACGTAAACAAAAAGGAAAGCAAAAGGAGGACGTAGCAAAAGAAGTATGTAAGGGTCGTAGCAGGTAGCGTTCTTTAGTTTCTGCCTACCCTCATGGGAAGAAGGCGTGAGTTTATGTCTATGTATGTTGGAGCCCAATACTCCTGCCCCAAGTCATGCATCGGATAGAAACTGACATTTTACTGACATAGAACACGACAACGGAATAAAATGTGAAAATGAACCCATTATGCTTGACCGACGAACTGTGAGTGTCTCGAGTATGGATGACAAAATATTTCTTTTGTAACATTTCTGCGTTTCAGCGGTCGTATTCATGAATTTCTGCTATCGGAAAAGGTTTTGTGAACGGTGGGTATTGGCTGGTTTTTTACCTGACTGTCGGCGAGGAAATAAAGGGTTGTGAATATCATAGATTATTTCGCACTATTTATTAGCATTCTATTTTTATTTTTTTATTGCAAAATGGGCCAGCACTTGATCTCAAACTCGCCTGGTGGAAAGCGATGGATAAGGTCTATGATGGAACGAGCAAACCCAGAAGATGCCTGTTCACTCTTGCTTAATTTCCGTAAAGTACAATAAACCATGGATAATCTCTCCATTTGAAATCATAATTCTTTTTTACTTACGTTTGTTACCTAATCACTTTGCGACCGTTACTACCAACTTAAATTGTCCATAGATTCAAACCACAACTGTCATTCTTTGACAGTTGTGTGTTGTTGTTAGCTATAACACGCCGAATTGACGTAGGGTGTCAATTTGCTTAACAATTAATTTCCCTGACTTTACAAAGAAAATTTGTCAAGAAAGAAAAGCGATTTTCATCGAGTCAGGTATCCAACATAAGTAATATCCTAAAACAATCAGCGGGGTAGTTGCGTAACACACTAACAGTAGCAATGGCTTTCATTTTGACAGTTCAACAACATTCATTGCGTTATTTACGTTGTTGAGCAGACAATTTTTTCGAACATATGTATCAATGGATTAGCAATAGCCTTAAAAATTCGGATTGTGATTGATAGGGTGTCACGCAATTAGGGTGCAGACAATACTTAGGTTGAATAATAGTTGAAGGGTTTAGAAAAATGTTTCATATTTCCTTTCCTTGTTCTAAGAAAGCTGTCGTCAAACAAACACTACATCAGACATTTAAATTACATCAATAGTAGCATAGCAACATGCAACATTAGTACTCGCGGCTAGTTCTCAGAAACTAGAAGACAATTGATACAAAACAAATCAATTGACATCGAGTTACAGAATACAATCACTAGTGAACACTGAACAGTTCAAAGAAAGAGTTTAAGTATTCATGTAACAGGTCTGTTATTTGCAAACAGTGGAAGTTTGTTTGTATTTTTGATAGCTCGGTGTGTTGTACCTACACAACACACACAATCAGCCTATAATGTGAGTGGTCCGTAATCCAGCACGCGGGCCCAGTGCGGGGTGGTAAATGTGGCATGTCTTCGATGTCTTGGTGCTAGGATAAGGATATGCCGGTTTCCTCACGATGTTTTCCTTCACTGTTTTGAGAGCAGTGGCGTTGAACGTTCGAACCTACGACTCTTAAGTCGCGGCACTTGCCCACCGCTGCTCTCTTGCCTACCACTGCACTCTTGGCCACCACTGCACTCTTGGCCACCACTGCTCTCTTGGCCACCACTGCACTCTTGGCCACCACTGCACTCTCTTCTTGTTTTAACACTGTAGCTTCCCATTAGTGATAGAATTTTCGGAATCGGACCACTAGTTCCAAAGATTACCCCCACATACGAAATCACAAATTTTACATCTTTATAATGTCAGCATAGACAATTTAAGCGTGAATAAAGGGTTTGAAATAAAGTATCTTCAAAGACAGCTAAAGTATAAGAAAACACTTATGAATGTTCAAGGCAACAGTTATTTAAAAACTTAGCAGTCCGTTCTGATCTAATGAGTGTTATTTCAGTGTCAGTAGAAAAATCTTAACATATGTAGTTACTTACCTACTCTTCTCCAAGTGTTTACTATGTGTATGGTAAAAATAACAATGTTAAAATGACTCCAGTTCAAAATGTCGACATTTAAAATGAAATGAAGCGTTCAGATTAACAATTTTTTAGGGAAACACCCGAAATATTAATTATTAAAACTTTATGATAAACCTTTAATACTTTGATAATATAGATAATGAATTAATAATCCCATAACATATTTAATGTACATAATCTAAATCAATGTGATAATCCTTTCTGTTGGAATCGCGAATGACAATACGTGAAAATGTGCAAGGTTTTTCCGATTATCTGCCTTATTATCACTTGTTTTTCTTATAATTAAAAAAAGCTTATAAGCAAAATAATCAATTAAATACATTGTGTAAAGACGTAAATTCAAGGTAAATAAATCCGCTTTTACGGAAAGAGTTCCAGAGACAAATACGGTACAGACCGGGTTTTTTTTTATCTTTCTCAATGCCAATGCCAACTTATTCCCTATAGTTTATGTTAGTTTATGTGGGCTTACCTATTAATACGTCGTTCAGTCTGCCTGTGTCTTATACAAGTAAATAAAAACTTTAAACGTTTTCAAGCGACGGCCATGACTGCCGCCATTACCAACTATAACAATAATTTCCCCTTAACTCTTACTAAACAAATGAAACTTCAAAATATACAAGTTTCTCACCTCATTACCTACACTTGTACTTATGTACAGTTACACAATGTACTCATTTGTTTTAAACAATTCCGATTGGCCATGCGTCAGTAGCTGGGATATTTAAAAAGGCATATTGCTTGTTTGTGATAACGATAATCTTGCCCAATTATTGTTTTATCGCATAATCTTAATACTACAGAGAGACTAATCGATAGCAATTTTCGAATAGTTTGCGAAACATTATCCGAGTGGATTAGTAACTCATTATTCAAATAATGTTTGCTAAACGGATTTGTAAATGTGGAAACAGTTTAGTATTAGCGCTCGGGTTTGAAAACTGTAAAAGGCTGAAAAGTCGGTTTAATTGGTTAAATCGACTTAATTAACTCTACCTGTTTGATATTTATTAATTGGTTGGTTACTCGATAGGTATAGCGAACGACATTTGCTTTATTTAACAGAACAATTAAATATTTTCTGATTTTTATCAAAAGATTAGATGAATCGTGTAGCCAAACTTGTTTACTGCGCAATTTTCCTTAATCTAGGAAATTCTGTAAAACTAGAAAATAATAGATTATTGTTTATTGTTATTTTAGGTGGTTAACAAATAAAGTTGGTAAAAATAAAAAATAAAGTATCTTTACCTCTAAGGCAGTCTGGAGTGTACAATAATAAGAAAAAAAATGGTTGCCTAAGAATAATAACTTGGTAGTTTACTTAAACATAGGTTATCAAGCTGCTTTTACTTTCAAGTTTAAGTCATAAAGTCTCTATAAAACTTATAAAGATCAATTAGGAACCTGTTAACAATGAATCAACCATTCGACTTGTTTGTAAATAATAATTTAAAAGACAGCTGTAAACACTTGTTCTTCCAGATTCACTTCCTTGGATACTCCACTATTTATTTGTACAATATATTTCAGGATAGCTCCTGCCATTGTAGTAAAATGTAAGTCAGAAGGATGGAAAGAAGGCCTATTCCCAGGAGTGGGTGATTCCAGGCTGGAATGTCGAAGAGAATGAGGGTACAAAGGAAGGTAGCAAGATTAAAAGCCCAGGATGCGTCGGACCTAGATACATTTAAGTAGGTATATCGTCACGACACTCATGTAGACCAAATTAATGCATTCTACTAACAACGTGTAAATGGTCCCCGATTAGTCAAGCGGCGGATTCGTAACCTGTCATTGCGGAGTGCAATTAAACGATGACTCATAAGTCAATTAAGTTCTAAACCAATCATGTGTTTCCGGCGTTAATTTGTACTTATCTTAACCCTTCTCTCGGCTCCCGATGAATGTCAGTTTATGTATTACTTAATTAAGTTTTAGTTTAAGCATATAATGAACACCTAGCTGAGAAACTGTTAATTATAGCCCTTTAGAAACAGTAAACTGTATGTACTTATTTTAAGTTATTATTTGTCCATTATTTCCGAAATGCCATTTTTTTTTTGTGGAAGTCATTTTGTTTACCTTCTTGTCGTCGTCAGGAATGCAATTAATTAATTATAAAGTAAATAGTATATTAATTGCCTCGTTTAATAGGTATTCATTTCATAAAACTATTGTGGGAACAGGTTATTTTCTTTACCGTCTGCAAAATGTAAACAGTGGAAAGGGGAATAATTAATTCTAGAAGTGTTTATTATTTTTGGGTAATAAGTACTTATTGGTTTTATTTGATGAACTTCAACATTATCGTACATACTTCAGATTACTAGTAGTAAATAAATATTGATTCTTACTCGCTTAGTAAATACTGGCTAATATAATTATCTCGTTTTTACTAGTTCGAAAAGGGGTCTATTAACTGTAAGCAAAAAACAATTTAGAAAGCAAATTAAACAGATTTTAATTAAAACAAAAACTTTCAAACCAGCTTAATTGCGAACAACACAAAAACAAACTTTAACACAATAAAAAAAATACAAACTCACCTTTTACAAGTTATCCGTGCAACGAAACACAACACTCAATAAAAAAAAAACACAAAACAGTCACAGATCATAAATGTCAAACGTCAATTACACTTCCGATAATCAGCGCATAGTGGCGGGAACGGAACTAAACGAGAAAACGAAACGTGTGCGGCCCGACGTGACGTTGTACTGGCGGCTCGCGAGTCGCGGCGCCTGGCCGAGTGTGGGTGAGGCGAGCGGACACGTCGCGGCTGTGTGCGTGTGCGAGGAAGATAGCTAGCGGGCTGTTAACTCGGCGATCCTCACAGTTAGACTAACTCACATCCAAATCGCTTAATTTTATGAGTTGTTGCCTTCTCCACCCCCTCGCTGGGGACAGGCGATGTGACTTTGGAGGAGCGTCTCGCGGAATTCTAGTTTTGAGACTGCGGTTTGTGGATGTTTGTTTTGAATTAAATAAATACGCACAGGTAAGATGTAGCGATAGTATGACTAGGAGAGCGCTAAACAACTCAAGCTGTTATTTATTAGATCCTTGAGCATTGCTTTAATCATTTTACGTATCTGTAATCATAGTACGGTTGTTCTACAAATAAAACTAAAAAATCTAAAGACAAAATAAGCACTGTATAGGTTAGGAATAAACTTATAAAAGATGATAATCATACAAGTATCCTATAACATGCTTGTATTTAATATTTTAATCTGGACAACGCTGCAACTGTATTTATATTTTATTTAAAGCTCAGATAAAATATTTGATTAAAACACAAAACTAAACTTACCTGCAGTTCTAACTCTTAGGTATATAATTAATAAAATACTATTGGCGTCACAAAATAATTAAAATCATTTACGATAACACGGTTATCATACTTATACCTACAGTAATGTCCTATCAAAATCGATAAAATATTTTTGCTTGATCATAATACTTAAATAACATGTAAAAATATTCGATTAACGCCTTTCAATATATCATTAATGATGCCAGATATCGACGATTACTGGTAATCGTTTGGTTATCATTCTTATATCACGATAAATGAATATTTGATTGCTGCTATAATTAAAAATTAGTGTTAGATATCAGAGGAAATTATTTATCGTTATATAAAGACAGCAGAAACCAATTAACTAAATAAAACATATTTTTGAGTTCCAATTTATACAAGAAAAAACATTTAAATTGTTTTGTTAATTACACATATGTATTTAACCTTGTGAGATTGTACGTTAATTGTTTTGTGAAATACGATACAATACGACCGTTTTTTTAAATATTTTTGTACTTTTTTTATTAAACTTTTCTTATTCATTGAACATCAAAAAAATAAAAATAAAACCCTTTACAAAACTACTTCACTATCCAGTATTAAGCTATAAAACACAAAAGAAAAAAGCGCCACCCCCTAACAAGGTCACAGCAAGCAAAGCATTTAGCGCCGGTACAGTAGCAATAACTCAGCACAGGAAATCACGTCATCGCTCTATTACAGTGCGCACACACGCGCGCGCACGCACACAGGCGCACATGTCGGCTGTACGGGAGGCGCGCGCGACTGAGCACGGTGGAGGCTTTGACTGAAAGAATTGAGGAAGGTTTGGTAAAGGGTTTTTATTAAGTTTAATGGGGACGATTGCGTGTTAAATGTTTCTGTACACTCCTGTTGATAATTGTTGGGAAACTTTATAATGTGTACATGTGTAATGTTTTTTTTTTAAATTATATTTCACATTGATAATTGCGACATATTTTTATAATTAAAAAATAAATTTATCTAGATGGGTTGATAACCACGTAGGAGATGGCGGGACGAGCTGGATAGGTTCCGTCAAAATTGGAAGAAGGATGCGCGGGCTCGCGAAAGATGTTAGGAGTGCAGGGAGGCCTTTGCCCAGGACTGGGACAGCGTAGGCTAACATAAAAAAGAAAGATGGTTTAGTATAATTAAAATACCTATTTGGAAGTATTCCTTTTTCGCATGCTGGCCGACTATTGTATACGTTACTTACATAGTAACTGTTACAATAGTCGGTCAGAAGCAGATTACAAAAAAAAAAAAAAAATAGCAATTATAATTGATAATAATGACTATAAAAAAAGAACAATTTTAATATCCTCATTACTTTCCTTTGGTCATTTTGATTTTAACCATAATTTTGAAATCAATTTGATTTGAATCAACCAACCTTGCCCACTGCTAAAAGAAAAACTACCCCCATATTCTTCAAAAATAACAAAAGCAAATGAAAAATCTAACCCCGCACCACAACTCGTCGAACACAAAACTCCACCTAATTGTGCCGCCATCACATCACATTGTTATTACTATGTATCCATTTGAAATATTAACGGCACATGCTACATTACAGCCTGTTATACTGTTATATTACACGCGGCACATAACGCGCTATATAACAAGTGAACAGTAATTATGCGACAGTTGTTTGCTCAAGTGACGCACAGTGTTTTGTTAGGCGGTGTTTAATTAGTTTAGGAGTTAATTTAATTTTGGCCTGTAAGCGTAAGGTGGTATGGGAATTGAATAACGAGTGCGTCGAGCTTTCTTATTATGTTGTAACTTGAGGTATATGTATGAAATATAATATAACATCACGCCTGTAATCCTTAAAGGGTCAGGCAGAGGTGTACAGTACAACCACCAGCTATGTTTAAGTCCCACATCATAGAGGCCGAGTTTATTAGCATAAACCGGTTGAAGGCCGAAATTACAGAAATAATGAAAAAGCCCCGCGTCGCGTGTGTCGCGTGGATCCACGTTCGAAGGGTTAATTGGACACAAATCCAGACTCCAAAGGTCTACTACTGAAAACATTTTTCAACAAAATTCAAGTTCAACGTAATAGAGTATATTTTTTTTTTTTATGAATTTATTACTAAAGATATTACTTTAGAATAAATACTAAGTACTGGAGCTTTCTAAAGTACCCTAATAAGGCACAGTTCTCAATCCTAAAATGCTCAATTAAAAGTCAATCAACGACAATCGTTAATCAAATTCTAATCGGGAAAGTAATCAGCCTAACTTTATGGATCAATTTATAATCAATGTTACTTTATTAACTATTAATAGCTAGAATAATAATGAACCGCCGACAATTTCCTCCACCAACGGAAGTACTTACTTACTCAACTTTACCGGTTAAAAAGCAGTAATGTGTTTATAAGAAGTATGGGAAGCCTTTCGCTTTTTAAAACAGGTCTTTTGTAACCGTTCAATTAGTTTTACATTTATTTATTACGTATGTTAATGATGATTAATTTGTATTTTTTTATTGATTTGAAAGTTCAGTTATTTGGGTAACTCAAAAAATATTATCGCCTCAAGAACGTCAGAGGTTAATTTAAAAGTAACGATGTTTATGGTAATGACTTGTAACAACCTCTTAGCAATAAATCACTATGACTATAATAATTAGCCACAGCTACATTTCCTCATTTTTAGACAGACCTAAGCAACTGCAATAGTCTACAGTAATAATATTCTTAAGTCGATAGGTTAATTATTGTATGTGTTAATTACACACACATCACACACACACCACACGTACCATACCATAGCTGAAAAAGCCTCTCTAGTCTCCACTACTCGTACCCCGAGCCCCAAGATACAGACTGTCTAATTTGGAGCTCACTAGCAAATAATATATCGTAAGCTAGCTGGAGGCACTATTTTAAACTACTCATGTCGTCTCAATTTGCTGTTAGCTCGCTTACTGTGTTACCTGGACGATAAAATATTTTCCATTCTACTTATATTTAAAAGATACTACAGTTAAGCAATGCTAGGCAATATCGTTGGCACATATACCTACTCTTCCAGGTGAGTTACGGCAGAAATAGGTGAGGTGGTATCACTTGCCCAGACGAGCCTTTTACAAGTTAATCTGTACAACCTATATAACATGTCGTTTAAATCAGTTAAGGGGAATTACAGTTACCAAAAAATATGTTATATATGAAGTAATAAAAATGACTAAGAATCAATAATGTCAGGGCAACAAGATCTTCATCAAGATACAATAAACTAATTTATCAAATATATACTTTATCTGTGAATCATTTAAATTTAAACTTATCGATCGTTTTCTAATCACATAATTGTTTTATTGATATCAGTTATAATCCGTGCGCCTTCTAATTTCTAAGAAGCAATTATTACCTACAATATAAAATATTGCATTTATCTTGGTAGATTGAGATGAAGTACATCTCAATCTACCAAGATAAATGCTATATTTTTATCACGTAAATTTGTAATCACGTTATATTGTTACTAGCTGCGCCCTGCGTTTTCACACAAAATTTCGCGTTTATAATATTAGTAGGAGTAAGATTAGCAGATAGTATGACACTGGCCGGCCATCTTTTATTTTATGATAATTAAAAATTACACTACTATCACATTAAAACTTGTAACATAATCACACCAACAAACCCACGTCAAAACAATAGATAATTCAATTAAATCACAAACACAAGCCTCATAAATCACAGTAAACCAATTTAATTGTTACCATACATTGCATTAAATCAATTAAATTGTATTCGCAAACGTCAGAGCGCACACAGGGTTAGCGTATTTACAAACATGTCTACGTAGCTACGTCATGCGAGATTACTGTCTACGGCGTAGCGCTACGGCTGGATGGCTACGGGCTACGAGCGCTCACTAAATGTATTATTATTTTATGATGTAACAATGGAGAGGTTTAGTTTGTTTTTCAATAAAGCAGTACCTATGTAAATACGTTTGGTAATGTACATATTATAAGATTATGAAAAGGTTTCGCAAATATGATGAAGTTGCGTTTTATGTCATTTTTTTCGTGAAATGTTTTCAGATTTTGCCGTCCTATGAAGCTGGCATTTAACTATGTGTAAATGAATAATGTGGAAAATAAACTGTTTAAATTTGGTAACAATAGTAACACCGCAAAAATAATTACATGCAATTTTACATGTTTCACTGAAATAACAACGATAGTTTAACAGATTTTAAACAAAACAGTGCATTATTTCCATAGTGATAGATTTAATGTGAACATCACATTAACGAATACATATTGTTTATTTTGCCCGGTTCCCGCTGGCACCCTTTGTGTAAGGAACTCGAAAAACGGTCATCAGTAAAAGAACAATCCACTGTTTAATAGTACTATAATAGTTTATACTCTTCTTTCAATTTGAATCCGGGTGTTTTATGACAAACGGAATACCAATGTTTTCCATAAAAATAATACAAGTGTATAATGACATCACGTTTGTCATTTTATGACCCAAAGGGTCTCAAATACCCCATGTTTAATCGACCATAAGTTTTTACAAACAGCCGCCGTTGACAAAATCCCATATAATTCCAGAAAAACACATAAATTATGGCCTAAGAAGTCATTACTAAATAAATAACTTTTTGTGAGTCAATCTGTATGTATTTAAGTATAGTTTGAAGACAATAACAATATTTTTTCGTATGACGCTTCATGTGCAGCGCAAATGCTTTTCCATCCAGAGACAATGCTGCATTATCTCATGTGATAACAACGTTGTTTGGTGGAAAAAATTTGAAAAGATTCAAAGTCAAATCAGACAAAACTCATGGGTATTAACTTCACGTACTTTTAATCTATCTATATTAATAAGCTGAAGAGTTTGTTTGAACGCGCTAATCTCTGGAACTATCGGTCAGATTTGAAAAATACTTTTTGCATTTGATAGCCTAAATATTGAGGAAGGCTATAGGCTATTTACCGATAGGACCCTTGGGATCTGGGCAAAAACAAAAAAGTCTGAAACAACTCTCACCGAAAACGAAGTAATAGCGCGGACAGACGCTGCGATGCGACGGGGCGTGATATCAAATTTACTAGCTGTAAGTTATTGTTATCTTAAAAGTTATAAAATAAAAATAATTAATTTCAATTAGATCATTAAAAGACACCGTTTAAAGTTAATATTTACAGCAAAAAGATAATTGAATTGAAAGAGGTTTAAGTACTAAGGTTTTTAAGCAAGAGTTCACTTCTCTCTCTTCGTGCTCTCAAAATATCACGTGAAATGATCCCAACGCTCACCTACGAAGACATGTGGCGTTACATACATATCATATGGTTTATTGATCTGCTTTCAAATAGTTGGTGTATCCTTACAAAGAGACATATTTGCGTATTCGCGTATAAGGCTTGACTTAAAGCTTCTGCTATGAATAGACCAGTCATACTGACAAAATATGTATCCATTTAGTAGGTGACTTATGTACCTACAGTTAAGTTATAGTACAACTGTATCTGACTGATTGTTCCGAAATTTTAGTTATTTACAATAGAGTGTATTTACCCGCATTTTTCAGCAAGGTTACATTTTTCCCTAGCTATACACCTAAGTAGCTAAAATTAATCTGATTATAGCCGTATCCAACCTGGACACCTAGTACTCCTGCAAACTTTTTTTAGACTATAGAGTCAACTAAAGTTACATAACATAACATCTCGCCTTGTTTCCCGGAAGGGTTAGGCAGAAGTGTATGTTTAAGTTCCATGTAGTAGGGGGCGAGTATATTGCCATCGACCAGCCTGAACTTCATACCTCGGGCTGCTACTGAAAAAATCCAATTCTAAAACCCTAATAACACTTTGAACGACCAGGGTATCGAACCCAGGACCTCAGGATCAGCAGTAATGCTTGGGACCACTAAACCAACGAGTCTCTATCAAAATTGACCACCAAAATTACATCCAAAACTTCGACCACCCTCCCTTTGGCAATTGAGCTATTCGTTTTAAAATTCAAAATTATTCCGACCCCAGTAGCCCATAGCGTAAACATACTACTCAAGTAGTCACAAAGTTTCCGAGAAAGGGTCGGACATGTTAACGATCGAATAAAATGCGACATAAAAGATAACTTATAATACTTAATAAGTTAATAGTATTGTCGATAAGTTGCTATGTTTGTACATCGTGTACAGGGTGTGCATTGTGTGTGTATTGATATATTATTTTAACTACTTTTATATACATAATAAACGTTGATGAAAGTTAGTTACTTAAGGCACTAAAACGTGGTCGCTCACAATGGGCCTCATTGGAAGGCTGAAAGTCACCCAAAGGGCCAAAGACAGGGATAAGCTTGGAGTTTCCCCATATGATGGAATCAGAAATGAAGAGATCCCTAGGAGAACCGAGGTAACCAGCATAACCCAAATAATTGTGTGTAGTGGTGCATTGTGCTTCAGTGGGCAGGGCACATTGCTCGCAGAACAGATAACCTATGGGGCCGAAACGTTCCGAAGTGGTGACCGTGTACCGGAAGACGTAGCTTTGGAAGGCCTCCCAGTAGATGGACCGATGGCAAGGCAGGAATCCACTGGATGCGGGAAGCATGGAACCGGTTGAAGTGGCGATGTTTGGGGGAAGCATAAGTTCAGCGGTGGCCGTATTGGCTGCATGATCAAGTTAGTCAGACCGACGATTTATTAGAAACATTTTTATTTCCTTTATTTAAATGTAATCATATAAATTATATTTTTAAATATTAGAATATAAAAGATATAAAAACATTTAAAAATATAAAAAATAGTAGCCCACCGGTATCGGGAACAGGGTCCAAGCTACCGGCGGTCAGGGCTCCAGAGAGAGGAATCTCCTGACAATGCGAGCCGTGTCCATTAAACATTATTTTTACAGATATAGTATTATAGCAAACGTGACGGTTGGCCTGCATATCCTCTACCTTTCATGAAAAGCATGACGATGGTTCAAAAAACGGTACGCAACCCTGTCTGTTATCTTGCAACTAAGTAGAAAAACAAGAAACAATAACTTGCAACATACCTCTGATTTCTAAAGCTTATTAACTTTTCCTTTATTTCTTATAGCCAAGTAGAATACAATTAGAAGTTAATAATAATACAATAATAATTTATTTAAATCAGACAGAGTACAACATATTTATTAAGTATACTAACAAAAATATGGACCAGTTTTGTTAGTACCTACACTTAAAATTTATGTTAGTAACCACAGATTAAAATACACACCACAATAATACTATTCAAACTAAATTCGTACACAAATCAAATCATACAATCAGATAAATAAATCAAGTTAAAAACTACGAGCTCTGGAACTTCATGATAAAATCCAACAGCCTGTATAATGGCGTGACAATAAAAAGGGCTCTATTAAACGGAAAGCATTTAGATTGAGAGGCCCTCAGTAATATAACACGCAGTGACACATTATAACTCACATAAAACTTAGAACATACTGTAGATGTGGGTGGGTTCAACGGTATTCGTAAGGAGTTATGGAAAATCAAAGTATTCCTTAATAATGATATATACTATGTAATGCACATAAATGTTGCATATCACATGTTGACTTTCGATCACATAAACAAATAACATCACGCCTGTAATCCCCAAAGGGTTAGGCAGAGGTGTATCTATAGTACACCCACATTTTGTCAGTTGTGTTTTAATCCTATGTAGTAGGTGGCGAGCCTATTACCATCATCCGAGTACAAATCCAGACTCCGGGCTGCTACTGAGATATTCCTGATAGAAAAACTCAATAGTACCCAGGCCCCCCTGGGTCCCATTCCCAGGTCGACAAGCACTCAGCAGTAGGAAGCGCTCGTGACAGGCAGTCATTTGGATCACAATCCATGAAAAAATGAATGATTAGTAGTTTCGGACTTGTCACGATTAGCTCTGCAATTGTAATTCATACGCAAGATAGGCACACAAAATTAAACGTCACCAAAACGAACTTGACAATCACGCACACACACACACACACGCACAAAAACTTGCTAACCCAAATCAGGTAATCCGTCCATCAACACGTCAATCAAATATCCACGGTTGGCATTCCCTTAGAAACCACATAAAGAGTCCCTCTAAACAATTAAGAAGGAGCAATTAAGACGACCATTTTGTTAATCGTCTCGAGGAACAAAAAATCCAATAAAAAGCCCTTTAAGATGTCTTCATCTTGTGTTTTTGTGAGCACCCGTGTTTCAAATACCAGGGCTTCATAAAATTAGGGGTTATGGATAAAGGCGGCTTTTATTGAATGCAGATTAGGTGGGATTTGTGTATAATAATACCAAATTTTGATGTAGAATGTGTACGTTTTTGTAATTGTTTATCTTTTTTTTATCATTTGCATACAGAATGTTTACTTTTGTTTTCTTTCTGAATATTAAAGTAATTAAATTAATTAATTAACGATTTTTAAATTCAGTCACAAGTAGCTTTATTTGCATAGACAAGGACAGGGCCTAATGCAGCCAAGAGTGCAATGACGAATGCATACTAGTATCAAACGACCTTTTTTAACTAACTTACGAGAAAATGAAAAACAGAACATTGTTACATAGAAAAACACAACATGCCAGTAAACAATTTTTTTACAAAAGAAATCTTAAACCTTAGCTTCTCCAAAAGAATTTTTACACATTAATATAATTTTTTGATAAAGGTACATATATTTATTTAGTTGTATAATAGAAATGTCGTTATTGTTGTATTTTTATTTTATATTGTATGTTAAAGTATAAATGTCCATAGTATAAGTGTTTTGTATTGTTTATTAGATTACAAGTGGTATATTAGTTAGGTTTTATACCCACGTGTACATTAGGTTCAATTTGTAAATATTCGTATGACGCTAGTAGCGGCGGATGTGTCCTGAACTTATCCACATACGTATACCAACCAACTCTGTGCCTACCATATCCAACGAATAAATGTCTTTGTCTTTGAAAACAGCTCTTTCCAATACGTGAAGCAGCCCACACAAAAAACTTATTCCACAAATTAAATAAAACATAAAATAAAACTCTAAATCACTGACGACTTTATAATGGATAGTTCGAAAAAAACCATTACGAACATATTTTAGCAGTAGCAACACTAAAAACATCATAATTAAAAACAAAAGGACAAAATTAACTTCACAATAGACGAAACTTAACAAACAAAGAATAAAACCATATCACCCTTACTTAAGGTTCAAATTCCCTTATAGAATAGTTATGGAAACTAGTTATTTATTAATGTCTACTTTGGTTTATGGTTTACGAGCCTCTCAGGTAGCTGTGGGCTATAAAAATTAGTGGAACCCTTTTATAAGTAGGGTTCCGTAAAAGCAGAGTTAAAACTACGGTTGAAGCAACAGATGAATAAAGATTACTACATTAAACGGTCATATTCAAGTTTATTGAGTATTATTAGAGTTTAGTGAGTTCAGCTGATTTACATAGATTGATCCAGTATTTAAATCTAGTAACACTGGGTCGAAATTAGCGACTGATCTATCCTAATCCAGCGCTGGGTACTGGATGCTGGAATAGATTGAAAAGTGTTTACATTACCTACTCCAGTATCGAGCCAACTATGATTTGTTCCGAAAGTATCTGCTGAAAATGTAAAAAGATGGATCAGAAAACGCACAGACTATAAAATTTTCCCAATCAACCTTGAACCTAAAGCCTTAGCGGTAAAATTGAAAATCTACTAAAGAAATTTGACAGATTGTACCTAGTAGCTTGCTGTGCTGGCGTCTGTACCTGTGTATTCCAATTTCTAATGCCACTTACAAATTGAATAATTTGATTATCTGAAACCTTAAACCCGAATTCTTAATTTTAAATCACTTTAAAGATGTTTTTCAATTTTGACAACTGAGAATTCAATAATTTTATTTAAACACTAATTGTTGGAGAAAAGTGGTAAGATATAAAGTTTAAACTTCCTAAATACAGATGCAAGTGTTACTAATTCACTTCCGCGAGTAATTGCGTAAGGATTTAACATGAACAGGGTTTATTTACACTTTCATCAGATATATTTGGAACAGACTATAGACGCAGTAGGTACAGTTTGCCTCTGTCTCTCTGCGCTGACCCTAAGACCCAAACAATTCTTTATTTATTTGATTCTTTATGCCATTAAAACCTAGAAATGTAAAAAAAGATTAAAACACTAAAGTACCTAGACCTAGTAATACTGTAATTAGAAAATATTGTGAAAGCCAATTATTTTTAAAAGATTAACCGTGGAGTTTCTTGCCGGCTCTACTCCATAGGAAACGACCAATTGGAACCGTGCATTTAACTTCTGACGTTTCATAAATGCCCATGAAGGTTTATGTGAAATAAAATATTTGTATTTTGATTTTATGATTTGATGAGAACTTCCCGTTCTCATTTGATCACAATCAAAAAAGTCCTTGATTGAAATACATAGTTTATTATGATGTAAGCCTTTTTGCAACTAAAGTTGTCAAAAGATAAAAGGCCCGTTTTGACATTGATAGTTCTAGTAGTTAATAAAGATCAAATTCGCAAAACACGTATTCGTTTGTATGAAACAATTGAACACATCGAAACTTGAACTAGCCCATCAGTTAGTATCGAACGGTTATTAAAACCGTGGTATTGGGTCAGTCTATCTAATTGCAGGTATCGATTGCATTTATTATTTACCTTCGCGTTCCCCGTGTGTGTTAGCAAATATTGAACGATGCCAGTTCAGTCACAGATAAATAATAGTTGACATTAATCTGTGACAGACGGTTATTGGTCGTAGCCTAATGATAAATCTGCCTAGCCTTTTCCCATCTGTGTTGGGGTCGGCTTCCAGTCTAACCGGATGCAGCTGGAGCAGTGGGATAATGCAAGTCATCGTGTACAGTACAGGTTCCCTACATTTTGTCGAGCGAACATAAGTGTATGGAGCAGCAATTTTATTGAGTCCCATTTTCAGGTATTTTAATTACGGCTTATACATACAGCCATTAAATTAAACCAACAGGACCCACCCTTGAAACCACCATCTCATAGGTACTCATACATCGAATCATTTATAAGTACTGTGTGTAATCTCTGAAGCCTCTCTCGGCGCAATTAGCGACACGCATTAACGTTTTATTGTTATTGACTGATATTGTTTAATAACACACGTAATTATTATATTACTGTCGATTAAGATCCTTCCATTATAATCCTTCGGAGAAACCAATGATACAATATGCGGTTGTTATGATAATGATATTTATTTATGTAAATTGGTGCTTAAAACAGACGCCAAAATACTAACTAGATGAGCTCGGTGTTTCCTATCTGACAACTCTGGCAAGAAACACAAATTCAGATAATCTTGGTCAGGTTATATGAGGACCATGCAGATTAGTATCTGAGATAATCATTGGGGAAAGAAGCTCATGGACGTGAGCAGACCAGCATCCCAATTGCGTAATACACTATTAATCTCAATCTGAATCATTTTGAAGAATATTGTTGAACAATGAATGTAAAATGCAATGAATGTTGTTGAACTGTCAAAAGCCATTGCCATTGTTAGTGAGTTACGCAATTACCCCGGTGAACAGTCAGTATACGCATTTGTAAGTAATCGTCCAGCTCAACTCGGTACTTGAGGAACTGTTAATATGACATTTCTAGTTTTTCTGTTTTGTAGAGCATCATTTGTGTCACTCATTATATGCCTCTGTCACAGTCTCTCCCCGACTATCACAAGCGCTTTTCCGGAAAAGCTTTTGCACCAGAAGCTCTTATAAAATCGATATTTCGAACTACTTTTTTTGTATGTTCCAAATAAACAGACACACTCATACTCACATACGCATTAAGCAAAACTTATAAGAAAATTTCATACTTATATAAATAAATCTTTACCTGAACCATATTTCATGCCAATAATTTTCCCCAAATAGAATTCACGTCCGCACAAAGGGCGACCTATTTTTACTACCGCAGAACTTCTATTAAAATATTATCTTGTACATTTGTACGTCATCGCAAGGGTTGTAAGCTGAGACTGTGAGGAACGGATACCTCTGTTCCTCTCCTTTGGGAGGAGGGAAGTAGGTGGGTTTAGGAGTGGTGTACAAGAATTTTTCAGATTTACGAACACTTAAATTGAATTTTGTTTGAAGAATGTTTTAATGGTATTTGTTCGTCTTACCGACCGTTTACATTACACTTAATACACTTTCCAAAAGGTCTAAATAGCTTTTTGAAGATCAACAAAGATCCAGATTCAGCTAACAAATTATACAACTTATCTCAAAAACTGTGATGATGTGTGCGTAACACATAGTGGTCATGCCTTTCATTTTGACAGTTCAAAAACATTCATTGCGTCATTGACGGTGTGTTTATTTTAATATGTACACACAATAAAATCGATGGTTAGATAGTGGTTGTCATATTTTAAATGTTTTCTTGTGTGCTTAACGTATCAGTAAATAATTATGTTGTTCTTCATTGTGTAGAGTGTAGACAAGCTTTACATCGCTTTAGGGGTATCATGCCTAAGCATCGTTAGATACAGTAGGTATCAATCATACTTTTACAAGCGTAGGTGCCTACACGAAAAGTGAATGACATGAAAACAATACAATATTAATAACAATAACCTATTTATCATCACAATCACGCTGGCTACACGTGAGGAGTAGGTTACATGTGAAGATGACTCTAGGACTAGACATTCGATAAAAATGTATATTGAGTGTCTGACCAGCACCCTAATAGCGTTAAACACTTTAAATCACAATTGAATCATTTTGAAGGATACTGCCAATCCATTACATCACATGCTCAAAAAAACTCTCTACTCAACAACGTAAATAACGCAATGAATGTTGTTGAACTGTCAAAATAAAGCCATTGCTACTGTTATTGTGTTACGCGATTACTCCGCCGTAAGATAAGTTTAACATTCAGTAACTTAGAGAAGAAGTTAGGAAAAAAACATTCTTATAATAAAACTGTTGAATCAAATTGACTAAAACCGAACGTTTTTGTCTAAATAATAAATAGCAAACCAAGGTGTAAGACTAATAATAAGCCAAACATATATTTGTGATATTTAAGCACCTTCTAAAAATATCTCCTAACCTTTACCAAAATTTCAACCACAAAAATAATAGATATACCTACACATTAACATCAGATAAAGAGATTACACACAAATACAAGAAAACAGGATTAAATTTAACGAGCTGCCAAACCAAACTCAACCTTATCCCAATCATATTATGACCCATAAAACATCGCTAAGTTCAATATATCAAAGGGCAATATGAAATGATGTGTCATGTAATGGTTAACCGACCATTTCTAGACGCAAGGAGGCTGTTCGTCTTCGGTAACTAGCCGTGACGATTGAATTCGGTCGGTTGCGACACAGGTGAGCCGAACGAACGAAAATAGTCTCAAAATCAATACAATACTTGCGAAGATTGAAGTAGTGAGGGGATTAGGTTTAATTGGTATCGACTATCGATAGTCGACGGTTTTATTTAGAAATAATATATATTTACTAGCTTTACTAAGTACTTGTTTAATCGGGATAGAAAGTAACACGTTTGCCAAATTAGCAAAAAGTAAGTAGATATCAATATAATCATTCTCCTGACACTACCCTAAGTAAGTTATATGATCAAAAATAGAAACATTAAGCAAAAAGAGCAAAGAGTTGACAAAAATGTCAAAAGACTAGATGTGAAACGAGAATGTGAGAGATGTGTGTGACTTCGGTTATACGAAAACCAATGTTATTTTAATTTGTCTGTCTGTAATGTCTTGTTTAGGAGTGTTTAGCTGGTTTTTTTTCGTAGTTGTGTTTTAGTTTTTAACTTTCTTTATTTTTGTATTCCTGGCATTTGTAGAGCGTAAAATACCATGCACTTACGCAAGATTCAAAAGCGATTTTCTTGTATTGAAAGATATTGTATGGTATTACGAACATCATCACCATTTCAGCCCGGAATCAGCCACTGCTGGGTATAGGACTTCAAGCATACTCGTAGTATATCGAAACCATACTATTTCACAATAGATCTATTCTAAAAGTTGGAATTTTTATTTCACCAATAAAACCCTTTTGAATTTTGCGTAACTGTATTCATACTCGTATCTGTACCTACTCAACAAAACTACACTTTCACATATATAGTATTAAAAATCAAGTTCACGAAAAAAAAAACATCGATATCTACAATTTACCATGCCGTGTCTCTTCCCTACAATCCCGTAGGGTTGTCAACTCACTCTAAGTAATCGCCCATTATCTATATCGATTCACCCGCCACTGTCCACCAATTCTCGATTCCACCGAGGCGATGTGACTCTGACTTAGCGACCATTACTTACGGTTACAAATCCATTGCTGCTTTTGAATGTCGAAATAGTAAAGGCTTTTGTACTAAAGTGGTAATGTGTAACGTTTTCAGAGTAAAAGTCGTAGTCCAATGGTTATTCGGTACAGTGTTAACACTGATTTTAACATCGTTTAAACGTAGAGGCAAGCTAATGAAGCGATCGGCAATAATTGATTCAGCCTTTTAATTCTCCCTCTATTTTTGAATCCTCTTAAAGGGTTGAAAGATATCTCATAAGTAATTGAGTATTGGAAAGGCGTTTCTTTGTTAGGATTTTCTTGGATTTTATTTAAGAATTTTGCTTTAAGGAAATGAATTAAGCCGCACGGGTTGATCGATCAGGTTAAGCTACGTTTGCCATGATCAGTCCGTGGATGGATGACCATCTTTACATATCGACACCCCTCCGTGCCTCAGAGAGCACGTTAAGCGGTTGGGCCCGGCTGTCATTCGTGGATTTTTGACAGTGGTTCCGGGTCATCAGAAGCCCGAAAGTCTGATAATCAGTTTTACCAAGACGTATCGTGTCTGTCGCTCCGCGTAAAATACTGTTATTCAGCTGCATCCAGTTTGACTGGAAGCCGACCCCAAAAAGAGTTGTAATAAGGTTAAGCATGTTGATGCTCTAAGGAAATAAATTGTACCTACTTCCCACAGCAACTATCGAAGAGAAAAATTAAGCTCAAATGATTTATGATGAATCTCGGGTGCGTTGTTTGGTACCTATATACAGATATGAAACACGTAGTATCCCATTATTATTGTTAACTAGTCTACACTGTCCCACTCCTGGACAAAGACCTCCCTCCTCTCCTTCCATATTCCGCGAGGGCGCGGGTACACGCGCGTCCTCCTTCCAGTTTTGACGGAACCTATGCATTTTTTTTATAAGTATGCACCTGACACAAGGTAGTCCAGCCGATCTATTCTTTACAAATCTCACCGTGAATACTTAGGTGAAGTGAGCTTGTAGTGAACTGCCAATAGAGTCAATCGCTAGCGTCAGCTGGTATGACAGCTCACTTCAAATAATTTTTTGCGGTGACATTTTTACAGAATAGACCGGCTAGTACCTACTTAATATTGTTTCACAAAACAGGATTATCCTAGCTAGAGTGCAGTAGAGTTTTCCTACTTTCTACATCTGGTCAAAACTTCATTTTGGTTTGGCGAAACATGTGTGTGACCGCCACGGTGACGGCCATATTTGTTTGCGGCTCTTTACTTTATTCATATTTCTATGGTTAAAACTAGGGAGATCGAAATGAAATTGTAAACTTATTTTTAAACATTTTACATTTGATAGTCAATAATTCAACTTAAACAAAAATAAATTTTTAAACGAGAGATTCTAAAACTCTGAACAAAAAGCAGCATCAACACATCAGATTCAAATCTATCTTCACTAATAAAACAAATTGCTGATCCTAGGGATCGAACCACCACTACTCAGCAGTCGCTTGCGACCACTAAACCAACGAGGCAATTTTCGGTTGTTTCCCTATCTTTAGATAATTATTGAACTTATCTCGCTCCATAATTCACTGAGCGACTGTTACGCAATGACCCCGCAGTTTCAATTATTATCAATTATTAAAGATTTAAGTTAAAACTAATCCAACTAAATAAATGGTAACAATCTAATCGTAATATTATAATAATCATTTGTAAGTGCCGACAACTGTATTATCGATGAAATAACAAAACTATCTAACATAGGATTAGTACATAACTACGCATGTATTGGGATTAGGGAAATTTAATATTTAATGCCTGTCTTATCTATTATGTATTGTGTCTGCTCTAGTAAGTCTAGTGCTCTATCTATGAAAACTCGAAAAAAAGGAAAACTCATTATTTCTAAAATATCAATTAACAATCAATTCAACCAATCGCAGTCCACTGCTGGACATAGGCTCCTCCCAAGCTGCGATAGAACACCCTGCTGTCTTCCAGCTTCCGCATCCGGTGTCTGCCAGCCACCTTATTTTTTTCGTTTTTTTTTTATATAATATTGATACAGGAATGGAAATAATTTGATACAGGTAGAAGGAATGGACATCGTAACGAAAACTTTTACCATGGATTCAGTACTTACCTACATTATTCTCAAGGTAGAAATATTTCATGAGTTTACAAAAAAAAAAAACAGTTTACCCAAAAAAAGTGTGTGATCTACATGACCGAAATGTATATTTCGTCCGTATGTCCCTTCCACAGTAGATCAACTGTGAACCCGTGAAACTGCTAATACTAAAAATCTAAATGCCTTCACCTACTTAGTTTATTACAATGCAACTGCAACACACTATTCGGGCGTAGAAAATAGCCATGAACCAGCCTGATTGATGCCTTAATCTTGGTAAAATCGAAACAAAGTCGGCTCATAGAGAAGCAAAAACATATGGTAGATAAAGGTGATTTAAAACTTTTAGAACCATACGAATTACTTGTACCCCATAAATGAGGGGAGCTTTTTGGCCTGGGTCTTGGTTAATCGTATGCTTCTAATCCAGGCTAATCAAATGCCCGGCCTACCTTGCCTCGATGTCTTGGAAAGCAACTTGGTCATAACAACTCCATTTACTTACATCGCAAATTGACATATTGAACTGCGCCAAAATTGACATATTGAACTTCGCCAAAATTGACATATTGAACTTCGCCAAAATTTATATAATGAACTGCGCCAACATTAGTTTTTTCATTCGTATTCTTATATCTGAAGCAGAGAACTGTTACGAGTACAATTGACCGATTTTGGTTTCGAATCATTCATCAAACCATAATAATGTCAATATCCTACCGTATTTGCCAAAAATCTCTTTGACATGTTAATAGAAAAGTCCCGAAATATGAATCAAAAGGCGATAAGCAAAAATAAAAACACGAACAAACAAAAACAATGAGCGACCAATTAACTCTCAAACTCAAAATCAGGGTAAACTCGCCAATTGTCGACCGCTCTATTTGAACGAAACGTACAAAGGGAATAAAAGGGGTTTAAAAATACGCCCAAGCCCAATTAATTAGAGACAATTAGCTACCCTTCCTGCAGCAACAAAAGGTAGAAAAACTCTTCTCATTAATTACGAAGCAAAGAGGGCGAAAGGCGAAACAGGAAGGTACTAGATTTCTCCCCTTTTGTTTTTGAAGAGGAATCCATTTGTGAGACAGACGCGTTGCGGAAGATGCGGGGTCGCGCCGAGGTATGATTTTATTTATGTTTTATGTTGTGGATTTAATTACGATTGTGACGTTGTAGGCTTGCTTTATTGAAGGAATGATTATTAATTATGGTTGACCTATTCTAATTTAAAATTAGGGGAAAGAGGATTAATGTTTTCTTTCTTAATCCACAACTTTTTATTCAGGGCTATATTTTAATTTATTCACTTAGACTGTCCTACTGCTTAGCAAAGCTCTCCTCACAAAGACTTCCGGACCTTAAAAGCAGATAATTCAATGAATAAAAATACTATCGGGTAAACATGAAAAGAACAAGGAATACGCAATTAAGAAAATTCAGCAACAAAAATAAAAAAACACTTTTCAGCAAACAAAAAACAATCATTCTTTCCTCGAACCCCATTAAACGCGTTGACAGCTCATCCACTTGCTGGCTAATTACAATGCTTTCAACAACTCACAGATTACACGAACATACATTATCAACACTATCTGAACTAATCCTCAGCTGACATGCTAGAAAAAATATTCCAGAGTGCCTTCCACGATAGGCGAACATTTTAATCAACACATAGATTATACGTGTCCATTAAATAAGTAGCTATCAATTACCGTGCTTGTACTGATAATTTTTAACAGCACTGATAAAATTCGGCAGTGCTAATCAAGCCGTCAACATGTGCGCGTGCAAGCAGAAACGATCTTTCCTAATAGATGACATACTGAGAGATGTGACGAAGAGACCTTATAAGAACTTGAGCCAGGAGCCCACGCAGCCCCTCAAGTGCAATGGAATAAAGTCCGTCGAGGTCCCTAAGAAGATGACGAAGATTGAAGAGCCGGCGAGTGACAATGCGAGCAAAATTGATGCTAAGTGCGAAGCGCCAAAGGATTTCGATTTGAGCAAAGTCAATCTGGGACACAGAAGAAATACTTATCCGTTGTACCCTACACCGATTAAAGCCAATGTACCTCCGTTGTCTTCTTCAGTGACATGGCCACAGTACAGAGGGAAGGAGGCCTTAGGGTTCTTAGAGAGGCCTCCCTTCAGTTATTACAGCGACCCGATGCTAAATTCTAATCAAATACTAAGAAGTCAACTTGCTGCGAACAGATTTGTGTCACACCCATTCACTATACGGCAAGCTTATGGATTTGACAGAGGTGAGTTTTGAATTGACTATTATTCATAGAGATCCTTTCACAAAAAAATATTTATTAAATAAACATTCAAAAAATGACCCTTTTTGTGTGATAATTCTGACTAAGATTAGTAAGTAGTAAGTAACGCCTCCTTATCAATGGCATAAAGAAAAACAAATAAAATAAGATTATTATATATTTTATTATATCGAATATCGATTATCGGCGATACAACAACAACTGACGTAATAATACAATTATTCATATTGAATCACCTAGTAGTGGAAATATTGCAGTAGCTAGTATGTAAAGTGACAATAAAATGGTACGAATAAATCGGAGGCTTGTAATTCCGTCAGTGGAAAAACTTTGAGGAACTAAATGGCGACCAAAGCAAAATGAACATGAGCCACCCAAATGGGGGTGAAGAAACCGCATATATACTGGGGACTATGATCTTGGAAGATACATATACTGAGATATCAGAAGAGTGAAGAACTGGAGTTAAAAAAATACTTTTTCTAACACCTCGTGAAAGAAATCAATACAGACATTAGGTGCTATGGGTGCCTTACCGGTGGTGGAACGTTGTGAAGGTTATCTAATAGGATTTTTTGAAGATGCGAATCTGTATGCGATGCAAGCTAAGCGAGTGACTATACAGCCAAAAGACATCCAGTTGGTTCGGAGGTTTGGTGGCGAACGTGGCATGGCGATTATTAAATTGCAGACAAAGAGTAAACGGACGTAGGCAGAGAGAGATCTATTGGAGACAAGGAGTAACTGGACGGAGAGAGAGAGTGATCAAACGAAAACAGAGAGTGAATTAATGGAGACAAAGAGTAACCGGACAGAGGGAAAGAGGGAGCGATTGAAGGCAAAGAGTAAACGGACGAAGGCAGAGAGAGATCAATTGGAGACAAAAAGTAACTGGACAGAGAGAGTGATCAAACGAAGACAGAGAGTGAATTAACGGAGACAAAGAGTAACCGCACAGAGGGAAAGAAGGAACGATTGAAGACAAAGAGTAAACGGACGAAGGCAGAGAAAGATCAATTGGAGACAAAGAGTAACTGGACGGAGAGAGAGTGATCAAACGAAGACAGAGAGTGAATTAATGGAGACAAAGAGTAACCGGACAGAGGGAAAGAGGGAGCGATTGAAGACAAAGAGTAAACGGACGAAGGCAGAGAAAGATCAATTGGAGACAAAGAGTAACTGGATGGAGAGAGAGTGATCAAACGAAGACAGAGAGTGAATTAATGGAGACAAAGAGTAACCGGACAGAGGGAAAGAGGGAGCGATTGAAGGCAAAGAGTAAACGGACGAAGGCAGAGAGAGATCAACTGGAGACAAAAAGTAACTGGACAGAGAGAATGATCAAACGAAGACAGAGAGTGAATTAACGGAGACAAAGAGTAACCGCACAGAGCGAAAGAAGGAACGATTGAAGACAAAGAGTAAACGGACGAAGGCAGAGAAAGATCAATTGGAGACAAAGAGTAACTGGACGGAGAGAGAGTGATCAAACGAAGACAGAGAGTGAATTAATGGAGACAAAGAGTAACCGGACAGAGGGAAAGAAGGAACGATTGAAGACAAAGAGTAAACGGACGAAGGCAGAGAAAGATCAATTGGAGACAAAGAGTAACTGGACGGAGAGAGAGTGATCAAACGAAGACAGAGAGTGAATTAAAGGAGACAAAGAGTATCCGGACAGAGGGAAAGAGGGAGCGATTGAAGACAACAAAAAATAAACGGACGCAGGCAGAGAGAGATCAATTGGAGACAAAGAGTAACTTGACGGAGAGAGAGAATGATCAAATGAAGACAGAGAGTGAATTAACGGAGACAAAGAGTAACCGGACAAAGGGAAAGAGGGAGCGATTGAAGACAAAGAGTAAACGGACGAAGGCAGATTGAGATCAATTGGAGACAAAGAGTAACTGGATGGAGAGAGAGAGTAATCAAACAAAGAGAGAGAGTGATCAAACTAAGAGAGAGAGTGAATTAACGGAGACAAAGGAGTAACCGGACGCAGGGCAAGAGAAAGCGATAGAAAACAAAGAGCCTCTCCAAATGCACGCCATTCAGTTCGATTATCGACTAGTCTCATCCAGCTGCTACCAGCCACCTTGAGAAGATGGTCGCTCCAACAAACCTGAGGGCCTACCTTACGTTTGCGTCAGTTAGTAAAGCTTATCATCAAGCGTGTATAAAATGAAATGCAAATAAAAATCGGTTACTATATCGATTACCGATTATCGTCGATAAGCAACGACGTATTCATACCGAATCGCCTTATCTACGTCATTCGTTATCTTATCATAATCTTACATTGAGTTCGTCTTAATATTCATAATAATGTATGGTCTTAAATTATTGTCAGTTTGTCTCCTTTTATTTATAAACTAACAAAATAAAACAAAGGCTTTTATCGCGACAATCTGTTATTGTGATCACGATTATTTATTAAACTTCTTTTTATGTATTGTATTACCTAGTTACCTTCTTAACATCCAGTAAGCCTAATTTTGAAATGTCATATTATCAATTACATTCTAGGTCACTTTTGAAATGTCAAAATGAATTAATTCATATATGTTTTAGCATCCGCGCAGAGACGGCATGAGCATTCTCATGCCTTCTCTGTATGAGAAACAGCCTTTGCCCTGTAGTGGGACAATAATAGCTTGATATTAATATTATTATATTATGGCAATAAATAAATAAATAATAATAAATTATCCGATAAATCATAAAAATCCTTCAAATATAAAAATCAGTAAAAAGACAAATAATCCGTAGTCATTAAATCGGTGCTTTCACCCTAAACCGTTCTGCTTCAATAATAATTTTAATCTAGTACGTTTCAATCTTTATCTTTCAATTTCAATCTTATTGGTTTATAATAATTATCAAAAATGTTAGCTTAATGAGTTATTAAGTTACTATTAGATTATAAGTAGATAAGTTCATGTTTCTATATATGTAGGTAGGTACCCTCTACCTCTACATATAAGTAGGTAACTAGTACCTACTTTTTATACAGAATTGAATTTTAATTAATTATTTGGCGATCTCGGGGATAAACACTTTTCATGAATATTATACTTTTCATACAAATTTCACTTTGGAAACGACTCTGAAATCACAAAAAGAAAACATTTTTATTTTTAGGGCAAAAGCGTCAGGGTAGCCCGCGAAAGAAGAATAGGATAATATAGAGAATTGTATTGATGATTTCTATGATATATCAAATATTTATTATAGGAGTATTATCAAATACTCCTATAATAAATATTTGTTACGGTCGCGAATCATATTTTAATCAACAGACAACCTGATACTGACCAGCATATTGCAAAAAAAATAAGGAATTTCCCGCCAACCTCAGCGCATCCCCAGCGACAAATAAAAACTGTTTTGCAAAAAAAAAACAACCGACTTCAAAAAAAGACACAACAAAGTGAAAAATAACTTTAATTTCGGAAGTCGATGGCAAACATCGTGCGAACCCAACGACACCGACTTCCGAAATTAAAGTCAGTTTTTATTTTTCACTTCTAAGTTGTAATTTTTACCAGTAATTTTGCTTTAAAAACCCAACTACTGAACAGTTTTTGATGATATTTCTATGGGACCAATCTGAAAATATATCCTTACAAATAAAAAAGAATTTCGCAAATCGGCTTATAAATAACGGAGTTCAGAGGTAACATAAAAAAAAATAGTCAAATTGAGAACCTCCCCTTTTTTAAAGTCGGTTAAAAAGTAACGCCTAATCCATGGTCTTAATGTTTGATGTTTTCTGTTAAATCTCTTGATCGTCATCCTAATATTTCACAAAGTTTCGACTGTTTCTTATCTATACTGCTATTAATTCACCGATTACCATGATGATATTCAATCTTTTCATCTAAAATTATTGTGAAACAACCAATTTCCGGATAGTAGTAGAGCTTTCGATAAGATAATTACTATGCTGGTTGCGTGATTACTTGTGTTTATAAAATATCTGTACCTAAATATTATGCACTGCGCAATTGTTTGTTATCCTGAAGAATAAAACAAGAATAAATAAAACAATTATGTAAGTAGGTACCTACTTTTTGAAACGGGTAATTACCCGTGTCCGGATACGGTTAAGAGACTTAACCTGATGAAACCATAATAAGTAATAAATTGGTTAATTCATTGCCCAGACTCATCTTCATAGTACGTATAAGTTACAGCCATTATAAAAAATAAAAATAATACATACATTTATGTATGCCTACTCAAAACAAAATAACGTTGTAAACCAGTGACACACTGAAATTATTGGACTACCCACTATTTAGGCAATAAAAGTTTACGGTGACAATACGATATCACTAGATTCACGAATGATAAGACTAATTCAATATCATAATTAAATATGAGTACCCAGGCAGTAAGGTAGTAATCGACAGATATAATTCGAAACTAATAATGATCTTTGCTGTGCGATAAATGACTGGTTAATACGTAACCTATCTCACCTCATACCTATTTATAGTCATCCATGATGGATTTATAATATTAGTGTGTATGGATGATTCATCATCCATAATAATATTATAATAATAATATTATAAATTCGAAAGGAACTGTCCGTATGTTATCTTTATACGTATGCCTAAACCACTGACCGAATTTCGATAAAATTGGCAAAGAGATTTTTTTGTCCAGCTAGCACGCTCCCGTGGGATACTTTTCGACATCTACGCGAGTGAAGCCGCGGGCAGAAGACAGTTAAGTCAAATCAAAATGAAAAGTCATTTATTCAAATTCGGCTGAGATTCAGCACTTTTCGAACATCTAATTTACATAAGACAGTCCCCCAAAACGCCCGCCCTTCACCGCTTCCGCTTCCGCTGGGAAGAACAAATAGCGCAACTAACTCTCCAGCAGCACTCCCCTGCAGTATCGTCATAAGCGCGTCTGCCGAGTATGGGGGTCCCATGTTCGTCTCCTACTTCGGGCATTGGTATTGTCTTTTTCCGTCAGGATTTCACAGTAGCAGTTCGGAGTTTGAGTCGAGTCTAACAAATCTGCTAGTTTAAATGCGTATCAAGGAATGAATTATGTAGCGATACCCAACTATCGCTATCTAATACTTAGATGCAAATTCAGTTGCAAATGACTGGTCTGTTCTTCTAATAGAAACATGCTTGTGCTCGGAACCAAGTTCATCGATCGAATCGAACTCACTACCTCTTGCTCGCCTCCCTATTGGCCTATTAGAATACCTATTACATATTGTTCCACTTGCGGGGCAAAGGCCTCTTCTCATACAAAGAAAGCACGAGCATTGCCACCACGATTGCCCAGCAGCCTAATTGCGTAACACATTTTCGGCAAATGATTGAGATTAATTGGTTTCGTTTCGATCATTTTTATTTCATTTTACGATTTTCGTATTGCGTAACTCCACTATCATATAATAGCAACAGCTGTTGGTTTGAAACGCTAAAGAGTGAACGATATGTGCTTAAGAAAATCGTAAAATGAAACAAAAAGCGATCGAAACGAAACCAATTAATCTCAATCACTTGCTGAAAATGTGTTACGCAATTAGGCTGCAGGATGGGTTGGTGATTTCAGACTTAGATTAACTACAAGTCCAGCTTTCCTCACGATGTTTTCCTTCGCCGATGTCAGTAAAGTCTTAGATAAACTCAGAAAGTATATATGAATTGAAAAGTCACATTGGTACTTGCCCGGATTTTAACCCACAACCTTGTGCATGAGAGGCGGGTCCTTAACAACTAGGCCATCACGAATAAAGAAAGAAAGAAAATATATTTACTTAGCACATACCAAAAGGCACACAATATAATATACAGCAAATAAAAAAATAAAAATCAAATAAAAAGTGCAAAATGCGATTTAGGAAAAAAGGCTATTGCCGCGAATAGGGATATTGCCGCTTGATTATTGTAGGTGATCCACAATTCAAAATAACATTTTACACGATTAATTTAACAGATTATCTAATGGGTAGGGCTTTACCTACTTTCATAGCACCAAAAGCGTATTATCAACGATATATCTGTTCCAATTAAAAATACACAACACCTTATCGATTTAAGTATCTATTAAACCGATAACAATATTGGTTATTAGTAAAAAAATACAATTTTCCAGCGATTATCTCGCTATCGAATATTTTTTATCTTTTAATACTATTTGAAATAGTTTTTTTTATTGTACCTAACAAGGTAAAATGAGGTCTCTTATCGTCAAATTGCTCCAATTTGTTGGATTAACTATTTTTTTACTATTTTAGTTTTTGATAAATCATAGTTGTCTGATCTACCTACCTGATTACAGTAGGTACGAAAATTCACTTAAGTAGAAATTTAAGGCCCATAAAAGGCCTAAAGTGTCTACTAAGCCAAACTTTCAATTTATGTATGTTATTTGAATTTCATACAAAAGTTAAATACTAACGCCATCTACCGGGGAGTAATGGCAACTTCACGACACAGTGATTTTCTCAGATTTCTACTAACAATTTATTTCTTTCTTCTCTTTTCAACACATTTAAGTTTGAGACCTCTGCGCTCTGCCTAAACCTTCGGGGAAGACAGGCGTGATGTTTTGTAATGCTCATCATCATCATCATCATCGCTGGCAACCTTGTTCCACACACAGCTTCCCTGGTGTGTACGAGTTCCGTCCAGTTCTTACCATCGATCTTCTGAATGTCTTCCATCCAATGTTATGTACCTATTCTTTCTTCTACTTAATAAAAATCTTTTCATTTATTCACTGGCAGACAAACATTAAATTATGTACCTACTTAAATCTCTTTGCTGACAGACAACCCGCAGTCTAAACCGCTGGGTCTAGAAGCTTGTAATTTTGCACAAAAATTCCTTTTACAACGAAAGTGAAGGAAGATGAAAGGAAGGATTTTCTAAAAGTCATCCCCTAAAGAGGTTAACTCTATGGAAACTCGTTATTTTTGCTGTTCGGAAATGCCATCGGGCGCACGGCTTGTTACTTATAATTATGTAGGTATTCATTGATCTGTTTTTCCTCAGTACCGCCAAGCTGCTGCAACCCCTGGTGGGGTCTGGGCGGCAGGCGGAAGGGGGGCCAGGTACGCTTCACGGCGGCCCAGACCGGGGCGCTGGAGAGACGGTTCAGCGCCAGCAAGTACCTCAGTCCGGACGAGAGACGAGCCCTGGCGAGCACACTGAGACTTAGTGATCGACAGGTTAGCAGATGATATTTCTGTTTTAAATATAGGTGTACAACGATCTTTTGACGCGTGGCCAAAATCGGAAATAACGCCTCTTCTTGTTAATTTTTTTTTTTCAATTCATTTCACAAAACGTTCACAGTAAATGTTTACCAACAGCGGCACTCGAACGCCAAAAGATTATTTTTGCATTGTAAGTGCAAAATAAGCTGGAAATAAGTGTCACAGACCCACCTACTCGTATATTTATAAGTATGTTTCAATAGTTATTTGTGCAACAAGAGAGCAAAGTAGTTTTTTGCTGCGAGTGCTGACTTTGAATCCAGAGCAAGCGAAGGATTCAACGATTGAATCACGAGCGTAGCGAGTGATTCTAAAGTTGAATCCTGAGTGTGGCGAGGGATTCAAAGGCACGAGATGCAAAAATACTTTGCTCTCGTGTAACACACATAACTTTTCACTTCAGCAGCGAGAACACTTTAGGAGATAAAATAATAAACAGAAATAGATTGAAATAACTATTTATTGTGAATCAAAATAATTAACATTGTAGGTAGATACCAATTCTATAAAATGGAACATTTTAAAAGTTAAAAGTAAAATTACTGCAATTCTGCGAATTAAAAGTAATATTCCCGCTCTTTTATTTAAATTAAGGCGTGTTCGGAAATAGCACCCATGATATTTTAATTCAAAATATATTACGTACCTAACATTTATTGAAACTAGAAATAAATATTTACAAGTTAAATATCAGTTTTATTTTCAGTAAATACTTATTTTCGTTTAAATACAACAATAAGTTAAAAATTCAATAAATTACATTAAAAGACATAATTTTCTTTTTGCAAAATTTCTTTAGTTAGTACGAAATTCCGAACGTGTTTGTCTTTGAGGTCGAATTCAAAATCCGAACTTCGAAAGGGCTGGTCTTTGTCTCTCTCTCTTTCTAATGGCGGGAAAGAGATAGAGTGTGAATGTTTCGAATTGTATGATTAACCCAAGACTGAATAACATATTCGCGGCTTTCTGAAAAAAAAAATAAAAAGTTACTTTGTCTCACTCAGTGAGCAAAATCGCATTTTGCTCACTGATTTTACGCAGCAAAACCTACATGTTTGAGCTACTGAAGTGAAAAAGTCTTTTCAACACACTTGTTCGCAAAATGTCTCTTCATGCGCCGCATTTAGTTTCACAAGCGTACTTTTCTCTTTACTTGCATTCCCACTCTATTCGCCACAGATAAGTAACTATAATAAGCTAGTCAAAGAAGTGCAATTTTTTTAGATTTATATTATAAATAAAAGGCTGTTTGGAGGCGTCGGGTCGGTCTTTCAAAACGCGAAGGCAGAAAAAAATATCCGCGAGCCATTTCCCACAAATATTTGTTACAAAATGTTTAGTTTATAAAAAAGTACATTATTCGTTTTTATTCGCAAGGGTGCTGAAGTATATCGTGAAACGCGTGGGCATTTGTCATTGCATACTTGCATGAAAATGTTCCTACTATTGTCGATTGACGAGCACCGCATACGTAAATTCTTAAATTGGTCCATTGTAGATAAATGCCTCTGTGAGTTGATCGATAGCTACTGCTTATTGCAGCCGCTGCATGGCTTTAATTTTAGAGAGACAAAATACTGAACGCCAGTTTTAAAGGGTTCTTATCTAATGTACAGACGCCAGCAGGTCAAGCTACCCGAAACTGTCAAATTTTCCCAATGAACCTTGAACCTTAATGCTTTAGCGATAAAGTTGAAAATCTATTAAAGAAATTTGACAGATTGTAGTAACTTGATGTGCTGGCGTCCGTACCTAAAGCCCTGCAAGACCCTGCAAGGCCCGACCTCGTGAGGCTTTTGCTATTGTTTGCAACGCGTCCCCATTATAATTAATCACGAGGCTCGGCCACGCGGCTCGGCCTCACGGAGCCGCGCAGCCCTAGTGGGGGGCGCGGCTTTACGCTCACTTGAAAGAAGCAAGCGGGGCTTGCCGTTATCTGCATGATGCAGCCAGTTTAACTTACACAAATAACATAATCAAGCATGCAGTCTGTAACCTACTTACTTAAAATTTACAAAACAATTTTATTATACCTACTTATGTAACTTATTATAAGCGCATCAATAATCCAGTGCATTGCGATAGGATTTGATTGATTCGTTGATAACACTGTTAATACGAGTAATCGGGTATTATTACGTGGATTACAATTTATTATAAAGTATTATTAAAAACATACCTACATATCTACGAAACTTACTTACCACAACGTCACCCCTGTAATTCCCCGTGTGATATGGATAGGCAGTGTTCTACCCATGAAAATGAAAACCTATAAAATACTTTGCCACACTCAGGGATCGAGGTCACGGTACCAACAGACCAACAGTCTTGGGTGGAAGGTACAGACGCCAGTAGGTCAACCTACCCGAATCTGTCAAATTTTCCCAATCAACCTTGAACCTTAATGCTTTAGCGATAAAGTTGAAAATCTATTAAAGAAATTTGACAGATTCTAGTAGCTTGAAGTGCTGGCGTCTGTACCTATAACACCCAAGACTTTTGATCATTATGGGTGTTGTCTACCAATTGTACCTACTCTTATAGCAACTATACTCTTATAGACCGATATCTATTCTGCAAAAATCTCACCGTGAAAACTATGAAAAAAAAAAGAAGTGAGCGTGAAGTAAGATGGCACCATATTACAAGTACATACTAATTCCATGGATTGATGCTAGAGATTGATAGTATTGACAGCACTTCCACAATATTCCACATAAATCCCGGTGAGGTTTCTAGCTGGGGTATAGATCGGCAGGACAAAAGTATACAGAAAATTAAGTGTCAGGTTGTACCATGTGGACCTGTTAACTGTCATTGCACTATGCTATCCATTTTAAAACAAACCTTTTCCTTCTTTAGGTAAAAACCTGGTTTCAAAATCGTCGCGCCAAGTGGAGGCGTACTACACCGGATTCAGCTGATGCTGGGAGCCCTCCGACTGCCGATGAAGGATCTGACGACGAAGTCCATATAGCTGATGAGGATGAATAACGATGACACATGATGACATGACTGGCACATTATTGAATAAACGATTATTTTAGACTGCGTGTTATATATATTTCCGTTGTTTTTTTTTTTCTTCTGTTAGGATGTGCGGTTGAATTGTCATACCCGAGACCAACCTGAATATATTCGTGCCTTTAATTACATCGGCACCCACAGAACAGATAAAAGTAGTTAGAAGGGCCTTGTGGGCGGGGCAGGCGCGCCGCACTTTTGAGCAGACGCTCAAAAGTCAACCGAAATTTGAATCACCGGTCAACAATCGCGCTCTTGTTGTGACAGCGTTCGGAGCTCCGCGGAAAAAAAGAATTATGTCGTCTTGCGCTATTATAACGTGTCGGAAAAGAAGTCAGGAGTGTAATGTGGCCTGAGGAGGGATTTCTTTTCACCAGTTAGTCCAAAAACCTTAAAATACGAGTAATATTTGTAATTATTACAAAAGTATTATGTAGTTTGTAGACAAAAACGATAAAATCGCATTCAGATGCAAAATTATACATTGCTTGCAATACATGGGTACGATCTTGTACGACATGAGCGGTCGCGCAATGTATTGCGTTCACTGCGAACGTCGCGTGCGTCGAGCCAAAATGCGCGTCGATAGTGTTGTACCAAATTGTAAACAATGTCGATATGTAAGTGTATACGAATAATTATGTTCAGAAATTTGTATTACAATTAAAATAACTTTGTTTTTATTAACTCCAATTATTGTGTAATGTGAATTATTAATTTAATTTCTTAGTTGGTTTTTCGTCTAAAATTTGGTTTGAGGTTAGTAATTTACGAAAAAAAAATTTTTTTTTTTAGGTTTCCAAGAGGTAAGAAGAGACAAGAAAACTGTGGATTGAGGCAACTGGTAGAATTGAATGGATACCTACCAAATGTAGCACAATTTGTTCGCAACATTTTTCAGAAAATGGTTATGTAATTAAAAAGTTGAAATTGAGTCTAAATTATTGTTGAATATTAAAATATTCTTGTATTTTTACTTGTGTCATTTATTTGCTTATGTACTTACTTTAGCCCATGTCTTTGTACGCTTGAATGACGTTAATCACGGACACAGACAGCCCAGAAGGCCAATTCTTGTAATTAAAAAAATTTAAAATCTAGTCGCAGTTTCATCTCAGCGACAAAAAAAAATGTCCAAAACTGGTCAGAAATGTAGGGAAATTAAAGGTGTTTTTGACAGATTGAGACTGAGTTAAGACTGTGAACGTTCTTAAAATAAAGAGAATTGCCCCTCTTAATTAATCCTTACCAAATAAATACGTTACTCATCACAAGTATTTAATTTTGAACAAAATTGCCCTTGACGTCATTGGATTTCAATGAATATCTTAGGAGATGTCATCGTTTTAAAATAACTCCGCAAGGCGGCCGGTCATTAGCTTCCTATAGTAATGTACTAACTAAGTGATAATCGTAAGTAATACTCTTAAAGTAATGGAATATATGTATTATTTTAGTAGGATTTTTCCTAAAATTAACGCGAGTGAAACCGGCGGGCATAGCTATTATTCATAAATTAACATGATCAAGTTAATAAATACATTTTTCACAGAGTAATTCACAATAAATTAATTAGATTATATTATGTTAATTCGACCTAGCATTCGATATGGCCGCGAAATTTAAAATTTCCTCCTAGTTTTTTTGCAAATTGTAGCTTTGTTTTACATTTTATGTTATTCAAAATGTTATTTTTCTTTCTTTCTATTATTATGACGTAATACAGAGCTGCAACTAGCATAAAACGAAAGAAAATTCAAACTTCGCGGCAGTATTGAATGTTCCCCCTTAATTTCACTTCGATTTAATTTTATTTATATGTGATTAGGAAGTCCACATTATTCGTACCATACCCGCAACTTAAAAAATTGCAAAACTTTAATTAACAAAATTACAGTAATTTTATCGATATGATTAATCGACCTTTTGGTCGCCGTAAAATATTTGAGAAACAAAATTGCTTTTACATGTGTGTGAGTGTACGTCCAGAGCAGAATTTGCGGTAGTGTGACAACCAATAGCAAACACGCGATCTAAGTGCATGTGGTTTATTTGTGTGCGTAATGCGCGTACGTATTGATCTCTTGCTTGTAGTGGAGAGTGAGAGTGGGAGACATGCGGCGACAGGCGTTCTAATACAAATCAGGAACTATTTCCTTTCTATCCTCTTTTATCTGTTCTGTGTCGGCACCCATACTCTTCCAACCAGTACACCCAGCAACGCGGCTTGGCGGCGGAAATAGGTATGGGCAAGTGGTAGTATTTCGCCGGATGAGCTCCTTCACAAAAAGTTCCTACCTATAGAAAAATTAAGTAGGTACAGTTAAACCAGAAAATGTACGAGATTCGGTAATCTACGTGTTTCCGAATTAGCACGAACGTTGCGTCACAGAGTAGGTAACCCCCAACAGAGACACAGCTTCTAAGTTTTTTACTTGCTTTGTAGTAGTAATAGTAGTGCACCTATCATTGCGCGTTTGTGTGAAGTTTTTTCTCTGCCGGGTTACCTACACCAATCGCAGATAGTCATGTGTCACTTATAAGCTTTTTTGGAATTACATAGAGTTGTTCTTCATCTTTATTTTTGTAATCATAATAGGTAATACAAAATAGGCAAGTACTGATTGTAACAGCTCTATATTAGATCTCACCATCGCGCGTTCGTATTTTCGAAGATAGACGATAATTCCCGAAGCACATACTTATTTTGGGATATCTGTACCTACATACTTACCTAAGTACTTTAGAATGCAATGTTTTTTTTTTTTGCGTAGGATAGGCCAACTTACCAGATTAGAAAGACCATCTATTATTAATGCTACATTTCGTGTAAATTGAAGATACCAAACCACTCCCCTAACTACATTTCTACAACGTCAAAAACATGTGATAAGCAGAAGCTTAGTATATTATCGATTAATTTGATCGATTGGACAGTAATCGTTGCAGCAATACAAATCATCTTCAAATTCCTTTCAATTAAGGTATCAATGATTTGATAACTAATCCAAGAGTTCAATAACAAGCTTAGGATCGCTCATGTGACTGCAGTACGCAAGTGCTCACGATAATGGAAATAAGCTTACCTACCAGATAATGATAATATGGATTAACGAGTTTGCTGATGATTTTTATTCTAAGAACATGTTTTGGGGCTTGATTACCTACCATTTTTTTAGTAGCCCTTTTAGTGTCCCACTGCTGGGCAAAGGCCTGAGCTGTCAAGGACCAATCTTTATGAAACGAGCTCATCCCGCTGATATCATTAGGTTATTCTTTAAGATAATATTGACATAATTTAAAAAAAATATATGAATAATAATATGTACAAGTTTATAAAAAGGAGAGGAAATAATCAAAGGTCATCAAAAGTTCGTCCACAATCGCTGTCAACGGGAAAAGTGCCCAAAAGGCTGGCAGCATTGCCACGTTGTATGACAAATTAATACCAATTAATAACAATACCGATTCTTTGGCCATAAAATACGTCAAAAGTAAAGTAAGTATAACATCGTATTAACTATCTTCACGCAGAGAACATCAGTACCATCTAGCTGTCAGCCTCAGAAATGCTTTAGGCGCCATCTGTCAGTTGTCATCATAGATCTATGATTGTGATCTATCACTATGAAACCTTAATAATTATTTTTTTGCCACTAAGACAATAAGACAAGGCCTATACATCTGATCAAGATTATTTCTGAACTTTAAAAAACACTGTGACCTCTGAGTTTGTTTCGGCCTTTCTTCTCAGAGTAATCAGATAGGAAACGCCGACCTCATCTAGTTTTAAAATATTATTGACAAGTAAAAGTGTTTGTACAAACCTACTTACAAAATAAAATCATTTATCATTTACTAAACAGAAGACAAACTTTTTTGAGTCAGTTTAAAACAAAATAATACAAAACAAAAAGAGCTTTCATAGGAAAACAGATTCATCTAGCCATTCAGGATACAATGTAAGATCTCAATAAGTAATTATCTATTCATAACAAGATTTACATTATATAAACTAACATTTAAAATAATAATATGACATGTGAAAAAATAAGCAAAAGAATCATAGGGCATCAAAAAATTGGTCCGCATCGCTGTCAACAGGAACAGTGCCCAAAAGGCTAGCAGCATTGCCACGTTGTATGGCGAAGCTAATTTTTTGGCCAAGAAACAGGCCAGCCCTCTGGTCACGAGAAGAGTCGACTAACCGCTTGGCGATATCTCGAAAAACCAAGTGGACACTCGGACCCCATGGCCCTAGTGTTTCAACCCCAAACGGCTCGAACATATAACTTCCAATCAGGTTGGAATATTTTCGCCATTTGAGGTTTTCTGCACCAGCAGCAGCCGCTCCAGCACAGCTCATAATGCTAGGAAGATAGGATGGCGCAAGGGTGTCGACACATGTTGCATCCCACACCAAAGGTCTGCCTAACTTCCATGGCATTATGGTCATTCCGTCTGGTCTCTTCCCATCGTCGCGTGCCAGGCCGTTGGGCCTCGACTTCCACTCACCCACAGCCAGCAGGCGGGAACGCTCAGCAGTATTGGTTGACGATTGGTAAGATTATTCCGTACCAACCTGCAAAGCGGCGATCTGTATCCGGGCAAGCCGCTTTCCAGGCGTGCACCACGTCGGTCAAGCAAGACATTTCAGAGTCAACCAGCCAGGGGGCTAAAATTTTCCCGGTCAACTTTTCGGTGCTGTGGACAGAGGACAGGAACGCCGGAATACTGGTAATTTTGCGGACGCCGAGGCCACCAAAACGGATGGGTAGTGTGACTTAAAGCCACGCTCGGTCGTCCAAGGCCAAATTTAAAATGGTTGTGTGCTGCGAATAATATGTTCAATTTTGTCCAACAGATGTGGTTGATTCCATAAAGGGGAAGAACGTAGAAAATATATAAAATTTGGGCCAAAACCACAGTATCTAGGTAATCAGGGTGAATGCCGAATGTACAGACGCCAGCACATCAAGCTACTACAATCTGTCAAATCTCTTTAGTAGGTTTCAACTTTATCGTTAAAGCATTAAGGTTCAAGGTTGATTGGGAAAATTGCAGGCCGGACGCCAGCAATTTTTTTACATAAATTAATTTTAGAGTCTGTCAGAAATGTCGTTGAAATTTTTAATTTTTTCATTGATGAAAGGAGAAAATCTATCTAATAAAATTGGGGAACCTAGGAGGTGCAGTGAACTTTTGTCTAAAATTTCGAATGGTGAGGCTGTTGCATTAAATTTATCTAGAGTCAATTGTCTGTCGGTAATGTCAGAAAGGTAAAGTTCACATTTTGAAGGGTTAAGGTCCAGGCCAATAGATTTAAATTCCTGTTTGAGGAGTTGTAGATATTTCAAAACAGTGTCTACATCACCTCCTAGCGTCCCGTCGTCTAAACATCACACATTAAATTTTGAATTTAGTTTCTGTAAAATTGGATGAATTGCTAAACTGAAAATGACTGGCCCGAGAGGGTCACCTTGTTGGCATCCAACTGCAGATTCTAAAACATTGTATAATAATTTGGAGGGCTGCCTGTAGCACTGCCACATAAAATCATAAATTTCGGGTAGTTCCTTTTTGACTTCAGCCAACAGTGTCCCTGTTCACAGAGTTAAAGGCGTTCTTAACGTCAACCTTGAGGATGACCTCACCTTTATTGAACTTTAAGGTGGAAAGGGCTTGCACGGCAGCCTCACAGCCCCCAGCCTCCAGCCAAAACCAAGCTGCAGGGGCTGAAACTTAGCTGTAAGCGATTCACTGTACATCTTACAGCATATTTTGGTTGCTGTGCCGTTTGAGTGCCGTAGGTGCACCCAACGGCGATGGGACGAACACCGCCGTCCCTCTTGTGTAGGGCACACAGGTTGGCCCCGTACAAGACATCGACGACGGCCTCGTTCACACCGGCCATGATTAACCTCATGCTTACGCATGAGGTTAATCATGGCCGCAAGCTCCTTCAAAAGCGACTCACCAGCTTCCCCGGCGCCTGAACTCAATAGATCCTTTAGGTGTTGTGGAGTCAGGCCATTGAGGCCGCCGGCGGAACCACTTCGGAAGGAGCTCACGGCTGCAAACAACTGAGGGGCCGAAACGTTGAGGAAGGTTATAATTATATTGAATGTTTGTTTTTTTTTTTTTATAAAAATTTCGGCCCACACTAGGAATGTCTCCTGTATCGTGGGTGCGTTTACAAACATTTAAACTCACATACACAAAGAGCCAGACCCGGTACAACTTCTTGTAGGTCATACAAATATTTGTACCGTGCGGGAATCGAACCCGTTAATCGCTTAACCACTGCGTCAACCATGCCGTCATGGTTGAATGGATATAATCCTTACCTATCACCTAATTTTATTATAATGAATGAGTATTGTTAGGAATTTACAACAGATTATCAAGCATTGATGTTATCCACACTACGTGTTTATCTAAAATATTTGCCCCTTATTTATTACCCGGAGTAAAATTACGCCCGTATAAACTTGAAAGTTAGGCACAATAAAGTTTGTTATTAGAAAGGGATTGACGCCTATACTATGTCCTTCGACCACATTGTCAAAAATATCTCACAAGTGAAGTTATTCGATAAGCAAGACGCCAACTATCGGCCGTCGTTAGTCAACAAGATGCGTATGCGGACTGCGTAAGGTTGACAATCGAGGAAACTGGATAATAGATACACAATAATTTTACAAAATATTTTATTATTAAAAAAACAAATAGACCAAGGGAAAACTTTGAAAACAAACAAACACTTACATCTATAAATTGAACTGAAACGTAATAATATCGTTTATTTACATCCTTACACTTATACATTGTGTTTGGTAGGCCATTTGTCTAAACTCCGCGTTTAAAAATACTTTTTAAACATTAAGAATTAAATATCCAAGATTTATACATGTGGGCTTGGTAAAAAGAAACAAATTTCGGGTTACTGATAAGGGACTGAGACTATGCATGTCTGTGGGGCACAGACTACTCTGTGGGTACAGGCCGGACACTACTTTGATTTATGGCAGCTCTTTCTTTGCCTTTCTCGCAGGTAAACCTAGGAGGTTGTCGGCTACTTAACCGGACATTACCTTTGTACTCCAATTTTTTAAGTAGATACTCCATAATATGTTTGTAAGTGTAATTAATTTAGATTAACAAGTATCCCTAACTTGTTGATCTGAATTAATTTAATATTATTATTATTCATTCGCTTGTCATCGGGGTGGCGCCACTGGCCGCAACGCTGACTGGATATTTTTTTATATCCACTTTATTTTCAACAATTTTTTTTATTATTTCAAACATGGAACGGGATACATAGTACCTTTTAAACGCAAAGTTTAAGACTAGATACACTTTTGAATATAGGTATTAATTTGTAACATTCGCGTAAACATTTTATTAAAAAAACTCAATCTGTCGTGACACATCATTCCATATATGTCCGTGCGTTTAGTTACAAAAAGTATCATACAAATAACAAATAAATTAAGACTGACTCACACTTATACTTAACTTTTAACTTGTAATAATTATAACTATTTAAAATTCAACTATTCAGTCAAATTTTTTACTACACCACCCTAAATTGCTTTTTTACCCGCCATTTTAAAAGAAAAGCCATTTTTTGAACTCCAAACAGATTTTAGTTAATTTTACTTTCTCTATGGTACTATAACATCAATGTAAGTACTTATGTACAGTGTTATATTAAATATGGATTGAAAAATATATCTAGACTGGGTCGCACGCAATTTTAATATTATAATTATTTGATGCATACTTTAATCACTATAATAATAACAAAGCAAAATTTCGCGTAACCCAGTCATATTTTTTATTAATCAAATGTCATTTGCGCTTCAAAACTATAGTAACTATTTAAAATACTAACACGTATCTAAAATAGACATTGAGTTATATTTTCTTTCCTTATCTACTTTATACATTTATTGTTTCTTAATTTTTTTAAATATAATACAACGTAAAACTTTGTTCAACAATATCTCTGTTGAATCCATTGCCTTAGGCCAGCTACACACGGGCGATTGGTTTCGCGCACTGGATTTGCAACGCACTGCTAAGTGGAGAGTCGAAAATCTAACAGTGTATTTTTTGACGCGCTGGGATTCGCTCTGTTGGATTCTCAATGCTCGGCTCAATAGAGGAGTTGAAAATCCCGTATGCAAAACAAAATCTCCCGTGCTACCTGGGCTTATTTGTCCAACATCTTTATACAGGCAGGTAAGCAATGGATGGCAAAAATGGATGTATACTTTTCTCAATGCGTATTTCGGATTTACACAATTCTTTCTGGAGGTCGATATAATTATATCGACGGGTATACTATTTAATGTTAATTTGATAAATTATTTATTATTTACATGAGCTCGTTCGGTTATCAAAGAAAACAATAGGCTATTGTCTTTTCAAATGTCCTCCAAATAATTTATGTAGGTATTAAAAAACTGCTTATGAAAAACAAAACTGTATTTAAGTACGGTAAGTTTGTAAGTGTGCTCAGTGGCCAAAATATCCTGTTGTGTGGACGTTTAAACTTAATTTTTGAACAAATAATTTTACTTATATAATTTGCAACAATTATGTTTTTAAATTATGCCAGTTGTCATGTCATTCCCTTGTAATGTAGTATCATTCTAAATGTCAGTTCTTAAAAGTACAACTATTCTGATCTAACCTCATAAACCTTATTTCCATAGACACCAGTAAAACTGTTGCAGTCACTCTGGCAGTGTGCTTGCGTGATCAAAGGAAAGTGGACCGTATGTCTATGAGGTGTTAGTCGGATTTCCTTAGCGCGCCCCTTGCGCGCCATGCTTTTAGAAGATTGAATGAGAAGTACAGTTGGAAGAAGTGTATTTGTGACGCGAGGAGTACGAACGCGTACCACAGGAGGCCGTATGGATAACCCTGGAAATGAGAGAAAATAAATTAATATTATATCCGCACAGTATTGACAGGTAATAAATAAATAGGTAATAATAATTTATTCACCAAAATAAGAACACGTAGGTATTACAAAATAAAAAAAATACAATATACGCTAAATAATGGCTTAAAGATATAATGCTTTGGGACTTTCTGCATCAGAACTAAGTGGTAAACCTGTATATCAGCGGAGTATGTGGATGCACCTGCTATTATATATCTCCACCACCAATAGATTGCTGATAGAGAATACCAAAGGTATTAAGTCCGCCTATGTTCCCTTTTTTCGGCATAAAGTTTAATTGATAAATAAATATTTACTGATCCGTAAGGACCTGATTAATAAGGCATTATGAGAAACCCACAATGAGAATACAGCAGCAATCATTATTGCCACCCAATAACATAAAAAAGGCGGCAATTTCTTTCTCACAAGGATGTCTTAAAAGGCGAAGTAGGAATCATGTTTTGAGGATCGTTCATCATTCATTCCATTGAGTGGTCCGTAGTCAGCAGTGGACAGGAGTAAAGCCAGCGACAGCCCAGTTAGAGGCCTTAGGGCTCAAATCTAATCAAAGTCAATAGTAGAAGCAAAACACACAATATTATAAGTAGCGCATTTTTTTTTTCGGTATTGCAGTCTAAAATCACAATTATATTAAATAAATTAATAAGTTAAAAATTAAATGCCAAGTTCAGACCCAAAACCTGGTACATATAAAGCAGTATAACAAACCTTTGCCACCACACCACCCAAAACCAAGGCCGAATAATAAATGTCTCATTTTAACTTACACCCACCTGCCACAGCTCGATATCCACTTCACTGCTGTCATCCTCATCCTCATCCATCGTCAGGTATCTCCAGACATCTCCACAATAGTACAGGATGCAGTACAATAAGGGTCCGAAGCCTAGTGCTGCTATCCCATACATGTACCGTCGAAGTTGTCGGATGTTGTTCCGTTTGATGGCTGATAGACCGAGGAACGATAGCAAGAGGGAGAGGCACCAGATGTACTCCCACCAAAGAGGCTGAAATCATAGGGATGTTATTTAGATCAGGTTTTTTATTAAGTACAATAGCTTAATTACGTCGAAACACACTGACGATAGTCACAATGCATAACCTCCTCCTTTTGAAGTTAGTTAAAATTTCGGTCGGTTAGATACTCGTACATGATTAAACAAATAAATTTTCATTGCGTTAATTACGTTGTTGACTAAACGAGTTATTTTTTTGTGCATGTTCGAGTATGGATTTTGTGCCCCCCCTCAAAATGAAGGGATGATTTTGTGTGTGAGTAAGTTACGCAATTGAAGAGCTGAAATACATTAGATTCCACAATTTGTACAAGTGGTAACTTAAAAGAATGAGATTGACATTATGGACCCTATTGGGCACAGCAAAATGACCTACCATTTTGATGAGAGGAAGCTTTAAAATATACGAGGGCGACACTGAAAGTTTTTAGAACTGGCCACTTGTAAACGATATAATAAAAAAATAAGTTCAAATTTTGAAAATGGAACTCTGCCAATATTATTGTGTATGTATTTTATTCATTTTTCATTTGTTTACGATTTGGCGGCAAATTGAAAATTGTCTGCGTCACGTCAGCATGAATTTAACGCGAGAAAATTTTCGTACAATGATTTTTTATGACTTTCGATGTCATTTAAGTCAACAAGAAAGTTATGATAGACTTCTTATCTTATATAGATTGTCCTTTCACGATGAAGCCCCACCTCGCGCCACTGTTTACAACTGGTTTAATGCGACTTTTCTTGATGAACTTGCGATTTTTATTTATTTCCGAAAATAAAAGAAAAACTTCGAAGAAAACGTTTTATGGATGACGAGGAAGCAGTGGCTGCGTTTAAAAAAAAATGCCGTCAAAGAGACCCCTAAGGACGAGTGGGCAAAGTGCTTTTCTCAGTGGTTCCATCGGATGCAGCGATGTATTGATGTAAATGGACACTATTTTGAAAAGATATAATAAAACTAATAACTTGCTAGTTTGTTCAGTTTTTTATTTTCTAAGAACTTTCAGTGTCACCCTCGTAACTTGTCATTCTACACACCTATAATTATCGAATGTTATAATAATATTAGAATTATCATTCATAATGAAAAAAAAAATGTCTTAACATTCCTATGTGTCCATCTTGTTCCAAAAAATCAAATGTTCCAGTTCTCTGGAATTCGTACTCCGAGCCCCCAGATACAGACTAACTGTTTAGTCTGAGGCTCACTAGCAAATACTATATTGTAACCTAGTTGTAAGTAATATTTTAAGCCACTCCTGTCATCTTAACTTGCTGTTTACCTGTGAACCTGCTTACTGTATTACCTGGACAATAAATGAAATGAAAAAAAAAAATGAAAATACGTTTATTTGCGGCAAACACGACGCATAAAAAAGAACATAAACACAAAAAAAAAAAAGTAACAAGTTGGGGGTAAGCATGCGTCACATTCACGCAAAACGGCCATCGCTCAGCATAATGCTAAGACTCTATACGAGACAGAGCCCCAGCGCTGGTTTTCAGCGGCAGCCGGCGTTAACGTGATGACGTCAACCAGTGTAGCATGCAATTATACACAAATAAATAAAAACAACAATCAAGACAAGAAATAAAATAAACCATTGCAACATAGGCAATATGATTCGAGACAAACAACAATCAAAACATGAAATCAAATAAAGTAAACATAAAATATAAAAAAAAAGATGGTGAGACATGACAAAACAATGATGATGTGGTAACATTCCGGGCAACGAATCTCGCGCCGCCGGGTATTAGTAATCTGTGCGTGTGCGCAGCTGTCACAATGCTATATTTGACGTTTTGACATCCAGAACGTAACAATTAGCAATAACATGGCTCATTCATTATTAATGAATGATAAGATAGAATTATAATTATTATGTATTGTGTGAATGTGTAGCTGTGGTTTTTGCAAAACAGTGTTTGTTAAAATTGTGCTAGAGGTGCAAATGACAAACTATATAAATAAAAAAAATATAAAAAATATTAAAAAAAATAAATCGAAATCGAATATTTTCTATACGGTATCTATTCTGTGCAGTTATATTACAATTTGTTAGTGCCAATTAGGAAAACAATAGAATTAAGTCTAATCGGCTGCTTTAGGTCATTTAGCAGTTTTATAAGAGAAATTAAAGATAAGAAACGACGGCAAATATCCTAAGTGGAGAAATTTTATTTTTATTTTATTTATATTTTTTTTTTTATATTATCTTTTAACCAGAAGAAAAATGTAAAATTATATTACCGGTGGTATCTGCAACTCTTCGATCTCCAGTATGAATATGTCAAGTTTGTCGAGAATGTCTGCGGAGAGCTTGGCCAGCATCACCAGGAACATTACATGGTGGAAGAACACGCAGTACTTCAGACGAGACTTGTTTAGAGCACTGGAATGAGAAATATTTGGCCACGTTACATTTTTCATATGAATACGGCATTTTTAACATGGCACGGTTTCTTTACAGTACGACGTATAAACCACGCCGTAGAAAAAACGTGTTCGTCAACAAACTACCATATCGATCCACACAGCACTGACTACAGAGCATACGCACCATCAATAAACCGTAGTTTTTCACGGCAAGAAGGGTGTGGGTACAAAGAACCTAACAGTTATACAATTCTGTAATAATTTCGACTTCTGGGGCCCACCATAATCATTGGCAGGGCAGGTAATGTGCAGGGCTAGTCAACAAGTCTTGGTGACAGTTAATGACCGTACATTTTCTTTTTTACCTTATCGCTATTTGTTTTAATTTTTTTTTTTTTATATTGTTTTAATTTATGTATGATGATTTGTAATTTTATCCTTTTGCTGTGCCCTTACAGGCAGCCCCGGATCTTCAATTTTTTTTAGGCGGGGCAAAAACTGAAAAATGCCGCTCCCGCCCACTTATATTTATTTTTACCTTTATCATCCATATAACATGACATGACATTTTCAAAATATTAGTACCATTAAGGAAAGCAAAATTCAAATTCAGCGTGGTAGCACAATCAAACCTCTTTTTAATTTCTGATATGATTCGATCAAATACCATCATTATTTCTTTAGAAAATAGTTGAACAGGTTGGAGTGTTTGTAATTCGTCTTCACACATCTCATCGAAATGTTTTTTACGTTTCGGAATTCGTTTGTTTTGCAAAATAGGGTCAACACCACTTTTTTCAGCAACTTCTCCAGCCTCTTTTATCCAATATTCCATTGGATTTTGTCTCATTTTTTGCAAAGTTTTGAGCAGACCATCCATTAGTGCGACGGAATGGGTAAGGATAATATCTTCTTTCTGAATTTCTATATTCACTCGATTGATTTCGCGGAGAATATTCGCCCAAATAGTTAAATTAAGAATAAATTTAAAATCCTTTATAGCAGTTAAGAGATGGCCTGCCTCGTACTTAGCTTCTGGAGCACGAGAAGTTTGCTTAACTTCTTCTAAGGCTTCCGCTATTTCTGGCAAATTATTTAATAGGGCATTCACAGCAACATGTTTGGCCGACCATCTCGTCTGACTACTTCCTTTTAAATTTGTTTTAACGTATTTTTTCATAATGTCCCACCTAGTAGTGGAGCCAACAAAAAAGCAATATACTTTTTGAATTAGTCCAAATAGGTTAATAGCTTCCTGGCATGATGAGGCAGAATGAACACCTACAAGATTTAAGGAGTGAGCCAAGCACGGTACGAGCTCGTCCAGCTCATTCCTTTCTGCAATCCTGGCTTGTACTCCTTTATGGATGCTGGCCATAAGGGACCCATTATCATAAGATTGGCCACGACATCGCTAGGAGTTTCGTGGGACCCGCGAAAAGAAAGGCAGTTTATGGATAGATACAATACAGCATCTATAACAATACGCAGGATCTGTCTCCATTTTTCTTTCTCTGAGTGGGTTACTCTTTCAATGTCTTGATCAATACCCTGGCATGATTTCATTTGTTGTACCCGCGTTTTCCACTTGATCATATACTCTTCTCTAAAACAAAACACTGTCGTGGAGAGAGATCGACGAGGGAGTTTTCGAATATAGCTTCTTCTCTTTCGTACGCACGGTAACCAGACGCGTGCTGCCGCGATCTGCGATTCCTGCGGGCGAGCGGGCGCGTATTTTGAACTATGCCTACGCGCCTCGCGAATAATAAATGTTCGTGCAGCACGTCTCACTCCGCGCTCTGGGTATCGGTCGAGTTGATATGGCCATGAAATTTCTGTACTTGTACTGTTATTTATTCCGGGGTCAAAGGCCGCCCTCTGAACTTGCCGCCCGGGGCATAGGCCCCGGCTTGCCCCCCCCTAGATCCGGGGCTGCTTACAGGGTCCATATTTTTGTACCTAGCTTTAAGCCCATTGTAACATATTTTTTACAATATGGAATGCAATAAAATGAATATGGAATATATGTATGGTACAAAATCCCATGACACTACTATTTTTGTCTAATAGTGACCAGCTAGTCCCAAAATGATAGGCAGGGCAATACTTATTACCTTTTGAGTTAGTGTAGTGTAAAAAGTGTAGAAATAATAGTGACAATGATATACATAGTAACACATGAAAAACAGTGTTTATATCATTATTTCAGACTCTAAGAAAGTGGAACAGACTTGTGTAAAGTATAATCAACGGGTACGTATTGTAATATCTAAAATTAAAAGAACTAACGTAATATAGCCTACGTTCAAAACCCTTAAAATCTAAATACCTAATGTTTTTAAATACCTAAGCAACTAACACCTACCTACGAATTACCTAAGTTTAAAATACTAATTGGACTAAATATCTATCATTCAAAAATATGTTTCTGGAACTCGCCGGCCGCTGCCGCGGCACCGCTCGCTTCGCTCGCTCGGCTCGTGCGTTGTGTGGTCACAGTTCTAACCTAACCTAACCTAGCTGTTTCGATTTAAAAAAGATATATGCGTGTTACGCATGCGGGTACAGAAACATAACGGTGAGGTAAACCAATTTAAGGAACTTTGTACAGACGCCAGGTACGACGACGCAGGTCAAGCTACCCGAAACTGTCAAATTTTCCCAATCAACCTTGAACCTTAATGCGTTAGCAATAATCTTGAAAATCTTCCCTACCCATATCATCTTTCACACAGTCTATCCATTGTGGATGATCGGTGGGATTCCCCAATGTTGCAGAGGTGGTTGCAGTTCCACGCTGAATTTTAATTGTATATGTTAACCTGTGTCAGTAACCCACTAACACTAGAACTTTAGTAAAATTGTTACTAAATCTATGGACTCCTGTCTGAAATAAAAGTTCTCTATTCTATTGTTTCTTTGGCCTCTCTTACTCTTATAGCCATCATATAAAACTATTCCTAAAACATGATAGCTTCCATCACCACAATAATGTTGAATGATAGCATTCTTGGCATCATCAATGTCTTATACTGCCCTTGAGTAATCCCCAACTAAAGTAACATTTGTGTTTGTGATGGAAATAAAGACTTTTCCATTAGTTTCATTGGTCAGAGAATATTGACCAAAAAATTTAGTTCTTTTAGTTTAAGAAATGGTGTCATTGGCGCCGATTCCCTTGTTCACTAACTAAACTAAATTTAAGCTAATTGCATCTTTTTCTTTCTATTTCATTAAGAAAAGGACAGAAGATAAATATTAGTTTAGTCCTGTCAAATTAATCAGCGCCTAACGTAAATTGACGTATGTTTGGTAGCCATGTTTTTAATCGCGTCTAATTTGTCTATGGAGTATTTTAATTTGACAGGACTAAACTAATATTTATCTTCTGTCCTTTTCTTAATGAAAAAGAAAGAATAAGATGCACTGAACTTAAATTTAGTTTAGTTTGTGAACAAGGGAATCGGCGTCAATATTTCATTTCTTTTTTACTAAGATTTTTAGAGCACATGATTTTTTAAAATACTTTTATTGTTGACAAGAGACAGAATCCTAAAACAAATCCAATCTTCAGACATCACCTGCAAGAAACCTAATCAAAATATCAATCAATCTATTCCTAATTATGATTAATAATGTTTTAATTTAATATTTGACCAAACCAATCATACATTTGATGATTGAATCATTATTCTTACTTTATAACCACATAAAAACCATTTTTTTTTTTTAACTTTTCTTGAATTTTTGCTAATGAAGGAAGTAGAAACCTATAAAATTTTATGATGCATGCAGTAGCATGTTGACCATTAAACGTTATGTATGGTTTCAGTTATTATTTTACTTTTATATGCCTACACAATTTTAGTTGACATGTGACATGTTTTCAAGACCGCCCGCCATATGGTTGATAATTTTGAATGCGAAGATAGTCGAAACTAATGCTTTCATTCATGAAGATTAAAATCTAGCATATTAGCATTCTTATTGTGGTTATTTCATTTCGAAACATGCACTCACTGGTTTAGTGTTTATTCTGAGAGAAAACTGCAATGTTTTGATTTTACTGACAGACAGTTGGGTTATCATTTTTATCAAGCAATTTTCCTATTTTTCTAAATCAATTTGGGGACGTTAACATTATTACTATGTAATTGAGTAATGTGTGGACCTTTTCAAATAATTGGCGCGAAACATTATTCGCTATCGACTGCTTTTGTCTAAAAATAATTTGACGGAACTTGGTCGAAAAAATATATCAACTGAAGATCAAGCTTACATTCGACTACTAATTAAATTCTTCCGTACGGCCTTAAATACTTGTAAATAAGCCAAATTACGTACCTAATCTGATATTGTGCTGCTATTTTCTCTCTATGTTCGAAATCGGCACCGTTCGTACCAGTCACCATAACACCACCACGCGAAGCCATTTTTGTAACTAAACAATTATATAAACAAACAAAATAAATACTTTTTAACGATCTCAGATCACTGAAATGACATCATTCAGATAATCCTGGCAAAGATTTTTCTTTTCGATCAATTCATTTTTGCCATCTGCCAAACGAGAGCGAAGAGCCAACGAAATGCCAAAAATGCCAACGTCTCAAGGTTTTTTATCACGTTCCGAATGTCTCAATAAATACTTTTCATTAGTAGCATTTCAAACATGTTATGTAGTGTAGCTAATTTAATAAAATAAAATATATATTTTATAGTTTTGATAAAAGAATATAATTCATTTTTATTCATATTTTAGGTGAGTTTTAGGTCTAAAATATTGAAATAAATACTGGAAGGTTGCTTCATACACGGAGAACGGAACGTTAATTTGACATTTGTAATTCTACGTTCGGATACAAGCTCAGTCAAGGAATTGCAAAAAGGACATTTATTTTACTTTTTATTGCCCGTTTTGGTGAAACTTAATAAGTAGGAATATTAAATTCACTTTCACAATATCCTACGATGCACAGTTTACCTACATTTCAAGGAAAGCGACGTTTGTATTATAAGCAAGCAAAACCTAAATGCTTCCTCGGTCCTCATGGTCTTTCAACGTCTACGACGGCACTTTCAGTACTCTGCTGAACCATTTCCGCAAAAAACCATTAGGACAGGTACAACAGTATTCCTACACGGACAACAAGCATTTCAAAGATTAGTTCTGCAACTTTTTCTTTCTAAATGAACATGGACGATCCCCGATACTGTTGAAATCAGTTTCATTAATGAATTAATCATGAAATTACTAGAAAGGTAGCCATTAAATTGATAAAGCAAAAATTTAAACACGTGTAAGCAAAGATTCTTGTGCATCTAATCACTATGCAGTGCATGGAAAAATCATAAGTTTTCATTGATTTGTAGGATGGCTATTATTGTTTTAACATACCTAAGGATAAAAATATGCATTCTTCGTTCATGTCTAATAGATACAACCTAAGTCTTGGGATATAAGCGACGGGGCTCACAATGATCTCATTAGGTATTATTTATAATTTTACCACCTACGTACAGCATACCTTCCACACGATTGTTTTAGTTAGGTGTGTAAACCTGCCAACTTAATAGAATCGTCTCATTGAGAAAATTTCACTAGCACGACCAATGATTAACTACAAGTCTTGGACATCTATCATTGAGTTTCGATTACCATTTATCATCATGAAGAAGTCCACCGCTAAAGCAGATCCCCTACTGTCAGCGAGTATCCCACCTCCGTGTTGCCAAATCATACTATTCACCACGAAGATACGTAATGTTTATTTACCTACCCACCAGTTTAGTGTGTGAGTCGGTTTTCGCAGTACCTATCCACTTAATTTTGTTATTAGTATAAGGATACTAAATAATTCTTGCCTCCTTGCTTGGGGCAATTAATAGGTTACCGTTTTCAACATCAACCATCAAACCCATCTTACCGTAGTCTACACAAATGTTTAGATTATTCAACTAAGAAATTTCTTAGGAGTCTCTGTCTATTCCTGGAAACATCCTGACACGAGAACTAATAATTTGCCGGACCAGTTGAATGATAAAGTTATTAAAACTTATCATGACCAGCATCCTAATTGCGTAACACACTATCAATCAAAATCTGAATAACTTTAAAGAATATTGCTAGTTCATTGCTTCATATGTTCGTAAAATTTGTCTACTCAACAACGTAAATAACACAATGAATGTTGTTGAACTGTCAAAATGAAAGCTAGGTATTGCTACTGATAGTGTATTACGCATTTACCCCACAGAAATGTGCCGTGTGCGTAGCAAGGTAATCATAAACTGAGGCCTGCCTAGGCCTCAAAACTACATATTATTTTGGGGCAATGCAAGGCCGAATGACCGCTCACAACTCTCAAGCCCAAGGCAAGAGCCCTTAGTTCGTTTGGGCCATGTCAAATAAACCTTGCCAAATTTCAATGACCCATCCCCAACTTAAGCACCTTTGGCATGAGTTCTGGTATGACCTATAGTATGACTTCTGGGAAGCTTCTGGTGCGATCCATAGTCACGCACGGTTCAACGGCAAGAATGAGGTAAGTAGGCAGTTGCAATTCCTCCTTTACAAATAATATTTGGTCCTACGTTCCGGAAACAGTCCACCTCAGTCAGTTGTATACTCCAATAATAAGTTGCTTGCTGGGTCATTGAAGGATTTTTTATTTACTGATGCTGACCAGCTCTTCTGTTCACGGTGTGACCGGGTTTTCAAGACCTAGCTTTGCTAGTCTGATGTGGGCTCATCTCATGAATGGGAAGAAAATTAGTCTGAGACGCTGTCACTGAAGAGGACTATGTTATATACTTAGGTAGGTAAATTATTTTATGCCAAGGATTTTAAATATATTTTTCTTTAATTACGTAGTTTTTTTTCTGTTGACAAGAAACTGAATATGATTCTGAATTTCAGAAGAGTCAGCAAAATCCTGAAACTCCTCAAACGGGAAAATGATGGTCACCGCCGCGACTGACGTCACCCCTACAGCAATATTGAACAAGAACGCGCGGCAAATTAGAAACAAGCTCATAAAACGATAACGATTTTAATTGTTCCGCCAATCTTTGTTTTATAAACAGAGCTCATTATTGATCGAATCATAATAGTTATTTTGGTTACAACCTCCCCTGGCAGTTACGCGTCCACTGTTATAAATTGAAACCGTACACTTCTCAAGTTTTATTGTCATAAAGTTGGACGATTGTGAATATGAAGGTTCTAGTGGCTGTCGCTTTATTCGCCTGTGTGGCTTTACAGGTACGAATATTTAATTACGTGTTGTTAAACTAATTTGTGAATCAACTGAACTCGAAGATTTCTTAATTTCACATAAAAATGAATTAACGTTTAACTAATTGTGTCGCGTTACTTGAAGAAATTGCCAAACCAATTGCAACGTTTTGTGGTATTCCTTCTCCCGGACCTACGGACCAAATTCAACAGCTCTTAAAAATTTAAAACTCGCCATCCGTAGTAGATACATTTTCTTGGATATGAGACAAAATGTAAGGATGGTGAGTTTCCTAGACGTCCTAGTCCGGTATTATAACAATCAGCTTTTTAAAAGTCTCTTCGATATTCGGGATAATCTTTTACTTTGTTGTCTGCTTGTGTGGGTAGGCTGGACTAAACCTATAAATGAAACGGCGGACGTCGAGGAGCGTCCCACAAGGATCGTTTATTTACATTCCGTAGAATCAAGTGTAATTCAAATTTAAAATGCAGTAATTTAATATTTTGAAATGGACAGTACCGAATTCCGGGAAAAGGACACAACTCGATAGGAAAAGGTGCTAGTCCTAAGGTGGTCCTTAGAATATAGGAGATCTGTAGTTATGCATGTAGCTCACAACTAAGTACAACCGATTCCCTTTTGCCACGGTAATATTATCTATACAGTATTGTAACTCGGCCATATCTTTGAAATAAATGCCTACAACCGCGCGGTACGTAAACATGCGATAGGGCTGCCCGCCTCCAGCATTTTAATTACATTTGCCTACTCCATTTAGTTTTGTGATTGTAAATATACTTTTTTTTATATAAACAAATAAAATACTTTGTGAATTGAATAGGAATTGGTATATTTAATTAAAAAAACAATGTTTATGTTTGAATAACAAATCGGTCTCATAAATTTGCGACCGAACAATATTTGCGCCTCGACTGAGACGTAGTACGAAATGCTTTATTATTAAATTTTAAAGTATAAAAATCTGCATTCTAATATATAAAGCTTAATTAAATATTGTTTGACGAATTCATGCATCCAAAAACAGCACAATATATCCTACTCGTCGTATTAAATAAGTACTTGAACTTATTTTTAGTGAGAAAATCGCGCGGTTATTGTTAAAAAAACAACACACCGTCCGTTCGTCACTGCGGCACAGTCGCGACTGTCTGCATGTCGAGATCGAGGCGCGTAGGCATAACTCGCGCTTCGTCCGTTTGTATGAAGTTGGAATACTGCATAGATAATATTACCGTGCTTTTGCGCAGAACGTCAACTCCTATCACGAAAAAATTAACACGCAAATAAAAGAAAAATAAGTACCTACTTCTTCCAGGTACCAGAAAATATATATTCTGTAACAAACCAATTTGCTGTTCTCGCTATAATTTGTTTGGTAAACCGCGTTAAAATTCAAATTCAAACATGGCTCATCAGCCGCGAGCCATAGCGATCTTGCTTGCTACGTATATATATAGGTACACCAGCGAGCTTTAGGTACCGTGGCCCTGTTGGCTCGCCGGTAACACTGGCTGGTGGATCAGACTCTTTAATTTGGCTTTCTTACTTGTGTGCACTGTCCATGGCCTGTAAATCCAGTTATGCCAGTGTTCGAGTGTGTTCTTCGAAACCAAATACAATTCAGAGGCACTGGCTGACGTTCTTTCGGACAAGCAACTAAAGCTAGAGACGAAGAAAGAAGTGAGTACAAAGAGCTATTACTGCTGGAAATAGAATTGGGTAGGGGTTAGGCAACTTGAGTTTTCTACAATCCAAAGTTGCGTGTTGAAAATTGGTTTGAAGTGGTGCGTCCTGCACAACTTCAAACCAATTTTCAACGCGCAACTTGTTTTTCTGGCCACATCTGGACACTGCCCATCATCCAGCACCGCAAAAACTAATTCTATTATTTCAGATGAGTCACGGTGCGCCTGCGCCGGAGGAGGAGAAGAAGGTCGAGGCCGCGCCCGCAGCGTCAGCCGCACCAACGCCTGCCGAGGCCACCGAAGCGGCTGCGGCTGATGTAAGTCTAATATCCTCATATTTTTTCCTAAAAACCTAAAATGACAAGTCACAGTTTCCGTGATCCCCCGTGTAGCCATTATCATTTGTTTTCCGCTTCATATCGGTCTGTAGACGGGCTGGTGCTGCAATGATAAATGCTAAACTGTACCTAGATAGAGATTTTGAGAGACAGTTGAAGAATGTTGCTGGGCAATGCTTGGTATCCTCCGAAGACTTACGCCTTATTAAAAAACCCCGCCTTACGAAAATTTGTAAAACTATACAAAGTTCTTCTACTTCCAGGTAAAAGCAGCGGCGCCTTCGGACGCAGCTGCGCCCCCGGCTGTAGCGGTAGCCGCCAGCGGCTCGCAGGCCGCACCCGCCGCGCCCGCGGTGGCCGAGACCCCGGCCCCCGCTGAGGAGAAGAAGGCTTAGTCTATGTTAGCGTAACACCGAGGACATGGTGCATATGTAACAAACCGGAGCGATGTCCGTCACGTAACGATCTTTATAAAATAAACACTTTGGAAATAAATGTGTTTTGTAATTAAGATACTTTTGTGTATCTACATCAAGTCATTTATTCAAATTAGGCTGAGAATCAGCACTTTTCGAACGTCAAAATTACAACAGACAGCCGCCCTTCACCACTTCCTAGTGCTATCGCTGGGAAGGAGAATTAGCGCAACAAACTCCCCAGCAGCACAGCTGTCTCTGGCTTCTCTCTCTCATCTGGCTCGAAAGACCACAAAATATCATATCTCACACCTATTTCAGTGTATTACTTATCATAGGCAGTTGCGCCTTCATTAGTTCCTTGATATTTGACTAAGCCAGTCTTATGGTGCATGTGGTGCCACCCACGTCCATCCTCGCTGCATTAAGTTCAATTGAAATAAAAGGAATTTTCTGCCTTATCACACGAACTTGCAGTCTGCGAGTGCAATGTTTTACGAGTATGTTCAATGCAAAACACCGAATGTTAGTTTAAAAAGTCGACACGACGCCGGCGACATGAATTTCAGAAGGCTGCGATGTTAAGAACTTTTATACTAAACTAGCAGAGGCACAGAATAGATAAGACCTAATGAAGCAAAACCAAAGCAAATTCTTGCTGTGCGAAGAAATTCCGCAAAATTACAAATGTAACAACACCGCGCAATACAAATCAACCTTGACGTTCTAAGTTAATAACATGCCTATAGAATTACTATCGCAGGTACTGTGCTTCGAAACAAACGATTCATTACATAAACAATTTAATTAAAACAAGTGTCATGCTTGTCGTAAATGGTTTATCGAAGAACATAAATTGTTATTTCATGCATCGTTAATTTCTATTGCAGAAAATCAGTGATGCACTTCAGTATAACTACGGAATAGGTGCCTCAATAATTAGATTGGTAAATGACAAAAGCGAATTTATAGATAAGCATTTTAATTAGTTTCTAGGTCGAGAAGGCTCTTTACCATTTTCATGGCAACTGAGCGTTGACTCTGCGGATTTAAACTTCTTTTCCAGTAGAACTGGCCGCCCCTGTTCAATCATGTCCTAGTTGCTTGTCAACCGGTCTACATATATATTGAAGACTTAGAAAGCCACAGTTATACCAATAAGTACCCACCTACCACAAATTTCGAATGCCTCTCTTTTCGTGGACTAGGACCGCATGACCATCGTCTGCGTCATTACGCATAAAAGAAACTTGCTGCATCCCAGTTGGGCTGGACATTTCCAGCCCAACTGGGATGCAGCAAGTTTCTTTTGGAACGAAGTTCCCTTAACGCGGCTTGCGGTAGGAGTTGACTGGTAGAAATCGTCACTTAAGGAAGAAGCATTACGTTCATGCGAATATGGCTCTCTCTCTCTCTCTTTCTATTATATAGGTACGAGTGTGCGTGCGAGTATCGCGTAAGGAACTTCGTTCCTGACGGGGTCCCCCAACCGCACACGTTTTTTTGCTCCTTTGCAGGAAAAACCAAAGGAACAAAAAATACAATTCTAGTCAAAGTTATCAAATAAAACAAATTTACTAGTATCCGATTCGATTATTTTATTAGTAAAGACGGTCAGTTAGTAGTGAAAAACAGTATGTCCCTGACGCTTCCTCCGGAGGGTAGTTCTAGAGGAGTGAGCGCGACTGCGCCGGCGCTGCCGACCCTGTAGCGAGATGTGCTCTCTGTTCCTTGGATGTATAAGGTCACCTGCTGATTAAACTGCATGTTACATTTTGGGGACATCGAGCTACAGAATCAATAAACTGAACCGTAAGAAGTTTACTTTGAACTTAGAGTACTCCAATCGTACACAATATAAAATCGATAACAAAAACTGCATGGTAGTTTAGTTACGTTTGCAATGATCGGAATGATATCCTGGATCAATGGATAGCGTTGCAATAAGGGTGAAGGTGTGTTGGGTGAAATGTGGGCCATCGGTGAAATGATAGCTGCCAGTAACTTAGTTTGAGAGGAACTACCATGAACGTCTAAAAGGTCTAGGGACATTATGGTTCGGAACACTCACCTGTGGCGGCGGGGCATGGCGGCTGGGCTCGCCCGACAGCGGCACGGAGCGCGGCTCGCGGCGGCGGCGCTTGCCACTCGTGCGTCGCGTATCGCGCGTGTCGCGGGTGTCGCGTGTGTCGCGCGTGTCGCGCGTGTCGTGTCTCTTACGGCCCGAACCGCCGGAAGCACCAATTGCGCCTGACTCTGGAGGCAAGGCTATACTCTTATGTCCAGCGCGAATGTGTTGATATGGCGCATCGAGTTTTAGAAAAATTCAACTTTTTTGAGCATTGTTTATCTATATAAGTGCAACCAGGCAGTCGGTCCATCCGTTCAGCGGGATAATTGCATAACACACTAACAGTAACAATGGCTTTCATTTTGACAGTTCGACAACATTCATTGCATTAGGTATTAACGTTGTTGAGCTGACCAATTTTTCGAACATATGGAGCAATGGACTATCCTTAGTCAAGTGAAGACTACCGGCCACCGTAGGCGCGGGCCTGCGGGCGGAGAGCAATGGGTAGCTCACCGCCCGATCAGGACCAGGCCCGTGCCGGACGGCGCGTAAGTGTTCCACGCGCGCCTCAAAGAGATGTCAGCATAACGAGGGGCCCCTCAGGGCCGAAGCCTGCCGGGGCAGCGGGATTGTCCGAAAGGGTTACCGCTACCCCGGAACATAAAGGGCGAAGGAAGGAACATGGGTGGGTTTTAGTCAGTAAGAGTCTGACACTCCCTTCCGCTCCACCCAGAGCGGGAGGGGTCATTTGATGATTTCCCATCCCAAAAAAAAAAAAAAAAATGGACTATCCTTCAAAATGATTCAGATTGTAATTGAAAGTGTGTTACGCAATTAGGGTGTAGGCCGATCCAGTGGTGCATGACAGCCGGATTATGATCAATCGACATCGATGGGGTGGTATTCACCCAGTTACATATATTTTGAGACCGTAGTCTCAACCAGACTACGATCTCAAAACACTCTAAGCCATACTAAGAGAGCTCAGGAAAGGAAAGAAAATTAGTCTGGGTCGCTGTTACCGTTGAAGGGTACCACCATACCTATCTGACCGTCTCTTCCTAAAACTCGATGGGCCAAATTAACGCCCAGATACAGTTAGTAAAGGGCGAATGAAAGAAAGGCCCTACTAAAGAAGTTTTAACTGGTGTTCCTATGTAACGGAAAATAAAACGAACATGATGAGGAACTGAATACCTGTTCCCAACAGTCACAGTCACGACAGTTATTTCAAGAAAAGATCTGTTAACCGGTCCTCTGCCTCTGTAATTTAGATAAACCGTTCCTGTTACGTTTGTGCCTAGAAGACATTGTACCTATAATTCCATAATCATAGCAAAATCGACCTATAATTGTACGACTGCTGGGACATAGGCCTCCACTCTGAGAATCTGAGAAAGAGAGAGAGTGGGTTGTTATCCACCACGCGGGCCCACTGGAGGTGGATGTCAAATGTCTTTGTAAGGGGTTTTTTTTTGAAGTCAGCGGGATTGTCCGAAAGGGTTACCGCTACCCCGGAACATAAAGGGCGAAGGAAGGAACATGGGTGGGTTTTAGTCAGTAAGAGTCTGACACTCCCTTCCGCCCCACCCAGAGCGGGAGGGGTCATTTGATGATTTTCCACCAGAAAAAAAAAAAGGGGTTTTTGAAGATTTTTAAAGTGTCACGTTTCCGAGACATTAACGTTTAAAGTTGATCACGTGACTCAATCATCAAGCTTTTCTCATGATGTTTTCTGTTTGCATGGATGTCAGCACGGAATAGATTCCGTGGGCGCGACGGTATGCCACGGATCATCAAAGCCGTGTCTGTAGGACATAATGTTATTATCGCGATGTTTTCCATTTTTTTAAATAAATTGATAGCGAATAACTGTTGTACAAACACTACTGGCTACTATTAACATTTGGGCTCAAATAATAATATAGGTATCTACTTAACTGGTTAAAATTACGTAGGTACGTATTAGTATGGTATAGGTCGACCTCGTTCACGCCGCTTCACTTTCACGCCGTTCACGACAAGGCCTATTTGTCTATGTGACAGATATATACTATACTACATGGTTATTTAAGCGCTTGACCAAAATCGGAACGGACATCGCATAAAACAATAATTGCATAAATGTTTACAGTCCTTTCCCAGTTATTTTACCTCTGATTTTGCATCACTGTCCAAATCACAGTAACTTTATTCTCATTCTAATAAGGTTGCTGTTGGGTTGCTGCCACTGACAAGTCTGTCAAAATCATTATGATCTTTATTTTCGTTACAATAAGGTTGTTGTTAGGTTGCTACTGTTCGAACGCCAAAAGATCCTTGTAGCAGTCAAAAGTAATGGTTGTCAAAAGTATACGTCTAAAGGCAAGTAGAAGGTACAAACCATCACTCTCCTGCGGCTCGGGCGGCGGCAGCGGCGTGGGCAGCGGCGCGGCGCGCGACAGCGACGACTGCTTGCTGTGCACCAGGCGCAGCAGGCACTCCAGGGCGGTTTGCTTGTTCTGGGTGTGGGCGTTAAGTTTTGTTAAAAATAAAATATAGGCGTAAGTAGATACAGCGATCGTTGCGAAACAGGGCCTGCAGTCTCGATATTCATAGCGATCGCTTTACGATCGAATTCGGTCACAAAGTCCTGTACACCTGTCAATCCGGGACTTTGAGAGCGAATTCGGTCGTAAAGCGATCGCTATGCAAAGGCCTCCTTGGGGGAAGCCTTCGCACAGGTTGGAGGAGATCCTTCCACTCTTGCCTACTCTAAGCAGCCCTAAGCGCCTGCTAAAAATAAGTAGGAAAATATTCTCTTTTGAGGGACGAACACCACACCTGGTAAAGTAAATACAGTAAGTAGGTAGGTAGGATATATTTAAACATACCAAGTGTCATTCCATCAGGCTTCATTTAAAATATGTCCTAAGTACCTGATGTGCAAAAAGTTTATCGAAATAAACTTGCGTACATAAGGACCAATTTCAGCAGACCTTAATTTCATCAAGCAGGGGATCGAAGGCCGCTGGGTCCGTAGAGTCCTTCAGCGACTCCCAACTCTTGAACAGCTTCCTATCTGACAGACGTACCGTACTCTCCAGCTCTCGGAACTCTGTGGAATAAAACAAGAGCTTTCGATGGTATCTCTTTGGTTCTAAGAGTAGAACGTCCCTAGATATTCCTTTCCACCCATTACCCTTCAATTTTTCAGCCTTCCAAGCAAGAGGGAACAGGCATTTTCACGACACGCTCGTTCTATCGAGACCGCATCCATCACTTTCCATAAGACAGAATCGAGGTCAAGAACAGGCATATTTTGGCAATACAAAAATCGTTTGATAAAGTATATCAGTATCTAGCTTTTGCCCGCGGCTTAGCATCCATGCAGGGTCATTTTAACTGGATAAAATCCCTAAAACTATCAACAACTAACCAGATTCCCTCAAGCTAGCTAGATGCGACACTAGATTCTTCTTGTGCGCGCGCACGGCACGTCGCTGAGTGCGCACGCGTGCGACCACCTCGCGTGCGTTGCGCGCTTCTGCGGCTATGGCGGACACCTCGCGGGCTTCATGTTCCAGGCGGCGTTCCAGTTCACTAAAGTTCAACGATTCAATTAAACTGATGGATTGAAGTGCACTTTAAATGATAAAAATGATGCCTAAATGGGAGGAAATAATGAAACAAACTTAGAGATCGCAGTCTCTTGCAAAGTCCAAACATTCGATGCGAAAATAAGTGGGATCTATGAGAACACACACAGATCCTACTAACTTATAATTTTATGTACCTTGGGTATTCTCCAGTGACTTTAGCATAAGACTGTATGTTTCTTATCACCTCGACCAGATGGTTGAGTTGATCACAAAACTCGGGCAGCTGCTCTGGTGTTAAGTATTGCCCGCCATACCTACAACAGAAAACTTTTAATGGTCCAAAAAGACACTACAAGACGCTACAAATTTAAGAGTTTATGACGACGTAAAGCCAAGATTTACGAGTCTCCTCTCCTGACTGTCAGGTTACTTTAGTGCCTGCCTTTCTGTATAAAGCACAGATTAAAACCTACCCGGTGGAACGGGAGCTGGCGTCGTCGGCTGAGCTACATCAGTCACTATCAGTTTATGTTTAACCAAAAACTCAGATAACAGCTCAGCCCTCCGAAAACTAAGCTACTTCCTAACTAAAAAATAATAAATAAAAAGGTCTGCCTGCCTCAAATCAATGTTAGCGACAAACTGGTCATCAACAATCGCGGTGGAGGCCTTCGGCGAGGGTCTATGCAGGACCTGGGGGTCCAACTCCTCGTCCTCATTGGTGGTGCTGCAGCCGGTACTCTCGCTCATGCTGGAGAGGGTAGGGGCTTCGTTATTCGACGGCTTTATATTTAAGTAAAAGACACTGTTTTCCACGGTGTATGTCGGCGACCGGCTTCCGTTGCTGCGGATGTGTGAAGGTAAAACCAGATTTACACGGTGCCTTTAACTTAGATGTGGCATATCATAAGTAATTGAAGCATCAAAAAAGTGTACCGTCTTAAACAGTGCTTAGACCATCGTCTAAGCACTGTTTAAGATGGTACACTTGATGCATGTCATGATTGCTTCAATTATATTGTATGCAAGAAACTTGCATCGTGTGTTCGTACATCGTGGGCATTATATATATTCTGATATAGGTACACGAATGAGTGGCAATCTGGGATTAGGTAGCTACTAGCTTGTTCGTTAGATGATTTGGGTAGTCGTTAGTTAGTCGGTGTTAAGAACAGAGGGACAACTCCCGTATTTTTAAAAAAGTTCGCATTCTAAACTGTCGCAGTCTGTTAAAAAATACAATCAATTTACATCTATCTATACTTATAATAAATCTGTAGAAGTGAAAATTCTGTACATTGAAAATATCAAAAAAAAATAATGGCAGGGGGTGTTACTAGACCGACACCGAACCCAAAAATGTGATTAAAAAAATTTTTGTCTGTCTGTCTGTTTGTTCTGGCATCACGCAAAAACTACTGGTTCGATTACGATGAAACTTTGTATAATTATTCTTTAATATCCTGGGCACCACACTGGGTACTTTTTATCCCGGAAAAGTATATACAATAAAAAACAAACTTAACTTTGCGGCTCGATCCCTAGACCCGATTACAGTACCAACCGCAAATAATAAGTTTGTCGTAGGTTACGTCACCCGCAGTGGAGTTAAGCTACTTAGGGGCGCTGCACACGGCTAATATAATATTTTATCTTAAGATACAATATCGCTCGCCATACAATTCAATGGACTATCACACACGACGAAGATAATAAATAATATTTCATATTTTCGTATCTTAATTAAGATGAATTTGTTATGATGAATATGCTGTAAATGTAGTGCTGAAGGTTGAATTTGGCTTGCACCGTTCGCAGCACACGCGTGGCCGCCACGGATCGCTACCGTATATAAGGACGGAGTCTGCGCGCAACGCGCACCCTCCCCGACCCTTGCTCGATGTAGTGCCAGCCCGCGCCGCAGCTGAGCCCCGACTGTGACCTCCGAGTTTGTTTCGGTCGCTTAGTTTTTAATTAGTTTTAAGCCCTGGCTGGAGGCTTGAGTTTATTTAAGGCAACCACAGGATAGTCCGGTTAAGTAGTCACGACCTCTCTAGGTCAGTGCGACCTTTTTATTCCTTTTAGTTTTTAATAAGTACAGTTTAAGGTACAGTTATTTAGGTTTATTTTTATAAGTCGTAGGTATAGATTTTAATTTTAAAGTATAGAGTATATATTTTATAGTGTACGTAGTGACCGTAGGTTATTTTATAATATTGTTATGTAGGATTAATCATTCGTATAGATATTAGTTTTTAGGGATTTTGCTTATTTATTGAGTTTAGATTAGTTATCATCAGAAATAGGTTTATTTAGGTAGGTAGGTATTTTATTTTCTGTTATTGAGTTTATTTTTTTTTTAATTAGGTAGGTACTTAGGTTTACTTTTATAAAGCGTAGACGTAAATAATAAATAATGATTAAGATCTCATAATTCATTCATTTCTGAATGAATTATGAGATCTTAATCATTATTTTCAAAAACAACTACCTTTTGAAGAGTGAAGTGGGGTCTTACAAAATAACAGATTTGACTAAATGCGTATGAAAATGAAAATATACACGCTAAGTACTTATATAAAAAACATTTATTTTTTATTTTTGTTTGTCTGTTTGTTGCGGCTAATCTTCGAAACGGCTGGACCGGTTCTGACGGGACTTTCACTGGCAGATAGCTGATGTTATGAAGTAACATAGATTTAATTATTTAAACTTTTTGCATACAAAAAAGGTACAAAGGCTGACTTAATGGCATAATAGGCTGTATAGGCTACTTTTTGTTTCGGTAGCATGTTTCAGTGGGATAATTTCCGACATCCACGCGGGCGAAGCCGCGGGCAGAAGCTAGTACACAATATATTTACCTACATTTTTGACATTGATTGTCGCTGAGATGAGATTTTTTTTTTTAAACGTTGCCCCTCTCTAGGAATTTCTCCTGTATCGTGGGTGCGTTTACAAACAATTAAACTCACATACAAAAGCAGCCAGACCCGGAACAACTACCTGTAGGCAATACAAATATTTGTTCCGTGCGGGAATCGAACCCACGACACGCAGCGCAGCAGTCGATCGCTCAGCCACTGCGCCAACCGTGTCGTCAGGATGGCAGTACGCTCGTCCCCAATTACAACTTAAATATAACTAGCGAAATGTGGGTGTACTATAGGTGCACCTTTTTTTTCCGGGGTGGAAAATCCTCATGGATGTCCGCCGCCCTGGGGCGGGCGGCGGGGTCTGTGAGACTCTTACTGGCTAAAAACCACCCCAGTGTTCCATCTCACACCTACGCCCGGGGGTCGTGGGAACGTAAGATCCTTCCGCAAACTATAGGTTCACCTAACCTAACCCTTCGTAGAAATACAGGCAAGATGTTAGGTTTAAAAAAGTTTTAGTTCGCAAAATGTTGCGATTGCGACTTGAATTTGAACATTTTTGAAGTACGAGAATTGGCCTTCAGGTAATTGTTCCCTCCACGCCCGTGGAAGTTTTTGCATATACCTAGATGTTTCCCTTGTTATGATAACAGCACGAGTTTCATTTTGATTAGGTATTAATGTCGATGGCTATTCTAGCCTGGACGGCTATGCGGTAAGGATCCTCGTTCATACTCAAAAACTCATTTCATACTCAAATTCTAATATTCCTGATCTGAGATCTGAGAAGTAAATATGGTAGAAAAAGACATGTTGCGCCGACCTCAAATATATTAGGATAAGGGCATAAGGCACCGCCGCGGGAGACGCTCCGGGCGTCGGGAGCCGCGTGACGACTCCCGGCCACCGTAGGCGCGGGCATGCGGGCGGAGAGCAATGGGTAGCTCACCGCCCGATCAGGATCAGGCCCGTGCCGGACGGCGCGTAAGTGTTCCACGCGCGCCTTAAAGAGTTGTCAGCATAATTTGAGGGGCCCCTTAGGGCCGAAGCCTGCCGGGTCAGCGGGATTGTCCGAAAGGGTTACCGCTACCCCGGAACATAAAGGGCGAAGGAATGAACATGGGTGGGTTTTAGTCAGTAAGAGTCTCACAGACCCCGCCGCCCGCCTACTCAGTAAGAGTCTGACACTCCCTTCCGCTCCACCCAGAGCGGGAGGGGTCATTTGATGATTTCCCAGAAGAAAAAAAAAGGGGCATAAGGCAATGATGATATCATTTACTCACACGGTAGATGTAAGCGAGTATCGCTTCTCCAGACTATTGTATTTGTGGTGGTCTCCGCGCAACCTTCCTAGCAACCTGCCGAGCAGCCGTGACTGTCGCCCCCCGCCCTCCATGCCGCGCCGCCTGGCCGGGGTGACGCACTGTCACTGGAACCAGTGGGTTATATAGCTAGAGGGATGATTTTATGCACAGAGGTTGGATTCGTGCTGTGGTTTTATGCTAGACGGAGCTGATTTTGACACAGTCCTCTTTTCCTTCGTCCGTTACGAATGTATGATGCAAGAAGTCATTTTAAAGTTCTTCGCCCGTGCCACGGCTTTGACTAGCTTAGTCTATTCTTTGTTTGGCTTGGCGATTCGGGAAATATAAACTTGCACTTGTAGTCGGGTGTTGCAAGCGTGTCATCAGGTCAAAGAAAGCAATACGATTCGGTGGCCAGGCTGGCGGTATCGGTAAGTCTAATTTTCAAAGAATGCATTGTTATCAGTTATAATTAGTGTTGTTGCCTGGTGCTGTAGCCCAACATGGAATACAGGCCTCCCTCTAAAGTTTAAGGCTTAAGTTTGATAATACAGGCGGCCCTGCCCGCAGGTAATTGGTTTTGTCTGCCAATGGCTGGATATAGTCACTAATTAAATGTGTGTAAGTACAACACACAAAGCCTAAGCCTTAGATATCTACATCACGTCTAATGTTAATCCCGAAACGTTATAAATCACGAAACATCGGCTAGGTTAGCTTGAGAATTTTGAATACGTTGAAAAATATGAACTTACATTTTGAATATTCAAGCAGATTGAAAATATAGTCTTTTCAGGCATGTATTATCAGTTACAGAATGTGCCATGATTTGAATTGAATATTATTTCAACATTATTTAAAAATGATTAACATTTTGACATACTTAGGTCGTTTGACGGCGGGACGCCTATTTTATATTTTTTCTTTTTTTTTAGTTATAAAACAAAAGAAAATCAGAATGAGGTTCAATATAGAGAGAATGAGTTCATAAGGCTGAGAACCCACTGCGAGAATGCATATTACAGAGTCTCCGTCTCGACCATAATCTCAATATCCCGAGGACTTGTTTCACTAGATTGTTAAATATTGCGAGTTGTAAAGCCAGCATCAATGACAAAGTAATAAAATTTTATGGCAAGTATTATCGCCAAAACCTATATCAAATCCCGTGCACATGATGACTACAGCTGCGTCCGTAAGTAAAACAAAAGAGGATCCTCTTTTTAGGTCGACTAATAATATGCTCTGCAAGCAGGAATAGTCCTTACGGTGGTCAGATATAGATTTTGGCGATAGAACCTTACTTAACCACATGCTTAAAATAGAAGCGTCGCCGGTCAACAACGCACTATGGTGATCGTGATGCTTCCAAACTAAATGCAGGTTTACACGAATCCAGTGCTGGCCGTCCGTTACACTGGCAACCAGCGCTGGCTTGGTATTGGCCCCGTGTAGCCATTTAGTCACCTCCGCCCGCGTCCTCCGTATCCCCCGCGCCAATGGTTCATCATCATCATCAGCCTATAGCAGTCCAATGCTGGACATAGGCCTTTCCCATTGCACGCCATTCAACTCGATTTTCGCGCCAGCGATTGGGCTCGTGTAATAAACGCATCGGGCCAGTCGCTGGCGCATCTCCCTAAAGCGCACATGTGTTTCCGTGTATCAACTCCTCTCGCAGTTCTCTAGACATTGGTCCGAAATTCATTTCTCATCGAGACCGACGGCGAGGCAAGCGAAGGCGTCTGTTCGACTAGCGCCAGCGCACTGGCTTCTTGTATACCTGGCTTTAGTTCCTATGATCCTTGTCTACCGAATTGGCGACCCACAATCGCCAATGAGACATTGCTGGCGACGTCGCTATAGTGTCATCAAAGTTGTGTCGCTGGGGTAAGTAAAACTTTTGTTGCTCAGTGGCTCTTCTGTGCTGCGACATTGCAATATGCCATCCTCCGGTAAGCGCCAGAGCTCATCAGTGTATTGTGTGTGTGTATCTTGGGTTTGTGTATATGTGTAACTTTTCGCTTTATGGTAACAACGAAGTAAAATAAAACACCAGGATGTGTTTTTTCACATTTTGTAATTCATATAAAAATACAATTATCATTATTAATATTATACATAATCGCATTTGCCAGCGAAGGCATACAATAGTTATTTTGTAATAAAAACCACAACTGCAAAACATGAAATGCTAAATTGAGACAAATTTTAAGTACAACATTAACACGAAATAGGCACAGATCAGTCTGTTATAAAAAGTATCAAAATCATCAAAACGCTAACATACCATCGATACATATCAATTTTAAGCCTTACAGGATAATAATCTCTAAACAGCTAGACATTTTAAGTCGAAATTTGCATAAAAAATTTAAATAGTTCAAAGTGTTAAATTACTTTGGCCTTGAAGGAAATCTTAACCAAATTGTGACCTTTAGATTCCTAATAGAGTTTGGCGAGCGAGACCGCTCGCTTTGACACAGAAGCTGGATATTATGTAAGACTAACATACGAAAAATAATTTCCTAACTATATAGGTAAATAATACTAGTATTGAAAAAAATGTTCCAGTTCAGTAAATATCAAAGAAATTCCTTTCTGCGAGGATTGTAAAAGAACCATCGTTACTTATCAAGCGAACATTCAGAGACCCGTTAGGGGACCAGTCAGCGATCACATTTAAACAAAACTATCTACAACCAATGCAACTTTAGAACAAATTAAAAGGCACAGCATACTCTAAATAAACCTAACGAAGCGTTTACATCGGACGATGACGTCGTGCCGCATGGATAAGCCCAATTTGGTTTTAAAATTTGGCTTGAGACTTATTTACATTCAAAATTTCTATCCTAGAGCAGGACTTTCCAATTTGTGTGCCAAAATTATTTGCACTAACCGCTCCAAGATCCGAATAGTGAAGTATTATGTAGATGTGCGGCCAATGTAAACAACTGGTCCCCGGGAATCTTCAGCATGAGGAATCTAAGCTTGTGTGCGCCTGGCCTTACCAGAGCCCTGACGAGAACCCGCCCGGGGGCACGCGCACGCGCTTGGGCGCCTCGGCGCGGGCCGGCTCAGGGGCCGCGGGGGCCGCCTTTGGCTCTGGGGCCACTGGGGCCGGCGCAGCCTCCTGGGGACTCTTCTGTCCGTTCTGATGCTCAGTGCCGTTAGCCGCCTTTGGTTCGTCTGGACCTGGAATGTGACATGTTATATGTAGGTAATGGAGTTTTGGAGGATTGATTGTTGTTGTAATAAGTCTAGACGCCTCTCAGTTAATAGATAGTAAATCCTGTTATAGCCAGAGGTCATCACAGAAGTGAAACATGAATCGTCCCAATTTATAATGTTATTAATTATGCACATAATCGCAGTAAATAATCAATCTTGAACGAATATAATAATATATACTTCTGTTAAGATCCGGGGCAGTCAGCCCATTAATCGTTTTATTCACAGCCTGATGCATTGATGTAATAATGAAACAAGGGCTCATTTTTCAACAGCCTTTATCTGAAGAATAATTAAGACAGTTTGTCATATTGTCTATACAAAAGTTATCTAACCGCTATATTTATTCATCAGAGAAAAGTTATTGTGAGGAATCAAAGAAAGGTGAAACCATAAAAAATAAATTTCTTCGATTATAGACAATCTATAATCCACCATTTTGACTTCATAAAAACAAAACCAGGCCAAGAAGCGCGAAAATACAGATCTAGTTAAAAATTGCAGCTCCTTACCAACAACAGAGCCGATAGTGGACGCAGGTGGTCCACGGCGCCCTGTCTGCTGAGGCTCGGGCTCCCCTCCGAAGATGTCGGTGTGTCCGCCGCCAGGGGGACGAAGCACCCGGCTTGAGAGCCTCACGTTGTCGTTCAATCCCACGTTAAACGATGTTGACGTCATCCTTGCACTGGAATCAAGGATTATGAGTATTATGACCGTGAATTGACAATCACTTGGCTATCAATATTGTGGAATTATGGACTAAGATAGTATCGTGATTATATAAACCTCTCCTGAAAAAGAGAACATGCACAGTCACGCAGGCCCGCAGGCATCACTAAATACGATTAGCGCTAAAAAAAATAAACATCCTTCTGTTTCTTTAAATCGTTTCAAGATGATAGAGACAGAATGATGTAATAATGCTTAGCGCTAAACGTATTTAGAGATTTGAGGTGCAAGTAGGCCTCAGTATGGAGTTATGGTGCTAACATAGCGTCATAAATGAAACCTCTTCTGAAAAATAGAACATGCAGTGTCACTAATATAATTCCTAATTGGTCTCTACTAAGAACTCTGTGGGCTAATTCTCGTAATTTAAAACATTCAAATTCTAGTTGCAGTCTCATCTCGGCGACAAACAAATGTCAAAAACTTGTCAATAAGTAGGGAAATAAGAGGTATTTTTGACAGATTGAGACAGATCAGACTGAACGTTCTTAAAATTACGAGAATTGCCCCTCTGGTATCAAACGATAGGTTTTATCTAGATGCAAGCGTGCACCGTTGTCAGCCACATGGTCGCATAACATCAGTTGAGGTAGTGGTCAAAAGCAAGCTACTATAAATTATATAAATAGTATATAATAAAGTTCTTAACTACACAATAGATTTTGATGCGGGTTTTACCATCATTTAGACAACTTATTCCAGAAGGTTTATATGCGTAATATTTTCATGTCACATATCTCGATGTTTTGTCGAGTCCTAAAAACTGATGTCCGATGCAAGGGCAGATCGCTAGTTGTATATAAAAGTGTAGAAATAAGTAAGTATCCAGAAAAAATGGCTGTCTTGAAATGTAAATGGTCTCGAACAAAGGGAAGTGTATTATTAACTTGAAATGTATTACAAACATGACTCATTGCGGTCGGATTTTAAGTGAATATTCTGAACAATTAATTACAAGTATAAAACGAACTTTGTTCTGGAAAATTCTGATCACCAAGGATGTAATGAAGAAGTTTTCAACATATTTCAATAATTTTAACACAAGGTACTACTTTAATTTCCCACCCACGGTAAATTCCTTGCCTTACGCGTCGTGGGAAGAAAGTAATTTTGTGCAACATTTTTCTCAAGCCACTTTAGGAAGTTTTTATGAGAGTTGCCTTTTTATATCGTTAATTTATTTTAACAAGCCTTTTAGAGAACAATGGACTTTCACTTTGGGGTAAAGAAATTATATGATAGAATAACTGATAAGTTATGTAATGTAATCAAACTCATATTATAAAGAGATACAATTATTTGTTCTTTGTAAGAGCTTAATCTCTGGAAGAACTTACGATTAAAAAAAAAAATCACTGATAGAAAGGTACCATTATTGCAAAGTGCCATGTGATGTTTCATGGTATAGTTGCCTTCCACGCGGACCAAGTAGCGGGCAGAAGCTAGTATAATAATGTCCATGGTTATTAGTTCCGGTCGTATTGTGAACGAAAGAAAATACATTTATGTGACAAACTTAGATAACAATATAACCTGTGTAAGTGTACGTATCGATCGACGATCCCTACACGGAATGGAATGTTCCAGAATAAAAGAAGTCCTTTCCCGTCCTTGACCCGGCGACGGGAGATTACATTACTTCGAGTCGTGCTTATGTTACGAAAATACTTTGGGTTTTATATTACGTAGGTCTAGAACATTCCTATATGGCTTGCTCTATTTAATCTGATATTAAGTTAATATTTGTCAATGTACAGAATTGATGTTGTTTACCATTTTAGGCAGTCCAACTTGTTTTAGCTAAGCGCTGATCATAATAAATTAACATTTTATGAGATAATGCTTACGAAGGCCTCCTAAAACGCTTTATATGAACAAATTATGTCATTTAAGTGGCATCCAATGATTTAAGACTGTTTTTCTTTATTTAATTAGGAATTCCTTAATTTCACGGTGCCTATTCTAATTTGGAGTTCATTAATATCAATTTAACAGTATTTACAACAGAAATTTTCAGATTTCATAATTTCTTTCGACTACGTCATTTATTGACCGCTTAATCAGTGACGATAATAAACATGACATCAATATCCTGCTAATATAATTCTGATAACTCTATATCAATTCAGACAGCATGTCTCATACAATAATATGATCACATCATTATAATTATCACGTAAAAGGATACGGTTCGAGTTCGTTACATACAATCGCCCATTATTTACATAGAAATGTAATGATATCGAGAGCTGAGTAATCAATTATATTCAGATAGAAAGTTCATTATAACAATTATTCATGCGCGTAGGTACATCCTTTGAATGGCGCGCAGAACAATGCAATGGCGTAGTGATGTGCGTCAATCAAGTTTTTTTTGCAATTCATTAATTTTGCAACCAATTTCTAGCTTGTTTTGGTTGAGTCTACTGCTCAGATATGTATGTCTATGCTTGTTGACGTTGAAAAAGAAAATCTATTTTTAGACATAACATCAGGCATGTAATTCCCGAAGGGTAAGGCAGAGGTGTATCTATAGAGCACCCACATAATATACCAATAATAGATTTTTTCAACTCGAGAATCTTAATTACCTTTAAGTTCATTTCAAAACAATTACCAAGGTTGATGAAGAAACAATAAAGGCTTATAATAATAAAGTGCAATCAATCAATTGATTCGCAATAAATCAAGGTACCATTAATGATTGCAACTGCTCAATCGGAATCACTCGAGCAGTTTGATTTAAAGACACATCACTACTTACATTGTCTAGAAAAACAATAGTATTCGTTATAAATTAACCGTGTAATATGGATAGAGGCAATACAAATACATATTAGGTACATTTTTATAGCCTTTTCATGACAAATTGTTGACGTGTGAAAGACCTGAAATTAAACTAGGTCTACATGCTCTAAATTACTCTTAAATTGGATTGACCTCATTCGGTATGTTGGGCACAGCCCTTAATGTGTTTCGGGTTGAAAGGGCATAGGCATTTGGGTTCAACTGGGTCGTGGCAGGTCATTAAGTGAAATATTGTATTTAACTACTGAAGTAGTTATACAGGGTGGCAGGGACATCGACGCACCACCACCATGGATTCAGAGTACATGATTCTGGAATCATTTCCCCGAGTTGAAATTTCACGTTTGTTATTTTTTTTAAACAGCTGTTACGCGATACAAATGTATGGAACAGATAAATAAATAATGATTCAACGGTTAAGAATCATGTATTGAATGCATGGTAACAGGTTGTGCGTTGATGTCCCTGCCACTGTGTATTGTTTTTATATTTGGACAAGCTTATACGTTGATAGATCAAGAATTCAAGACCCAAGAAAAGATGGATAGACTGAGTATGAATGGAAAGAATGTTCATGATAAAATGTCTGAGAGAAAGGAAGGAATATAATAACATTAAACATTTTGTGCCGTCTGCAAGTAACATGGGCGGGCAGGCAAGAAAATATTGTTTCTTTCTGGATTTTCCCACGGCAGGGCAATGGCCTACCTACCCTCTGCCCACTTCTCTCTATCTAGGGCTATATGGGATATCTTTGGAGACGATTAGGACAAGGTTTATGTATTTATAAACCTTGCCTCATAATAATGTTGAATTCACGATGATAATGTTATCGTTAGCATGTCGATTTGTTTGTTCATCAAAAATTCACATCCTCTACGAATCAAAAGAAGGAAAACTTAATACTTTTGTTACATTCATGTTTTTAAAACTTAATGCGACATCCCTACAAACATTGAAGTTTTGAATGTGACATTGAATTACAGTCCTGGAGTGGATGTAAATCAGTGGCGCGGCAAATGGCATGTACAGTGATAGGTATAAAATCGTTAAGCCAATCAACATATTCATCATTGTTTCTTGGAGATGCTTCTGTTTATAAGACCTTTTATTTACTTAACAAATTGAATACAAAAGAGTACCTAGGCAAAATCTATTATTGATCGAAGAGGCAAGTATCATAAAAGCGTATTTTCAACTTTATGACAAAAACTGTAACACGCATTACATAATGAACCTCATTTGTATTCTGAATAAATAAATGATTATTATTATTACATTAAATTGTCAAAGTTTTAAAATGCTGATATAACAAAAGTCCCCCATAGCTACCTATGGGGGACTTTGTTATTTCAATATTGTCCTTATTCCAGGAGTAACGGTCGATTTGATTACAGAGTCTCCATGGATGCCTAAACAATATCGAGGTAAACACCGATTGAACCAACCGTTTCCCCGTTCCTTTAACAGAGGGGGCGCCAATCTATAAAAATAACAATAACTGATAACGCTGCTTATCTTATCATCAATCGTTGATAATAACAGGAAAAGTGAAAGCCCTATCTGTACTTTGTTTACACATGGTATTAACAACGCAGTTTTAGTTACAAATCCAAGCACATAATACAAAAATACACCAGAAATCCGCCACTCACACGCATACCACCGTGCACCGCCAAAACGACTTCACAGATACACACAACGCAATATAAAATTAAATACATTACCTTACTTCATGAAAACAAAGAGTAAAGATAATATTTATACACTCGAAGCGCATTTAAAACAAAGGCAGTAATAATGGAGACGTGTAAACTGTAAATCAAGCTTATTTGAAATCCGGTTCACGTGTCCTGAAGGTATTTCCTTTCGCCGAGTGGAAATTTTCACATCTACCCTCTACTCATGTCACGTATGTTGGACTACTACCGAATTACACACACAAATTTCTATATTTATGTCCGTAATTTATATGGTGTATATGTATAATAAAGAGTATTCTATTCTACATATAGTCTTCAGTACATAGGAGGAATCAGTGGGGATAACTACCCTAGGGCACAAAGCTCACAAAAATAAACCCAGTGAAAGCACTACAGACTTACCTATGTTTTAAATCGATAATAAAATTATTTTGTGTGCTTTTCCATATTTTGAGAGATTATCCAATAGACAAAACAATTATATACATATGCTTAATAACCATATGCATTTCTTAGTAAGTCATTACAGTGACAAACTTATATTTTTTGACACCAACAGTTTTGTTGATAAATTGAAATCGACAAGGAATACAGTGTATCTGCCCATTAGGTTTAGACATAAAATAGCGAGGCTATTAGCTTATATAAACTCAGACATAAGTAGTATGTCGAAGTCTTGTACCATAATTGACACCGCAAGTATTAGTAATAATTCTAATGTACAGGTGGTTACCCGAAATAACTGTAGCACTAATGCTATAACTATTTACAATGGTTGTACGAAAGAGGATCCATGTGTCACTTTGGCAAATACTTGTCCTTATGTGGGGTCCACAAGTAGTCGGATATCATTGCCTGGTGATGGCTTGGGAGTCTTGGGGCTCACTCTGGATGTAGATTTAAACTAGTTAGTAAGACAACAGAAGACACTAGTAACAATATTGTTATACCTACCAACAACAAGGTGTCTTCTTGCTCTCAAATAGTAAAATGTAAAAAAGGGTCTGAGCAGAATTCCTTGAAATTATTTCATCAAAATATTCAAGGTTTTTCTTCCAAACAATTAGAAATTGAGCTATTTTTAGAAAAAACTATGTTTGATATTATTTGTTTAACTGAACATTGGTTGAAAGAGTATGAAATGCTAATTCATTATGAAAATTATAGTGTGGGCAGTTGTTTTAACCGGAAATCTATTCTGCGTGGGGGTTCACTAATCTTAGTTAAAAATTCTGTTAAATCTAAGACTCGTAAAGATATAGTTGATCTTTCGGTGGAACATAACGTTGAACTGTCCTGTGTTGAGCTAGATAAGCATGTTATAGTGTGCGTTTACAGACCCCCTAATTATCAAAACTACTCCATATTTGAGTCAGTAATGGAAGATGTTCTAGCAAAACTTGGAACTGGCAAAAAATCGCTAATTATCTGTGGTGACTTCAATATTAATATCTTAGAGAATAGTTCAAATAGCAGTCGATTATTAAGTCTCTTTAAATCATTCAATTTGTCAAATGTGTTTTCAGAACCAACCCGCGTAACTATAAATTCTGCTACATGCATTGATAATGTTTTTTGTTGCTGCGAATACTTAGATAAAGCCATAGTAAACTATCTCCCTTCTGATCACAGCGGTCAAACCGTTGTGTTCAAGTCTAATACACCAGTACAAAAAATTCTGATACAAACTAGACAAATAACACCAAGCAGTCTAAATAGATTTAATAATCACTTAATTAGTAAGTTAAGTGTACCAGGCCATATGAAAAACAATGTAAATGAATTATATGAGAGGTTCTTTTCGGTAGTACGCACCGAGTTCAATAATACTTTAAAAAAGAAAACTAAAACTATTTGTCCAAGTTTTTTGTTCAGTAACTGGGCAACTAAGGGTATTAGAAAAAGTAGGGAAAAATTGTTTGAGCTGTATGGTCTTAAGCCTTATATTAACTCTGAAACTTTTAATAAATACGTAGCTACCTACTCTAAAACTTTTAAAAATATTTGCAAGGTAGCTAAAGCCTTGTATATTAGCAACAAGATCAAATCAGCCGATAATAAAATAAAGACGGTTTGGAAAATTATCAATGACGAAACTAACCGGAATAAAAGACATAATAATGATTTCACAATAGAGACTTCGCGTGGTCTCATAAGCAATAACAAAGAAGTTGCTCAAGAATTTGTAAATTTCTTTACCAGTATCCCACATACAACCACTGAAATCTTAAATTCCTCGCCCTTGCGTTCTATTAATTTATTAAGAGCAAACGTCTCATCCTGCCAGATTGAATTTAAATTCAACCATATAAACCCCATAATAGTAATAAAAGCTTTCAAGCAAATCAAGATCAAACTAACCGAAGATCTATGGGGAATGTCTATCAAAGTTTGTACCTCCATTATTGAGACTATAGCGCCGTACTTAGCCTTAATATTTAATTTGTGTGTGGATCAAGGAGTCTTCCCAGATCTAATGAAATACAGCAAGGTGATACCCCTTTTAAAATCGGGGGACAGTAAACTTACCAATAATTATAGACCCGTATCCGTGTTACCGGTCTTCAGCAAGGTGTTTGAAAAGGTGATGCTGAACCAAATGCTCAATCATTTTAACACCAACAGAATATTACACGACCAACAGTATGGTTTCACCAAGGGACGTTGTACGACTGATGCCGGTATCACCTTAATAAAACACATTTTTACAGCGTGGGAAGAGTCCCAAGACGCCATAGGAATTTTTTGTGACCTCTCCAAGGCTTTTGATTGCGTCGACCACGAAACCTTACTTTTAAAACTTGAGCATTACGGAATAGGAAAACTTGCGCTCAGTTTAGTAAAATCTTATTTAAATGATAGACAACAGCAAGTTCAAATAAATGGTGTCAATTCACTCGGTTTAAAAGTAAAAATGGGTGTTCCGCAAGGCTCGATATTAGGTCCTTTCCTCTTTTTAGTTTATATAAGTGATCTACCCCATTTGTTAAAAACCCAACCACAGATGGTGTTATTTGCTGACGATACTTCCTTGATCTTTAAAATTAATAGACGTGCATCAAATCTTGACGACGTAAATAACGCCCTACTGCAGATCCAAAATTGGTTCACTGCTAATAATTTAGTACTAAATGGGAAAAAAACGAAGTGTATAAGATTTTCTTTACCAAATGTCAAAGGTAGTCATTGTGAGATAAAATTGAATCAAGAGAAACTAGAATTCGTCGATGAAACTGTTTTCCTGGGGTTCACGCTCGACTCAAGGCTTCAATGGGGTCCTCATTTAACATCCCTTGCAGGACGACTAAGTTCAGCAGCGTATGCTGTGAGAAAAATCCGTCAACTTGCTGATGTCGATACCGCGAGACTGGTCTATTTTAGTTACTTTCATAGTATCATGTCGTACGGTATTTTACTATGGGGACGGGCTGCAGACATCGAGTCTATTTTTATTCTGCAGAAAAGAGCCATCAGAGCCATATATAGCCTCCGCAGGCGTGACTCTCTAAGAGAACTGTTTAAAGATATTAACATCATGACGGTACCTTGTCAATATATATATGAAAACATTATGTACGTAAGGAAAAATCTACATATTTTTAGTAAAAGAGGTGAAAGACACAATTATATCACTAGAAATAGGGACCAATTAGTTCAACCAGGTTTCAGGCTGGCTAAAGTAGACTCATCTTTCATGGGGTACTGTTTAAAATGTTACAATAAAATACCTCCCCACATAATTGAACAGAATGAAACGAAATTTAAATCTTGTATAAAACGCACACTATGCAGCCAGGCATATTATAAATTGGGAGATTACATCGCTGATAAAAATGCTTGGCTAAACGCTGGTCCTGCTCCACAGGACGCATAAATAAATTGATTAGCATTTGAAAGTACTGTTGGAGCCGCTGAAGATTGTAAAATACTATTTTTGCATTATATAAATTCAATCTCCTAGTATTGTATAATTGTATAGCTCATGTGTGAGTACTATGTAGGTACATACTATAAAGCTACCATTTACTGGGTACGTCTTTCATTGACTTGAATGTGCCCTGGCGGCTGAGAGTATGTCATGCTCACTCAAATGTCTCGCTGATGGTGGCACATGTGTTGGATCATTTAGCTCCCTTCAAAATGGTTGAGCTGAATGGTGCTAATCCGTGCGTCATGTTCGTGAACGGGCGCAGTCAGTGGGGACTGGTCATCTCTTTGCTGCCATGGCTTATTTTAATTTAATTTAATATTTGGATTGTTTTAGGCTTTTCATTACGGATGCTTTTAACGTTCTGCATCGTTCTCACATGCATAATTTTTAACATGAATGATGTAACTAATACTTTGTAACCATATTTTGATTTAAAAGAGTGTCCATGGAGTTTCTTGCCCGTTCTTCTCCATAGGTACCTACTACGCTTTGGAATGGGCAACTAGCTTCATTTCTCTGACTGACCGACTCCTTGACAATTCAAAAGTGCCTGTAATTGGTTTAATTGAAATAAATACTTTGAGTTTGAGTTTGAGTTTTTAAAAAATAGTTCTAAGTGATTCCTGTGACTAACTACCGTGCGTGTTACAACGACTAGCCTGTATCTCCTCGCCCCAACGAATGTGAACATCAAATATTAAAAGTGATATCGTGCGTTGATCTACTTTATTAAAACCTAGATAGGCTCGAATATAGGCAATCAGTGGATCCATTAAGACTACTATTTACATTGATAACTATCAGTCAGGCTTATGAAAAATAAATGCTGACCGCTTCAGTCGTTTGATCTTACTTGTTCGGTATTATCTCGAAAACTGCTGGATCGATTTTGATATTAACTCGGATTCAGGTTTTACCTACTCAAGGATAACAAATCCATAATAGTATATACTTTCTTGCACCAGGGAAGTAATATTAGCGGAAGATGGATTAAGGATTGGCAAGGGCTGTTGCTCTAAATCCGTCTAAATAGACCTTGATTTGGCTAAAATAGAAGACAATAAATAAGAAGGAAGACCCAGAGGATGCCTAAAATGTTTTACACTCATTAGAAGAACAAGGATTGCGAAATAAAAAGCGCATACCTTAGGTTTGACGATCCACTCAAGTCAAACTGCGATCTTCAAATGCGGTTCTAAATAAACTAAATTGCAATGTAATCTCACTTGATAAGAAGTGATGATAATCTATGAGTAATCTATTTATTTAAACGGTTTTTCAACAAATGCGTCACTCATTTCGTTACAGCTGTTAATTTTGAATCACGACTGAGGAGCAATGGCTGACTGTGACTAACTGACAGTTTCTTGGTAATGTTTTCAAAATAAAACGGTAACATGATTAATCTAATCGTTGTGTTTTTGGGACTATCTTGTTCGAAGAAGCCAGAATCAGCAATCGGATACTGGACAACTTTATTTAGGTCTAATATGTTTTTAGCTAGAGTACATTCTTGATGCTAAATGCACAATTAGGATGAGAATTCGTAGGAACTGAACACCAACCCTAAAGTATTCTAAAGTTACTCATTGAGCAAAGGGGTTTTCCCCAAAGATCGTCAATAGCGGCAGTCTGGGAAGGCCCAAATTCAGAGGTAGAATATTTAGAGCATTACTTTGCTACAGCACACTGGCGTTCTTGTCCTGACGATCGCTTGTATTCGTTCATGGTTTTCTTTTCTATATCCATCCAAAACACTTCTCTTTCCGGCAGTACGTTTCACATACAAGATGGAGATAGTATGAAGAGGAGAAAACCTATATTTAGCTGTAATAGGTATTAATACTACACAAGAATAGGGCTGCCATCCCTCCGGGTTTCCCAGGATTTGTAGTTGTATTGTTGAGGTTTAAGTAGATTTTCTATAAATGAGAAAAATAATATGATAATGATGTTAACGATGTTTTTATTTTATTGTAGTTTCTTTTTTCGAGGGATTCCTGGCTAAAATCTTTATTTCACCCAAATGTCCGGGGTTTTTGAAGTTTTTATCTGGGGTTCGTAATTTAGGTGATGGCAGCCCTACAAACAAACAGATACTGAACAAACGGATACTAATAACAAGTTTCCAGCTATTATAACAGCATGCTATCTAAATACAATTGAACACAAGACCGGAACGATATGGCTAGCAGATGGCGTTCCAAGATGGCGTCGCATCGACAGTTGTTTGCCCGGCAAATAAACAATTTACAAAAAAGATGGCTGCCAAATTAAATAATAACTGTGGAGAAGCTAGTTAAGTCCTGTCTGGCCGATGATAGCAGTAATTTGAAGTACTTTGTAGTAGTTAATGTAAAACTTTAATTAACTTTCAGAAACTGTATGCGTCATGCTTGGATAAGTTACAGTTTATTTTTAGAAGTAGTAGGTAATAAGTGAATTTAGACTATGTGACGAGCTAAGATCTTCCTGAAATTTAATATGCATTTTGGTACTTACTAATTACCTTCTTGATGGATTTTATAGAACTACCAGCTCAAAGAATTTGGTCTTACTTCTTAATTTATACCATTAATTTCTGCCCAGTAAAACACCGTATTTTCCTTTGGAAATCATCACAACAAATTCTCATACAAGACCAACTAACAACAAATTATTAACAAACCAAGCAAAAAGCTAAAACACACTACCAAAAAACATGCCAAAAAATCAATAAAAGAGAATGGATAAAACGTAGTCAAAACAGAATAAAATGTCGTGTTTCAAAATCGTGCGTCGACCCTACCTAGCGTGATGACATGGGAATCAAAAATTCAATACAAATAACATGTATTTGCGTGCGCCGACCCAATTATCTGTCATGCCAAGTATTCCTAGTAACAATCCATTCCATTTACCACCCCGTGATTAAAAACCAGTTTAATATCAACCCCATGCAACTTGATTTATGGTAATAGGAAAAGGATAAAACGAAAATGCTTGTAAATTTTCCAGTCGGGAGAATAAACTCCTTTGTATTTGAAAGGAAATTAAAAGATTGCAATCAATCAGAGTCAGAACTAATCACTCAAGCACTAAGTTGACACCAAAAACGAAAGAAGTAAAAACAAGGTACATTTATTGGCACATTCACATAAAAACCCCAAAACTACGGAGGACGCCACAATTCCGCACCCAACTGCAGGCTTGAATAATGCTAGGTTTACAGTCATTTTCAATAACTAATCTTAGCCTTACTAAGAGAAACTTGACAAAAGAAGTAACTTCAAATACCTATCTCTCTCTAGTAAGGCCACAACAGATCGGAAATCGAAAATGGCCTTTAGATAACAAGAAAAGTCGTCACATTTTCTACGCGCGTGTACAATCAATAAAGCCAGACGCGCGTGAACCGTTCATCATCTGAACCAAGACAAAATCAAATACATGTTTCGGCTTGGTATTGCTCAATTTTCTCATTGGCTGCTAAACACTCATAAATTGGTGGTACTAAACAAGCAAAGAACATTACCAAATCAAAACACAAAGGCAGATCCACATCTTACCAACACGCAACGCCACACCCGTCATCTCTCATTTCGTGATTGTCGCCAGCCAGCGCTGCTCATCAAGAGACCAAAATTGCGTGACGCAGCGTGTCGTGATGTGGCTCTGCCTGTACCTCTATTGGAATAACACGGCAACAAAACAATTTATTCAGCAAGGGATTATATTAAACTTACCAGTTCTCTAAAGCCTCGCGATTGGCAGCCATCCTAGCAGAGTTGACGAGATATCGAGATGTCTTTACGTAATGTGTGAGTTCGTTTAACACTGTAACGAAAAAGCGATGCATTCATGGAAATATGTTATACATGCTGGTTAAAGGTTAATGTTTAGTCAAAGATTATCACACAGAACATAAAAATAAAATCATATTAAAAAGCACTTATAAATAGTATTACTTCCGAGTTCATAATTATTTACTATTGAGGACAACCGATAAGGTAATTTCTTCTACGTACATATTATAAAGATATTGATTCCATCATAAAATTATTAAGACACGTCCTATACACACTAACTATTAAATTCTATAACGTGGGTAGTCCAAATTATCCCTAAACTCGCAATACATCAGGCGATGTTGAAACCCTCACTACCGACATTACATTACCTGTCTGCGCTCGGGGGCTTTAAACTAGACATAAAGACAATACGAACGTAGGTTTACCCGATGAATCACTCAATACCCAGTACCCAGCCGTTTTAGGGTGCGGGCACATTGGCAAGGGCGCGCCGAGCGTGCAAGGTACGCCACACATCGTGCATTTTAATTACATATTTCCATCTGCTACATTGAGCGTGGCGTAGTTCATACTTCGTTCGAAATGTTTTGAAAATATTTGGCATCATAAGATGAAGATACTAGCAACGAGAGAATAAACAATTTGAAGATAACTAACTCGAATGAGTAGTAGATTTCGAATGGAAGATGACAAGATATAACAATAAGAAACAGTAAGGCCATATGAAATAAGATGCCCAAAAGTGGAAGGCAATCATTTATTTAACTTTCACAAAAGCGAGAAAGATTTTGGAGCACTCTGCTAGGATTCTGCGACAGGCTTGCTGGCTTGGAATATTCGAGACAAGCTCTTTCGCAATGTGTGCGCACCCTATCTCATAAAACTATTCATTACCAAGTTTGTACAGTACTTAGTAAGGACTACAACCGGTCATTCGATCTAGGAAGCCAGCCGGAAGGTATGGTTACATTACGATCGATATAAATGTCTGACTCACGGCTTAGAAACGTGAGTTTGTTATTATTGGGTAAAGCGATAGGCGACGAGAATCCTAATCATGCCTAGAAGATCTGCAACGAGTTAGGTAACAATGGTCTATTATACTGCTGCTACATAAGTATGGCTTTAAGATTCAATGTTGTGCATCTCGAATCGTAGTAGGTAAATACTGCTGCTACATAAGTATGGCTTTAAGATTCAATGTTATGCATCTCGAATCGTAGTAGGTAATGGTATATGATGCAAGATGCATCATAAATATATTTATCATCATGGCTGATATCGAATGTTTATCATGGTCCAAAGATCATGAAAACGACGGAAAATGTATTTGGAAAGAGCACAAGTCTTGAAAGGACTCATTCGATATTGGATCCCAAAAAGAGCCATCGATTCGACACCCAAGCAAGAAGGCTGTCTAAATATTCCCCAGAGTACAAAAAATATCAGACATCCATATTCAAGCCAGCATGGCAACAAGTCTGTATGTAAACCACTTATAACATGTACATTAACAAGCTAAGTGCGCAGAGGGCGTACGAGATAAACTGCGCAGATCGCATTAAATACTCCTTTGATGGCCGCAGACGCAGACAAATGAGACGAATTTAAAATAATTGAATTTAGACCTTATAGGGAAGGTCGACTGGTCAGAATTAGGGCGGTGAGGTGGCCACGAAGTGAAACGACTCGCCAATGAAGTTCGAGTGCCTAATAATTTGGGTTTTATTGCGGCTGTAGCATGTTTGTCTGTATTTACAGCCCACGTTCACCTACTGTTGAATTAAGACCTCTAGTTATACCGGCTTTTCGGTACTAGACAAGTTCTAGGGCCCACCTACAATTGTAACAGATTAGTCGTATCCTGACTGGTGCCACGGTGCCGGTTCAATCCCCGCCTGGCCTCGCATCTAATATGGCTGTCGTAAACATTCGTCTAGTCCATATAAGTTTAACAAACTAACACAACATGATTATGATGCGACTGTACTGAAGGCAAGCTAAGCTAAGCGCCTAATGTTACCACAAATCCGATTAACCTATTTACCCCAATTATTTCGCTCAAAATACATAGACTAACAAATGCCTAACATTGATGTTCCGAATGAAAATGTACGAAGTACGCGTCACAAGAAAAAACCTCAAGTACTTAAACAGACCTTCGTGTACAACACATTGTACTGTAATTTCGAACGTTCTGGTCTAAAATTAATTATTTATAATGAAACGTTAGTATGTACAACAGTAACTATACAGTTTGTTATCGAGGCACAACTTGTAATCAGCCGAGGGTAACCCGGTTACTTAACGAACCTCGGAAGCAATGCTATCTACTCGTTCCTACTTCAGTGAAACTGTACATTTCATCACGTTAACAAATTCCATGGATGTGTGCTTAGTTAACGAGAACCAATCTGAAAGTTCTAGAAAGATCGATTCATTTCGAAGGGCCCGTCAGTATTCGGAACACGTCGAAGTAAATTCGAATGTTCTGGAAATAGTCTTAAACAAAGTGTATGTGTGGATGATTTGCGACGAGCAACTAATTGTAGAGGAAAGCTCTAAAAAGAATACTACCCAAACCACACCCAATACAGCAGAAAGAGAATGATAAAGAGTGATAGAAAAAGAAGAGCACGAGCAGAAAAATACCACACCCAAAAGTGATAAAATTACGAACTAAAAAAAAAGAAGTGTTGTAAAACTAATCCCAATTCCAACTAATGTACTCAGAAAGTCTGAACTGAAACAAAAGATTACTGTTGCTCCATAAAACAGTAATACGATTTTTCATAAGATCCTAGTGAAAAAAGTGATTCATGTCCCTCGTCTCGGCATAAGCTAAGGAGACGAATTTCGGGATCAAATAGAACTCTGTATCCCGTGTTGTCCCGACGAAACATTTTATTTAACGAAGGAAGTCGCATACTTCCGTTAGAAACACAAGTTATAATTGGATTCAATGTTAATTTGGAGATAAAACATTCGAGATATAACAGCTTATCGTCTAGTTCTCAGTTACCCGAGAGAAACTTAGAATCCATACGCACGCGATAACCTAGCCTTTCACTATTGCTGATTGCGGCGATTGACAATCAACTAGTAATATCTCTGCTTTCCCATCAGGGTAATATCAATGCCAAAGAGTCCTAATTAGCTGCTTTTGGTCCCGAACCAAGGCTTGCTAGGCCGTACTTTGGTGATGAAAGAAACTATCGACTCTTTATTTTATTTTATGCATTATCCGACCTAACCTTCGCGGCGCCATTTCTGGGTGTGTCAAATAAAAATCTATACTCTCTAAACCCGAAAACTAGCTTTTAGGAAAACAGGATAACAAGGTAATAACAAGTTCGCTTGCGCAAATCCCGATCAGTGCCTTCCAGCACAACGGGTCTTGGCGACACGCCAGAAAAACTACAAGATGAAGAAACTGTTAATCTATGTAATTAGTCGCTAACTTATTTATCACTGCCGAAATGTCTGTTCAGCATCTTTGTTCTGATGAAAATTAATGGATTTAACTTCGAATGACGGCAAAATTAATTACGAATCCGTCACGAAACCGAACAAAAAGTGCACATAAACGAAGGTTCATTAGATCGGAATGTTGATGCACGCACTGAGGAAGTGGGTGCAATAATAACATTGTACATGCTAATATGGAGCACTAACGCTCAGCAGCTCGGAGTAGGAACCTCCAGGAATGGTCTGCGGTTGAGTAGCGTCCTTTGTGGTCGGAAGCACACGACGGAGCTGGGCTCCTTGTGTAATCGGAAATATTATACGGGCGATATTGTTGAGAACGGACCTTTTATGGATATTGCGATTGAATGTATCAAGCACATAATAAGATTTATAGTAGTGGTAATGTAGGTGGTCCAAGTTATTATTCTATATTAGAATAGAATCAGGAGTTATTCTACTGGTTGTTAATATTAGACATAACTTCAGTGAGAGGTACTCTTAACATGGATATTGAAATATCACCAAATTTGGTATAAAACCTTTTAGATATTGCTATTAGTTTCGATTGTTATACCATCCTTAATAGTATTATCGAAGTACTTGAGAGGCCTATGTTAGGCAATATAGTTTTATAGGCTGATTTTAATATAGATACAATATTAATGAATTCTATGTTCATATAGTGAGCAGAAACATGTTAGCATTTACTTAGGGGTCATCTACCTATATTTCACATGGAATAACAGGATAATTTGCCTGTACAGTGAAAATTTGAAGGCAACAGGATAGATTTTGGATTATTCTAGCAATAACAATCCTTTTCTGCCTCAATATGTATCCAAAAATATTTTAATGAATAATGGTTTGGTGGAATAAGGTATTGTTTTATGTACTTCTTTCTCAATTCTATAGAAAAACATGCTAAGATGCTCATGGCAGGGTCCACAGGAGAGAAGTGTACTATACTCATAGTACACACAAACTTGAGAAAGGTGTAGAAAAATGTGCACATTGAGATGAGGATTATGATTTATTGTGAAAATAAAGAGCCAAATTCAATACATTGGTCGACTTATTTCCGAGATTAAAGCAATATTAAAAGCTATAAGTGGAACTGATTGTGGATAAACTGGAACTAAATTAACATTGGTTGACTTAAAGAAAACATGTAAGACATTGTTGTTTCGATTCCATAGATTAAAAACATAATATTATGTTCTAAAATGCACAATCAAATAATTGTATTGTAACAATGAGTGATCTTTTTCATCATAATCATGACTGTCATCTTTTTAACAATTATGATGCTGACCCAAAATGTTCAAAAGTATTTACAGAGTAACTTAATTTGGCACTACAGTTAGTTCTATGCGCCAATCATGAAAGGTCATTAGCTTGACGTAAATAAATGATATACTGTGAGAAATGATATGAAAGGTCGTTGGACTTGATATAGTAAGTACCTAATTACTGTAAGTATATGGAAAGATTATGTTCAATATATTACTTACTTTGTCTCATTTTAGGGTAGGTACATGCTTTTTATTATTTTCCTTGAGTATGGCACCTCAAAATGCTAAGGGAATTTCAGGAAAAATACTAAACTAGTAATGCAATCTTAATTTTGTCTTGATAATCCATGAGTTTATTTGAAGTAGAAAATATTTAAAATGAAAGTAGGGACATGTTTGGTAAACACTAATCAGGTAATTTTACCAACAGTTTTGTTACATAACCTACTATTAATCTAGTGTTGTTGAATTTATCAATAAATCTTTATCTATAAACTCAGTTTCTCAAGTTTAGCACACAAAGAGTTCATGGACCCTATAGTAGGTAGCGTCATAATGCCATGACCAGAAAGTTAAAGATCTAAAAAATACAAAATGTTAATGCAGGTAACAACGAAATAAGTTTTATTTTTAGAATGCAACTGCTAGCCACATTCCCGACAAGGAAAAATGTACAAAACCGTAGCACATTGAATCCATAACGGAACAAAATGTATCGCACCTAGGTACTTACGAATATGAGGCACTAGAAAAAACCACGAGAGCATGAGAGTACATGGAACTCGGCAATTATGTGTTATTTTAGATGTCTAACTGTAAAAACAATGAATCTATCGTTCGTACATGAAGTGCGGTCACTCCATTCATGCGGCAAACAAAATATAACGGTTGATTCTTTTGTTCCAACGATCCGTGCGCTAGCGTGATGAAATCCGGTGGAATCCGATTTTTAACGCGTTTCTATATGCAAATATGTCGCGTAATCCACACGCCCATGCCCAGAGAGTTGGATATCTCGTCCTGCGGCATCAAAGCGCATTGACCTTTACAAAAATCTTGAAAAATAACGGCTTGCGTCCAACGTCTGGCGGCCGGTGTCATAAAAATTTTACTCATAAAATAAACGTACTCACCGAAGTAATAATACACACAATTATTTCACAAAATGTCTTCCGGGACTGTTATCGAAACTAAATTGCGTTGTTAGAGCCTTTTTTAAATATTTTTTATCAGAGAAAAGATTACTCACCGACTGGTCGCTTCTCTTCTTTTTGACGGAATGCGTGTGAGTGAGACAGAATCAATAGTGTTACAATATTAAGGTTAGAAAATCTACTAGTACTGCATTTAATAGAATAAATCCTAAAATAAAAATTAATTGATTTTGATAAAGCATAAACGCAAAACCATAAGCGCAAATGAAAGGGATTTTAAATAAGAATCTGCTACGCAATCGGTGTGCAAAAAAGTAGATACCAAACTTAGGCTCATAAATCATGTGATTCATCATCATCATTATCGGCCTATAGCAGTCCACTGCTGGACATAGGCCTCTCCTATTGCACGCCGTTCATTATCATAAAAGAGTATTATGTAGTATTACAATGCAATTATCTTCAAATTTCGGAAAAATGTTCTAAAATAGGAGAAATGAATAAGTATTGCAACTTTATTTTTATAACCGAAAATATCTAGTTTTCACCGGAAATAGCGTTCAATTTTTTTTTATGATTATTATTTATTTTAAATATTCGCAAAAAAATAAAAATAATGAAAATAAATATGACTCGATGCACTAAATCAATATTTGTGAGTTTAGTTGGCTATTTTAGAATATTTTGTTTCTGAACGTCATTGTGTGGTGTTGCTACGTCTTGCATTTTCATTATTTAATCAATTGCAGAAAGCTGGGTGTTTCGATTACATTATTTATAAAGATTTGACTTATTCTAATATTTCGCTGTGTATTACATTATTTTATTCACAATTAAATTTGTTTTATTTTCACAATGAGAGTGAATAAGACGCCCCAAGCGTGAATCGTCTATGCGTTTAAAATCACAGACATTTTAATCTAAGTAATTATGCTTTTATCCACGACTTTGTCAGACAGTCATAATTGAGCAAAGTGTAGTTTTGTACACAAACAATGTTTGTCCGTGTTAATTCATATATTATACCTTTCCATCCAAACTTATTGATTTATTTATAAGAAGACTAGTCTAAACTAGCAAAAGGAGTATGTGAGGATTGCAGGAGGCGTGCTATAGTTTCTATCTACGCCCATGGGAAAAAGGCGTAAGTTTATATATAATCAGCCTATAATGTATGTACCCACTGCCCCGACACAGGCCTCCACTATGTCAGAGGGAGTGGGCCGTAATCCACCACGCGACCCCAGTGCGGGGTCATATCTTCGAAGTCTTGGTTCTAGGACGATGTTTTCCTTCACCTGTTTTGAGAGCAGTGGTGATGAAATAATTTACAAAAAGCGAAACTTACAACTCGTAAGTCGCGGCCGCTACCACTGGGCCACTAATGCTTTAGTAGTTTATGAATTTAGTACCGTACACGTGATAGAAGTGAACTTCTTAAAAAAATAAGAGAGATTTAGTGTGAGAGACAGAGAGAGATAGATATCTTTCTTTTCTCTCATGTAACGAAATGTGTGTCCTTAATTTCACTCTCAATTCTCGTCTAATTATCGAATCGCCGCCTAAGAAGATTCACTTTAAAAACCAAGACATAATCCATAAAACATTTACAATCAATTTTTCTCGCGATATTAACTAACATGAAGTACATCACTTATAATCGATTACTGTTTATTAGTAGAATCGATTAAACAACTAAAAAATACACACTACAGTGGACAACCCTAACAGAAACGTCTTGTTCAGTTTTGTTTAGAATTTTTCAGAGGAGTTAAATTGTTTTAAAATGGAAGCAGCAACGGAAGATACTCAAAAAGAAAGCACAGAAAATGTGCAATCAAATAAAACTGCCAATGTAAGTGTTAATTTTCTATTATTCTAAGCGGTTTATAAATAGAATGCTATCGGATGTCGGTAAACGATTCAACTCCTTTTCATGCAAATTACCGGCATTTAGCGCGTATTTTGCTACTGTTATTATAATTGATGGATAGTTGACTATGTTTTAATTTTAACAAAGCTGTTTTAATGTTACAATTATGTCGAAAAGGGGAGAAATAGTTAACCTTAAAGTTTGTTGGCACTTTGCCAATTCCCGTAATGTTTTTGATATTTTTGTTCGGAAGCACGTTTCACATGCTTTCTGCTTATAAGGTTGACGGAAGCGCGATGACGAATTATTATCCAACACATGTAATTCACGGGACATAAAATTGTTAAATCATTAGGTTACCAGGAGTAACAAAAATGCTGTTTAAACGATATTTACCAAATATGTATATTCGGCGTATTAGGCATTTTTAGCTGTCAGAGTCAAATTTCGTGTTATTATGACGCTCAGAATACAAATAGAGGGTCTTATTACACAAAAAGTAAAGAAATTGGTTTCATTTAGGTCAAGTTATTCCTTCATTTGGGATAGTTATAAATAGCTCATTGCTACCTGTGTTTTTAAATTCCTGACAGACCTAGATTTTGCAATGGTAATACTAAATGATCATGGAGTAACACAACTAGTATGCTTCTGTTATATTTATGATCCAATATGATCATTATTTAGTTAAGGATACACTTTGTGTGTAAACATTTTGTGCACATATTTATCTGAGGGAAAGGAGGAGGGGTCCCTCAGCATAGAAGGCTCATTTATTATAGGGCATTTACTAAACAACCATGTATTTGTTCAGGAGTATAATAAAATAATTAATAATTTTATGTGTAATGTTTACAAAAAAACTATATTTTATGAGTACATACATAAATAAAAAGACGTTTATAAATAGTATCTGAACATTCCAAAGACGTTGATATAGTGAATTATAAAAAAAATAAAAAAAAATAAAATAATTTTAGCGATTAAATACCTATATTTAAAAAAAATTACTAGTCACATCTTTTAGATATTGATTCATTGGATTAAAAAGCAAAATGTTTTTTAAACAGTCTGTTTATTCATTGTATTAAATATATAAATTACAGGAGAAAGCCTCAACGCCTCCACCACCACTTGAAGTAAAAAAAGGGAAACGGGATGACCGGACAAAAAGGGATGATAAAAATGTAGAACAGTTCATGAAATCACTGAATTCGGTGCCAACACTGGAGGAAAAATTGTCTCTAGTTTGTAAGAAATACGTACAGACGGCCGATGATAATAAAAAGATGCAGTTTTACATCAAACAGTCTGACAAGCGTCACGCGATGCTGCTGAAGGAAAAGGATCAATTACAGCTGGAGTTCAATAAGACTATTCTTGTTAAGTCCAAGTTGGAGAATCTTTGCAGGGAGCTCCAGAAACAGAATAAGGCTATTAAGGTTAGTTACAAAAATTATGTACTTGTTTTATAATTTTGTATGACTTTAAGTCTACTTTTTCCATACAACATAATCAGCCTATAATGTTCCAACCGCCCCAGCAGTCAGGTTTTGCAAAAGTCACTCTCACGGAGAGGAGGCCTGTGTTGGGATACAGGCCTCCTCTCTGTGAGAAGGACTTTTGATTTAGATTTAATTTGATTTCAAATCTGTCTAGAATATAGTACCTTAATACTGACCTAATTCTATCTCAATTCTAATATTCCTCATATTAATTTCGGCATCATAATCTTACAGGAAGAGTCTCTTCTAAAGATCCGTGAAGAAGAGGAACGCCGTAAGGAGACCCAGGCTAAGTTCCAGAACACCCTGTCAGAGATCACAGCCATGCTACAGCAGAACAACGACAAAAATGCCAAGCTCAGAGATGATAACATCACCATGAGCGAGAAGTTCAAGTCTGTGGTGCAGCAGTACCAGCTGCGGGAACAGCAGGCAAGCACAAACTAAGATCTTCTGCTAAAATAAAATGCTGTTTCATATATTTTAATTGCATAGGACAATGTTGTTGATTTGATTACCAAAAAAAAAAAAAAATGTTTCAGAGAAAAGTGCCTGGACACAGTTTAAAATAAAGGGTTTAAAAAGATTGAGCTACTAGGAAAAACTCGAATAGATAAATGGATTACTCGTAATTAATAAAGGAATTAGGTCTTCCTCTTAGCTTGTTGATAGCAATCTAAATTGAGTCTGTCTCCTTACCACTGCATACAATTTCCAATGCACGACAAGGACATTCAATATCCCTTACTTCATTCACGAAAAATTAGTTGAACTGAAACTGATGGAAACTTCAGAATCTGTCTGTTGCCGTGATTAATGTAATACTTAATTACGACATTCAGCCATTGATTTACTAAAAGAAAACGAGTTTTAGCATGCCAATTGGAAGAATGTAACTGGCACCAAACATTATTTTGTAACAACTCACCTGCATACCTACATTCTTATTTATTTAGGATCTCCAACATAAGATATACATAAGACATTTATACAAACAAATAAAATCGAAGTGTCTGGTTGTAGTGGTTGTAATGTCAAAATAACAGCTTTTTACTAAATGCATATGAAAGTAACATGGTAATTATAGATAGACTACATGCCCCCTTTCACCGGCTTCATAATGTTCAAAACTCATTTGTTAGACTTGGTATAACCTTTTATAATGGTTGGGGGTAATGGCTGATCTTTGCGATATGCTCGTGAATGGGTGCTGCTGTGGTGACTGGTCGTCCAGCTGACCATGGTTTTATTGTTGTTATAAGTATTAACTTATTTATTTCTTTTACTTCAATGGTCCTAGTTTATCATTTGTGATTTCAAGTGACAGCTATGTGAACAGAACCCAGCAATGCATAAATACGTAAGCTGTCACGCCCTTTATGCCTGGAGGCTTTTATTTAGGTAGTAAGTTTTTATTTACATTTTAATTTTTTAATTAATTATTTTTTAGCTTTAGTACATATAGTTTTTTTTTTATATTTGTTGGTATATTGGCGTGGCTAGCTGACATATGGCAAATAATTTAATTTAATATTCTGTGTCTTGTAATGTTAATTAGTTCACATATCTATTATTGTATATAATCAAGTATTTTCTAACTGAACAGACAGCTGTGCTGCTGGGGAGTTTGCTGCCCCACTTATTCTTCCCAGCGATAGCACTAGGAAGTGGTGAAGGGCGGGCGTTTTTGGGGGACTGTCTTTTGTAATTTTGATTTTCGAAAAGTGCTGATTCTCAGCCTAATTTGAATAGAAGGTAACAATCTCCTCAGTGACCGACAGTCCGGGTTTCGCTGCAATCGGTCTACTGGGGACCTACTAGTGTATGCCACACTTGTGGGGCGAGGCCCTCGCGAGGAATGGTGAAGCGATTGCCGTCTTCTTAGACGTTTCGAAAGCCTTCGACGCTAGCCTTATGCGTAAGCTTCCAGTGTACGGCATTTCCCCTGGTCTGACGGGCTGGGTAAAAGACTTCCTGAGTGAACGGTCTCCGAGTTATTGTCGACGGATGCTCATCGGAGCCCATGACGACTAATGATGTTCCTCAGGGGTCTGTTCTCTCTGCAACTCTTTTCCTGCTGCATATCAACGATCTGCTAATGCCCAGAATCTATGGGTATGCAGATGACAGCACAGTTCTAGAGAGATACCTGCCGAGTGCTCGGGCTTGTAAGGAAGTAATCCGGTCCGGTATGGTAGAGCGTACGAATGTCGCACTTCAGGCAGTCTTCAAGTGGGGCGAAGCCAACCTTGTGGGATTCAACGCCGCCAAAACATGAGCGTGTCTGTTCACCGCCAAACAGAGTCCGTTCACCTTGTTTCCTGCGATTCAGAATGTATCCTTGGAGTGCTCTTGGGAGTTGAAATTTCCTCAAACCTAAATTTTGGGCGGTTCATTGAGTCCAAAGCCAAGATGGCTACTAGGAAACTTGGCGTTCTTGCAAGGGTCCGGCGGTACTTCACACAGGGACAGCTTCTAATGTTATACAAAGCGCAGGTCCGATCATGTGTGGAGTACTGCAGCCACATATGGGCTGGTGCTGCAAAATGCTATCTAGCAGCTTTGGACTCAGTGGAGAGGCGTGCGAAGAGGCGAATTGGTGATCCAGATTTGGCTAAGACCTACAAAGCCTGGAGCATAGGCGTAGGGTAGCCAGCCTTTCGGTATTCTATAGGATGCATTCTGGAGAGTGTGCGCGGGAATTACATGACTTAATTCCGCCATCACCGTTCCATCATCGGACAACCCGTCGAACGACGAAGCGTTTCGCCTCGCGTCGTTTATACCGCGTACATCGAAGGACTGGAACAATTTGCCTGCAGCGGTCTTCCCGTTTGATTATAATTTAAGTGTCTTCACGGCTAGAGTGAATAGACTAATAATAAATTAGTGCGCTTTACTATCAACGATTGCATCACTGCTTTCCATCAGGCGGGATCGCAGTCAAGCACTAGTTTATAACATTAAAAAAAAATGACTTGATTTTTATAACAAAAAACAATTATCATAATAAGCTACTTTTATAAAACTAAGAAAATACCTCCCCAGATTCTCCAACTCAATGAAAAGAAATTCAAATCTTACATAAAACGCACACTATGCAGCCAAGCATATTATAAGTTGGGGGATTACATCGCTGACAAAAATGCTTGGTTAAACGCTGGTCCTGCTCCACAGGACGCATAAATAAATTGATTAGCATTTGAAAATACTTCACACACGCCGACCCTACCTACATACTGTTGGAGCTGCTGAAGATTATAAAATACTATTTTGCATTATATAAATTCAATCTCCTAGTATTGTATAATTGCATAGCACATTATGTGAGTACTATGTACATACTATGAAGCTACCATTTACTGGGTACGTCTTTCATTGACTTGAATGCCTTGGCAGCTGAGAGAATGTCATGTTCACTCTACTGTATCGCTGTTGGTGGCGCATGTGTTGGATCATTTAGCTCCCTTCAAAATGGTTGAGCTGAATGGTGCTAATCTGTGCGTCATGTTCGTGAACGGGCGCCGTCAGTAGGGACTGGTCAACTCTTTGGTGCCATGGCTTATTTTGATTTAAATTAATATTTGAATTGTTTTTTTTAACTTTTCATTATGGACGCTTTTAACGTTCTGCATCGTTCTCACATGCATGCATTTTTAACATGAATGATGTAACCAATACTTGGTAACAATATTATTGTGATTTAAAAGAGTTTCCATGGAGTTTCTTGCCTGTTCTTCTCCATAGGTACCTACTACGCTTTGGAATGTAGCTAGTAGTGTAGTGTTTGGTGTGTAGCTTCATGTTTTTGACTGACCGACCCTTGACAATTCAAAAGTACCTGTCATTGGTTTAATTGAAATAAATAGAATGAGTTTATTTTATAAAAAGAATTAGGGTTCCACGCAAAAAAATTAAAACCCATGAAATCCAATATGTTTTCCGTCATGCACGCGAACGAAGTCGCGGGCACAGCTAGTGACACATAAATAATGGGCAACATTAAGTATTCCATGCAAATAAACATTTTCTATTCTACTTTATTCCAGGTAGAAAAAATGGCGAAACAGATGGCGTTAGAATCCCAGCTATCAGACGCTAAGATGCAGAAGGCCAGCTTGGAGCACCAGGCTGACAAGGAACGAATGCTGTCTGAGATGGAACAGGTCAAGGTCACGCTGGCACAGTATAGAGCCAAGATCATGGAGTTGCAGGGGACCGAGACCAGTGAGTATGCAATCAGCTTTCCATCAGCCATTTATTATCTACGTCGCCGCGAATGTTTTAGGAAACTATTTAAAAAGATTAATATTATGACGGTATGTTGGCAATTCATTTATGTACATAAGTATGCAAGAAACGATACCCCTTGGTAAGACTAAGTATTAAAATATTAATATCACTTATTAAAAAGATGAAAATACATCTTTTTAATAAGTGATATTCATATTTTAATACTTACAGTCTTACCAAGGGGTATCGTATTACCCAGTAACTGGGTTGTGGAGGTCAGATAGGCAGTAGCTCCATGTAAAATACTGGTATTCAGCTGCATCCGGTTAGACTGGAAGCCGACCCCAACAATAGTTGGGAAAAGGCTAGGCAGATGATGATGATGATTCATATATTAATACTAAAATATATATTATATATTAATAAAAGATAAAATAGTTCAGCCGTTTTTCAGATTATCTAAAGTACCTACATAAATAGTTTTTATGGGGTACTGTATTAAATGTTACAAAAATATACCTTGTGATATAATAAATAATAACACCAGCCTCTTATTGTCCCACTGCGGGACAAAGGCCTCTTCTCATACAGAGAAGGCACGAGCATTGATCACTACGGTTGCTCAAGACGGGTTGGCGATTTTAGACTCCTTATAACTACAAGTTCGCAGTTCCTCACGATGTTTGTCTTTCACCGACGTCAATAATGTCCAAGATAAACTCAGAAAGTACATAATGATTAAAGCAAATAAGTCAAATTGGTACTTGGCACATAGACGGACCTATAAGGGTCCGTAAGATTTTTCCTTTTGAGGTACGGAATACTTTTAGTATTACTTCGTTGTCCGTCTATCTGTCTGTCAAGACTCTTATTCTCAGGAACGCGTGGAGGTATCAAGGTGAATTTAATATCAAATACGTAAGTCGACGGCCTTTTAGAGCTCAAAAAAATACGGGATATATTCCCATTTATGGGATATATTTATATATTTGCAAATAAATCAAAACTTATAGGGTACTTTCCGTTGAAAAAAAAAAAAACTCCGAAAATAAATCGTTAATTTGTAGTTTTATCACATTTTTTTGTGATTACAAACTTATTCATCATCATTTGCAGTGGGAGAATTTGTATATCGATGTACGGGAGAACATTTTCTCAACTAGAAAGTTAAGTTTGTTGTTGAGATAGATCATCCTAGTTACGGAACCCTTCATTGTGCGTGGTCCGACACGCACTTGGTCGGTTTCTTCTATATAAATTGACTACCACCAACGCTCATTACTTGGTCCTCTTATTCATGCGCCGAAACATCCATGTGTAGCATTGTAGGTATTGAGACAGCCTTAGATAACGTGCTGTATTAAAATAATCAGAAGTTATATTTATTTTCTAAATCTACTCGAATAAAACAACAATTCATAAGAATAATGTTTGTTTCGCAGGTCTTCGCGGTCAGTTGGCAGTATACACGGACAAGTATGACGAGTTCCAGAACGCGTTAGTCAAGAGCAATCAGATGTTCGGAGGGTTCAAGGAACAAATGGAGAAGGTAAGATCAATACTTATTATCAGAAGAATGAGAAGTTACTTCCACTGAGTTTGTTTCGCCATTCATTCTCAGGGGTATCAGCTTATTTTCTTAATATGACGCGTTAAAGTGATTACGATATCCAAGTTACAGAATAAACAATTTCATTTCCGTACATTTTCGTCCCACTGTAGAGCATAAGCCTGCTTCAGTTTCCACCATTCTTTCTCATTTACTTCTGATGTCACCAATCCCAGGCGCGGCCGCAGTCCAAGATTTGGGGTGGGGGGGGGGACGATTCATTTGTGAAACATGCTGGAAAAACATGTTCTTGTTCGTAGAGTCGAAGAGCTATGCCACATATGCGCTATGCGCTTATACACGTATAGACGATGTGAATCCTGGTGCAAACATTATTGCCAATGATGGGCAATGGCAGTAATTTAGAATGTGGGTTGTAAAAGAAAAAAAAGCGTGTGCGGTTGCCACCCGCCCCGTCTAGAACTCGTTCCTTACGCGGTACTCGCACGCACACACACTCATTATAATAGATAGAGACAGACAGAGAGGGACAGAAAGTCGCGTGTAGGAGACTTGACGCTTTTTCCTTACGTGACGATTTCTACCAGTCAACTCCTAGCGCAAGCCGATTTAAGGAACTTCGTCCCAAAATATCGGTTCTAATCTTATGATTATAACTCCAAACACGCCCAAAATGAACAGTGGCTACCCTATTGCTGTTCCCATTGTTTCTTTTGCCACTAAGTCTTGTAACTCCTTCTATTCCTCTCCAGATGTCAAAGAAGATTAAGAAGTTGGAGAAAGAGTCCCTTTCATGGAAGACACGCTGGGAAACATCTCAGACTGCGTTACTAGACATGTGCGGCGAGAGGCAGGCCAGCGAGGAGCGAGCCGCCGCGGCCAGCAGGCAGCTGCAGCACATGCAGAGTCTGTGTCGCACGCTGCAGGTATGTACTAGCACATTAAGTAAACAGAAAAAACGATATTATTTCCCATTCTTCTCCAAAGAACATCATTCATTTCATACCAAAAAATTAAAGTACCGTCAAAAAAAAAAAACCCTTTTCTTATGTGAAATACATCTTGAACATATTTTAACATTTTCAATTGAAAATGTGCTACGTGTCTCGGGTTCGATTCCCGCACGGAACAAATATTTGTATGACCTACAAGTGGTTGTTCCGGGTCTGGCTGATTGTGTATGTGAAAAAAACACACGAAAACCGTATTTATTTTTTCTGGCCAGCTATTTAATTTTTGGGTACAAAATGTTCAAATCTGAATGATGTCCTTTGATCTTTTGTCCTTTCACTTTAAATGCAACATTGTAATGAAATAACTGTATGAGTTATTTCTTCTTTAAACGATTTTGTGATAACCCCCATGGACGGACGTTCCACAAGGTGGACCTTGTGGAATTCCGGCGCTAGTGGTAACTAATGTCACCATGTACCAGGCATTAATTGTGGCGCGCAACAGTATCACATATTGTTATGATTTTACACATTATTCGAGGCCTCTTGTTGAACAGCAAAAGATGTTCATGTTGCGTTTACTTTTACACTCTGCGGCAAATTCACAAGTATGCAAACAATAAACAACGTCACACTCTGTGCAGCAACCATACGATTTGCCTGTATAATTAAGAGCCATTTCACAAAATTTCAACCCTCGAATTTAGTTAAATAATCGCAGCATCTCAAATCTCAAATCGTTTATTGCAATCCATAATGTACAGGTGATAAATAAAATAAAAATAATAGAAACAATTATGGACCCTGTCGAGCACAGCAAATTTTTAAATAAGTAGAGAGAGTAAGAGCGCTTTATTAATTCTCTTTGTTATTTAGTTACAATTATTTTATATCCTATTAATTATTTTATACCTATGTATTTATATTTAGCATTGTGTATGTGTGTAGCTATCCACACATACGCAACGCAAACAGTGCAGCGCGACTGTCGAGACGGACTAAACAATCTTGAGCCGTTATAATCGTAATGCACCTTGGTTTGAGATTTATGCAAAAAGTAAATAATTTATTTATTCAGTCTATTAATCTATTAAAGCTTTTTAGACTAATAAAAAAAATACAAATATGTTTTTACATCAACAGAATCTAGGGATAACTTAATCATAAATTATTTACGAATTTATACTTTAAAATCTTTTTAGTTACCATAAAAAGTTTATATACAGATTGAAACCTCTTTTGTTCTAATTTCAAAATTTAAAATGGTAAATAAAAAAAAAACAATACGGCGGCAAAATTGTTAATAATCCTTTATGTTAAGGGAAATTAAAATTGTTTTATTATTTATATTAATTAGTGAAATAAATACAGAAATTATTTTTTTTTTAATGTTACCTATATTAATAGACGATGCTACAGTAAACACTGTACGAAATGTTGAAGTAACTTCATCGCGTAAACGTAAAACTAAAAATATTGATAACGATATTTTGATAGGTACAAAAAATTCAGACGGAACTCATACTCGTAACTGGCGACACCTCAGTAGGGCATTTTTTGGAATAATTGCGTTAAAATTATCTAAAATTTAAAATGTTCAAAATCTAGTCGCAGTCTCATCTCGGCGACAAACAAATGTCAAAAACTTGTCAAAATGTAGGGAAATTAGAGGTATTTTTGACAGATTGAGACTGAGATCAGACTGTGAACGTTCTTAAAATTACGAGAATTACCCCTCTGGTGTAGGTACACCAGCAACCAGCCAGCCAGGCAGGCAGCCAGCAGGGTAGGTACTGTGAGGACTCGAAGAGCCCTCTGAGGGGATCGTGGAATCAAACAACTATAAGACTCTTTTAAGATTGTATTATAGGCACATCTTTACGTGTTCTAGCCCGAGTCACCACTGACTGTTATAAACAAAAATCCTAACAGAAGAAACATGACGCTAGTTTGAACGTTCGAATTTAACCCGTTCTAAATTATCTCCGGCCTGTACTATGTGAGGTCGCCCCCATGCAGATAAACCTCTACAGTACCTTGCTGGCTGATTCACCATCACAATCATATAATCAGTACTCGCTGTCCCATGGGACTAGTGGGACATAATTTAAAAAAATATATTAGTATCAGTTGTCCCATGGAACTAGTGGGACATAATTTAAAAAATATGTTAGTATCGGTTGTCCCATGGGACTAGTGGGACATAATTTAAAAAATATGTTAGTATCAGTTGTCCCATGGGACCAGTGGGACATATAATCCCACTTGTCCCATCATGGGACAGGGTCAATGGGACTAGTGGGACAGACCCGTTGTGTGCAATTTCCAATGGAAGTAATGTGGTTTTAGAAGCACCACCCCAGCAAGAAATGCAGTAAGATAATATTGACTGACAGAGCGCATAGTAGACATTGCGGATAATAAATTGGTTAGCTACAATTCTAAGTGTTTTGAAAATAAACATCAATTTACGGACTCTGCCCGTCAATACTTTCACACGGGCCTTAAAGTTTAAGGTATTATCTAAAATTACGCCCTGGTATCTAATACTATTTACAGACTCTATTTGATTTTAATAAAACTTTGGAATCAGTTTAGTAAAAGAACATAGTTTATTTATACGTGATTTTTCAAATGTAATTAGGCTTTATTCAAACCAAAAAATCGCAATAAAAAACGTAAAAATTGACCTAAGACTTTGCTTTTTTAATAATTAATGTTATTAATTATCGATATTCTAGTACATTGTGTGTCGACAAAATTATACGCCTGATCCTTTATGTATTTTTTCGGTGAAATTTATAAATATTAATGATAGATATAGGAGTCTGAAATTGACTCTGCAATGATTTTTCAGTAAACAAGTTGTGGGTTTCAGTAAATAAGTTTTTGTAAATGTGTTACATGAAGTATATATGTATTATAAGAAAGACTAGTCTTTTTAACATGTATTCAACAATGCCAGAGTTTTACCTAATATGGTAAATTAGGCAACTAAAGTTAAGCTTATCAATGATGACTGCATAATTTATCTCATAAAATGAAATGCTGTTCATTGGTAAGCGCATCTCTTGAGAACGGCTGTACCGATTTGGATATTTTTTGTTTTAGAATGTACCCTAATTCGGTCCGTTAGGGACCGAATTAGGTTTTTATGGATAGAAAAATTGGAAAATGTTTCCAGGAACATTGGAAAATTCCAAAAAAGAAAAAAAAATCTTTTCTTCTAAAAGTTCTTTTTTCTATGGGATTTTTGAATAAATTATTGTTTGGACAAGACAACGTCTGTCGGGTCAGATAGTATTAAATAAAATCTTGATATTTGTGTCATATTATGATGCAAGAAAATAACATTGTGCTGTATCCCTCCAGGCGGAGCGCACAGTTCTGCTGGGCACGCTGAAGGACAACAACATCGAGCGGCCGGCCGTGCCCGCCGCGCCGCCCGCGCCGCCCGCGCCCGTCGCGCAGCAGCCTGCCTCCAATGCCAAGGTACGCTAGAAAACATTCATAATTCGTTTTAGAGAGTTGCAGTTACAATTTTTGGCAAATTCTTAAGAATGAGTAAAGTCTTGAAAGCAGAATAAATGCTGTCGAAGTGTGTACCTTGCAAAACATGAGAGTTGTAACTATGAATGACAGACTGGATGTGATGTAGGATATGGCAATGTTGCGGTTTAAAACATTGAAAAAACCATATCTCTTTCTTAAAATAACTCTCTCTAAAAGATTCTCTCAAAAGGACCATCATACCTTGCAAAACATGAGAGTTGTAACTATGAATGACAGACTGGATGTGATGTAGGATATGGCAATGTTGCGGTTTAAAACATTGAAAAAACCATATCTCTTTCTTAAAATAACTCTCTCTAAAAGATTCTCTCAAAAGGACCATCATACGTTTAGATGGTCCTTTTAAGAGAATCAGTGAAAGGTGACTAATAAAAAGTATTTACAAGGCCGATGTGAGATTCTTTAAAGGTGCATAGTACTCGCAACCCCAGATGTTTGAACGTAAACTAAGCAGGATTATTTAAGGATCTTAGCAGTTTCTGTAGTTTCTGCCTACCTCATGGGAATGGGAATAAGGCGTGGATTTATGCTTGAATACAAATTGCTTGTGCAAATGATTACTTAGCAGATACTGCGGTTATACTTAGCCGCAGTATCTGCTAAGTAATCATTCAAATTAGATACGATGACTGACATCAGACTAGTACCAAATGTAGTATTATTAAAGCTCTTTATGAAAGAGCTATTTCTAGGGAAGTTCTATCACGACCACTGTTCTACTACTATACTGATACTATTGCTGCCGCCAAGCAGTGATGCTGTGTTCCAGCTTGAAGGGAATGAGTGCTGGTGTAATTACTAGCACATGAGACATTTTAGCTTTGGTTGGCGACGTTGATGGCTATGGTATTGCAGATGTATAGGCAGCGACGATTACTTACCATCTTGAATTCGGTCCATAATTTTATTAATAATTTTGATGTTAGTAACAATAATGTTTATGTAAATAGGTTAGTATCAATTTATATAGGTACATATTTAGTTTGTAATTTCCGTCATTACTCTAGGGAACTAGAGTAATGACGGAAATTATAAACTAAGTCCCCAATCTAACGTGAAATCCTCATCTTCCAGGTCGACGCAATGGCCGCAAACTGCGCCCAACTGCGCCAGTCCCTCGCACACCTACAGAGTCAATTAAACACCCTCACAAACAAACAGAAGGAAGAATCAGTCGCACCGGAGAAACCAGAGAAAACAGAGAAGAAGAAATCTAAATCTAAGAAAAATAAGGCAGAGAAGGCAAGGGCTGAAGCCGAGAAAGCAGCAACGGCTACAGCCGAAAGTGATGAGGCAAAAGATGTGACAGAAGAAATTCTACTCACTACCAGTGAGGATACGACTCAAAATGAAACAGAGAAGGTTGACGAAAAGACGCTAGAGAACCTATTACAGGCAATCAATAATGCTAACATCAACCTTTGTGACCTAGAAGTTGTGAACGACGAAATTAATGAAATAAAAACTGAAGAAGTCAAACAATTGACTTCAAATGAAAGCCTATCTGCGTCGCCGGTTGAAGAAACTTTAACTAAAGAAATTGAAGTCACAAATCAAGTAGATGATACTATAGAAACAAACATAGATGATGTCAACGAAGTTATTTCTAAGTTTTTAAATGAAGTCAAAGACGTTACAAATGTAAATGGATGCGACGACTCAAATGTATCAATTGTAGAATTGTCGAATGAAGAAGTTTCACACTTAAATGAAGTAAAACCAATCGTTAGCGACGCATAAACTGTTAATGTGTATATAAATTTAGTGTTTTGGACTTTTCTACGTTGTTTTAGACAATCAATAGGTTTTGGAGCATATTTTTATGTAATATCATACACATTTGTTACATAAATTGATAAAATTGCCAGTATTAAGTTTAGTATCAAAAGTGCAGTGTATGTGTCTACATTATATGTATGGTTTCAATAAATTAATACATAACTTGTGCTGCTTATCATTTTGCTAGTTTACCTTAAATGATGCAGTGTGGTCAATTAAATCAATAACACCATTCAATTCTCAGTCCGAAGATAACTCGAACTTTCGGAGCTTTAGTTTCGTTATCAAAGGGGGTTCTAGATTTCATGGAGCTCGGCACACTTGCAGTGTCCGCCATTTTGATTTCGTTCTTGATCTTATCAAAATGACGGACCGTAAGTGTGCCACGAACCTTTTAGAACCCTTATTAGATCAATTCATTAACAATCCCTTTTTGTAATTGAAGCCTATTCGAGTGTTCGATATTGAGTATATCCCATTTTGAGCATGTCTAATTTACTATAGAGTTCTAAGTAAAACAGTTTTGGTCATAATTTGAGTCTATTTTAGTCGTAACCACTGACGACTAGGTGCGCATTTAACTTTGACAAAAACACAGTAAGATAGAACTAAATACTTTCAACAGCTATCAAAACGACTAATTACAAAAAAAGCACTGTCGTTTGTATTTGGTACATAGTATGATTATATCAATAAAATACTCTTTATTAAGTACACCATACAAATTACAGCTATGAATGTAGAAGTTTTACATAAGGTGACACAATGGACACAATATCAAATGTGTATGATACAACATTTGTAAGTATTAAGTTGGTCTCGTATTTACTTTTTAATTGTGAAACCAATCACTTTATCTCGTAAGGACGTGAATGTCACGCATTCATACAAAGTTACAAAACATTTTTTAAGAAGCAGAACTGGATATCCGTCCGTTACCGGTTTCTAGTATTATAGTATTTTTTTGCTGAATTCAATATTAATCGGGTAAAATGAAAAAAATACCGGGTAAATGTTTTGTTTTGTGTTGTTGTGTCAAATACAGGATAAAATTGTAACTAGTGAGCAAACTGTAACCATGAATTCAGCACATGATTCTAGACTAGATCAAAAAAAAAGTCTGCTGTTTCATAGAAAAGTACCTACGGGGTCATGTATGGAACCACAAATGTATGGAACATTTTTTTTTAAACCGCCGATTAATTTCTACGCTAGGGGGTCTAGAATCATGTGCTGAATTCATTGTTACAGTTAGCGGACTGGTTACAATTTTATCCTGAATGAAGAGAAAAAAATCTCCGAGTTTTCTGAAAAAATATATTGGATCTTTGACTGTCTCATAATCTAACCAAGCGGTATGTTACTTAGATAAAAATCGTAGTGAGTTATATGTGAAACAGTTTCTTTAATCAATTAAATCAGAAAGTGCCTAAAACAAGTCTAGTCAGGTGACGGTCTTCATTTCAGTTCTGATTTTTTTAAGCATGAATGTAACTTCATGCCAGGATTTGATTTGTATTATACAGAGTTAAAGTGAAATAAATTAATACGGACGTGAAATAATGTTACTGTTATTTTTAATTATTCTGCATTTTAATTTAAAAGTGCATTTCAAATACATACAACCTAACCATTTACTAAATATGGAATGTAATGTTTAACAAGCAGCCGGTCTAAATAGTGCACAAATACTAAGTAATTATGCGTGTAGTTCAATTATCAAGTCATCGTCATCTGCCTAGCCTTTTCCTAACTATGGGGTCGGCTTCCAGTCTAACTGGATGCAGCTGAACACCAGTCAATTATCAAGTATTTAATTAAATATAGCAATAGGCTGGCCCCTTATTAGAATTGCTGAAATATATAGAATACACCAGCTCTGTCTAAGCCTTTGGAGATTACAGGCGTGATGTTATGTTATGTGTTGATTGAATATCTGCAAATTTAGGGGTTTATTTATAAACGTTGCTTAAAGTTAAGAGACGTTTAAACGTCAAAAATGTATGGTTGAACAGTCGCTAATTACTCCCAACTTTAAGCAACACTTATGAATAAAGGGATAACCTCACTCAAGGTATGCCATGCATACCTACACAGCAAAGTATTACTTCCATATGTTCACAAAACTAATTCCAAGTCTAAAACTAAGCCTATGACTAAGTACAAAAAAGCAATGCAGTTCAACTTCTGCCCTGCTTTAAGAGCTGGTGGTAAGCCCCCAGGAGTGAAAATAATCGCTGTAGTTTCTAGACACCTTTTATAGTGAAAAAAAAAAAACCATCACATTGTCTTTGCCATCGCGCAATAGGGTTATAAAGTTTTTCGATGTATCTCTTATGAACTTATATCTGATACATACTATTTGTTTGCTCTGCTTACTATTTGTTTTATCTAACAATATTTCAGATAAATTTATTAAAAAATATATAATAATTTATTAAAAAATATCTGATAATACCTAATTGTTGAATAAAAACGGATTGAAAAATCATGTTGCATCATCTTTCGATCTCAATTTTTTAGCCTGGTATTGGTAAACCGTAGTCCACAAGTTTATGGATATAAAATACACATACTGAATGACTAATTTCCACTGACCTAAGTTAAATTATACCAAAACGGTTGACAAATATCACCCGAAGAAAGAATCTTTTTTATAGTATTTGTACGGATATAAGAGTAAATGTATTGTTTGACTGTACGGTGAAGGTGCAACTTCTTTATTGATAATTATTTTAGTGCAGCAGTATGAAACTATAGATATTGAAATATGATCTGCTTATCAGCCTTACCAACCACATAACAGAACATAGCGACCTGTTTCCCCGAAGGGTTGGGCATACGGTGAAGGGTGTACGGGTACACCTGCAGAGGAGAGGACAAGAGAGGACCCGTAGACAAGAGGGTTGGTACACCGCGTACCAACCCTAATTCACCAATCCACTTTTAAAATGGCAGCAAAGATACTGAATTACTGTTGTGTCGGCGATTACAGAAAAAAAGCCTTTGATTGCAGAACCTTCTGCTTTTACGGAGTCGGTTAAAATAGGCTATATTTTCCATACATTTTTTTTTTTTGTAAAATCTTTTTTATAATTATTATGTGTTTGTCTCTATGTACAAAACTCCACAGGTATACCTATACGTTAAATGTTAACATTGTTAACCCTTTGTGTGTGTGATCGTGTGGTCCATGGACCATTGTTAAGTGGACAAGATGCTGTATCTGAATGTGTTAGTTACAAGTTTTTATTTCATTTTATACTATAACTGTGTTGTGTCAGACCAAGAATTATTGTGTTTTTTTTTTATAAATAAAGTTAGATTTTGTAACTACCAGTATTCTTTTTTTATTTCGATTGTATAAAGAGATCGTATTTAAAAAATTACAGGTTTTTAATTTATAATATACCTACAGCGTGGCGATTTAATGGCGACATTAATTTAACATACGTATACGGTTTCGCGTCCTAGTTGTATGAATATATTTTAATTCAATTAAACATTAATATTTATTTATTTATTAACAATTTTTTAAAATAGCATCTTAGAGCAACCTGACTTAAAGAACTGTTAGCGCAGGGGTCATTTGCCGGGGTCACGGATCATAACATCGCATCAATGTAATTAAAACAAATAACGTGAAAATAGAAGGCGAATTGAAGGAAAGAGAGAGAGCCCTATGGCGGCGAGCGGCGCAGGTGGAAGATTTCAAGTTAGGTTTTTTTTTTGTGTTGTTGTTATGATTACCGACCACTAGCCCTACCCGTGTGTTAAATTAATGTCGCCATTGTATCGGCACGTTGTATATGTTTCGCGGTTTATTAGACTTATAAAAATGAGTGTGAGCTGATGGTGGCACATGTGTTGGATCATTTAGCTCCCTTCAAAACGGTTGAGCTGAATGGTGCTAATCTGTGCGTCATGTTCGTGAACGGGCGCCGTCAGTGGGGACTGGTCATCTCTTTGCTGCCATGGCTTATTTTAATTTAATTTAATATTTGGATTGTTTTAGGCTTTTCATTACGGACGCTTTTAACGTTCTGCATCGTTCTCACATGCATAATTTTTAATATGAATGATGTAACTAATACTTTGTAACCATATTTTGATTTAAAAGAGTGTCCATGGAGTTTCTTGCCCGTTCTTCTCCATAGGTACCTACTACGCTTAGGAATGGGCAACTAGCTTCATTTCTCTGACTGACCGACCCCTTGACAATTCAAAAGTGCCTGTAATTGGTTTAATTGAAATAAATACTTTAAGTTTGAGTTTGAGTTTGTGAGTAGTGAACACTACAACAGCAATCATCGTGATCATCACATGAAATGAAATTGTTTATTCTGTAAATAGGATATTGGAATCACTTTTACACGTCATATAAAAACCATATAGTGACCTTATTGGTGATGTTCTTCAGAAAGGTCAGGTACATAGTACCTACTCGTAACCGGCGGCGGCGTGCGTGTATGACCAGATAATTATAGTAGGTGGCGTTCTGTAGTTTCTGCCTACCCCCATGGGAAGAAGTCGTGAGTTATGTATGTATGCACAAAAAAAGCTAGATGTTGTAGTTGACATTTCCTATCTGACTACCCATGAGAAGAAATGGTGAAACAAACTAAGGACTACTAGCACCCCATTTAACTCGATTTTCGGCAACTGTCATCCCGCTGCTACCAGCCACCCGGAAGAATACCCCGAAGGTCGTCGCTCCACCTAGCCTGAAGGCGGCCAACCTTCCGTTTGCCGACGAGCGGTCTCTGCTCAAGAACACGTCTACCCATTGGTTTTCCTAACAGCACTGCTACCACATAAGTGTTTTCACTCATGTGTTGCTACGGCTACATTAGGTACTTCGCGCGCTCTCGCACACCGCTCGCGCCAAGTGTAGTTCGCGTTATTGCGACAATGTAGCCGTAGCTTAAAGTGTGTTAAAAAAGTTTGAAAGTTATAGAAAATGTAGGTACTGATTTATTTATTTAAAAAAAAATCAGACGGCTAGGAAAAAGCACAAATAAACTTAGCAGATAGAGAAAGTAGACGCATTTCAGTAAAATATTTGTCACTAAGTCGCTTTGTTGAAGTCCGTTATTTTTATTCATTGGCTAATTGGCGTTTTTACTTCTTCTTCACCCTCTTACGATAGCAAAAGAGAAAGGCCTCTATTTCACCCATTCCAGTTTAGCTTTAAAACTATTATCTAGATTAGCAAACTCGATCACTTGTTACCGAGGCTTGCACAAAATATTGCAGATGTTGTGCGTTTCTTATTTTAGTTATAACAGCGTTAGCGGTTGCAGGTGCAGGGGCCATTGGAGCAGCGATTTGAAACGTCGCGTACGCATTACGAACTACGGTGTATATTGCTGTAATAGTTTTAAATTAGGAATTTGATGGTGGCATGGCCGTGCCCTCTTGGGGTTTGGAGATATTTGTTTTATTTTTTGTTGGAATGTGGTTAAGACTTGGTTCAAGGATATATTTATTTGTGGTTAGTACAATTAAATTGATGGTAGCAAAACTGAGGGATCAAGGCCTCTCTAAGTACCTACCTAGAGAGGCCTTGATCCCTCAGTTTTAGGTAGCTAGGTAGCCTTACCTAGCTACATTTTAGACGAACGAAAGAGCGATTGGCACAGTGACAGCATTGGCTTTGATACTACGGGTCGCAGGTTCGTATACCGCGCGGATTTTATTAAATGTCCTATACTGAGTGGTGGTTGTTCATCTGTTTCGTGACATTTCAGATTCCACGGCTAATATCTGACGAATAAAAAACCCTGACATTAATATACGTATTTGTCTATGGGTAAATTTTTCCAAAATGACAACCGCCCCTGATCCCTTTCCCCTTTGTCGCCAGTGCAATCGTCGCCATATTTGTTTGCTGTGGTTGTTTACAACCGCCATTAAAGTGTCCCATTCTTTAAATGCGTAACAGACGATCAGTAACAATGCCTTTAATTTTGACAGTTCAACAACATTCATTGCGTTGCATACGTTGTTGAACAGACAAATTGTTCGAACATATGAAGCAATGGATTAGATATATACCTACTTCAAAATTATTCAGATTGGGATTGAGAGTGTGTAACGCATTATGGTGCAGTAGTGCAGTCCATCGGTGGTTTTTGTGTGAAAGAGATCCAGAGAGAAGTTCTTTTTCAATGCTCTATTATAATTCCATCTCAATTTTTTTATATTTTTTGTTCTATGACTGCACTATCTCGCGTATACTATGGCCGTGCGTCCATCCGTTGCTTCAGTTAGTTCTTTATCTTCTGATATAACAGTATTTATTTTTCAGCCTTTTTTAAACGATTGGCCCGCACAATGTTTTTTATGAGTATTTAATTTAAAAATCTTTTATTCTCAATATTGCCCAACTGACAATTTTATTCTAGTTATTATATTTATTGCCTAGATATAAATCTGAAAGTATCATTTACAGATTTCAAATTGGTAACTATTTCTAATAAGTTTACCAATAGGGAATGTCTCGAAGGTTATCTACCATAGACCCAATATTTAAGGATGGGCCTAATTATTTGCTGGTTACTCGTATCCATAGGTATAAGAAATGTTTTTTATATGCACAGCCTTTCAGCGGGGTAATTTCGTGACACGCTAACAGAAGGAATGGCTTTCATTTTGATAGTTCAACAACATTAATTGCGTTGTTTACGTTGTTTGGCATATAAATTTTTCGAACATATGAAGCAATGGATTCACGGGACGACGGGACGGGACTGGGCGACGGGTAGTGAGAATATTGTTTGAATTTTTTATCGAAAAGAAAAAAATATCTCACTAACTATAGAGTTAGTGACATTTTTTTTTCTTTTCGATCGATTCATAAATGACTGAAGTATGTACTATCGCCAAAACCTATGTCTGACCATTTTGAAAACAAAATCCCGTGCACATGATGACCACAGCTGCGTCCGTAACTAAAACAAAAGAGAATCCTTTTTTGGTCGACTAATAATATGCACTGCAAGCAGGAATAGTCCTTACTGTAGTCAGATATAGATTTTGGCGATAGTACAGACGCCAGCAGGTCAAGCTACCCGAAACTGTCAAATTTTCCCAATCAACTTTGAACCTTAATGCTTTAGTGATAAAGTTGAAAATCTATTAAAGAAATTTGTTAGATTGTAGTAGCTTGATGTGCTGGTGTCTGTACAATATGTCACTTAGCAAAAAAAATTGTCTACAATGTTTACCTTTTTTTCTTATTTATATCGTATCTCTTTGAATATGGCTAAGACGAAGATCTATATATCTATCTTTAAGGCTAAGACAATAATTCAAATCATTCTGTTGGAGTCGGAAATGAAATGTTGGAGATGGTCGACCGGTGTATCTATATGGTCATATTCTTTCTTTTGGTAAAGCGCAACAACAAACAGAGACATCGAGAATAATACTTAACCTCGGTGGGCCACGTTTATAAAACTGGACGACATTCTCAGCTCAGACAAAAATATAAAATATCTGAAGTCCCGCCTCTATAACCAGTGTATTCTGTTTACCATGACGGACGATGCTGAGACGTGGACCGTCACGCAGGAGGCTGTGTATAGGCTGAGAGTTACACAGAAAGCCATGGAGGGTTCCATGCTTGGCATCAGGCGAATAGACCGAGTTCCAAACGTTGAGGAAACGAACGAAGACGTACAAAGGTTTCGATATCGGAAAGCGTATTAGATATGGGGTAAGGCGCAGATTAGGGCTGTGACAGAGTGGCGTTTAAGGCCTAGATGACGAAATGTCGGTCGTCCGGCGGCGAGATGGGCAGACGACTTTGCTGCCATCGCAAAAACCTGGATGAGGCTGGCACAAGGAACGAGATGCCAATGCCCAGCAGTGGGTGAAGTCGGACTGTGGATGATGATGATAGGAAGCAGCAACAGGAAAAGACTTTGTTTAGATCAGAAAATAATAAATGTAAACTGTGTGACGACACGGTTGGCGCAGTGGCTGAGCGATCGACTGCTGAACTACGTATCGCGGGTTGAATGTCTGCACGGAACAAATATTTGTATTGCCTACAGGTAGTTGTTCCGGGTCTGGCTGTTTGTATATGTGAGTTTAAATGTTTGTAAACGCACCCACGATACAGGAGTGCAATTCCTAGTGTGGGGCAACGTTTTAAGAAAAATAAAAAAAAACAAAAAAAAAAAACAAACAAACTAGCATCACAGCAGAACTCAACCACAATACAATTCATTTGTCCTCCTCTCTCGTCATAAGCATGCCTATTCGCAAAGAAAATGCTGTTTTTATAAACCTCGTCTTTTAGGCTACAATTTCACAATTTAAGATATGAGTTCTGGAGCCTGTTCGTGATATACATGGCATGAGGGAGCAAGCAAAAAGGGGTCGTCAGAAATTTCGACTTCACTGTATGACTTTGAAATTAAAAATGCTATAGCATTATTTTTTGTAACTAATGAACATTTTTATTACTTTTTAATAAACTTATACTATACTAATTGAGTTTTATTGATATTTTTATACCAAACTAGCTGACTCGGCGAACGACGTACCGCCATATATATGTAGTGTAGGTATATAGTATATTTAATTTTCTTCTATACAAACCTAATTGTCCTGACAATAACAAATACAAAAAAAAAAGAATTATGCAATTTGGTGCAGTCGATCGGAAGTTATGCGCGTACATAGGTACATTTCGGTGATTCATTTTTATTTATTTAGATAGATAGATAGATAATCTCGTCGTAACAGACACAAGTTGTAAAACAAAGTTCTTACAGAGTGACGTATCTGCTTCAAATCAATAGAAATAAATAAATATGTAGATACCTTAGGTAAAGCCCTAAGGTACTTATCTATTTGTTTATTTCGGGGAACTACTAACTTAAACAATAAGCCCAGAGCAATATAAACAAGTTACGACTACAGTAACATGATTGGAGCGCCCGACCGAAAAACAGTTGCCCTGGAAAAAAATCAATTGCAAAAGTTCGTTTTTTAAACCCAGATACTGAGACAGGTGTCTATACTAAAAAACGCAAACACAAAAGACTTAAATGTCAGATTAATATCTGGGATTAAAAAACGAACTTTAGTTAGGACAGTTAGCGGGGAGGGTGACGGTTTGACATTTTTACAAACTTAACAACACTCTGCCACAGTAAAATCACCTCTATTTCATTGATGTAAGGTGTGTCTCGACGGTAATTTAACAGAGCATTGTTAAGCAACGGATTGTCACGGGGCGTTTGTCAATCACGTGATGAAAGTCAATTGTTTATGAAACTGATGTTTCATGTTCCGTCAAAAATGCGCGTGATCCCTTGACCGTCGGAGGATGAAGTAAGGGGCAGGTTCGGTTTCTTTGTTCGAGTGTTAGGTAAGGTTAGTTAGAGGCTCGTGAATCGATGAAATGGTGAGTAGATCGATTGACCCATGAGGTCGAGCTAGGTAATTCGTGATTGTGGTCAATTTTACACTTATTCGAGCTTGTCATTCAAAAGTCCTAGCCGACGTCAGAGGAAAAACTTGGGAGTAGGCACCGACTTACCGACCTACCTACTGTAACCAAAACCGTGCAGACATGACACTGCGCCCGCGACGAAGTCTGATTCTAGCACCCCTACACACAGTGGCGTGCATTGGTTTTCAGAATAGGTAGGCAGGAATTTAATTTAAATACCAATGACAATGTGCGAATAGTACGGGTGCCGAGTAGGCCGTCTGGCGACTGCCTGCTGCCGCGCGTGTTTGTATGAAGCGTGTTTGTATGAAGATTTTGTTTTATGTTACGTTAACGTATGATAATTTAGTGAGTTTCCTAATTGTGGGGCACATACACATCGCCTTCGCATCTGCGCCATCGCATTCTGGATCGATAATTGGAGCATGCAAGAGCGAGCGAGATGAGCAAGAAAGTTGAGCATCCTGACTCGGATATCATTGTGGTTTCTGTATTATAGGAATGCAAGACCGACAAAGCGCGCTCGAAAATTGGAGCATTCTGACTGTGATACTAGGTTAAGCTGTTATTTTGATTTTACTAAGCGAGCTCGAATATTTATTCAACCTGACTTGGACAGGTTAGCTTTTCTGTGTGATTTTATAAAATGAATGAAAAAGCTTGAGAATTGGAGCGTAACTGTATATTTAACTTAATTTGTTTCTGTTAATTTTCATTAGGTTTTTACTTATTACAAAAATAGTTTGAGCTGTTGTAAATTTATGATTCTTTACTTCCACACGTCGCGTCGGGAGGCCCCTGCTGTTTGGGGCCCCGTATAAGCCAGCCTATATAACTTATTAAACGTTATTTGGGAAGAGAGAAGGTTATGATCATGAGACCTTGAGACTAATATGCCAGTGAATCTATGTTTTTCGTTATGGTATGTTTTCGTTCGTAGGTAGGTATTATAGGCATCGGAAAACAACAGATGACATCGAGCTACGCAAAAAAATAAAAAGATCCGACTGTTTTGAGGAAATCCCCTTCTTTTTAAACGAACGTGACCGTAAAATTGACTGTCGTTATAATTTATTTAATTGCTGTTAGGAACTGAGATTTCTGTCCCAACGAAACGATATTTTTATTTCAATATAAATATTTTTGCAGTCGTGCAGTCGTTTAGGTCTAAATCAAGAAAAAAGTATAGAGAGTATTGTCGCAATAAATATCATCTAATAACAGTGGAGAATCCATTCTAGATGTCAGACCTTTCTTTTTGTATTGTTTACAATCTAGTCGACACTCTTTCTGCGTAAAAGTAGAGTAGGTATCTATTAGTCTTACAATAATATCTAGGTATTTAGCTATATTCATAGTTTAAGTAGTTTCCGTCTGGTTTAGTTTTTTTCGAGTGTCACCTCGGTTCAGAAAGCGAGGCGGTCGGAAAAAACTTATTTATACTTAAGTTTCGGTTATTTAAAGAAAAGTATTGAGATCATGGTGGCACTAATATGATGCTGGCTGTTTAGGTAAACTTAGGACTCCGACCTCAAACTTCCATCTTTCTGAAACGCAAGTCTGCCCGTTTGGGAAATCTAACAGGCTTGAATAAGGCATGTTGTCATTCAGTTAGGTAAGGCTCTAAGATAGCACGCAAAATTATTTCTTACGTTTTCTGCAATTTGCAGATCAGCGTCAGCACACTATTAATCGCAATCTGAATCCTTTTGAAGGATGTTGAAAATCCATTGCTTTATATGTTCGAAATTTTTTTCTGGTCAACGCAAATAACGCAATGAATGTTGTTGAACTGTCATAGTGAAAGCCATTGCTACTGATAGTGTGTTACGCAATTACCCCGCAGGTTGTTGTTTGTTGATTAAAATATGATTCGCGACCGTAACAAATATGACTTTACACAAATATAACCATGGCCTCAAATGTCATGTTTTCATGAAATGGTCATTCAATAGGGTAATAATTATGATCTTAGAGAGTTCTACTGATGTGTTTTCTGATACTGACCTGCATAAACTTTGAATTTCGCGAGCTGCCCAGTTTTTTGTTTTGTTGGACTGCTGCCACTAACATAAGTAGATAATTAGTCGATTGATTAGTGTAGATTGGTTGCTTTGGCGGACTAATTCATCATCATTAGCAGCCAAGATGATGAAAGTACTGACTGTAGGCTAATGATGAAAATCGAAGTGATTGAATGGATAACTCAACCAACTGAGCATATTGCCAGCAATGGGTGCTGCAGCTTTGGGAGTTTTTGCGGTGGTCACCGGTGGAAAATAAATTGAGCTTTTCAAAAAAGTGAAATGTCCTACAGCAGTCGTGGTATAGTCGACGACTGCTGTAGGCTGATCTTTCCCAAAGCTGCAGCACGTACTTTTTGCAATATGCTCAGTTGGTTGAGTTAAATAAAACAACCACTTCGATTTGAAAACTTAATTACCACAAAAAAGACTACCGTATCATAAATAATTAATTAAAACAGTTAATCAAATCGCAAATACAGCTCCAATTCATATCGATCTACATGACTTGTACTTGTAACAACGTTACGGTAAGCATAGGTATCATTGCGCGCTGGGTCAAGGTTGGGGCGTGCGTACTTTCGCCTCCGTTAACGTTTTTGTGATAAAAAGTTTTATACACTGTCAGGGCCTGATGTCAACTTAGGTGGCAGTTTCATGTTTTTATTAGCTTTTTTATATGAGTTATTAAAGCTATGATTATTACAGGTGTAGTTACGTTTTAGAGAGTTACACCTATTGATTTTAGAGGTCGGTACTACGTTGGCCGATTTCCCATCTAAGTATTTAGACTTATTTAATACTGTCCCCAGAAACTTACAGGAGTTTACTTCAGAATTTTTTTCTATAGTACCATGATTTTCTCAATTGTTGTTTTCGCGCTTTGGCATTATTGGCGCAGTGGCTAAATGATTGGCTTCTGTTCAACGTGTTGCGGGTTTGAATTTCATTCTGGTGTCGATGTCTGCGCCTTTTAATTGTTAAGCATCTATTAATCAGCAGCAATCAGGAGACACTCATGAGCCTTGCCTTTTAGTCACCCGTGCATATGCATAATCTGCCTATAATATTCCTACTGCTGGGACACAGGCCTCGTCTCTGAGAGGAAGTGGGCCGTAATCCAAGACGCAGGCCCAGTGCGGATCGGTGGGTGTCTTCGAATTTTTGGTTCTAGGACATGCTTGGTTTCCTCACGATGTTTTCCTGCACCGTTTTAAGAGCAGTGGTGGTGAAATAATGTACATAAAGTAAAGTGCCTGCCTGGGTTCGAACCTACGACCTACAAGTACTAAGTAACCCGTAAAACCAAAACAAATTATAATCTTTCTACTCTATATTTTAGCCCCACACGACATTGACCAGAAAGCTCCCAATTTTATGTTTATTTTAAATCTTTCGAAATCCAATCAGGTTTCCAAAACGACAGGTCTTTGTAAACAAGTAAATAATTTAATGGCATCAAGGTGACAGACAATGTGCTTTCAATGACAACTTGCCTTGGAAACAAAAAACTTATTGAATACAATAAATAAATTAATATGCAAGCAGTGATTGCTATGCTCATAGCAACAGTCGACAAATCTAGTCCGTATAATTGGACAATCCCCAAACAAAAATACCAGGCTGGGCAAACGCAAAGGCACCTTTTTTGATTTATACAGACAGCTCAGGAATCAATCAATCAACTCAGCCTATCGCAGTCCACTGCTGGACATAGGCCTCCCAGGCTGCGCCATAACACCCTATCCTCCGCCTTCCGCATCCAGTCCGTCCCAGCAACCTTCTTTAGGTCGTCCGTCCATCTATGTAGCTGGGGGGCGTCCCATACTACGCTTGCCGATACGCGGTCTCCACTCCAGGACTCGTCTGCTCCACCGGCCATCGGTCCTTCGACAAACATGGCCAGCCCACTGCCACTTCAGTTTGCTTACTCTGTGCGCTATGTCGGTAACTCCGGTTCTTTTCCGGATAATTTCATTCCTGATTTTATCCTTCAAAGAGATTCCGAGCAAAGCTCGCTCCACAGCGCGCTGAGCGACCTGGAATTAGTGGAACAGCCCGACCGTCAGTGTCCACGTTTCGGCGCCATATGTCATGACAGGGAGGATGCACTGGTTGAAGACCTTAGTCTTTGAACACTGTGGCATAGGCGACGGGAAGACTTGACGGAGTTTTCCAAATGCTGCCCAACCCAACCGAATCCTTCTGTCGGCTTCTTGCTCAGGAATACTACTTATGTATTACGGTGTACTCATTTTTAATCGACTTCAAAAAAAGGGAGGAGGTTCTTAATTCGTCTGAATATACTTTTCTTAAACACACTGTAAAGTCATGTATGGTAGGCCCTAATATGACAGAGACTGTGACCTCTGAGTTTGTTTCGGCGTTTCTTCTCAGAGTAGTCAGATAGGAAACGCCGAACACGTCTACGAGCTTATTTTTTATTTTATTTATAATAATTATGAGGTGTAAATATGTTTCCGGTGTCCTATTTACAGAATAAACAATTTCATTCCAATTTAATTTCATTTCATTTCTAACTAGTAAAGTAAAAGAGAGAGAAAGTACTAGCATTGTTTTTTTCAATCTTCTCAAACTTTATCTGTTTGTAAAAGCCCTATTACCCCAACGTGTGACGCCAATATAACGTAAATTCCAAAGATTTTTTAATCGAAAATATCTAAGTATCCCATAGCATTTTGGTTTAAATTGCGACAAACAAAATTGAGTAACCATGAAAGTCTTAAAATTGAGTAAATACATATTGTGTGAGACGAGTATTTTCAATTTTAAAACTGCCAATTGTATACTATTGTAAATCTCTAAATAATAGTTTTACATAACTAAATAAAGACCCAATTTCGATAACTATAAAAACAACCTTGCTTTCCTAATTCACGATCTGAACTATTATCATCATGTCTTGTTATCACGATTCCTCGCGGAGAGGCTTTCGAATGTCTTCCGCAGTCTTCACAGTTGATTAGTTATGATTGAGACCATTCATAGGTTTCCTTTTGTGTTGCCTCCGTGAAAGAAGATACGGCAAAATTCTGGGAAATGGTGAAAATTAGGTACGTTCTTTTGTATGATTTGGGCTAGACTTCTAATAGCTACACAATAGCCACTGTTATAGATATTATTCTGTGCTAGACATAGTTGTGGTTTTATTTAGTGGGACGGACAAAATTATGAAGATAGTTAAGTTAGTTCTGCAGGCGTCTCAGTTTTATCCACTTGTCAAAAAAAAAAGAAAATCAGCTTTAGAATAAATAAACTTGACCTCAACTTGTGGAGGCTGAGGACCTATGCAAAAAGCTGAGCATAATTTAAAGAAAATAAAATGATAAATGATTTTATTTTGTACCTAAGTATGTTTGTACAATCACTTTTACACGTCAATCATATTTTAAAACTGGATGAGGAAGAAACTGCTAAACATGATGTAGGTAGAGAAAGACCAAGTTGGGGGAAAATATGAGTCAAATCTACGCAAAACGGCCATCGCTCCTCATAATACTACGACCCTATGCGAAACAGAGCCCTAGCGCTCCAGAGGACACGGTGGAGCACACGGTGGAGGTCTGCCCGCTTGGGCGGAGCACCGCCGTGTCCTCGTGGAGGCGATCGGCAGCGGCGGCGGCCTCTCGCGCCCGGACCTGGTGCAAGCCATGGTCCGGAGCGAGAGGGAGTGGGAGGCAGTCGCCTCCTTCTGCGAAGCAGTCATGCTAGCGAAGGAGGTGGCGGGACGGATGAGGGAGAGAGCCTCCCGTCCAAGCCGCCGCGGGAGACGCCCCGGGCGTCGGGAGTCGAGAGACGACTACCGGCCACCGTAGGCGCGGGCCTGCGGGCGGAGAGCAATGGGTAGCTCACCGCCCGATCAGGACCAGGCCCGTGCCGGACGGCGCGTAAGTGTTCCACGCGCGCCTCAAAGAGATGTCAGCATAACGAGGGGCCCCTCAGGGCCGAAGCCTGCCGGGGCAGCGGGATTGTCCGAAAGGGTTACCGCTGCCCCGGAACATAAAGGGCGAAGGAAGGAACATGGGTGGGTTTTAGTCAGTAAGAGTCTGACACTCCCTTCCGCTCCACCCAGAGCGGGAGGAGTCATTTGATGATTTCCCATCCCAAAAAAAAAAAAAAAGCCCTAGCGCTGGTTTTTAGCGACAGCCGGCGAAAATTCGTAAAGTTTTCAATAAAATAATAGCTGTCCCCAAGATTATAGGAAGAAAATTCTTCCTAGCCCAGCCTAGTCTAGTACGTACGCGTACCACGTACGGTCTACCTATAGGTATCTGCCACACAGTCACGGTAATCCTACTCCTTGTCGGTTGTGGTTGGATGTCTAAAGTCTAAGACAACAACAACAACGTTCCCATTCTGAAGAAAAACAAAATGCAACAGGGAAAACACTACTAGCAATGATATGGTACATTAGGTGCAAATTTTCCGCCACCTGTCTAGTACCTACATAGATCAAGAAGCTAACTTATAGAAACATAAGTTAACGATGTAACCACTTTACGTATTGGTATGATGATGTTATTTACTTTGCATAATATTCTTTACATAAGAAATTCTTTAACTTCCTTTCACACTTTTTCCATCATAATACTTAATATTTGTGCAAAAGTATAATTTTCGTGTTCCTTCATTATATGAAATCTATCGAACTTGACAGGAATAATTAAAGTGATTTATGTTATAATTACCTCGCTTCGTTTGTTGTGGATATTGATCCGTTAACGTGGCGCATATACTTTGTTGTAGGTTTACGAACAGAGTCATGTCATAGATTATACATATATTGCTATCCTGAAACCACATAAACATCTCACAACTCAACACTCAGATAAAAGCTTCAGTTACGAGTGAGGTGAAAGATTAATAACAGACTAAGGTCGCGTTCCCAGCGCACGAAATGGTATGTTTGACTATACGTTTGGCGTGGCCTAAGCCTTGATTAACCCAGGTAGGTAAAATACATCTGGCATAGCTATTTTATCTGTAGGTTAGACTCCTATACTATCAGTAACTAACTCAACTATAAGAGCGGTTTCGTACTACTTCCGATCCGAATCCGAGAAATGACGATCCGAAGTAGCCATAGTACCTACTAGCTCTTTGTATGAGGGGTTGCGAACTAGGTACATCTGAACTCAGTCCGTCCGAATTTAGAACATTCCCAATTCGGATTGAACTCGGATCTTGAATTCGGATTCAAATCGGACGTATTGCGAAACCGCTCTTACAGTAACCACAACCTACAGCCGTAGGTGGGATTGCTATTGGCACGACCATAGAAACTTCCATTAAATTCCTCCTATAATAGAGTCTACGACGAAATATGAAAACGTTTCAGAAAATAAAGTTTTCTTCAGCCAGATAGATTTCACGCTTCTAGTAGTCATAACCGGCTGCATATTAGGGCTCTTACACGTGCACCCCGACTGCAGTAGCCAGGCTGCCTAGTGCGTTGGAGCCCTGAGATTTCGTTGGCTCGTTTTGCCACAACTGCAACATTTGTTGCGGATGCGATGCCTATTGGAGCTGTTGTCTAAACGAATCTGTAGCTAATATAATACAGTTATATAAATTAGTATGATCTACTTATTTTATTGCCTTCTTCATGCTTTCAGTTGAAATCACAACTGCAGCAAGAAGTTATCAAAGCAACGCTTCGACGCATTTAATTGTATGTTATTGTTGTATTGCAGTTGTTACAGCACACTTAGAGACGTAATGTTAACAACATTGTATAGAATTATAGGACGAAGAGATCTTATGCAACTAGTTTTGACTAATTTTTATCTGTCTGTCTCTTTGTTAGTTCCGGCTCATCTCCGAAAGTCCGAAACGGTTGGATCGAGTTTGATGAAATTTGGTTTGGGGATACTTTGAACCCCTGGGAAGACTTATATACATACCACGCGGGCAAGACTGCGGGCGCACGCTTGCATTTTAATAATAATTATGTAGAATTATTGTGAAGGCCGCTGGAACCCGTTGGATACGAGAAGCACAGAATCGGTCGAAGTGGAGGTGCTTGGGGGAGGCCTGTGTCCAGCAGTGGACGTCTTTCGGCTGAAATGATGATGATGGTGATTGGACAAAGAAAACTTATGCAACACGTTTGTCTTATTTTCTATTACAAATGTAAGTAATTGGCGGGTAGCCGGTGTATGTTTGAAAATAAATAGAATACCTACACAAACACAGTCTATGTAAGCCATGTCATAGGATACCTACTAAGGGCTCCCACACATAAACACGATACGACGTCGCGTCGTACAACGATGCGGCGTCGTTTCACGATACGACGTTGCGTCGTGGAAATCTACGACACGATGTCGTAACGTGTCGATGCACGATACGACGTCGTGACGTTAGAAGTTCACGATGCAATATTTTTAAGGCATTGTACTTCTTTATAAAGTGACTCCCGTTATTCATGTTTGAAAGAAATTGGTGGTTCCAATATCTTCTGAGTATCTGTCTTTTCTTTCTTAGTCTTCTTATTAACAGCAGAAGCAGAATGCGTCTAGTGCGGTTCATTTTTCGGAATGAACTAAAACACCACCTCACTGTATCGACGGCATCGTGCCGTGTATCGTGCGTGGCACATTACGTTACGATGTCGTGTTTTTTTACGATGCTCATCGTAGATTTCCACGACGCGACGTCGTATCGTGAAACGACACCGCATCGTTGTACGACGCGACGTCGTATCGTGTTTATGTGTGGGAGCCCTACAGGGCCGTAGCTAGGGGGGGGCATTGTGGGGCAATGCCCTACCTTGAAATCACAATGCCCTACCTTAACTGAAATCAATAGGCCTCAAACATCGATCACTAGCCTACGATCTACTAGTGATCGATGGCCTTAAAAGGCTGTATGCCTGTATGCCTGGGAGAATGGCTGGTATGGTATTTCTGGCCTTTGAAAAAAAAGAACAAAATCAGTTGATCTGAACGAAGTTCTTCGCATTTCTAATAACATGGCGAATCGTAGAATTCAGCTGTTTTAAATATTTTTTATTATTATGTTGTTTATTTATTTAGTTATCTTATTTTAATACATTTTTAAATATTAGTATAAAAAAAAACATTTAAAAATATAAAAAAATAGTGATCCACCGATGTCGGGAGCAGGGTCCAAGCTACCGGTGGTTAGGGCTCCAGAGACAGGAACCTCCTCACAATGCGAGCCGTATCGAGGAGTACTGCCTTTTGAATCAGGCCCTTTATCCAACCGCCTAACGAGAGCCTCGATAGATGTTGATCGCGGCTTTCGGCCATCAGGCCATTGGCCGATACGACAAGCGGCACAATGATAGCCAAGCTTACATTCCACATTTCAACAACCTCGTGTGCTAAGTCCAGATATTTAATTTGTTTCTCTTTCTCAGCTTTCACGAGGTTCCCGTCATGTGGAATGGTAACATCGACAATCATTGTGCGGCCCGCTAATCGATCTATCACCACCATATCAGGCTTATTGGCGACAATAGTCCTGTCAGTAATGATATACCGATCCCAGTACAACGTGACATGGTCATTTTCAAGAACTGGGTCGGGCACATACTTGTAATACGGTACCTCAGAATCGACAAGTTTATATTTAAAAGTAAGTTGCTGGTGAATAATCCTGGCTACTTGGTTATGCCTGTGCAAGCACTCACCGTTAGCCAGACGAGAACAACCAGAGATAATATGTCTGATGGACTCATCCGGACGGTGGCATGCCCGACACACGTCAACCGACCCGTCCTTCATAATATGTCTCCGGTAGTAGTTATTCGTCAAGACAACTTCGTCCATAGTTGCACAGACGAAACCTTCAGTTTCCCCGAAAAGGTCCCCAAAACGTAGCCAGGATACGGACGCTAAGAAGTCTACACCGGGCTCATGAAGAGCCCGATAGAAGCGCCCGTGAAGCTCCTCGCTTTGCCATACCTCCTTGCGGTCATCGGTAGTAAGTATTAATGGTTTGCGCCAGTTCTCTTTAGCCATGGAGAGCGGGGTGAGTCCCTTGTCCACTGCAACCACATCACGGTGCATACCCACTTCGGCTTTTAATAAATATTCTCTGAGATTGCACACCTCTCGGTTGTGGAGGGTCTTTGCGTTTAAAAAGCCCCGACCCCCGCATTTCCGCGGGATGTACAATCTCATCACTGATGATCGTGGGTGATGCATCCGGTTTGCTGTCAGTAATGTACGGACCCTTCTATCCAGGGCATCGAGTTCGGTCTGAGTCCATTTGAGTATGCCGAAAGAGTACATCAAGACCGGCATGACCCAACTGTTGAAGGCGCGCACTTTGTTTCCGCCTGAAAGAAGGCTAATTAACACCTTCTTCAAGCGACCAAAGAAGCGCTCCCTCAACTTTTGCTTCATGTCAGCAACGTTGATGCCTAATGCTTCCGACATACCCAAATACTTATAGCTTTCGAATGAGGAGAGGGATCTAAGGTGTATGGAATCCGAGAGTTGAATTCCCTCGGATTCCATAATCTCCCCTCGCTTTACATGCATGACCGCACATTTGTCCACACCAAATTCCATCCTGATAGCGCTACTGAAAGTTTCAGTTACCTTCATTAGCTCCAGCAGTCGTAATTTATTGGGGCAAAGAGTTTCAAATCATCCATGTAGAGGAGGTGAGATATGACCTGACCACCTCTCTTCAACCAATAGCCTAGACCTGAATCCTCCAGCAATGTGCTTAGTAGATTCAGGGCCAAGCAACTTAAACTGTCGCCCTGAAATATTCCCCGTTTGATCCATACAGGCTCATCATTCCCCTGGATCTGTCGACACCCTGGATATCGAAGGACCGTCCTCCATTGCCCCATGCACGACTCAAGGAAGGTGCGTAAAGTTGCATCGATCTTGTATAATTCCAGCACCCTCATGAGCCACGCATGTGGCACCGAGTCATAGGCCTTCTTATAGTCTATCCAGCATGTCGACAGATCCTTGCGGGATCGACGAACCTGTTGGCTAATGGCCATGTCGATGAGGAGTAGCTCCTTAGTACCGCGGGACACATTCCTACATCCATTTTGAGAGGCAGACATAATCGAGTTATTGTCAATGTGCGTATTAATTTTTGCTCTCAAAATGGATGTAAGAAGTTTATAAACCGTCGACAAACATGTGATTGGTCTATAATTCTTGGGTTCCGCGGGACTACCTGACTTATGAAGCAGGTGGGTAATGCCTGTTGTTAGAAACTGCGGTAGCGACCCAGACTCTAAGGATGACTGGAATTGAGATGCCAAACAAACAACTGTGTGAACTAATTAGTCATTTTAACCAAAAGTTATGCAGTCCGTCCGGTCCTGGTGATTTCCAATTCGGTAACGGACGGACTGCTCTGGCTACGTCTAATGGCGTAATTATGACTGGATCCATTTCTGGTATAGTTCCACTGTGGAACTATACCAGAAATGGATCCAGTCATCTCGCTCGATATCCTGCTGGATGCAGGATATCGAGCGAGTGTGTGGAACTTCCACACACTCGCTCGATATCCTGCATCCAGCCACCCCCAGCGTGATAGACGGGCACCGACCAGATGCTGCGCCAGAATGAATTCGTGTTGGCATCATCCGGGCGGCACACGTCCGTCACGTTTTGTTCAGGTCGCTCCCAAGCTCTATATACCCACCTCTCATCGCTCTGGAACATGCGATTCTGCGTGTACCGATCAACCCGCCGCTTATACCGCCAAATACGGCTCGCCCATGCACAAACTTTCTGCTTCAATGTGCATAGGTAGTTATTTATGTATTATGTTAATTATTATAATATGTAAGTTTGCAGAAACAATATGATCTAAATGGTATTTTTGGTCGTATCTATTTACTCCTATCACCCAACAATTAATTATTACCTTACTCTCACTCAGACGTGGATCTCTACATCCAAATCTGGAAGTTCAACCATTTTGTTCGCTTGTTCTTCATCATTGAGGATTTAATAGTTCTTATATCCATGCTCATGCTCTGTCACAGAAATTATTTGTCTACGAATAGCTATTGAATGTATATCACTGACCTAGAGGTCAGTGATATACATGGTTCTAGGTCAGTGATATACATGGTGATTGATTTAGGAGCCCGTGCTTCGAGGGCAGATCAATTATGATAAATTTTTTACTTCCGCCCTACCTGTAACCAATGCTGCCCTGCCTCAAATTCGACTCTAGCTCTCTAGCCCTGGAGCCCTAAGGGGGACTGTGTGCGCTGCGCTGGTCCTAGTTCTTGATTTATTCATTGAAAAGTAAACGACTATTTTTGTCAACTAGTAACCAACTAATCGTTCTTTGGTGAAAAATGTTATAGCAGCCTTTACTTTCTTTTATCTTTGAAACAAATCTGAAAGTATCGTTGAAGGTAATTAAAATTAGTGGTACTTTAATTATCAACAAGGACCAACTAAACTGTACACCATAGTTTAAAGGTGACATTGCCAAATCAATAAAATATTTGTGATTAATATCTCTGCTGAACAGTTTTGAATGTCGTTGCAGTTTTGATACAATAGCTATATCAGTTTGGCACATCTTGGTACACTTGGCGGACAGACTTTCCCAGTCGGCTCCCAATTGTGGGGTTCGTCTAGCTGTCACACGCTTTTTTTAACCGACTTCAGGAGGAGGTTCCCAAATTGGATGTTAACATTTTTTTATGTATGTTCTGGCATAACTCCGTCATATGTAGACAGACGGATTTGCAAAATTCTTTTTTTAATGGATAAGGTATGCCTCAGGGGTGGTCCCATGTAATTTTATTAACTTTGCTTGGGTAGTTTTCGAGTTAGCTTCAATAATACGATATTTTTCCACTTAGTTTATATTGATGATGTTTTAATAACTTCCTATATTTACATAGCAACTAGGGTTATATGAAAAAAAAAAAAAAATGTTTTTACACAGAAATATTTTTTTTTTACATGACGTTATTACCTTTGCCAAACTGCCAAGCAGTTTGTTGGCAGACGTAGCTCCCTTTAAAAAAAAACACTACAAAGAGAAAAATAACTTTAAATTCGGAAGTCGGTATCATAAACGAAAACGTGGAACCAACAACACCGACTTCCGAAATTAAAGTTATTTTTCACGTTGTAGTGTTTTATTTGGAAGACGTTTTTTTTTTGTAAAAAAGTTTTTTATCTTCTCGGTTTAGGTCGAGTTGATAGAGCTCTCCAAGATAATACCACCTGTGGAACAGTTGACATAGACTCTAATCCATTACCACTGAAATGGCAAAGGTATGAAATGTTAAACGGGTTTATCTTATCTTTACTTTTTTTACGACATTCAAGGATGGTCAGATATGGATCCCTGACCTGCCTGACTGAATAGGTGACCTTTTTCCAGAATGTAGTATGAAAATACACTCCTCTTATAGCCCAATGGCCAATGACGTAATCAATTTAAACTAACCGTGAAGAAGATGCCTGACCAGAGAATTATAATACATCGCATTTTCATTACTGTTACAAAAAGTGAGGTTGTTACTGATCGCCTGGAAACACGCAACGGAACGCCTTTAAAAAAACTATAGCAGCTCGTTATAGATGCAAATGTACATGTGCAGTTGAATGCGAATTGAATCAATCATGTTGATTTTATGAACGGGGAAGGCAGAACAATATTTAGATACCTAGTACTTACTGTTAAACTAAAGAAGAGTGTACCTACACCATACAAAGCGTTTTGTAGGGGCGACTCTATTGCCAATTTGTCATTAACCTGGCACAACTGCAATCACTGGGTTGTCACAGAGAAATCCTTATGAAAAAACCTGACAACTTCTCCAACCCGGGGATCAAGCCCGAGATCCAACGCTCAGCGATCACGATCCACTCTATTAAAATGAAACAAAATCTACATTTTCTAGTGGCGAAAATATCTTTAGCGATCCTTTCATTTCCGAATGAATTGTCTTTAAGTCCACAATAGTGCCTTGATGGCCCAGTGGTTAGAAGGCCTCGCCTCTCCTGCACGAGGTTGTGGGTTCAAATCCAAGAAAGTAATACAGTGACTCTTTCAATTCATATGTACTTTCTGGTTTCTGCAGATCCCCTTCTGTAGTTTCTACCTACCCTCATGGGAGGAAGGCGTAAGTTTACGTATGTATGGAAATCGTGAGAAAACCTAGACTTGTAATGTTATATGTGTATAATGTTAGTCTGAAATCACCAGTCGCCAAATAGCTTGAGCAAATGTGGCGATCTGTGGTCGTGGATTCTGTGTATGAGAGGAGGCTTATGCCCTTCAGTGGGACAGTAATAAGCTGGTATTATTATAAAGAGCATAATGTTTAATGAGTATTTAGAGGTACGAGAAACAGGGTGTAAAGTTCACTCATCCTCCATAGAAGAGGGAGGATCATCCGACCAGACGAGTGTTGTGTCTGGCGGGCAATCGCCCAACGATTGATGTTGGGAAATTGTATCTATGCTAATTGCGCGGTAAACTCTGCTTGCGAGATGCAGGATTTGCGTGACGTCAGTATGACGCGTTGTTCGCATGTGGCGTTGTAGATACCGCTACAAGTAAATAAATCCTGATCTCTACATTATGTAAGAGTCGTCGATATAGAGCCTTTTTAAATTCATTTTTGTACTCGTATTATTGCACAGTATGTTTCCAATTCTCTAACAATACTCGTTCCAAGTTCCATTTGAGAAACTAATTTAGATTTTTGTTGTAAAAAATAGGAAAACATTATACTTATTGGCGCCACAATCAGCGAAACTGTCTAAAAGCTTTCGCTAAACAGGGTCAAATTAAATTAGCTAGCGTGACTCCGCAGACGTGATGAGTATCGGTTTGTTTTTTTTTTTGGGGTTCAACGACCGCTGGCTGTGTCGTTACTTGAAGTATTTATGAGTTGAGGAAATCTGATTTATTTTGTTTTATCGTGTTGAAATATTGATAAATATGACGCATCTGTGAATTAAGTTTACACAATAAAAACTTATTTTTAAACTGAATATTTCAAGTGACTACACAACTGCGGTCGGTGACCCCACAAATAAATCGTCTAATTAATTTCTTCTTTGTTTTATCATATTTCGATATCGATACCCATTACGTCTGCGGAGTTTTGTTGGTTAATTTAATTTGACCTGTATAATTGGCTAGTTGACTAATTTTTTTTTATTATTTAAATTGAACTTGAACTCTCAATTAGACAGAGAGGGAAATACTGAATTGTGACATCATAGTTCAGTATCGCCATATAAATTACATGCAAAACGAAGTTTTGCGAGAAACAGATAGACAAACAGCTTTTATATGTTATAAGTTTTTTATTTTTCGACCGATTTCGAATTCTGTTATCGCATCATGCATGTGTATATGTTATCTACTAGAATATATAGTATTCAATATCATGCAACTACCCAATTGAGAAAAACATACAACAAGAATGATAACATAATCAGCATATAACGTTCCCACTGCTGGGAGACAAGCCTCCTCTCTGTGACAGGGAATGGGCCGTAATCTACCACGCGGGCCCAGTGCGGGTTGGTAGACGTCACATGTCATCGAATTTTTGGTCCTAGGACATGCCGGTTTCCTCACGATGTTTTCCTTCACCGTTTTTGAGAGCAATGGTGATGAAATACATTACACGAAGTAAAGTGCCTGTCTGGGTTCGAACCCGCGACCTATAACTCGTAAGTCGGGGTCGTTACCACTGGGCCACCCTGCCCTCAAGGATGATAATTAACTACTTATTACAATTTTTGGGACAGCGGGGTATTTTTGGATCTTAAAGTATAATAATTGGTACCTGTATTGGCTTATGTTTTTGATTTTTTTATTCTCCAGTAGTTAAAATATTGCATACAGTTTATCGCAAAAGATTCGAGGGGCAATTCCCGTTTGTTTAACAAAGTTCGCATTCTAATCTGGGAGTCTAATACGAAGTGCAAAGTGCGAATGTTCAGATCGGACCGACACATGGCCGAACAGAATACTATTGAAAAATGCAAAAAAAAGTTCGGATCGGCTCAGTTGGGTCGGGACCATAGTCAATATTCGAAAGAGTGTAGGAGTGTAAGATCGGGCCCGACCGAACCAAATAGTAACTTCGTAGCAGGAAACGGCCGAACATTCGGCCGATACCACTTCGGAGTAGACCCCCTGAGTCTCAATCTGTCAAAAATAAGTACATCGAATTTTCATACATTTTTGACAAGTTTTTGACATAGATTGTTGCTGAGATGAGATTTTGATCGTTTTTGATTACGGAATAGGCCTTCTAATGACGTTTGAGACTGATGTAAACAATGGTTGCGCTGGTTTGGAGGATAAAGCCAAGTTGTGTAGACTAGATACCAAGTCGCATCCATGAATGTGATGTCGTGGCTAAGTAATAACAGCCGCACGGGTTGATCGATCAGGTCAAGCTATCTTTACATACAGAGACTACCTCGTCTCAAGGAAAGCTCGTCAAGCCGTTTGTCCCGGCTGTTATTCTTGGATCTTTGACAGTCGTATACGGGACGTCAGAAGCCCGAAAGTCTGACAACCAGTCTTACCAAGGGGTATCGTTCTTCTTCTTCTTCTTCGTAGCACTCTTGTCAGAGCGGTCGTAGTCCTCATGTAACTACATGAGGACTACGACCGCTTCTTATCGGGGGTATCGTATTACCCAGTAATTGAGTTGTGGAGGTCAGATAGGCAGTCGCTCCATGTAAAATACTGGTATTCAGCTGCATCCGGTTAGACTGGAAGCCGACCCTAACATGGTTGGAAAAAGGCTAGGCAGATGATGATGTGATGTCGAACTAAATAATTTTCTCATTGCCTTTCCTTTCGTCAAACCTACCTCTATCCACTCTCTCCTTCTGATGACAATCCTTAACTCTCTTCTAACTATTCAGAATTGCATTGAAATGTAACAAAATGCAGGCAATGCCCGGGGTCAGGGTATTGCATGTGATTGACCAAATATTATGACATGGTGACGGGAGTGCCCCAGCCACGGTTAGCACAATTGTATAATTTATTTTTCTCCATTTCGCACCCCAAGATTGTGTGCGAAATTGTTACGGATAACATAAGAGGGGATAATACCTATGTATTTACTATTATATTATGAGGAATTACCTGCCCATTCTTCCCATCTTGGCTATAAAATTGACGGTAAAGGTAGGAAAAGCAAGAAAACAAGCTTTTCTCAGGACATTTTCATGAAAAAAAAAAAACAATTTTATCCGTAAAGTACATAGGTACACGCGACATACATGTTAAATTGCAAATGACTGCTTAGGTAGAAATTTAGTTTGTAGGTATTTCAATTATTATTTAAAACACATAGGTATACACATTCATAAATTCATAAAATCACGCCTTTTGCCCATGGGGGTAGGTAGAAATTACAGAAGTCCATTATGTAAAACAGAAACACCTATTGGCTATAATGCAGCCTATTTTATATCATAAGTAAAAGTCCTATATAGCCATATAGGATGTGCACTATAGCAATACAATGTGATCATATCATATGGTAACAATATGTCATATTCACATGATCACATCTGTGTCAAAAGTGTGACATTTTATGCAGTTGATGCGTTGATGCCCTAGATGGGGTTCATATCAGTAGATAAGTATTTCACCGGTTGTTAAGCAGTTCATCGGACAAACAAGAAAAACCGTTCAAGCACATGTTGCATTTTCTTTGGACTAAGGCAGTTCGTCGAAACTCCACATTCAAAAGAAAACCATTCATGCACGTGCACCATTTTCTTTAAGACTAAGATTTTTTGTGTGTATTTCCTTCAAGCAATACCAGATACAATAAATTTATGATGCTGCACAGCTGTCCAACTAACTAAACAATAGCCCTCCTTTCTTCACCTTTTCCAACTCGCCGCTCTATACAATTCCTTTGCGGCCGATAGTCTTTCGCTCCGTAGAGTAATCACTATAAATACAAGTTGGTTTCTGTCCAAGAGTACATTGCCTCACAGTCCGCACAGCGGGGCCTACCTACCCCTCGACCTAAACCAAAATATATTAAACATTTGTGAAAGTTTTGGAAGGTATTAAAGTGAATTTGTCTAGTGCTTGATTTTAGCAATTTTTTTCTAGATTTTTTCGAGTGATTTGTGTTAAAAAAACGTTTTTAGCTACATTTTTTTACAAGTAGTCGAGTTATTTTTTAATATTACCAATTGTGTTAAAATATTTTTTTTATAGTTAGAAAATTATATTTTTATAATTATAACATTGAAGTTGCTTTTCTTAACTTGAAATAGCTGAATTTAAAAAAAAATTAAGCCCTAGCTTTTTGTTAGCCCTAATTGTTATTAAATTGTATACATAATATAAGTGTAATTTATCTTTAAACTCGGTGTAATTTCAGTTCGACTGTTGCAAAAATGAAGTCCTTTACAGCTGTATTATTGTGCATGGGTAAGCATTATTTATTTATTAATAACTATTAAAAGTAAAAAGTGACATTAAAATCATTACATAAATAAATTAGAAAAAAAAATACTTAAAGAAAATTACTAATAACCTCTATTTTCTAAATAACATTAGTTTAATATTTTCCTTGTTTAAAACAAACTAAATTGAAATTGATTTAATTTTCCCTGGCTCTCCTCCACCTACTATTTAATAATTTCGTTATGAACCGATCGATTCTGCAAAAATCTCACTGTGAAAAGTTAGGTGAAGTGAGCTTAGAGTGAGCGGTCAATATTGTCAATCCCTAGCATTAGTTGGGAATGACAGCTCACTTCACCTAAGTTTTCACGGTGAGATGGTTACAGAATCGCACTGCAGATCACCAGGAACCTAAGATAAATCTATTATTAAACCATCGTGTGTCTAAACACCCACTAAATTCACTTCGCCCTGCAAACCAATACATAACAATGAAAAAAGTGCAATTATATCCGTTTCCGTTTAGCTTTTCCAAGTATGTAATGGAAACAACGTTACAGAGCGATGCGATGAGGTTTTATTGTCTGAAGCTGTAACTGAAACAAAAACATTTTCTTCATAAATAACGTACCTACAGAACATCACGCCTGTTATCCCCGAAGGGTTAGGCAAATGTGTACCTATAGCATTTGTGTAGCCTATTGGCATCCACCGGGCACAAATCCCCACTCCGGGCTGCTACTGAAGTTCCAGATGGAAACCCCAATAAGACTGCCTGACCCGGGAATCGAACCCAGAACCACATGCTCAGTAGTAGCGCTTCATAAATATTCGTGAGATAATAACTTGCCTACCCATCTAAAGTTGATGTGGATAGGATGTTAATTAATGATCTAATTCAATTGACTATTGTTTTCGGGTTATTTAGTCAACTCTATTTGCTCCTGGATGATTCTATCTGAGTTCTCTCAAATAAGCTGTACAATGCGAGCCCCAGCATCTCTTCTTATTTCTTATCATAGAAGGAGTAGGCCGATTCGTTTTTTCTCAAAGACAATCTCTTCTAAGCCCACAAAAACCAGAATCTTAAACTTTTCGTATTCTCGGGTGGAGAAAATTCGCACACGCCATATTAAAGAAACGCTGATAAACAAAAACTAATCAGTAAAATCAATACCAATTACTGCAATTAAAAACAACTCTTTTTACCCCAAAACAAAAAACGAAACTAATAATTAAAACGAATTTAATTACATACAATTATATCACGTTATCGAGTTTATATAACAAACTAACAGCGGAATGTAAATAGTTTCGGGTGTTCGGAAGTTAATAAACGCATACGTTCCTCACGCTAGATCGCTTCACTTTGTTTCCTCAACGCATGCGCGTGAGCACGTTAAATACCTTATTAGTTATGAGTTCACTAGTTACGATCAATAATTATTAATACTTCCACTGTTATCTGGGGAAAGAAAAACGTGGAATTGTTAGTAAGGGTCTCCCGGTAGATACAAAACCAATCTCTCCCTCTATTCTTTATGTTTCCACACTGGGATATTTTTTCCTGTGTCGTGGATGCTTTTGATGACGTATCTACCTACATCACATGCATAAAGAACCAAATGATTCAGAAAAAAGTACATTTATATGTAGAATGTAGGTCTATAATATCTGTGCAGGATTCGAACCTCCACCGTACCGTACAAGCTAATCGCTGAGCCACTGCGACAATCCAGTTGTATCGCAAACTCGCGACTTATATGTCAAAGTTCATAATGTCACAAGAATGACTTGTCATTTAAAATTAATAAAAGAAGAAATTTTCTGATAATTACAAAATAAAATAATGAACATAATAAACGTTAAGTTAATGTACAACCGCCAGCAAATCTTGTTTGAGCGAGTTTCAGTAACTCAGTGTTTCTCAACATTTTGTTATCCTTGAAATAGTCCTTTAATAAACTTGATTTATAACTAAACATGTTTTTGAGACAATTGCATTAACGCAGTTAAAGAGACAGTATTTTTGTGAAAGTATATTTTTATTAATTAAGTTAAAAATGCGAAGGTCTATCTTGAAATGTTAGTAAATAAGAATTATGGAATCGAGTTTTGCTGGAACTTAAAACCAGTCAGCACCTAACAGAAACGTGGTTGGTTTTGAATATATTAAAATCATCATTCTCCAGGCCTTTCATCCTACTTTTTTGATGTCTGTGCAGCACGTCTTTTTCTTATCGTCGTTCTAGCCATATCATCTTTTACATTTCATACTAACCAGCCCCATTTTTCCAGGTGCCATCTCCCTCTCGGCCGCAGCGCCCGTCGCCCGCGACAGCTCCCCCGTCGAGTATGAATACGACTACGACCACTCCGCACAACAGCAGCAACAGGCTCCACAGGCCCAGGATCCTCAGGAATCAGCCAGCCACTACGACGCATACATCCAAGACGTCAAGGCAGCAGCCAGCGGCGGCGGCGGCGGCAAAAAAGGCTTCAGTCAAGGCAGTGGTCTCAGAACCATCGCTCAAGGATCAGCCAACCAAGCCAAGACTGCTTTAGGAAACCAGGCTGCCGCTGGTTACCAAGCTGCCTACGTAGCCAAGAATACCCTTGCCCAATCTGCAGCCCAAGCTAGTGCGACTGCCCAAGCTGCCCTTGCTGGTAAACAGGTTATCCTGTCAGGGTTAGAGCAGCAGGTCAGAGATGCCAAGGTTGGGCTCCAGGGTGAAGAGATGCAGTTGCAACAGGCCAAGAGAGCCGCGCAAGCCGCTGCCAATGCTGCCCAGCAAGCTATGCACCAGGTACGTGAGATTGAAAAACGTTTGAAACGTCGAAATGAAATCTAATTTTATAGCTTATACTTAATTGAAATTTCAGACTGTTATTATATAATATCTTGACTCTAACCGTTTTATAAATTAACATGTCCTATCTAAGACATCCGGGTGATCTGTAACTCAGGACCCTCCAACCACCACCTTTCTCTATTTAAGATTGTGCATTTTATTAATAAGATGTTGAGATAAATAAAGATACATGATTATGACAAAGGACTTTTAAGAAATTCTAAGATGGAATGGCAATGTTGTACGTAACTTTTTTGCTTGCTACGACAAGAAAAAGTGATTCAACTTGCTGCTTAATCTTAGCTGTTATTAATCGGTTCATTTAAAGCGTGCACAAATATTTAAAAGCAATAAAAATGCAACAATAAAAACAAGTGAAGCGCACTTTCCGTCCACGGCCAAACAGCGTTACTCAAAAAATGAAAATTATTCATAACAATTGTGCAAACTGGTCCAGTACAAATACACAATAATTTTGGCAATGAACTAATTAAAAAAACTGGACAACCGCTGTCAGCTTTTTACAACAAAGATAACGCAACGGTGACACTAAAAGTAAGTTTTAAAGATAATAAAAACGGCAACGCGACTAACAACGCAATGTACAAAAAACTCGTTGTGCAAATCGGTACAAATGAGATTTACGAAAAAATAATGTAAAACATTGAAGAAAGATATCAGAAAGTCAATTAACATTACGGCCTTACGTAATCGCTCGCTCCACTTGCTTTGGAAAATGAATTGATCGTCCATAGGTCGTTTTATTTCAATTGCAGTAAGTGCCAATACCAACATTGTGTGGCATAAATTGGTAATGACACAAACTAAATTGTTGACAATGTGGAAGTTAAAAGTCATATTATATGTAGTTACCGAAGTTGCACAAGGAAGGAAAGAAATAGAACGTAAGATTTAGATCACCGGTAATGTATGTTATCACATCTCCTTATGCATTTTTCAATGGGCTATAAGATTACATTATAAGTAGGCTTTTATTGCAGACTAAACCAAATGAATACTTAATGAAAAAAAATTATTGAGTCATCGAAAGTAAGGCGCTTGCAATGAGTTTGATCATGCGATCATGTTCATCTCAGTTTTTTTCTATAATATCTCTGTTCCGTGTGATGTAACTGATTTGCTTTAATTAAATTCGATTCCTAGATTGCTATGTAAATACTGAAGATATACTATAAGTAAGTTGTATTGTAATGGCGATTAAAACATTCAGAACGGTTAGCATCGATAGGTCGGGATTGCTGTTTGATGTTGAAGAAATTGTGCTAAATGAGAATTCTTGTTGTCTCTAGTAATCCAAAAGCCAAGGATGTCTTTGAATAGTCTTTCCATACCAATCTGAATTAAGGGACATACTAAAGCCACCATCTTGACCTATCAAATTTTGAAACTTTCATCACGCATAACACAAATACAACTCCCACGTAAAATAAATTGAATTTCAGTTTCCAAATATTACGTGACAAAATGTGAACAAAAATATATTAATTTGAACTTTGCAATGGCATGTAATTGATTTACTTTTATGTTATGGTGTTTAGTAACTAAGTAAGGAACGAAAAACGGTTAGTTCTTGCAACAGACAGATCTTAGGAAATACTTGGTGATTTGTCGTCAGCCATTGCTAATCATGTTGTAATGTTGATTGAGTAGTTTTATTTGAGGTGCCGGATATAAATAAGTTAGTATAAAGTTTGTAATAATAGAAGAAATTGATGGAAGATATTGTTGAAAGTGGGTCAGTGTTTTTCAAGCTATGGGGTTCTTACCTCTTTAATAGATTGCAATTACAATTCAGCTAATGCCAATCCTAATGTTTTTTTATTTTTTAAGAAATGGCAATCCGTCGTATCTTCTTATTTCATTTTCATCATCGGGCGCGATGGTTGAAAAAGATATTTTCAATAAAAGACGTAACAAGCATAATGTGCAAAAACTGTGAATCCAAGACATGGATGATTACGACGATCACTTTTCAGACATAATCAGCAGTTCTTCAGTGATTACATCAATGAACGTTGCTTCTTTTATTTTCTTTTAATGCTCCAGTAATATCAGCCTATTGACTAATTTGGACAGCAAAGTGACCGATGGCCATAATCTGAGGATTATATAATGATTTCACTCTACTGCAAGTTCATTTCAAATAATCTGTCCCCATCAGGTTGACAAAGCTCTTGGTATGTTAGGCACTATAGATTTAGCTGTAATCGTAGAATCATTGTATGAATGGACGATTAGCAATGATCTTGTCCCCTGATCTTCAAATTCTTCCCCTAAGTATCCCATTGACTACGTTTTCAATGTAATGATGGTGAATCAGAAACTGTAATTTCCACTAAATTATTTTGCAATTTGTGTTAATATTTTCTTTTTTTATACAGTTTGCGCCATAAAGTTAATTCCTCTTAAGTGCGCCAGAATTTAAGAAACCCAATCAAGAAATCGTAACGGTTTGAACCGAAACATTTTGCAAGTACTGATTTGATCGTTCTTCGTTAGTTTTGTTTGCGACACATTTTAATTACAACAACGTTGCGGTCCATTTTGCGTATTGTATCTAAGATATTATTTAAATTAGCGTTTAGAGTCCAAGGTCCATATATCTATATTGACACAGTTGTCATTATAATTTTCTCAATGGAAAATAATGTCAATGACTTGCCTTTGACTGGTATGGATTCGGTTCACTTGAAGTGTCGATATGAATTCGACAATATTTGATGAGAATGTTTTACTTTCTCTTCGTCGATAATTAAGTCAGTTCCGTGTTTTAACTACAGTATTAAATCTATAAATCAGAATTATGCAATACTATTTGCCCTAATTATCGTCCCATCAAAATGACTCAGGTTTAAAGAACTAACTGGTTTGCAAATTGTATTGCGTTGCATATAGAAATCCAGTATTGAAACTAGATGCCCTAGATGGTGCAATTTGATCTTAACATTGTAACCAATACGCGTCACCTTCCCGTTAATTCATGGTTAGAGAGTAATTGTACGTTGAACTTGATAACTTTCGCTCTCAGCATATTGTAAGAAATGGTTCCATTCTGTCAACTTTTCTGCTTTTAACGTTACTTATTCGAGATTATTTCTTATAATAGTCCAGTGTCGTCATTACAATTCTAATTTTTTTCTGCACCTGTCAAATTCTCTTTGACCTCTAGTGGCACCGAGATCCTGATATAACTGAATCACTTATTATGGACGCCCCTGAATAAATACTTTGCGAAATAAGTAGGTCAAAGGTTTTGTGCGAAAATTTTTCCCACAACCTCCATAATCTTCGCAGGTGAACGTAATCCAAGCAGCCCTGAACGCTGCCCAAGCGACATCAGAGAACGCCAATGAAGCAGCTTCCCAAGCTGCAGGTGAACTCGGTGCCCAGACTGCCATGGTTGGAGCTGCCAGACAGAGGCTGCATGCGCTGCAGGAGCAGCTTCATGGAGTCAGGATCGACTTCGAGGCTACCCAGTCGGCGGCGAGAAAGGCTCAGGTATGGGGGATAGAACTTCTAGGTTTAGTGGTTCTGAGTGGTTTAATAGTGGGATGTTTAATTGGGATAATATCCAGACCCTCAAGGCACTGTTAGGATGTTGAAATGTTACTTTGAGAAATAAGTTTTATTGATCTTAAATTAAAATGACATGGATCTTGATTGCTACTTCTAACCTAATATAATTGACCGAAGTTTCTGAGATCTCGATTTTTCAAAAGTTAGTTAGTTAAAAATCTGAAATAATAATGAGTAACGTTTCCCTGAACAGGAAGCACAGCGGAACTCAAAGGCGTACATTTTTGAGGACATTACCATTTCCATGTTCTACTGAGAAGAAGAGAAGCACAATGAGAAATATGAAAAGCTATTTATTTTATGTTCACTATCCTTGCTGGCACTTAATAAACCTATTGATCTCACTTCTCACTTTGTTTCTATATTTTCACTTTTAGTAAAAGTTGCATACCTTCTCAATATATCTTCCAAGAAGCTTGTGTCTTACTTATATCTTTTTCTTGTTCATTTTTATTCTCACGTTCTTATCAATCTTCTTCTGACTAGCAATTCTAGAAAGTATGTATTTTCATTTCCAAGTTTCCATCTTCTCATTATAGGTGCCAATCACATTCATGTCGCGCAACAAACATGAAGTAAAAAAAACAGTTTCGTAGGTGAAGGATCACTTAGGTTCAAAACTGGACCCCGAATTTCCACTATCATAAAAACCACTTTCATCTCAACAACACCATATCTTTACAGGCGGCGGCTCAACAGGCCCAGGCTAATGCTGCAGCAGCAGCAGCCAAGGCAGCGGCAGCAGGACTCGGCGGTGGACATCACAAGGATGCTTCTCACGAAGGTACGGCGCCCGAGCAGTACCAGGCTGCTCCCCAAACCCAAGAGCAGGACAGTCAGGAGTACTACCACCAGCTACAGTCGGACTACCACCACTAGTAACAATAAGGTTTTAGGTGTCTAAGTTCTGGGATTTGATTAAGTTTTTTGAGTTGTTGATTTTTGTCTTTCCTTTTCAGTTTTTCCATGCCTTTTCCTGCTTCCATTATTTTTCTGTAACATTCCTGTTTTTATTTCATTTTTGGTTTATTCCTCGTTACCATTTCATTCTCTTTAAATTCCTTTACCTAATTTTAAAAATATTGCTTATCCTTAGTCGTTTCACACGATACATTTTCAAATCATGGTTTCTCTTTTATCATTAATTAGTTGTTTTTTCAAGTCCCTATCTTTCTTTTCCTCCCCCTCTTTTGAAACCCTCCCTTCTCATTACTTCATTTCCCTTACATAGGTTTTCCTCCTCCTGTTATACAAAGTCAACAAAGTAAAAAAGTTTGAGAATCCCAGAACAAAATCTATACGTTAGTATTAGGATAGGATACTTTAGCATTAAAATATTTATTTCACCACTTTGCATATCCTATTCTAATCTTAACTTCTAAGTAGAGTAACCTCTACAGCGATGTAAATAAAAAAAATGTTTTTATAGTTAGGAGTGCTACAAGATCGAGTTTATGTGATATCTGTTATGTTTTCAAACATTTTTTTACTTTTATATGAGGTCCCGAATGGTTCCAGTTTTGTATATGTGTAACTTTATAGTTATACTACAAAAATGTTAGAGGTAATAACGCCGAATGGCAAACGAACCTTGTAACATCGCAACGCAACAAAGCCACGTGATAATCTAGTAAGTTTCTTCCACGGTTACTGCAACACGTTGCAGGCTATGTTGCTTGTTGCGTTGCATGTTACGCAACACAGTTTCCTTTTATACTAACATACAAAATTAAGTGCGATGTCTCAAAGCCATAGAGTGTCGACAGAAAGTGTGAAAAAATAAAATATTGTTTTTGTTACTTCTGTTTTTTCAATACGATCTTGACTGTGACTATCTGACTCTGACTACTTCTGACTATTACTTGACATCTCACTTAATATCACTAACTTGACTTGACTAACACTACCTACCTACCCTGCTTCTCTCACCATCGTCTAGTAGAAAGTTCTTTATGACGAGTTTAGGGTAGTTTAATATTGACATGACATTAAGACTTATAAAACCTTGACGAATAACCCACAAGCCAAGGATGAATGAAGAAGATGAAGAATAATAAGGAATTCAAATCATTATAGAGTTTTCTTTTTTTATTGTATGAAGTCCTTAGATCATATGCAATTGTCAATATTTACGTGATTGATACACATTGATGCGCAACTTGATCGTCTGCCAAATGCAATTCAAGCGTTTGACAACATTACTTCAATAGCAATTGATCTATCGCAATTGATCGTCTATATATTTTAATTATGATTTCCAATTTGATAAAGAAGCTCCTAAAACTCAGCCAGTAAAACAAGAAGTATTTTTTTAGAAAATCACTGCGAAGTATCATAAGTAGGTGCACCTCCGTATATTATAAAAGACCCTAAAGGTAAGTACTTATCTATCACTTATTTACGCCTAGCACTTTAATTCTGATACCTTTTCTCCAAATTCGTATTACCTACCTAAATGCTATGCTTCTTAATTCTCCAAAACTTTTAAATGCTATTTTCCATAATCTCCTTCTATATAGGTAAATAGGACCATATTGGCTTAACCGGCTTAACCTATGGCTTTGTCTCATGGCTCGTCCACGAATCAAGTAGATTCGTAAAGCGAGATCTTTCCTATATTTCAGAGTGGGCCAGCTCCGACCAGGATCCTATTCAAGTGACCAGCGAACAACCCTTGCACCTCCATGAAGAACTTCCGCTCACCCCTGCCCCAGAACCAACTCACGCTCTCATAGAGACCATCGCATTCACACCAAAACCCGCCAAGCCCGCACTCAACCAATCACCACCTTCAAAACCAAACCAGATTGAACTAGAAAAACCCGTCGAATACCGGTTCCAGCCATTCCATTCCGCTTTCAATCAGTTTAGGTTCAAACCTATCGCGGCTAAGCCTACAAAATTAGTCGCTAAACCACTTAAATATGTCGCTAAACCAACTAAGTTAGTCGTTGCCAAATCTATTGGGAAGACGTATCCCATTAATTTAGATAGCTTTTTTAAGGATCACAATCAGAGTAATTATGAGAAGCAATTGAGATTTTTTGGATGGTAGTAGAAGAAAGTTATTTAAGAGGTAGGTCCATGTAAGTAGCTCATCGCTTTCTCTACACACCAAGGTTATGGCCCTTGTATAATTATTTTTATTTATGCCATATTTTAACTTTTCATTCCCTTTAATTATTATTAATTTATGTATTTATCCACCAATGAATTTAGCTCACCTATTTATTTATTTATTAAATGCACACATCTTAGATCCTAATCATTAAAATCCTTTTCATACATTATTGTTTACCACTTACACAACTTCTTCATAATATGTCTTTCAAATAATAAACCAATAACTTATGTGTCTAGCGCCAGCAAAAGAAGAGCAGAAGGCGGCTGAACCCGAGGAAGAAGAGGCAGAAGAAGAAGAAGAAGAAGAGGAAGAAGATTGCGATGAAGAAAAGAAGAAAAAATAGTGAAACCAAATAGTTAAATGCCATTTATTAGTTCGATGTCTACATAGCTTTTAATTTTGTTACTTATTTTTAAGGACGTTTTAGTAATAAAATAATAAAATAATTTGTAGGTATTTACTTTACATTGAACAAAACCTAATTTATTGAAGAGACAGATCTCTATGTTATTTTGTGTTGCATTGAAATAAACGTGAAAGTACGAGGAGATAATTAATTTATAAATGTGTATTTTTATTTTACCTTATGCTTATCTAGCCACCTATTGAAAACTTGACGTTATTACACGGGTTCGATTCCCACACAGAACCACTATTTGTATGACTTCTTAAATTGGGGCAACGGTTCATTCATAGAGGTACATACAAAAATACTTTCCAAAACAAGATAAGGATTCGAATGGTTTAAAATCTTGTTTGACTCGAGGCCAATTTTTCAATCGACAGATAAATTTATCGGAGGGAGAATTTTTGACAGTTCTTTCATACAAAACTGTCAGGCGTCAATTTTATTCAACGAATAAAAATTATCGGTCGATTGAAAAATCAGCCCTTAGAAAGACCTAAATTAACAAGTAGGTAGGTAGTAGTAGTCAGATCTTCTTCAAGCAACAACAATGAATAAGCCAGTTTCCTCTTCTTAGCATTATAGTAATGTTGTTACAGTCTAAGTCTGGGTACCAAAATAAAATTATTTACCTATTATTGCGTTCATGAATAGCATTGCACCACTCTGATGCAGATTTTTTGCTCTTGTATTTCTAAACGCATCAGTAAACATCAAAGTGATTAGTTACGTTTCTTTGAAGCAGAACAAAATGTAACGATAATACTTTACCACTTTAATTTATCTGCATAAAAGTCTCATTTACCAAGAAATAGAATCAAATAGCTTCTGAATGTTTTATTTTATAAACTTTGACCAATTTAAAATACAGCAACATGACAAAACAAGTAACAACGTCAAGGACTCTAGTAAAGTGAAACGGAACGTTCCTTTCGAAACCCAACATTGACGTGCTACACATGTAAATTAAAAAATATTTATTAAATACACGATAATGTCTGTCGTAAAAAGGAAGAAGCGTGGTTCCATGAAGAACAAGAAGGCGTGGGGCAAATACTCAGATATCCGAGATGTCGAGGAGTTTTTAGAAGATCAGAGATTGGAGGAACGATTGGGGTAAGTGAGGTTATGTTGACATCATGTGCGCGACAATTGTGTTTATTTTCGCAATATCTTAAGTGTCTATCTGTTTTATAATATCTGAAGAACTAAACACTGTTCACTGTTTTTAACATGAAGGTCTAAATCTATTTAAATTCATAAAAAGTCAGTAAAACTTATAGCATAAACCAGTAAGTAATTTTGTGATGTTATTGAGACACCACGCCACCGCTAGTACAGGCAAATTTCATCTATTGTACCTACAAAATAAAGTCATTCAGACTATTTTTTGTTATGAACCAAATGTTTCAAATTATCTGACCAAGATTGAGTCTGGGCTTTAAAAGGGACTGTGACCTCTTTCGGCCTTTCTTCTCAGAGAAGTCAGATAGGAAACGTCGACCTTAGCCAGTTTTTAAAATATGATTAACGTGTAAAAGTTTTTGTACAACCTACTTACAGAAATAAAATTATTTATCATTCATTTATAAATAAATAATACATTGCTCCACATTTCACAATATTAACTTGAAACTTGAACCTTTTAGCAAGTTTGACACAAAGCCAGATAGTGAACTGTTTGTGGTAGACACAGCAGGAGACAATGATGATGTCAAGGTTGAGGACACAAAGCCTCTGTCACACAAATTACAGAAAAGAGCCAAGTTGAAGGAAGTACCGAAGTGCTTTGAAGTACTACTGCCTACTTCTAAGGTATGTTTACTGAGTTATAATAAATTTTGTTTGAATATCTGGGAATGTGTGATGACATAAGCAACAAGCTTTATTTATTCTGTCACTGATGTTCATTTTATTTGGTGGCTGCAGTATTTGCCTTGAGCTTTTTGTTAGTTCATCATCCTATTACAGTAAACTCAATGTACAGTGTGTGTTTGCAAAGTAAATAAATGATTCAATACTATTTCCTTAAGTTTTTATTTCGAATTTACCCAATTAATTAATAAAAATTACAAAATTATATCCTAACTTAACTAAAACTATAAATGATTTGATTTGATTATGTTTTAATTAATTATCAAAAAAGTTTAGAACCAGTATTTTTTTATTCAGCTGCATGAAACAAACTATATCCAATTTATACTAATAATAAGGCTAAAGAGTATTTTTGCTTGTTTTAATGCTAAGCGAAAATAAAATAGTACAGAAACTAATCTTAAATAACCAAACTATCTTTTTCCAGGTCCAAGACCCAAACAAAAAGCGTAACACTGTAAATCCAATTGGCTCCAAACCGTCTGCTTTGAGCAAGTTGATAGAGAAGCGTCAAACACAGAAGAGAGTGCTTGAGAAGAAGCTGGTGGAAGCCAAGAAGAATAGGAAGATGGCTCTCGACAAGAAAAGGAAGGCTAAGCAAGTTAGACAGAACTTTGGAATCGATCTGTGGGGGAAAGATTGTAAGTACTCTTTGTATATCCTAATTATTATAGTTTTTGTGAACTATACTTTTGGCATGTCTTTGTTTTCCACAACAAATAAATTCAGCTTATGTAGTATAGAAATACCCAGGCTTCTAGTTTATGTATGTGACGGCACGGTTGGTGCAGTGGTTAAGGGATTGACTGCTGCGCTGCGTGTTGCGGGTTCGATTCCCGCACAGAACAAATATTCGTATTGCCTACAGGTAGTTGTTCCGGGTGTGGCTGTTTGTGTATGTGAGTTTAAATGTTTGTAAACGCACCCACGATACAGGAGAAATTCCTAGTGTTGGGCAACGTTTAAAAAAAAAAAAAATTACGTTTTTGGGTATAAAATAAGGCTAAGCAAAAATGAGAGCTATTGGCTCTGACTTACGAGTTATAGGTCGTGAGTTCGATCCCAGGCAGGCACTTTACTTTGTGAATTAAATTTCATCACCACTGCTCTCTCTCTCTTACAAACTACAAAATGAAACAAATACATACTAAGTAAGTTAGGGAAAATACAATAAAAAAAATACAGGGAAATAACAAAAATAACAAACAAAAACACAATACAATAACACTTTTAAAATAAACAAAATGTAATGAAGAAGATTAACAGAATAATTTACAACATAAGATGTACAAATAGTAGTAATAGTACCAACCCGCACTCTGACCAAGTGGTGCATTATGTATGGCCCACTCCCTCTCATAGAGGGAAGGCCTGCATCCCAGCAGTAGGCAAATTATAAGCTGATTATGCTATGCTAAAATGAATGGATAAAAGATGATATAGGAAAGGTGTGTGAGTACTAAGTTGAAATGTGATAGCAAATATTTATAAAAACATACTGCACTGACAATGTGTGGCACTAGTATGAAGTTACATACTTGTGAAGTCACTTCTATGGTAGTGCCGTCTTTATCTAGCAGTTATTTTAAAACGTTTTTAGACTTTGTAGGGTTGTTTGCACTATTTGAAAACAAATATTTTTTTTATTAAACATCATTTATATCATCTTCTTCCCCAGCACTAGAAGCTAAAGGCATACCAGAAACCCTGATAGACGAGTTCATATCAGAAGAAGCACAGCTCCACAATGTGCTACCCACACAGCGGCTGAGGCCAAAGCCTCCTCTAGCCAAGTCTGTGATGACGAGGGCTGCGGTGGAGACACCACATCCTGGAATCAGTTATAATCCTTCTTACCAGGTTAGTAGCTGCATATTTTTGTTTCTTTTTTTCCAGAAACAGGCTGCTGTTCAAATACTTATGTTACATATAATTTTTATTGTTTTACCTTGGAGTTAATTTTATTCAAATTGCCCCCACAAGTGACCCACACATGACTTGGAGAATGTTTGAAACACTTTGGGTAAACAACCAATACGGACTGGCTTATCCTTTCTGGTCATTTCACCATATCATCAGCAGTTCGCTTATTGTTTGTAGCAGCCTGGAAGAACAAGACTGTCTATGTTTTTTACAAGATGTTTTATATCTTTTTTTTCTTAATGTGATTATCACAATACAAGGCATGCATTTTTAACTAAAACGTGAACAAATCCACCAAAGAACCTTGTATTGGTTCATCATTATCTTCATCAGTCTATAGCAGTGCACTGCTGGACATAGGCCACTCCTTTTGTACGCCAGTTAATTCGATTTTCGGCAACTGTCATCCAGCTGCCATCCTGCGAAGATCGTCGCTCCACCTAGCCGGAGGGCGTCCTACCTTACGTTTACCGATTCGCGATCTCAACTGAAGAACACTGTATTGCGAATATTCAGTAATAACTAATAATATTATTATTTGCTGTGTTACAGGAGCATCAAGACTTGCTCCAACAAGTAGGTAAACACGAAGAGAAGATGATGAAGAAAGAGGCGCATCTCCACAGAGTCACCACCGGCATGTTCCGAAGAGTTACACAAGCCGAGAAAGAGGTATGTTTTATGTACGAAGTTGAAGATTTCTTCAGAAAATAACCTTTGTTATAACTATCGAGGGTTCTATAGTAAAGAGAAAAGTCAATTTTTGTATTAGTTTTTCACTGAAAATATTTTTAAAATTGTTGCGCGATTTCAAAAGATGTAATAATTTAAATTTCTAATATCCTATTATCTGATATATTATCCTGATTGAAAAGGAGTTGCGCAATGATAGTAATGATAATTATTTATTTATTAGAGAACTATTGTGGTCTACAATAGGTGTTAGTAGCACTTAATACTACGTTATTCCATAAGCAAATATGAATTTAAAATCTATTCTTTTAAATGTCATCTTCTTTTTATCAGTATAGAATAGAATAGGTCTTTATTTGCACAGAAAGTAGGTACAAGTTACACATGTTAAGTTTAAAATATAATTAACTTCAGTTACAGTTTATCTCGTGTGCAACGGACTAGTTATTTTCTCCGAACATGAATCATCTCGACATCCCAACACTTTTATTAATTTCCTGTGTTTTTAAATATAAGGGATACCTGTAGTAAGTTTTCTTGCTTTGCCTTTGTTGTATATATAGGTACCTACATACTTCCTAGTTTATAAGTTTATGTTTATTGGGTTTTCAGTCTACCCTCCATCATATTGTTGTTCCTACCCTACTCTTATGATTTATCCACTTGTACTTCTAGGCTACTTAGCTCAATACACAAATTACGATATTTGGTGTGAATTTCAAGAATCCCATTATATTAATCTCTCCAGAACCAATGGCGTGAAGAGATGAGCTCCGGCCTCCCCCAGCCGCACAACCCAGCTGAGGACCCGGACACAGACACAGACAACGAATACAAGTCTGTGAACCCTCCGGTGAAGAACAAGAAGAAAGACCACAAGACTCGGAGGAAGCAGAAGGAACGGCTGGTCGAGAAGGAACGGTTGAAGAGAGTGAAGGTTGATAAGCAGAAGATTACGGATCTTTATAAGTGAGTTCACTATTTATTTTTTATACTAACATAACAACATCTTCGTCATCATCATCATCATCACCCTACAGCAGTCCACAGCTGGACATAGGCCTCTCCTATTGCACGCCATTCAACTCGATTTTCGGCAACTCTCATCCAGCTGCTAACATAACAACATCACGCTTGTATTCCACGAAAGGTTAGTCAGATGATCAACCTCAGGATCGGCTCAGTCGGGTCGGGACCATAGTCAATATTTGAAAGAGTGTAGGAGTGTAGGATGACCGAACTCGGTCTGCTAGGGACTGACCGAACCAAATAGTAAGTTCGTAGCAGGAAACGGCCGAACATTCGGCCGATACCACTTCGGAGTAGGCCCCCTGGGCTCAAATACGGAAACGGTACGTCCATTATAACAGCATGTTAGTGTGTGCTCAGTGTTTTGCTCATAACAACTAAAATTTGTAACTATGCTTGGTGTCATGATGTTCCTCATACTGTATGGTCAAATCGTTAGGTTTCTTAATTTTGGATAAATTCGCATTTGTGGAAATACTCGACAAATATCCTCTATAGCTAAATGTATGAAGAATATTCACTTATCATCATCCAATATATTTTTTACAAACAAATCATCCGTTTTTTCCAGACTACGCAAACTCCAGTCCTCAATAAAGACCCGCGAGCAGAAGCAAGCAGACGAGCGTACCAAGCGAGCAGAGAAGCGCGCGACTACTGAGGCGACCGCGCTGCCCACCCTCAGCGCGCACAAGACGCCTGCTAAGGAACCCGACTTTGTGGACCCCAAGCAACTGACTGGCGATCTAAGGAATATTCAGTCTAGTAGTAAGTAGAATAACCAGTAACCTAATGATAAATGATTTTATATCTGTAAATAGTTGTACGTCAATCATATTTTAAAAACTAGGTGAGGTCGGCGTTTCCTCTCTGCCTACTTTGAGAAAAAAGGTCGAAACAAACTCAGAGGTGACAGTCTCTTTTAAAGTAAGCTTGGTCAGATCATGTGACGACCAGGATTGGTGTCTGAGATGGTCTTTTGAGGAAGAAACCACACAGATTGAGTGGACCTGCCCAGGCAGTGCACGCATTTGTCAGTAATCGTGCAGCTCAAGCCAGAACTTAAGGAGCTTAACAATGGATATACATATGCTATGTAGATACAATGTTCAAGAGCAATATCATGCAAGGATGCTTGGGAAAATAGACGTAGCATTTTTGCTTGTTCTTCGTAAATTTACGTATGTATGTCTAAGGTAATCACAATTTAAATAGTGTTTGGAATTTTTCATATAGTCCCTTATTTCAACACTAGCAAAAGTCTTTCTATGTCGCCAAATAGGATTTCTGTCCTGCTTGAATGTGGGTGGAATTACAGGTACATATGTGGCGGCATCTACATCGCCACTGAACTACGCGTCACACTGACGTCGCACAAAATCCCTGCAATCGCGCAAGCAGAGTTTACCGCGCGACTAACATATATACAACGAACCGACAATAATCGTCGGGCAGTTGCCCACCAGACACAGCACCCGTCTCGTCGGAGGATTCTCCCTTTTCTATGGAGGATGAGTGAACTTTACACCTTGTTCCTCATGCCTCTATAGGTACCTATGAGACTGTTCAATCTACATACTCGTATGTTATCTCTTAGATTTTGATGTATTATAGTATTACGCATCAAAATCGCAATAGCTATTATTTCTCATTTCGTTAATAGGCGGCAGTAAAATAGTTATTATCAGCAGAACAGACATCGACATAAACAATATACAAACCTAAACCCTACTCTACTAAACATAAAGTTCAATTTTCCAGCAAACCCCCTTCGAGACCGTTTCGAGTCCCTCCAACGCCGCGGCGCCCTCGCAGCCTCCAAACTAATGATGAAGAAGAAGAGGAAACTCAAGAGCTACTTCAAAGCAGGCCACAAAGTCACTGAGAAAGATATCGAGAAATACGTTGGTACCAGGAAAGTAGGTAAAAAGTGATCTTAATGTCTGTGCTGTAGGGTCGGGTTTACCTTGTATGATAAGGAGTGTAAAATGTAAGTAATGTGCATTTAGTACGTTAATAAAGAGTTATTTAACGATTTTGGTAATTTGATTTATTTAATTATACCTGTTTACTGATTAGTAAATTGCTTGGTACAAAAGTTTCATGATTGAAAGTATGTACCTACTTTAGTATCTTAGAATCACTCAATATTCATAATTTTTGAAGTCAAAACTTCTTTAGGATTATTTTGCGCTATCGAAACTGAACCGTCCCGCTCGGATCGGTGGCGCTAAATCGGGTATACTCCGCTCCCGTAAGTTTTCCACTTCTTTCCGCCGAGATTAGAAAACCTTATAAAAAAGATATCACACACACGGTATAAGGTTTCTTCTTAAAATACTGGTATTCAGCTGCATCCGGTTAGACTGGAAGCCGACCCATCATAGTTGGGAAAAGGTTAGGCAGATGATGATGATAAGGTTTCTTCCAGAAGTTGAAAATTACAGAACGGTTTTACGATAAAGAGAATCTTTTTCTCACCTTCAAACTAAATACAATTATTGCATCAGAGGGTTTTTAAAAAAAGTCCAAAAGTATTTTTATACAAAAAATTTACTAAAAAAATATCTAACATATAATACATCTAGAAATAGTCCACTTACGAATATATTACAGAGAAATCGTGGCAGTGTAACGAATATAAAAAACTAACATAACCATACTATGTAGGTAACTCAGTATTTAAACCTAGGATGTTTCCTAAACATAGGAAAATTAAACATTATAATCGCTTATAAATAGAATACTCTGCGTTAGTCTATGTAGTCGAATTTTTTCAATAACAAAACGTAATAAGTTAACTAGGTTACAAACTAGGGTGGCTGTGTTGAGCAATATGCACATAAAATTATGTTGAACATTATTTGTTATTGGCAATAATTTCGGCCCTAATTACATGAGTCTACTAAAAAAAAAAAATTGACTCTACCTATATGAAATATAGGCGTTATAAATGTTTTAAAAAACGCCTTAATTTGTTTACATTTTCATCAATTACTTTTGGAACAGATAGTAGATACCTTATGGGAAATGGCCGAAATATTTTCATTCGTGGTTATTCTTTTAATTCATGCTAATAGTAAAAAAAAAAAATACTCTGATTTTAAAATCATCCTAGATTTTTTCTATCATGCATAGTAATATTCGAAATCTGTAGGTGTTACAAATATTTTTATGTATCTTTAGACCTAACAATATTTTTCCTAAATCAGGGATCGAACCGATGATCTTTTAGTTTTCAAATTGATGTTATGTTAATGATTCTAATCATTTTATTTTCATTACAAGATATTCATTTTTACTAATTATTTTTAAAAACCTTTTAAGAAAATTGCTAGTGATAGCCATATTTCAATTTCAAGTAAACTTCAGTGCTATAAAAATTACATTTCTAATAATAACATTTTACACCGTATTATGTGCATATTGGCCCAAACAGCCTGTTTAGAATCATCATAATTTTCAAACAGCTGAAAATACTGATGCTCTTAAATGTCGGCTGAAAACATATAGCTTCTATCTACATAATCACATTTACACGTTTATATTTAGGGTTTGAAATTGTTTATATTGCAACGTTCTGTTTGTAACTTTCTCTTGTAAAACTATTAATTTGTTTAAACTTTTATTTACATATGGCGGACGTAGTGGCACTTGCCACTATCGTGAGTCAATCTTTTAGTAGTCTTATTTGTCGCCAATTTCTGATTTCTGTTCTAATTCATTCTTGATTAATTAAATTGTTATTTATTATACCCACAACGCAAAAAATATCTCATCATTTTTAAATCTGCTAACTCTAGCACACAATTACCCTTCGAAGTTACAAGATAAGTTACAAATCAGAACGCTCATTTATCTAATAACATCAAATTCGATCTAAAAAATAAAAAATGTCGCACTGGACTCAACCCTAAATATAAAAACAGAATCCTTACGTGTCTAGAACATTCTCAACCCCACCTCGCCGCGATAGAGTACAGCGACCTTAATAATTCTAAGGCCCTGGTATCGGACGTGGCTTTACCGTCACCAGAAGATGCAACCCTAGCTTCAGCTATAGGAGTATCTATAAAAGGTACTTTAGTAGTTGTTTTTGGTTCGAAAGGAGTTGTTCTGACGTGGAATTTCTTAACGCCTCTTCGACTGGCTGTGTTACTACTGGTCCTAAGTGGACTGAAAGTTGTAGCTGAAGTTTCTAAGTCTTCTGTTGTTTTAACACTTTCTGTTGTTGTTGTTGTTGTTGTTGTGCTGCTGATATGTGCTGCGTTTGATAGAGAATTGATTGCGCTAGGATCGAAGTTAAGGCTTTTACCTCTCCTGTCTCCTCTTGGCCTTTCTATTCTATCTGTTCTTCTGTGTACATTTCTATCAGCTTCTGTGGTTGTTAGTTCAGCTACCTCTTCTTCTTTAGCGATATCTTCCATATCCTTTTGTGACACAGCCATCAAAGCTTCGAGTAAAGCTTTCTTGGACGCCTCAGCGGTAGTGTTGTGATCATCATCGCACGTCTGTATCAGCAGCAATATCAATCTCTTCACTGTCTTTGATTTCGTTTTCTTCATGACATTCATGAGTTTCTCGGCAGTGGTCGCGTTCATGATTTCTTTAGCTTTTTCTACTACTGTATCGGTTATCGTTGTTAGGTCTTGAGCGGGTTCAGTAGAAGAATCTCGTAACAGTCTTCCTTGTCTTTCGAAATCTTTTGTTTCATGTGTTGATACTTCGAAAGCGACGGTAGGCGAAGCAGTTTGTTCTGTAGCTACGTACTCTGTGGGAGTGGTAGCTGTGTTAGGAATGTAAGTGTTCTCTGATAAGCCTTGATTCTGATCTGGTGCAGTCGGACTTAAGCCATCGTTGAGCGTGATCGGGTCTATAACAGTACTTTGCCAGTTTCCGTAAGTGCTCGACCAAGCGAATTGGTTCGTCGTCTTTTCGCTGTCGGGAGATGTGAATACTGTGTCGGGAACCGTCGCCGTGGTAGTTAGTGTATCTATCTCTGTCACTCTTGCGGTTGTAGTCGGCTGCGTTGTAGTTTGTACAGTTGTCAGATCCTCATCAGGTATTGTAGGAGCTTCAAGATCCTCAGCGGGTTTCTTGATCGGTTCTGTGTCAAAGGTTATCTGTTTTCCATGACGAATGCTGTTGCCTTGTGGTGCAGCAAACGATTGACTGTGAGCTCTTTGCAATTCTTCCTCATTCTCCAATTCAACACTTTCCGTCTCAGTGAAGTAGACTGAAGTGGTAGAAGGAATTGCTGTAGTGGTCCTAATCTTCTTGCTTTCAAAGTCGCTGATGGATGTGGACACTGATGGGTCGATTCCCCAAGCAGTTGGCAAGTTTGTAGCTTCAACGTACTCACTCAAAGGTTTACCTTCAGTAGATACAGCATTTGTTCCGTAAGGAGAATCATTTAGAGTCAAAGCATTATTCTGGAATCCGCCATATTTGTGGATCGAGTAATCGGTTTCTGTCGTAGTTGCGGCTTCGTTGTTATTGCTGGAGAGTGTATTGATATTTACTGCGACAGTGTTGGTATATGAAGGTGTGGTAGCAGCGGGAGTAGACGGTGATGTGTATGAAGCCGATATTCTTCCACAGCATCTGAATGGATTTCTTGCAGTAGTGGATAAAGAACTATATGCAGCTGATGATGCATATTCTGACACTGGCCTAGGAGTAGTAGTTGTTGGTTCTTCTGTTACCGGGTAACTTGTAGGCACACCCAAAGACTTCGGTTCTCGTACATTATTCGATAGTGGTGGTACTGCTTTGTGATCATCGGAGAAGCCTAAGATTTCGTCGTCTTCTTCGTTGACTGTTGTTGTGGGTTCTGTATTTATGGATTCTTCTGTAGTTGTTAACAAATCGCCGAATGATGGGTGTGTAGGTCTGATGTCTGATAGAACTTTCCTGAATTGTACTGGATCTTGGAGGTACGCAGAAAGAGCATGTGTAAATACTTGAGCTAACTCCCTGATTTGAGGAGAAGTAGCAATGGGGTTTTGGCTCTGCTGAACTGACAAATCCTCAGCTAATTCATTATAGGTTCCATTAGGATCTTCCCTTATTTCTTCCAATAATTCCGCGTTGGTCATTTCATGTCCAAAGAGGTTGCTGTATTTGTTAATAGTTTGACGGCTGAATAAAGCTGGGAGTACTTCTTCCATTGCCTCGTAATCATCAAAGATAGGTGTGACTGTCTCATTTTCCTCAGGAGTCGGGGTGGTCGACAAATTATCTAAAGCTGTCGCGTAATAGATTGCCAAGCTATGTAATGTCTTCGGAGTTAGTGATGGTGGGACGACTAAACCTGGCCTATTGGGCTGATCTCCGAAGTATCTGTCAGTCATGGTCGTTGGGACAGTAGGCTCAGTGGGTCCCGTAGGTCCGTATCTGTCCAAGTTCAGCTTCCTCATGAGTCTTTCGCGACGTTCTTGGTAAGAAGGCTCTGTTGTCGCCTGGTTGGCTTGTTTGGTGCTTGAGTATACGTCATATCTGTCAGATGAAGCGGTTTGAGTAAACAGATCAGCTCTTGTCGTGTGAGGGATTTTAGTAGCCGATTCGAAACTATCCTTCGTGTCAATGGTCACTCTCTTTTGTTTTTCGACATAGTCGCTTCTGGCTGTTACTTGAGGAACTCTCTCAGTAGTAGTTGTAGTAGTCGTTGTTATAGTCTTGTTCTTCTCCTTTTGAAGGAATCCTTTCAGTAGAGAAACTCCAGGTCTGGTATAAGGTTCTTGCTTTTCAATTATTGTGGAATAACTCTTGGTGTATGGCACCAATGTTGGCCGCTTGGTAGTTGGCTCAGGAGTTGATGGTGACGCATGTTTCTCACGAATATCGTAAAGCGTCGTCAAGTTTGGATTGTTTTTAGCTTTAGGTTTGACAGGAACGTTTGGTGTGTAAACCGGGTATGGCCTGTAGGCCTTGTTATGAAAATCTTGGAGGTACTGCCTGTTATTGTTGTTCGCAAAAGCTGCAGTTTCTGCCGCGACCTGCATCTCCCTGAAACTATAGTCCGGAGTATTTCTGTATACAGGAGATTCGGTGAAAGTAGGTTGTGTGGACCTCGCAGGTACATTTCCGAAGTTCGTCGAGATCAGTTGAACTAAGTTCTTCCTTCTTTGTTCAAAGGCAGTTGTTGCTGCAGTTCTTTGCGTAGGGTTAAAGTTGTCAGTAAACAAGGCTTGGTATGTCTTCACAGTCGCTTTAGGGATCTCGGTCTGTCTCTGTCTGCTTCTGAGCAGTCGTTCAGTCGTGCTGGGCACATTGACTGGCGTGCGTCTGGACTCTGCCCTAATATGGGTGTCAGCGCCGGTTTGTTGAAGGTCCTGGTTCTTGCTAAGGCTTTGTGTGACCTTCTGGCTTTTCTTCTGTTCGTTGGAGTAGTACTCGGCGCTGGACTCGTAGAGAGCGGGGGCAGAGGCGCAGTCCACCTTGAACCACCAGTCACATATGAGGTGCGACTGGCTAAAGATGGTGCCGTTTGGACAAAGGAACGAGATCTTGCGGGATGTGTCGCATATGTGGAACACCTGGAATTATGAAATTGGGGTAAGTTTCATAAGAGTCGACTAAAGCATAGTAAGAAGTTTTGAATAATAATAATACTTTTTTGTGGTGTGTTTTGTAGTTCAGAAGTATTTCGTAAAGAGACGCCGAGTTTTTGGCAGGGCAAAATTGGTCACATTTTTGTACTTAATAAGAGTTAGCCCAAAATGTGGGCAATAAAGCAATTTTTATATTGTGTCTTCCCATATAAACGTCCCTGCGATGGCTAAGATGATTATGCTAAAGGATTTACTTTAATTGAAGGCTTCTGAAGCCCAAGTTTATGAGTACAAGTTTTGATTATTGATAGTTAAATGGAAGTATACCTGGCAATCGGTTTCCAAGTCGGCGTAGTATCCGGTGGGCACGTTCTTGCAGTTGAAGCCTGTAGGTGGGATGTTCGGGTACGCTGGAAAGTCTACACCAGATCTGCCAATCACACCTGGAAACGAAAGTATAAAATATTAGAAGTGTTTTTAACTTTACGAAGGGTAATGTGGGGAAATGGCGAAAGAACTGCAACGCAAATGTGTTCTCGAAAAAGTTCAATTCTAATATCATTTTTTGGTGGCCTTTGCGGCCCAAGCCGGTGAAGGGTTGTGGCGTTACCTAAGTCCAAATAAGTGAATTACCTAGATAAGAAACTCAGATATTTCCAGGTTGGACAAAGGGTTTTTCTATTATTATTATTACCTTGATACTCGACGACGTCCTCAGGCTGGTTGTCCGGGGGTATGAGTCTCTTCACTAGCGCCTTGCCTTCGGTGTAGTGCTCAAATCCGGCTGCTCCCATAGCCTGGGCTATCTCCTGTAGACTCTCCACGCTTGGCGCGGGGGCGTATAGCTCGGAGTCCTAAATAAATAAATAAATTTTAAAACGTCGTGGATAAAACTATAAAGTGCCCTCATGATGTGTCGCTGTCTTTAAATCTGAGGGAGAACTGTATAATTTTTGCGTGAAGTGGTTTAAAGTCGAAACAAGATACCTATAACTGCGGTCATCCAACGTCCCTAACTGGACCGGCAAAGGAGGGAAGTCTTTCGGTTTTTTATTATAAGCAAAGTAGCGGTTCAAGGAATTAGGAAAGTAGTTAAAGAGTGTAATTATTTACCTGTCGCCGTTGCGCTGTCCGGCGAGCTCCATCACAAGCGCCTGGAAAACAAAATAAAATATTTTTATTAGGTAACACAATATTAAAATAAGCCTTTCATGCGTCTGCCCTCTCGCGAAGATTAAGCAAACTTATTTTTATTAACTCTTGATTGACAATGACTATCAGAATTTGCCTAATACGTTACACCGCATGTTTTTCAAGATCTGACGGGCATTTCTCATATGATAACTAACGTTCGCATTCTAGAGGTTTATTTATAAACGATGGTTAAAGTTAATTGACGTTTAAACGTCAAATCTACTTAAAAAAACGTTTACGATTAGAGGGGCGAATCTCAGTGACAATCTGTTAACAATACCTCGAATTTACCAAAATTGTTGACATTGATTGTCACTGCGTTTTTAATGGCGGGAATTGGCTAACAGGGCCTACCCAAGTCCACGAAAAACGATCTAGAAAACCATCTCCTTTCAATGGATAACCTAGCAGTCAATTTCTTCTGAACTTCAACACATCTTTCACCACTTAACTTGACATTATCTAACACGCCATTTTTACATCCGGCAGACAAGACCTCACATTGTCACGGCCAGACTAATACATATAAATCCCTCCTCCTCACAATAATACAATTAACTCAGTAATCGACATAAACGTTTACAACCAGACAACCGCACACAACAATTTGATATTAAGGTCCTTATTACAAAGGAGTAAGGGCGGTTTTACAGTTGGAAGTGGTACCACTGAAGTGTAGTTGGATTTACAAGTGTATGAATAATGGGGATAGACAATAGGACCTGCTTTCTAATGTAAGTCGTGGTCGCTACGCGGGGATCCCGCGGTGATTCACGATTCACGGTATTTGATCAGGTTGTGGATCTAGGAATGGTAGAATGGCGATTTGGCGATATGCTCGCTGCTTAGTAGAAATAAATGAGTTATCTAACTATCATTTTTTGGTATTGTGTAGGTATTTGTAGCGATAATTAGATATTGTGTGGTCGGCGCAACATGTTTTTTTCATCTATCCTTCTCTTCGCCGTCATCTCGGTAGTCACCCCCTTTCTAGCCATAGCCTGACTCGGGCAGGAGCTAGTTACGAGTAATAATATAGCTGTGTTTAAAATAGGTCTAAGTACAACTTTTTAAACTGTCTAGGCACGGCTGCTAAAAATATGGTTACCATTCAAGATGTATGTTGAAGTAGTAAGTAGTAAGCTGATGATTGTTGAAGTATTTTGCTTCATGCTCAATCAATTTAATGTCGGAACTGAGGCAAGGGCGTTCTTTACTTACATCTACGCTATTTTATGGAAAAACATTTTAAGTTAGTATCAAAATACAGTTAGTAAAAACAGCTCGGTATGTACTGAAGCATAACTTTTAGGTACCTTCGTTTTATATCCGCTGATCCAACCTTACTATAACCTTAACCTAACATCGCATAGCGCATCAACTAGAGAGTGAAAGTATCGATGTGATCGATGACTCGCAGAACACGTGAATAGAGATGTACCGCTTATCGATATGTAACACAATAGTGATTTCCGTAATAGTGGGCGTTCGTTTGTTTTAAATTCTAGTTGTTAATTATTGAAGAAAGCTTGTTATGTTTGGGAACTTTCTTAAAATATGTTGAAATCGGATTGACATTGGTAAGCTGTTAGGACGAAGAAAAGGCTGTCATTAGGTTCGTTGTTGAACATGACAGTGACATGAGAGCAGACCTGTATGTTACTCCCACACTACTCACTACACTTCGTGATTATCATAGCGAAATATGTAACTGATCCTCTAAAAACTTATTGACCTTCTAATGATGGTCTTTTTTTTTAAATTAATGAACCTCTAAAATTTTTTTGCGGTGGCCGGCACGCTCTGCTTCCAAGTTGGTTGCAGTTACTTGGCTGTTTAGAATTTTTAGTGCCCCAAAATAAGAATTTTTTGAGGTTCACGAAAAGAGGCATTCATTAGGTATACATATTACAGTGTACAATAATAATTTCAGGAAAGTGAAATAAGAATTATTTCAGACTCGATTTAATAAACGCTATTAAAATATACATAATGTAAACGATGTTTTCATCTGTGTTGTGAAAAGTGCACTAAGCCGAGCCTAAGCAGCCGGGTGCGCAGATGTACAGTAACGGAGACGGGACCATAGAGTAAAGTAATATATCGGGTACGTTGGTTGTCACTTACTAAATGAGTCCCGTCTCCGTCCAACAAAACAGTGTTTTAGTAAACATTGATTATTTTTTTACTCTCTGCAATAGAGTGCGCTGCAATCTCGTGTTAGGCTGCGTGCAAAAATTATTAAGCATATTTTTATTTTCTAGCGGAGTATTTGGAGTCACATATTATACAAATCTTATTAAAATATAATAAAATGCATGCCGTGGCAGCCTTTAATTAAGGCTATACTATAAAATGTAAAAACATATGGAATCTTTAGCATGTATTATGGTGTATGCTTTGTTGGTTGTCCTTAAATACATAAATAAAACTATGAATGAAAACCGAACCCGTTCACATGGAGCACAATGTTTCAGTTCAAGTGCTTCATGCTAACGCGGCGGGATGTTTTATTTCATAATGTGTTTTATCACGATATTAGATGAGGAAATGGATAAGTAAAGAACCCGAACAAATCATGAAGCGACAGCTTAGGCCTCTCTACACATAACATAATCAGCCTATAATGTTCTCCCTGCTGGGACACAGGTCCCCTCTTTGTTAGAGGGAGTGGGCCGTAATCCATCACGCGAGGCCAGTGCGGGTTGGTGGATGTTACATGTCTTCGAATTTTTGGTTCTAGGGCAGGTTTCTTCACAATGTTTTCTTTAATGTTTTGAGGGCAGTGGTGATGAAATAAATTCCACAAAGTAAAGTGCCTGTCTTGGTTAGAACCTGCCATATACCTAATTGTAAGTCGGGGCCGCTACAACTGGGTCATCACTGCGCTACAGGGTTGACGTACGGTTGTTTTTTTTGGGCTTTATCCACGTTGTAAGTGCTTGAAAGTCACTTCCCTTCCGTAATCAACTTATTTCACCTACCCGTTTATACCTACAGTGTATTGAGATGTTTATGGCCCAAATTATTTCAAATCGGGCTTTCCTAGTATTTGAATTGACAACCTATACACGTTTCAAATTGTGCTTTCTCTGCTGAATATATGATAATAAAACCTATCATTTTGAAAAGGTTAAAGAAAGGTGTGATTTAGCACCCTTACGTTGCCTGTGTCTTTATAAGGTAGTTAATAGGTTAGCCTAAAGCTATGTCCATTTCTTTAGTAAGTCATGTCGACTACTTTCGTGTCCTCACCTCACGAGCTATTCGCGGAAAATAAATGGAGACCAACATGATAGGTAGACACTCGTAACAAACCACTGAGATTGAAATAAAGCGATCTACTTTAAAATAACTTTGTAAAATTATGCAATATGTTACGTGTAATGGCTGTGGCGAATGAAAGGCGAGAGGAATAAAAAAGTTACAATTATCGAGACATTCTAACAAAAGTTCGTGACATCTAACTATAAGTGATTTTGACTTTCACCTCACATAACTAAAATAGTACCGGTCTGCCTATGTTCTGAACATCTATTATTTTTAATGGAAAAGAGCCATCTACGAACTGTCAATCGGACTTGCAATCAATCAATCAAAAATATTAAATAACTATTATTTAATTAATTTAAAAGGTTAAATAATTTAATCACAACTGTCATTGAAAGATGTAAGTATGAAATTAATGCAAAAACACGGAAAATCTGCTTAGCTATTAATTTCCCTGATTATCTAATGCTTAGGAAACAGTTTCATCTTACTTAGTGAATCCTTTTATAAAGTTGCATTGAAAACCCAATTAAATTAGCGATGAATCATTAAGCGGATTTGTTGGAACACTCCACATAGCATAACGATGTACCGACACTCCGATACAGATAACCGCACGATTTATGACCACTTGCGCAAGCGCAGGCTTTCGCTAGGTCGCTGTAGGGACGTGTTCACATGCACGTAAGTGAAGGCCGGAAGTTTTTGGGACTATTTTTATATTCGACATTCCAGTCATTGTACTTAATTGGCTCTTGAAGATCTTGATTCATGACACAATTCGATATTGCAATTTTTCTATTCAAATGACATGAATGTTTAGGTTTAATTTAAGATCACAGACATGTAGATTTGTACCTAATCCATTTATTTATGAAGTGCTTACTGGTCTTTGCAACATCCTGCATGCCATGTGTGATACACCCATGTTTTGGATAGTTATGTATCTTTATCTTATCTTATTTTGACATCCAGTTATTAAAAACCTCATTCATTATTCCCTGACAGACACAACACAGTCTAAACCGCTGGGACAAGCTGAGAAGCAAGGAATTTTGCACAAGAGTTCCTTATGTATATGTATAACGGAGGCGGAGGTGAGCACCAAGAAAGGTTTTATGAAAATTCATCCCCTAAAGGAGTTAAATAGGGAATGAAAGTATGTATAGAAGTTCGTATTTTTGGAAAATCCAAAATCGGACCGAATACGGCTAGTAACGTTATAAAAACAATTGAATGTTTCCAGCTTGCCACCCCAATGAACAATGAACGGATGTTCTTATTCATATCTTACCTACTTTTGAAGGCACAAGGGGGCTCGTGGCTAAGAAATAACAACCGCATTGTTCGATCGATCAGGTTAAGCTACGCTTGCCGCGGTTGGTCCGTGGATGGGTGACCAAGTGACCATCTTTACATACCAAGACCCCTCCGTGGCTCGTTGGTCCCGGCTGTCATTCGTGGATCTTTGACAGTCGTTACGGGTCCTCAGAAGCCCGAAATTCTAACAACCAGTCTTACCAAGGTAAAAGTGAAATATTGGTATTCAGCAGCATCCAGTTAGACTGGAAGCCGACCCCAACATAGTTGGGAAAAGGCTAGGCACATGATGCCTTTTGTAAGGCATATTCCCATGGTGACGATGATATAATATTCATTTTAGGCGCTAGTCTAAACAACTCCTTACAATCCAGTCGTGAGAAGAAGCTTCGATCTGATCGACTTATACAATTAGAGCCTTCAGCAGTACATCGATTGTTTAAAAACTTATCGTGCACCTCTTGTATTTATTGCTATAGGCTGTGGTTATAAACCTTGAACCCGGGTTTAAACCTGATAGTATGGCGATTATCGTCTTGAGTATGTAGTTAATGTTTTAGGATGATTCTTTAATATCGGTATGTTGTGTGAACGACCTAACATTTGGAACAAATTGTAATAATATCGGACTGTAATTGTCTCGTTGCAATGCAAGCTCTATATTCTCACAGAAAATTAGAATGTTTGCGTAGATGATTGCGTGCTTGCGAATTCGGACTTAATTGTCCGATGACCAATGTAACATCGAGGATAAATCTCGATGTTTTTTTTTTTATTATGAACCAGTGATTTTTAAAGATAGAAGAAAAATATGTGGGTACTATTTATATTTAACAACTTTTATGTACAGACGCCAGCACATCAAGCTACTACAATCTGTCAAATTTCTTTAATAGATTTTCAACTTTATCGATAAAGCATTAAGGTTCAAGGTTGATTGGGAAAGTTTGACAGTTTCGGGTAGGTTGACCTGCTGGCGTCTGTACCATAGCATAACTATAGCATAATCAGCCTATTGCGTTCCCACTGCTGGGACACAGGCCTTCTCTTGGTGAGAGGGAGTGGGCCGTAATCTACCACGCGGGCCTGGTGCGGGTTGGTAGATTTTTTGGTTTAGGACATTGGACGGTTTCCTCACTATGTTTTCCTTCACCATTTTGAGACCAGTGGTGATGAATAATTTACACAAAGTAAAGCACTTGTCTGGGTCCGAACCTGCTACCTACATCTCGGAGGTCGCGGCCGTTACCACTGGGCCACTACTCTTCATGTGGTATCTTCTGCTCTTCATGTACCATATTTTACTCAAAATAAAGATATTTTATCTTAGATGGCGTCAAACGGGGTTCGAACTTTTAACATGTTGCTCGGAGGCTCATCACCCAAGCCTTTGTGGCTACTGAGTACTGGCTCTAAATTGCTTCTATGAACACCATATTCTTACTAGCAGGAACCATTGTATGCATTAGCATGGCCCACGAAACCCCATTGAGGTCAAAGGTGACTAAGCTTCGGCCCATACCTGACATCAACTACAGACAGGTTTCAGCAAGTTGACGACGTTTACGTACTTCCTAGAGTTCCTAGAGATATGCGACACAGACAGACAGACGCTCGGTTACATCGCGGTCGGCCATAACTTGACAATACCGCAGACCACACGCCTAAATGTCACAGTTCCTATATTACTGGAGATAGTGCTTTGCGTAGGGCTGGCGCTTGACAATTTATTGTAATTTAGAAATTAAGACAGTGATTTTGTTTAATAGGTAAGTAGGATACATGTAAAACGCTTTTACTTCTGTAACACCTAAGTCTTACAAAAGTAAAAGTGTTTTACATGTCATCTATTCTATGTAACCATGTTTTCAGCTGGGCTCTGGATTGCTTATCTCATCAATTTCATTTATAGATCATCACATCTTTATTGTACGTGGTCCATCTATATTGAATGTTGCAATAGACAAGCCTTATCTGCCTTTAAAGATTTACATCCCTCATGCAATCCAATAGATTTGTGTAATAGTAGAAGTTGGGGTCAATTAGGCGACTTACAGGAAAAGGCATAATAAAATATGCCTCAAAGATTTAAAAAATAATGCAAGATTTTGTTAGAGATAAAACACAATCTTGCATTATTTTTTAATCTAAGGCCCTCAAAAACATCTGAAGTAGTTACCGAAGACCCATCGATTCCGTGTCAACCCTGCACTATTACGTGGAGAGTGTATTAGCAAAGTTGTATAACAAAATAATATGATGTCTGTCTATGCAGTTAAACGAGTATAATATCTGAACGCCGCCATATTGACTGTAACAATGGAATAGTGCCAGTAATAACTCCTTATGAGCTGTAATCTTTTGTAGAATATTAGCTTTAATGTGGAACAGATGCGTGGACTTTATCTGAATAAATTAGTAATCATTTTGTCTAGTCTAGATATCTACTAATGCCTAGGTATTCAATTTAATAATTCTGTACGTTTCCGGTGTTTTATCCTATGAATATTCATTAATTCCTCACAATTCCCTTGATTGTGTGGAATTAATGAAGATTCATAGAATTGGTTAGAGCTTTTATCTCGGATTGAATAGAAGGTGAGTTTTTGAGATACTGAAGGACTGAAGAGCGAAAACGCAAATGATGAGATAGCAAAGAGAAGGGTCGGTGGGGAGCACAAAATGTTACATTATTTATTGTTTAAAAGCTTATCCAGCCTTAGCCAAAAGTCGAATCAGCGATATTCCGATAAAAATCAATGTGGAGTTGCTTCAAAATTAGATACCATGATTTGAGTGGACCAAAAGTTCCGGTTTTCAGTGGCGTGCACAATTGGAGAGACAGATGGTCTGTTTTTAGTGTTTATGAATCAAATCATCATCAAATAAAATTGAAATAAAAAAATAAAATTAAACACTTAAATAAAATAAAACTGAAAGTGCAAATAAACATTTATTTTATTTTTTATTTTATTTTATTTTTTTATCATCTGCCTGCCTTTTCCTAACTACGTTAGGGTCACATTCCAGTCTAACCGGATGCAGTTGAATATCAGCATTTTGTATAGAGCGACTGCCTATCGGACCTCCGCAATCAAGTGGCTGGGAAACATGATACCCCTTGGATCCCCTCCCCTCTTGGACTGGACCTGTAGTGCGATTCTGTAACCATCTTACCGTGAAAAGTTAGGTGAAGTGAGCGTGGAGTGAGCTGTCATTCCAACTAATGCTAGGGATTGACACTGTTAACAGCTCACTCTAAGACCACTTCACCTAACTTTTCACGGTGAGATTTTTGCAGAATCGATCGGCTGGACTGTCTGTTCATGAATCAAATATTCTCGCATGAATCACAAACTCCTCACATGACATTTAACCTATAATGAGTTTAAATGTCATGTGACGAGTACCTGACGGCTATATATTAAACCCTTGGACATAACAACAGGCTGTTAAGCTGTCTAGCGATGCTTGTCAAGATGCGCACGCGACGCAGAGGTCGAGGCTAGCGACGCCTTTTGGCCTGTCAACGGGTTATCAAGTGATTTATAATATGGAGATTGTTTTTCTTTTGTTTATATACATATAATCATATGTTGTGGTCATAATTATGTTATTGTGCGCAAGTACTTGACATTAACAACTACATTTCACTATTTTTCAATTAAATATGCAGCTATAATAATAATAATAATAAATTCGACCGACCAGTTCTCGAAAATGGAAATATCACATTGTACTGGGATCGATCCATCATCACTGACAGGACTATTGTTGCCAATAAGCCTGATATAGTGGTGGTGGATCGATCAGAGCGGCGCGCAATGATTGTTGACATAACCGTCCCGCATGATGAGAACCTCGTGAAAGCCGAGAAAGATAAACAAATCAAGTATCTTGCCTTGGCTCGCGAGGTTGTCGACATGTGGGATGTGGACTCAGCGATCATTGTGCCGATAGTCGTGACAGCCAATGGCTTAATAGCCAAGAGCCTCGACCAACACCTGAGGAGGCTCTCGTTGGGCAGCTGGATCATGGGCTTGATTCAGAAAGCGGTACTTCTGGACACGGCTCGCATTGTCAGGAGGTTCCTCTCTCTGGAGCCCTGACCGCCGGTAGCTTGGACACTGTTCCCGATACCGGTGGGCTACTATTTTTTATATTTTTAAATGTTTTTATATCTTTTATATTCTAATATTTAAAAATATAATTTATATGTTTACATTTAAATAAAGGAATAATAATAATAATAAAAGCTATAAGCTATATACTTACCCAAATCCGTTTATAGCTACTTAATGAATTAATGGAAATATGAAAACATAAACTCCCAGTAGGTACCAATTAGAACTTTTATTGAAATCAGATAAATCTATCTAAGATTGCCCAGGTGTATGCCTAGGTCTGATCAGTAGGTATCTACCTCTCAATATCTGTGCACTGTCACTACTGTAGCTTTTTAATATGACCTCCATTTTAGATTTCAGATTACCTAACTTTCTAACTAAAAACGTTTAGAAAAGATATTTATCTTAAAAGCGAAAATAACCGCCATTAATGAAAATATCTCTAAGCTTCGATAATTTCAAATTTCGAACGCCGAAGCTCGATCGATGCGTCTGCGCATAATTACTGTGATCTAGACTTGTAATGGCGTTTCACAAGTTCCGTTGAAGCAACGTCGTTAAGATATGGTTCGATTATAATGTCGACATTGTTTTGGGCTCGTTGAACAAATATTATTATTTATTAGCTTTCAATTTGTTTTAAGATAAATATGTTAAGATTTTTGAATGGTAGCTTAGTATTTGGGTGAAGGAAACTTTAAGGATTAAAATTGGCTAATGACGCTTAACTTGTGGTGCAAGAGAATTTTTAAATATTTAACTCTAGGTTATATCGAAGTAGCTTTTAGGGGTTGGTAAATATTAAGGGCCGGTTGTTTCAAACGGTTGGTTAACGTAACATACATACGTCAGTTCATAATGATTACGTTTTGGAGGTATGAGGAACAGGATGTAAAGTTCACTCATCCTCCATAGAAAAGGGAGGATCCTCCGACCAGACGGGTGTTGTGTCTGGCGGGCAATTGCCCAACGATTGATGTTGGGAAATTGTATCTATGCTAATTGCGCGGTAAACTCTGCTTGCGAGATGCAGGATTTGCGTGACGTCAGTATGATGTGGCGTTGTAGATACCGCTACAACGTATTCGTTATTATTTGACGTACGGCAAGGCCATAATTTTGTAATTGTTATTTGAAACAACGGTTTTTTTAGTTTGACACAAATATTTGACTGAAGAAGTACATCTTGGGCTTCCTGAAGTTCTGAGTTCTCAAAACATTGATAAATATAAATGTGTAAAGACTTACATATCATAATCAGCGTAAATAACAGTATTGTCTTCATCATGTCGGCTCCTAAATTACTCCGTCTCCCCCGCATGATAGTTCTGAAACAAACAAAAAATAATATGTGTTAATACCTCATTTTTTTTTTAACACCAGTTGAGCTGTAGGGTTTTATGGGTTATATAGCAGCAATGAGGGACCAGCATCCTAATTGCGTAAAACACATACGTTACGTTTTACGAAGAATGGATGAGATGAGACTGGCTCAGGAGCGTGGGGATTGGCACATGAAAAGAACGGCCTATGACCAGCAGTGGGTGAAGTCGGGCTGTGGATGATGATGATGATGAAGCACAGCTACATATCAAGCTGTACATTTCCAGTTTCAGCTGACCTCGCATTGTGTAGGTTTTTCGTACAATGAGAAGTCAGCTTATACTGGCATTGTATAGCTTGATATGTGTGTACAAAGAATGTTTCAAAAATGTTATTTTGATACTGAGACTGCTAAGGCTCTCAAGCGATAGCTTGTTCAAGCTAACTATAGATAGCAGCGTCTCAGTCCATCCAAACATATTCTGCGGTAAATACAAACAGGTAGTCCGGATAGAGTAACAATTTACATGACCTCAATATTCAATCCAAACTTTCATCATCTCTCATATTCGCGAGACTAACCGGAACTTCCCGAACATACTACCTCGTCTAACGAGAGTCGGTGGGCATGCGCAAATATGACGTCACGGAGTCACGACCAACAGCGACATCTGTGATTTACTGGTGCACTACTTATACAGCGGGATTCTAAGACGGATGTGAACATTTGGGTTTAATGTAGAACGATTTTTACTAATAATACAACTGCAATATGTTCTCAAAATGACGCCTGAAAGTAGAATAGGTCAGAATCTCACAAAGATCTGTCAAAATGTAAACTCTAATGGTTTTCTTACAATGTTTAAAGTTATTTATCTGAAGCCCTACTAATCGAAATTACAACTACGCATTTTGGTTTCAATTTTTACGTCAATCATAATAAGTGTCACCCATATATATATAAATAGAAATTCTTAAAATAAATAAATATTTTGTGCGAAACGAGTATTTCTAATTTTAATATCGTTCGACTTTACGTTGGGCTCCACGAGTTCACACAGACACAGTAGGCCTAGCAAGGCCTACTGTATTTGTCCTGCAAAACGTAGGGGAAGACCAAAGAAACCAAGCCAGAAAAGGGGTAACTGAGATGACGACTAAAACCGTTTCCGCACTGCTTCCGCTACAAAGTCGAATTCGAGATCCGAGTTCCATTCGAATTGGAAATGTTTTAAATTCGGACGAATGGAATTCGGATCTAGTGTGCAACCCTTAATACAAACGGTACTACGGCAATTTCGAACCGTCATTTCTCCGTTTCGAATCAAATGCAGTGTGGAGACGCAATGACAAAGCTGTATGGAAGACATGTTAGGCCAACACTAAATAAACAATTGACAAATTAAAATAAGTTATTAGTGTGTTCGATTGTATAAGTTCAGTTAGATATTGTGTTTTCAATATTTATTCTACATATATCTACTTTTACTGTCTTTTTTCGCGAGATTTTGGTGTGAGCAGGGGGTCTACTCCGAAGTATCAGCCGAATGTTCGGCCGTTTCCTCCTACGAAGTTACTATTTGGTTCGGTCGGTCCCGATCCTACACTCCTACACTCTTTCGAATATCGACTATGGTCCCGACCCAAATGAGCCGATCCGAACTTTTTTCGCATTTTTCAATGATATTCGGTTCGGCCATGCGTCGGTCCGATCCGATCATTTGCACTTCTGGACTCCTTTAATAAACATTGATCCTTGGCAGCAGGTGGAAGGAGAGTAGGGAGGCCTTTGCCCAGCAGTAGGACAGTAATGGCTAATTTTGTTTTTTTCAATTTATTTTTTTCATCGAAGTGTCGGCGTAAATCAAACATATTTTCATGTGTTCTTAACATCTGTCGTTACCTAACGTTTCCATAACCTTACATTCCGATACGTGTCGGCGACGTGCAGTTAGTTGCCTGTTATCTCACCTCGCTAATGACACTATTACATAAAGTTATCATATCGGCTATACACGTAGTTGACGAGTTCCGGTGTTGGACATGTAAATATGTAGGTAGTTACCTCTTGGTCTTTGTTAAAGCTTTTCCGGAGTATTTAAAGCGTTTAAGTATGTAGTTTGTAATAAAAACCCGGGGTTTCCTGATCAGGTTCTTACTTAACTATTAATTAGTTCAAAGTAATGTGTAAGTTTATGTTTTAACAGCTTTTCGAAAAACTTTGAATGTTGGTTTGAATTATGTTTATCCGTGTTTGGACCGATGACCTTGTGAAGCCCGCAGGAATCCGCTGGATGCGGGAAGCACAGAAACGGTCGAAGTGGCGGTGCTTGGGGGACGCCTTTGTCCAGCAGTGGACATCTTTCGGCTGAGATGATGATGTGTTTTAATCTGTCTACAAACGTCTACTGCAGACATTTAAGGTTAGACATTTGAATCCCACTGTATACAATAACGTTTCATAGCCATTAACTATTCCTGTTCGCAGTCACTAAGGTATTTAGAATAGCTATAATCATTATTCTTGATTTACAATTTCTCAGTTCCAAAGTGTGAAAGATTAAATTATTGTCTGTTATGAGATTGTAGATAAACCCATTGTGTTGCCAGTACAACGACAATCGCTAAAAGAAAAATCTATTTGCCGAATTAAACCAACTGACAGTTATTTTAAATTAAACTAAAACCTTTAAACTAAAACAAAATATAATCATTTGCGCAAAACCATAACATATTACGAACACTTGATCATTTAAATCAATCTACTCTCTATTAAAACACACTGTAAAACAAACTTAAACGTGAAGAAAATCTTCAAGCTACTGCGCACGCGCTGTAACGGAAGTCGTGACACAAGATGGCCACGCTTCCGGCCGCCATTGTTGCTATGCCAATTAATAGCAACAGGTCACTTTCCAACGACTTTTGAACTTGTTTTATACATTTTCCTGGAGTTAAACGCGGAAAGGAAGGTATGCTAATGACTTGAAGTCATGTTAGAAAGGTAAACCACTGTACACTGACTATAAACTGTTTATGAGGTAGTAAAGTCAGTCATCGTAACAAATTATAATTATTATAAAAAAATAAAATAATCTAATTATAATTTGTATAATATAAAAAGTCATTGGCAAACATTGAAATTATCATTCCGAATATTTATATATATATATTATGAATTATTATTCTGATAACATTATAAGTAGTTGCTTCTCAAAGACATTCTGTAGAGCATAAATTAAACGGCTAAGTCTGAAATGTTGTTCTATAATTTACAAAATATCCCGTTAGAAAAGAATTTCTGGTTTGCAAACTGGTAATCTAACTACTTTATGAAACCTATTGCCCGTTTAACTTGGTAAAATACCAAGTTAAACGGGCAATGTCGGTTGCGCATAGGCCTCTCTTTGCTGGTGCCAATCCCCACGCTCCAACGCCATTCTCATCCAGGTTCCACCTGCGATGGCTACAATGTCGTGCAAAATAAAATAAATTCTTGTTCGAAAATTACTACTTTGATTACTTTTTTAAACCAACTGCACTTTTAACTTGGTAAAAGACATTCTGTCTTCAGATTCATTATTCTATAAAATGAATCGTTCCTCAATATACATAACTAGCTAAGTAAAAGTACTTGTAGCTATGTTCAACATTCTTGTTTATTTACATTTACAATCAATCGTTGCGCTTCGTAGATGGTTATCGTTCAATTGCCGGTACAGCCAAATACAGAGAGCTTAGCTAGCTGAATGTTCTTCACAGGTAGAAAGTTCGGAGAATATGGCTTTTTCTCATATCGTCTTTAGCCTGTATGTATGTGATCACGAAAGTAAAAAAAAAAAAGGTTTATTGCAGAAACTTGTACAACTTTTACATTAAATCTTACATAGGGACCTCCTTTTAAGTAAAAGATATACCTGTGCTAGGAGGCCCCGTTCTTCAATGAAAAATTATAAAATGGGTAACTACGGCAAATTACGTAACAGAAAAAAAGAGGATGTGTGCTTACGATAGAAGTGAAGACTTTCGACTGAAGCCGAGCATCGCGATTCTGCGTCAGCGACCGACGGGAGCCAAGTATACCCGATTCAGCGTCACCAACTCGAGAATGAAGGATCAGTTTTGTTCGCTTTTCAGAAGAAAGAAGTTTGCACTTCAAAACTTTTGCTTTGTAGAGCGCCGTCTCTGTCACACATACGTATGTGTCAGTCTCCTTCTAAAGCTTGATGTGTCATATAAACGGGTATAATGTCTTAAATTAACCGGTCTGTTAAAAAAAAATACTTTAATCATTTTTTCGACATGACATTCATACAGCAAAATACTGAGTAATAGAACCTTAGCGATATGTGAGCACCATGTATCTATCACATAGTTAATTTATATGTCTTGGTTTCATTAATCCATTTTAATTCTTTTACCTATTGTGGTATAGTAATTTTATTTTAGGTGCATCGTCTTCACATATAATTATATAATTAATGTATGCAAAATATTGGAAAACATTTTAAAAGAGTAACGGTGGATTTTCTTGCCCATTCTTCTCCATACGAAAACTACCTTTGGAAGGGGCAACTAGAATCAATTCTATTTTAATTTAATTTTTAACCTTCAAAAGTGCCTTTTATGTGCCTATTTGAAAATAAATGATTTGACTTTGACTTTGACTTTAGAGTCAGCTCAAATCATCAGTCATTTGATAGAAGTTTTCAGTCTGCAATGCGTAAGCCTTAACTTTTGGATTTGAGCTACATATAGTTTAGCTATATGGTAATTTAGCTATATTTTGGAACCATGTTTTTTAACGTTGGTAAAATCTAAGGTAAGGCAAACACTTGCGCCCTCAACTGTACTCACTGTAAGGGAGATCAGATGATGACCTGAGCTCGTAAAAACTATGATGACTACTGAATAATTGAGCTGATCGGTCCTTAGCTAGTGGCCCAAGCGATAAATTTATAACGGGGTTATTTATTTATTTATTTATTTTATTTACCATTTGACAAATAATTTGTAAGCAAATAAGTAATTGAATTGACTATAAATTAACAAATATACCAGAAATTGTTTTGGAGAATTTGAAACTTTTGACCCAAAAAAATAAATTTGCGAGATTTTCGTGACGTACAACCAAAATGTGAACGTTTATTATGAACGTTTATGATCAATGTCGCAATAGTGTTGGTATTTTTGAGTGCTAATAACTAATAGTCGTGCAGTTCCGATCTAGATATCTTAAACGAAGTCACTTTTACCTTGTTAGCTGAAATACTTTCACACGACTTGCGTGTAGCAAGTGTTTGTTTAATAATCAGGGGTTTTGGTAAAAACACTTATATATATTTAAGACATGTATTAGGTTCAAAACAAGAACAAGTTAGTCCACGTTAGAGTTTTTTTCTCTTATCTTTGTACACCCTAACATTTTACACTTTTTTTAATTTTGATAATCATATCATATCATTTTGTAAATCTAATCTACCTGTAACAACAAAAAAATATAGTCTATTCTATTCTATTCCTTGGTCGTGAACTCATTGTATGATAAAATCAACTGATATCATTATCATATAAGATGATTATCATACAATCATCACTACTAGGGTTTTCCTATTCTACCCATTAAGTGCATCCACTTAATGGCGCCGATTCCCTTGTTCACAAACTAAACTAAATTTAAGTTCAGTACATCTTTTTCTTTCTACTTTGTTAAGAAAAGGACAGAAGATAATATTAGTTTAGTCCTGTCAAATTAAGATAATCCATAGACAGTTTACAGGTGATTAAAAACATGGCGACTAAAAATACGTCAACATACGTCAGGCGCTAACTAATTTGACAGGACTAAACTAATATTATCTTCTGTCCTATTCATAATGAAATAGAAAGAAAAAGATGCACTGAACTTAAATTTAGTTTAGAATGTTTGAAACTTGTGTTACGATTATAGAAACATTGAAATAAAAATAACTATGGTATGTAAAACGGTACGGTTCATTTCTGAAACATTCATTGTCTCACCATCCTCATTGTAACAACAAGTGATATTTCAAAACTTCCTAAAAAGGTCATAACACACTTTCAATAACGCTATCGCTACATCTTATCTCTTGCAGCGATTACTTCCTTCTCGGTATCGCGCGATCTCTTACGAAAGCCAATGTTTTCGTCTGCTTTTCCCATGCATTAGTTGCTTTCGTACGTCACGAGCCGATTGCGCCCGATTACGCCCGATCGTGGCCGAAGATAGGAAGGAGGCTGAGGGGCTAAGGGGCTAAGGTTTGTTATGAGTGGCTAATTGAGGTCGAGCGAGTAAGGGTTAAATAAATAGGAAGAGATAAAATTAAGATGTTGTGTGGGGTCGTGGGTGTTGTTTTTTTGTTTGTGGTTACATGTTAATGTCTGTGAAATGAAGAAGCTTTGAAATGGCCTTGTTACGTATGTTATATCATCACTTTATTTAATGTCTTGCTAGGTGGGAGACACCTTTTTTTTTTTGGGTGGGAAATCATCATATGACTTCTCCCGCTCTGGGCAGAGCGGGAGGGCGTGTCAGGCTTTTACTGACTAAAACCCACCTGTGTTCCTTCAGTTGCCTGTGCCAGGGGCCACGGTATCTCTTTCGAACAACCCGCGGCCAGGTGGGAGACACCTTACATTCTAGTATTTCTGTAAAGCCCTTTGAATTGAGCAAATTATGCTGTGATTTTCAGATCACAGTCAGAAGGCCAATTCCCGTAATTAAACGTTCAAAATCTAGTCGCAATCTCATCTCAGAGACAATCAATGTCAAAAACTTGTCAAAAATGTACGGAAAATAGAGGTATTTTTGACAGATTGAAACTGAGATCAGACTGCGAACGTTCTTAAAATTACGACATTGCCCCTCGGATCTCAGTCTCAATCTGTCAAAAATACCTCTATTTTCCCTTTTACATTTTTGACGAGTTTTTGAAATTTGTTTGTCGTCGATATGTGACTGCGACTAGAATTTAAACGTTTTAAATTACGAGAATTTGCCTTCAGGTCAGAGCATCGTAGGTCAGGACGGGCAGGATACACAGGATGCACATAAACCCAGAAAAAAAACAAGCTTTTTCTTGCCTACCTCAAACCAACCATACAAATTGTTTCGCCTTGTAATCATCAAATTTTTATCCTTTTACACATGAGCATATTAAGTACAAATCGAAAACACGTGAAAATGAGAGGTAACTTCATGATGTTTTTTATCGAGAAAACATTTTTTTTTCTACATAAAGTTTGGAAATATCATGTAGTTTATCATATTTTTTTTTATGCCAAGCCTTATCAAATTCATGAAAAATCAAATTGGTTACTTCCTCTTAACAAAACTTTTATTTTCAAAACCAGTGTTGCGTCCTCGATTAATTAATAACTAAAGTAATGGATCTAAATGATGGTTTGATTACTAGTTCATTCATTAGATAAAGCTATTTCGAATTTATTTTACCTCCACAAGTGGGGTTTCATGGAAGGCTTAGACCTCCGGTGTGCATGCGGTATCTCTCCACAGACAACGGATCACCTCCCATCTTGCACTGCATGCCCTGTCACCTGCACACGTGAAGACCTAATGGCCGCGTCAGCGAATGGTACCCGCTTTGCTGAAATTTGGGCCAAACATTTTCTTAGTCCTTCTCTAGGTTCAAGCCTACCTATATGTCTTTCATCGATCGGTTCAGTGGTTTAGGCGTGAAAAGGTAACAGACAGACAGACGGAGTTACTTTCGCATTTACAATATTAAGTATGGAAGTATGGATCGATATCACAATTTAAATGAGTATAGAGTATATGAGTGTGGTGTGTGTGTCTGATGTGTGTGTGTGTGTGTGTGTGTGTGTGTGTGTGTGTGTGTGTGTGTGTGTATAGGTAGTCTACTAATGAACCCAGTACGCTATTCTGGTATTTACAACAAAGAAGCGTATATTTTCCCATCAACTAAACCCATTGTTGGGCTAGTTAATTAACCATATAAGGTTAAAGATTATAGGATATGATCACTCAAATTGGCCAAGAGGTCAAGTCGAGGTCCAAATATGGCGTGCATTAGTCATTTCCTTTTCAAATTAACGATGTTTTGATGATACCTTTAGGTAATGGATGTCTTTTATGGGAGTGTGGTAATTTACCTACTTTTATACCTAATACGATATGGATGTAATGGAATAAGCTCTCAGGATAGTGGTTAGATCAACTAAGGATTCGAACATTATGAGAACCTTACCTACTGGCTGAAATTTTTTGGTCTGTGTCGTAGGTTCGATTCTCTTGTATAACAAATATTAGTCCAATGGTTTGGAGCGTATGTGAAAAAGGGAAAGTTTTTGAAGAAGAGAGACCATGTCTACTACACAACCTTCGGGCTTTAGTAATTCGGTTTGTTTGTTTGGTTGAACGTGCTAATCTCTGGAACTACCGGATGAGAAAAAATATTTTTGCATTTGATAGCTTGAGGAAGGCTGTAGGCTACTTAACATAACGCTAGGGCCGAGCAAAAACAAAAAAAAAGTCAGAAAAATCACTGAGCGTAAATGAAGTAATAGCGCGGGCACGCGATGCGATGCGATGTGGTCAGTCAGTGGCTGAAATTTTACGCAGAAAAAGTCGCGGGCAGATTGTAGTTCTACAATAAAATGTCCGAATGCCAAAAAAGAAAGGCTTGGTACAGCACGACGGGTACTTGCTTTCTGTTGAAATAAAATACATAATTTCACTCAAGCGTACCTACGTAAGATCTAAGATTCAGTTCATTTCTGAAATGCCACGATCTTCTTACGCGCATCTCTAATTATATTTCCACACCGATGACCCGGTGGATTGACAAATCGACTCAGATCCATATCTCGTGCATTCCTGCGGTCGCTACAATTTTCTGATAATCACACAGACTGATTTCTCCGTCTAGATTGGGATCTAGTTATTTATGCTCAGTAATGAGGAGTTGGATGAATGCAGTGTTGTTCGGGAAAGGAATAAAATAATATTTTTCTTTCGCAATACCTACGTTTCTTATTTGATTTTGAGCTTCTGCAAATGCCAAACTCATTATAAAAAACTCAAAGCTAATGCGGATGCGGGATGCGGTTTTATTTCAATAAAACCATTTTGAAATGGTCAAGGGTCAGTCAGAAAGTTGAAGCTAGTTACCCATTCCAAAGCGTAGTAGGTTCTTATGGAGAAGAAAGTGGCAAGATACTCCATGGACGGCGTAAGTCTGGTGTCTCCTAGACAGTCAGTCACGCAACCAATTTACTTAGGTGACTTTTTCATGTTGTCCCCACGGCATAACCTGTTCTTGAAAAGCTCGGCCTCAGGCGTTACAAATTTGTTCTCCACGTTGTGTTTGTTCTTTTGTTCGTTTTGTGTGCCACGTTTAGACACACGAGCATAGACGAGTAGGCACGAGAGCGAATTTGTAAAAGACATGTTCGAGTGAGCCGCTACTCTACGTTCATAATACCTAAGTAACATGTTCGTACTTTAGCGTTTTCGTACGGACTCCAGCAGGTCAAGCTACCCGAAACTGTCAAATTTTCCCAATCAACCTTGAACCTTAATGCTTTAGCGATAAGCTTGATGTGCTGGCGTCTGTACATGTGCACTCCACGTGCACAGCGAGAGCAATGGTGACCCAGAGGTAACGGCCCCGACTTACGACATGTAGGTTTGAACCCAGGCAGGCCCTTTACTATGTGAAAACTCTCAAAACGGTAAAGGAAAACATCGTGAGAAAACCGGTAAGTCCTAGAAACAAAAATTCGAAAACATGTGACATCTACCAACCCGCACTGGGCCCTGCGTGGTAGATTACAGCCCACTCCCATGTGTCCCAGCAGTGGGAACATGTCCGTAACATGTATGTGTGTAACATGGCTTTATACGCTATGGACTCGATGTAAGTACCTATCTAAATGTTGCATTACATTCCCATCAAAGTTCCAAGTGAAAAACTTGAGAGCAAAGGCAGTAAACATTATAATGTTGTTATAATCTGTATCATTTCGTCGCAATCAGTTAAATAACTAACTAAAATACGTTTACGACATTTTCGACAATTACACTGCTGAGCAAAATAAATGGGACGTTGCAAACTCTAAATGTCTCCGACTTAATTGCACCGCTGTGTATTACGAAACGGACAGACAGACAAAACATTTTGTTATTATAGAATCCAATCAAAACTGAGGTCTTTGTACGAGAAATGAGCTTAACTTTTGACCTTAGTGCATTCTGATAGTAAATAATAGCTTTGTTAATTGGTATCTCAAAAGTCAACATTATTATTATTTTAATGTTATGGTAGCCATTAGCAGTGTGACTTTGTCAATATCAGAAGGTGCTTTCACCATTCACTAGTAACGATGATAGAAAATATCGTGACTTTCGGATCTACGGGTATTAACTACTAGTTCTTGCCCGCGACTTCGTCCGCGTGGATGTCAAATAAGTATACAAAAAAAAATTGGGGTACAGCTTAACTTTCTACCAGTGACTTTTTGACATCCCATCGGTACTTCCAGAGATTACCTCTTACAAACAAACAAACAATTTTACCTCTATATAATATTAGTTTAGATTACTTACTTACTTAATTACAGGTACTTATTACAATAATCTAGCTTTAAATGTTAGCATTCGATGTTTTATACAAGCTTGACCACTACAATCACTTTCAAACTATCATCGCAACTCGAACCCTGGACTTAATAGTCTGTCTGAAACTGACAACCGCAGTGATCAACTGAACAAGTCATCATGTGCATAACATTTTCCCAACTGTGTTGGAGTCGGCTTCCAGTCTAACCGTATGCAGCCGAATGTATTTTACATGGTGCGAATACCTATCTGACCTCCACAACCCAGTTATTTATTGGTCATTACGATAACCCTTGGTAAGACTGTTATCCGACTTTCGGGCTTTTGTCTACGCGTAACGGCTGTCAAAGATCCACGAATGGTAGACGGGACCAACGGCTTAACGCACTTTCCGAGAACTGATAAATGATTTATTTTCTGTGAGTAGGTTTGTACAAATATTTTTACACGTCAATCATTTATTATTTATCATATTTTTTTCAAAACTAGGTGAGTTCTGAGCAAATAGTGTTGGTAGAAAAAGTCCTTTCCTTGTATTATGAGATGACAGATGCAGGCCGATAATCATATAACAGTAGAAACGGTACGGTAGTCAGTAGTCAAGCATCTAATGCGGGTACGTACTGTATACTTTTCTCTAATTTTGAAACAAGGATGAAAATAAAAAGATGGCCTCTATCCGATTATCTCGAGTTGTTAGCGACTGCGCAACAGTCGTTACTGGTCGCTGTAAGTATACGACTCAGGCTGTGTTTATTGTTTGTACGTTTGTCTTCATAAGTCAACGAGAATGCTGAGTTTTATGGGTTTCTTCCACTAAGTTAAAAATCATGAAAACTGTCTTTTTTGTATGGTTTTTGGGGAAAGTATAGTAACCTACCCTGGGCCCTTGATTTTGTAAAATACGACTAAGGGCTAACGCTATACAGGGAAATCGACGCAAACCTGTTACCATGGATTCAATACATGATTCCGGAATTTTTTTCTTAATAACCGACAAAAATTTCAACGGGGTCGTTGAAATTTTTGTCGTTTATTAAGAAAAAAAATTAGCTGTTCCATACATTTTGACCGCGTACGTATTGTATTTTTGTACCTTTATTGGGGGGCCATGATAACAGCTGCACGGAGACCCGTGCAGCTGTTATCATGGCTGGGGGGCCATGATGGCCATAAAGGTAATATATAACCAATAAGGGTAATGGCAGCAAACGTAGCTTGACCTTAGATAGACATCTAAGATCAAGCTACGTTTGCTGCCATTACATATCGAGACCCTTCCATGCCTCGGAAAGCACGTTAAGCTGTTGGTCCCTGCTGTTATTCGTAGATCTTTGACAGTCGTTACGGGTAGTCAGAAGCCCAAAAAGTCTGACAACTAGTCTTACTAAATGTTACCCAGTAACTGGTCGTTCAGTTCAGTTGCAGTCGTTCCATGTAAAATACTGGTATTCAGCTGTATCCGGTTTGTCTGGAAGCCGACCCAAACATAGTTGGAAAAAGGCTAGACAGATTGATTGAGGTAAAGATAAGTGCTGTGCGAAATATACGATGCCTATCAAGTTATCACTAACAACATCTACACTTAGTGCCATCAGTGGTGAAGGTCACTGGACACGCTAAGTTGCATCTAAGTAATGATGCTTGACATCACTTAACAGCTGTAACAGTAGATTATTGACCGTTGATAATTTGTGTTTAAGTTTTGTTTTGCAATGTTTCGCCAAGGTCATGTCAAAAGGTCATAATTAAAGTAATAGTGGGTCTGGGTTTTTTTGTTTTGTACTTTGGGTACTTATGATAATGACTTATCAAAATCTTACACAATCATCATCATCATCTGCCTAGCCGTTTTCCAACTATGTTGGGGTCGATTTCCAGTCTGCAGCTGGACATGGAGCGACGGCCTATCTGACCTCCAAAATCTGACAAACAGTTTTCAGAAAATAAAAAATAAATGTGTTTGAATGTATGAAACTTGCTAAACAATAACAGCCATTTTCTAAATAAAGTTTGATTTGACCTTGAATAAAGTTTGAAAATTACTTATCGTAACGTTACGTAACGTATTACTTTACGTATTTTTTTCTGTTTCGTCTGCAATTAAGCCGGATTTTATTAGCGACATGATTTAATATTTTCATATTAACGTGCAATAATATAAACGAACAGACAATTCCAGACATTATTTATTAGTGTTAAGTAAGAAATTCAACAGTGTCATCTTGAATTTCTTACTTAACACTAATAAATAATGATTTATTTCAGTATCATTGCCCCCATACATCTAACTCAACAAACGTTTCAGTTTCAAAATATTTATCTTAGCCGCGCACACGCAACCCGGCGATCAAGTTGTCTCTACATGCGATCGCTCCAATACAGTGCTACCAAATGTAGAGAAGCGTGAAATTGTACACGCCTTCGCAATGTAGAGGGTAGAGTTGCATAGTGAGGAGAGCGATAAAATGCAGCATTGACATTATAGAGCCGCACAAGAAATAACAACCGCAGCTTCACTCGCTGAGGTCGGTCCATGGGACCATCCATTACATAATCGAGATCCCTCCGTGCCTCAGAAAGCACGTCAAGTCGTTGGTCCCGGCTGTCATTCGTAGATCTTTGACAGTCATTACGGGTAGTCAGAAGCCCGACAGTTAGAGAACCAGTCTTACCAAGGGGTAGTGTGTTACTCAGTTACTGGGTTCTGGAGGTTAGATGGGCAGACGCTCTACGTAAAATACTAGTATTCAGCTGCACCCGGTTAGACTTGATACCGAACTCCAACATACCTATTAGTCGAGAAAATACTAAGCAGATGATGTTCATTATCTATCTTATAGCGCACACAGGCACGCTACCCTAAGTGCAACAGACAGACAAACAGTCAGAACAATGAATAATGGCGCTCGCAACCGTCGGCTCCGTTATTTGCGATAACAAATTGCTACCGCTCCCTCGCAAGTATTTATCGGGTAGCTTTGATTCCACACATAAACGGTAGATAAGTTTCTGTAAACACTTTGCGAACTAAAACTTTTTTAAACATAACATCTCGCCTGTTAGCCCTGTGCCGAAGGGTTAGGTTAGATGAACCTATAGTACACCCACATTTCGCTAGTTATAATTAAGCCCCATGTAATTGGGGACGAGCGTACTGCCATCCTGACGACACGGTTGGCGCAGGGGCTGAGCGATCGACCGTTGCGCTGCGTGTCGCGGGTTCGATTCCCGCACGGAACAAATATTTGTATTGCCTACAGGTAGTTGTTCCGGGTCTGGCTATTTGTGTATGTGAGTTTATATATTTGTAAACGCACCCACGATACAGGAGTAATTCGTAGGGTGGGGCAACGTCTTATAAAAAAAAAATCCACTAACCAGGGACAAAACCAGACTCTGGGCTGCTACTGAGAAATTCCTGATGGAAAAACACAATAACACTTTCCCCGACTTGGACAGGACATTATGATCAGTTGTAGCGTTTGCGAACACTATACCAACGAGGCTGTTATTGAAATCAAACCATTTACAGGCACTTTTGAATTGTCATGGAGTCGGTCAATCAGAAAGACGAGGCTAGTTGCCCGTTCCAGAGCGTGGTAGGTACCTATGCAGAAGCACGGACAAGAAAATCCATGGAAATTATTTTTAGGTTACAAAAATATTGGTCAAGAATCAGCATTGCCATACATCGTGGCAAAGCCGCCAGCCTTTTGATGCCCTTTATTTATTTACCCTCCTTTTTATGTGCATGTACAATGTACATATATTTTAAGACTGTCAGCTTTTTAATTTATTTAAAAAGTTTTTAAGAGTCGTGGATGAAATTTTAATGCATGCTAACCTAATATACTTTTTTATTAGCTTCATAGTAAATAATTGAATATAATAGTAATTACCTACAGTTTCATCTGATAGTGTTATCAACGCTAATATAAAATTGAAATAAACCTCGTCTCACGGATAGTTAACCGTGAAATAAGCCGTGAAACTAGTTTCGTTGCAGTATTACCTATCTGTTGAGGTATCTTCATGCTAGTTTTCTAATAGACTAGGCAGAAAGAATCACGAAATCTCCTAAATCGACAGACAACAGTTGAATACCTTTGGAGGAGAGGCGACCTCATGACCTCTCTTTTGCCGAACCTAGCCGCTTCCTAACACTATTTTGTTCAGAACTAGAAATATTTTCAAAGTAGCAACATATCAGCACGGTAGTGTTTGCCGGAGGGGTATGCAGAGGTTCATATTACACACATATCACCAGTTGTGTAGTCCCATGTAAAGGAGGCAGGCTATTTACCTGGCACAAATCTAGACTCAGGCCTGCTACTGAGAAATTCCTGTACCCAATAACACTGCCAAACCCGGGAACCGAACCCAGGGCCGGGATTGTGACCATTAGGTCCATGAGATAGTCAATCAAACAAAGCGAGGCTCGTCCATCAATAAAATTATTAATATTTCAAATGTATCTAGTAAAATGAATTGGTCCGCTATCTTTGGGAGTCATATTGTATTTAGAATGATGTTATTAAGCTAACCGTGCATTCTCATCCAAACCTACCGTGTACGTAAAATTTTAGCTCAATCGGTTCGGGATAACCTTTGTATTTACTCCGTGGGGATAACTGTTATAAATTCAGTTGTAAGATTTGACCCATACATCCTAATTAACTAATGCGACAAGTTAATTAAAAGCTTGTAATGAATAGCCAGACTGTCATATTACTTGTATATCAATGGCGGTTCGTATACGATGTAACAAATCGCAAACTAACAATTTAGTTTGTGATTGGTTGTGTCGTATAAAATCGTAACAAAAAGTTGCAGAATTCTAGATCTGCAATATCATTAGCCTACCCATATTCTATTAAAATATATTCACAAAGGAACATAAATAATGCACAATGAATAATAGAGTTATCAGCTAATTTGTGTGAACAAATTACCGCCATTGTGCCCTGAACATTGGCGGGGCGGCCATTAATATTGATACTTCAGTACATGTCGACATCAATCAGCTTTGTAATAGACGCTGGGACTTTGAATGAGTTGCAAATTAGAAGTTACAATGATGCCTTATTTTTAAATAAGATTTAATGAAATTTTACAGGAATTTTAAGGGGTTTCATGAAAGATTTTCCTCATCGTCATTCTCCTGCCCTTATCTCAATTCATTTAGGGTCTTTTTCTTCCATACCTATTTCTCTATTAGTCGTCATCTCGGTAGACACCCCCTTTCTAACCTTTCTAGATAGCATCCTGTGAAAGGACATAGGTATATACTTTTTGCCCCGGAAGTACGTTCGCGTGGACGATTTCGACATCCACGGAGGCGAAGCCTCGGGCAGAAGCGAGTCTTTTATAATTTTTGCATTTGATATCGTTCGGTATTGTTTTAGGTACTCTGATTTCATCTTCATCACAAAATTAATAAACAAACAATACAATGCATTCTGACCTCTACCTTTGCAGCCTTATTCCCAAAAGTTACACAACGGAACATCGGAAGTGGAGGCAGTCCGGATATTATAGGCGCTCCATTATTATAGACAAACCAGCTCATTTCATTGTTTAGCTGTGGCATTGGTTCCGACATGGTTCAATCTGAGTGCTGGCCGTCCTTCCGATAAGAGTAAGAGTTATTATTGCGTAATTTGTATTCATGCAAACGTGTGCTCTAATGGCTGATGTCTGTAGTTCTATAATACGGTATTTCATAAAAATGCTCGTTGTGCAAAGTCAATAAATAAATAAATTGGAACGCCTTTCATCACTATTTAACTAGAGTATTGCATACGTAAATCTAGCTGTGCTCCGTGGATCTACCAGTACGTAATCTTATTTTTGTGGCGAGATGAAAGTTTACTATGTCTATGCTTCGTTCGTTAGTACCGCCTACATTTACAATAATAATGTGCAATATTATTACTACCCAAAAAATTTTCAATACCAACCCTTAACTATCAAGAATGTTGCACATTTCGTGATATTGCTCAATAAAATTGATCATGTCGGGCCCGCCTTAGATATTAAGCTAGCTCTTTGTTGAATTTCACTAAACTCAGTTCTTTTGTTTAGTTGTGATAACGTGCAAACAGACATACTTGCTTTCGCTTTTAAGTGAATTGATCCAGTTTACAAATTAATGTGATTATTGGGCACCAAAAAGTTCGTCCGCATCGCTGTCAATGCAGCATTTCCACATTGGATGGCAATACTAATTCTTTGTTTTTCCACTTATACCGTTGACAGCGATGCGGACGAATTTTTTAACGGCCAATGAGCTCCTCCCTTTTTCTTTTATTTTTTATTATAATACTTGTACACAATATGTATATTTTAGTGTTAGCTTGTATATTGTAAATAAGGCTTTTTGTTTGTATTTAATTTTAAAAAAAATGTGGTTATTCAACTAATATTTCTTTACAAACATTACCCATAGCAGCCTATTCTGTCCGTCACATTTACTGGCTAAAGTATCCAACATATTCCACTACCCTCCGATAATAAAGACATTAACACAAACATACATACTAATGAACCGTGGGAAATGCTAAACCAGAAACAGTAACGAACAAGAAACAATGGCACAAGTAAATAATCACCAGATTATGTACTAATTACATTCGATTGGAGTCTTAGTGTTACGCAAGCGATCATCTGTCGATAATAGCTGTACTGTGACGTATGCATACCGAGGCGGGCGGTAACCTGAGGTGTGTGTGGTCTATGTGAGAGGAGGCAGCGATTTAGGGAGAAAAGTAATGGTATTTATTAATGGCGAAGAAATGCCATGTTAATAGGTTGAAGCAAGCATGTATAAATGGCAAGACTGGTGTTGCGTTATCTATACTGGGACCAGACTTGCGCTTTGTGATGAGATCCAGTCCCTTTGGAAACATTTTGAGGTCAGGTGATGAAACTATATGGGAATACTTGTAGTATTATCTTTAAGCAACGTTGCAAATAATCTTCTTATTGGTTTGTAGGTACTGCAGAAAGATACAATTAGCGCTTACAATTGCCGATTCTAATCGAATGTGGAAGTTTCTAAGCTTCCACATTTTAGAATAGAATAGAATAGAATACTCTTTATTGTACACCATACAAATTATAAAACATAAATATACAAAATTTTTACAAAGGGTGTCACAATGGGCGGTCTTATCGCTTAGAGCGATCTAAAAAAAGGAGGATTTTTTTAACGATTTAAAAAAAGGAGGTTATTTTACTATAACAATGGTCGCTCCTTTGCGGCCACGTCCTAGCCATGATAGCTACAATTTTAATTTGTTATTATACCATTCATAAGAGTTGAGTTCGGGTATCGTTTGTTTGCTGACACCTACACACATCATTATGACTCCTTGCTTTGTAATAAGTAAGTGATACATAATTAGCCTATTACGTTACCACTGCTGGGACACAGGCCTCTTCTCTGTGAGAGGGAGTGGGCCGTAATCCACCACGCGGGCCCAGTATGGGTTGGTAAGTGATAAAAGATAATAATCTTGTAAGTTGGATAAAACTTTAAAACGTCAGAAATTAAAATATTATGTGATTATTTTTAAGATAAATCGATTAATTTACAATAATCAATTGTTTCTTCCCGCTTGCCGCTTATGACTCGCAACACACATTCACTTTCACCGCTCTAGCCGGGATGCGCAGGAGTAGCCGACCGAGTAATCGATTCAGAAATCATTTAATTGCTTTACTCTCGTGCTGTAAAGCCAACATCACCGGTATGGATCGTAATCGAGTTATGTCTTTGTTTTGCATCAGATATCGATGTTTTTAGTCATTATTCTTCTTCTTTTGTTCTGTGTTTAACTACCAACTGCTGTTTTTATGTCCTCAAGCAGAAGTGATTGTATCTAAATATCTTAAATTATGTGTAAATGATTATTATGGTTAGAAAAGGGGTGACTACAGAGATGATGACTAATAGAGAAGTATGGAAGAAAAATACGTGTTGCGCCGACCCTAAATGAATTGGGATAAGGGCAGGAGATATTATATGTTGACAATGTTACACATAAACTTATGTATTTTCTCTCTGTGGCCGGAACTACGTAGGGAAATCCACTTGCTATGATTTTTACATAGTCCTTTTTTAATTTTGACGGCACGGTTGGCGCAGTGGTTAAGCGATTGACTGCTGCGCTGCGTGTCGCGGGTTCGATTCCCGCACGGAACAAATATTTGTATGACCTACATGTATTTGTTCCGAGTCTGGGTGTTTTTCTATCTATAATATGTATGTATTTACAAAAAAAAAAAAAATGTATATAAGTAGTTTATCAGCCATTTTGTTACCATAACACAAGCATTAGGTTGCTTAGCTTGGGACAAATGGTGCTGTGTGAAATGTCCAGGGATTTATTTATTTATTTATTATTTATTTAATTTGGTATAATGTTGTTTTGTTTATTAACGTTTTCATGAACACGTCTTATTCTAGTGAATTATAAGTACCTTTTTTGTTTTGCTGCGCGGTGGATATCCTCATAGACTTCCTCCATCGTGGGGGTGACAGAGGGGTGTGCCGGACTCTTACCGACTAAAACCACCGCGGTGTTCTAACTTTGCCTATGCCTAATATAAGTACCTCAATTACTTTATCTTTCCTTTCTATACTCGAAATATACTAAAAAATTAACCCGTGTGCATGACCTATACAGGTAAAAGAGAATGACTCTATTTTCGGCTGTAATTTCAACGTGGTCACGATATTTTTCAATAATCCAAATCGAAAACATGAAACAGCGTGGAACATTTCATCTTATTAGAAGACGTGCCTTATAAAACACTATTTTATGTAACCAATAAGTAGGTACAGCTACAAACGATCGCCACAGTGCCACAGATCACAATCACATCTGAAAGTAAGTGAAATATCGTGCGAATTTGTAGCGAACGAAATATGACCCTATAAAGTAAGTCTAAGTAAAAGCTGTTCCCTGAACTCAGGGTCACACTTTCAACTTGTGACCAAGCGGTACCTAACGAGTACAGTCGACAAAATGGTTACGTGTACAGGTGAAGTTGCAGAGGTTTTTATGGGAGAGCTCCTACGTAAAAGTAGTGTAGGTTATAAGTTCCTCTGTATATCTGTAATTCCAAGCACATGAGACTTTTGAGCTTTGTTCATAAGCTGTTTTTTACTCAATAAAAAAAAGTAACAAAAAAAAATATTATTCCTACACAGAAAATATTTAATTGTAGTGTATAATAAATACCTTTTTCAGTAACATTTTCTATACATATTATAAATTAAAGTCACTTTTTGTGTCTACCTGTGTGACCGCGTTGTGCTTCTAAACTACGCAATGTGTATGCGGAATTTATTCTTACATTATAACTTAAAAAAATACGAAATTAAGAAATCTCTGTGTTTTGTCAAGTCGTAAAAATTATACGAAACAGGGGTGGGTAGTTAGTGGGTTATAAAGATTGCAGTAAGTCAAAGCATTTATTTCAAATAAGCACAAGGCACTTTTGAACGTCAAAAATTACAATAAAATAGAATTGATTCTAGTCACCCCTTCCAAAAGGTAGTTTTCGTATGGAGAAGAATAGGCGAGAAATTCCACCGTTATTCTTTTAAAATGTTTTACAATATTTTGCATATATTAATGATATAATAATATGAGCTATCTGCATACCCATCACTTTTGTGAACTGTAGCTAATGTAAAGGACCCAGCTTTCTGACGGCATTCTGTTTGATAGCTGGTGCCAGGCCAGAGGTTAAGGTCTTTCTAAAGTTTTGTGTCGGTGCATTATTAACGATTCAAGGAAGAGCCAGGAACGTTTCTCTTGTCAATAACTTTGCATGCATTGTTTGTGTCATACTGGCGTGACTGTGTCTATACATGCTATATGCCATACTATTTAAGCTACTTAGTGCTAATTGTGTAAAACCGTCTTAGTATTTTCTTTCAAAACAAGCCAAGTGCCTGATAGGATTTCACATCGGTAACTTCTCTTCTTCAGGAGCTTTAGGGTAAGAATTTTCAAAAAACGATGATACAACAAATTTATAACTTAAAAAATTACGAACTTCCATACAAACTGAAGTGGCCTATTTAACCACTTTAGGGGATGAATATTCAAAAATCATTTCTTAGTGCTCACTTTCGCTATATACGGAACTCTTGTGGCAAAATTTCATGTTTCGATCTAGGCGGTTCGTTGTCTGTCAGTGAATGAATGAATATAATATATTTATTTGTTTATGAAGGTACATCAACAGCTTCTATGTTTAGTATATCTTAAGTACTATTGACCACAATAAACTTGGTCTTACACAGTCACCAATTATAGGTTCATCAGCAACCTCAGAAATAAGTGATCACACATACTAATAACAAAACTAAAGGCTAGAACTTAAAAATTATGGCAAAATACTTCTTAAACTTAAGGTTGATAACGAAAAGTAAAATATAAAGACAAACAACATTGCAATTTTGGACTAAACAATATAAATGGAAAATGTTCAATAGAAAATATTGTGAATGTCAACGCTGCTATTACTAAAACAACGAATTTCTTTAATACAACACGCGGCACAAACGTCGACTTAGTTAACATCATATGTATAATATTAGCTATGGACAGATTTTTTGCCAAGCGGGTCTTTTAATGAAACCCATTGTGAGGACAGTGTGGTCGCTCACAACGAGCCAATTCCCGTACAACACAAAAATATGGTCTTAAAATAAGACAAGAAGTCTACGTTTCTGGTTTATGTCTGTTAACTTACCAACGCGATGTGTAAATGTGGTGCTGTTACACAAACGATGGGACACTTAATATCGTGTCTTGCGTGTCCTGTCAGCTGTACGTTACAGGAACTGATGGACGCTGGTGATGGCGCCAAACAAGTGGCCGAATTCTGGGTCGAGTCCATCTAGGTTGCTATCGACACGCTAAGAAGAAGAATGCGAAGTAGAGGGCACGATATTAAAAATTAACGTTATAATATAAACTAGCTCTCAGCCCTCCCCGGAAGCTGTCTGGCGTGATTCTCAACAACAATGTATGTAGTGGTACAATAAAGGCATCTTCCCATAACTCAGCCACGTAACAGCTGATCGTATCGCCAACTGAACGTTCCCTACATTTGCACGTCGTCGATGATTAATTGTGTGTTCTGCCTAATGACGATAGAGGGCGGGTCTGGGAGATTTAGGATAACTTTACGACTAGTTTTCATTTAGATTGCTACATGAGTTTAAATTTTGCTCGTAATTTGTGTCGGGGCAACAGTTTTTAGCGCAACTGTTGCCCGTTTGTCAAACAGGCTGACGATTTACGGCTGAAATGAATGTATCTCAATCTTAATCCGCGGTCCTTGATTGTTGCTTGTGATTCAGCCTCTCAAGGTTACAGACTGCAAACTTAACTATTAATTGGTTACAAGCAAATATCTTAAGATTATGATTGAGATAAATTATTCATTTCGTACGTTTGTCACCTGTCTTCGTCTCGGAACTCAACAAATCAAATTCTAAATACTTTATGGGCACTTATAACCGAGGAACGGGTATAAGAGAAACGCGGGTGCTTAGAAATCAGAATATAATCCCACAGACCACAAAAATTACCAAGTTAGAGTAACTAACGATTGTTACAATAAAATCGCACTGGATCTTGTGCCTTCTGACGGGTGGCCGGGGGGGACTCAGGGTTGTTGTGATAACATTATACTTCTGCCGCATGCTATACACTGCAGGGTTCCAATGGGTCGTTTCCTATGGAGATGACGGCAAGGACAGCAAGAAGCCGAAGAAGTTACTGTGCGCATATCGCACGTCTGTGACTGTGATGGTTAAAATGTCGTCGACATGGGCTACGAAATGTTGCCCGTGTGAACTGAAACACAAAATTGCGCCACTTTTTGCCGCGATCCAGTTCAAAGATATCCCGTCTACTACCTAGTTGTTTTTAAATGATCCATAGTAGGAACTGTCACTTGTAATGCATACTCGTACCAGTCGAACAAGATAATCAGCTCATACGCGGTGCAAAAAGTCAGTGTATTCGCACTGAGGTGTCGTGAACACGGGAAGTGACGTAAATGTTAATATATAGGTGAATGTGTCTGTTTGTGTGTTGATGTTTATGTAAGGGGTTAGTATTAAACTTGTTATTAGTTGTTAGCAGTAAATCTCTGGCTTAGATGCTATTTTATTGCTAAGTGTGTTTACAAAGATTCTAGGTGCATCGAATCGCTGATGCAATACGTATACTTTCAGTTTTAAGACTTTTGAAAGGTAGTTCTAACGTTTAGTATCAAGTGATCATCTGCCTAGCTTTTCCCAACTATGGTTGTGTAAACCCTGAGAGTCCTTACTACATATAATATAGAGAGTATGAAGTACATATGATAGTAGTACAAGTACTAATTCAAGCTTGTATTTTCCCAAAATACAACCTTGAATTAGTTTGGGAGTTGGTAGATCAGCTATTATGTGCTGCTGTACAGACGCCAGCAGGTCAAGCTACCCGAAACTATCAAATTTTCTTAGTGATAAAGTTGAAAATATATTAAAGAAATTTGACAGATTGTAGTAGCTTGATGTGCTGGCGTCTGTACAACCATTCAAACTCTTAATTAATTGTACTTAATGTTGTAATAGATTAAGTTCTGTTGCACTTTGAGAGCGACATTTATATAGAGTTATTTATTTATTTATGTTGGAGTTTTTTTTTTTTAATTACAGGCGCTTTTTGGTCACAGCAACCGGTGCGCGTGTATGACCAGCTTATAGCGTAAGTTAGGATAACAAAGAGGTCTAAATTTATTCGAGACTACTTTGCTAGTAAATAGTCTATGAAGAAAGATAGAAAATCTACTAAGATCCAGACCACGGATATCGATGACCCAGACAGTCGTCACAGCAAAAAATTAAGTACCTTATTTAATCTAGAGGGATCATTAAAAACAGTGTTATTTTAGCAAAATCTACGCACATCGTGAGTGAAGTCACGGTGTGAGGAAAGTTAAATAAAAACTCGTTTGCGCCAGTTTACCAGCGTGAGAGTAACTTAAAGTGTGGTTTAAGTTGCCAACTTGTTTGTGGTCCCTTGTGGTAAGAATAAGTCAGTTATGGCGGTCTTAAGTGGACATCATTCCAACCAGGTAAATGTGAAGTAAGTAGGTCTAATAGAATTTAAGCTAATGTTCCCAGTAACTACAGTCAACTGCAAGTTAGTAACAACTACGAAAGGGTGGTTTTCGTACTTAGGTACGGCTGCAACATAAGTAAAAGTGCAGTCAATGTCAATTTGTTATCTAACTGTAACTATCCGTAAAGTACCGCAGACAGGCGCGACGCGACAGTGCGACGCGATTCTGGTTTTTCATTTCCATAAAGTTTTCATAGAAATTGTTCTACTAGAGTCGTGTCGCGCTGTCGCGTCGCGTCTGTCTACGGGAGCCTTGCTTTAAGCCACAAATTAAATGGTGATAATCGCAATTCTGTTCTTTGCTACACAGTATTTGATGCGGGTTTTGAATTACCAAGCTCCATCGATGGATCTGCGTATGAACGCGATTTTGTACGTCCGTGCCTTTACAAAGTCAAACGGTAAAACCCGGGGCACCCGTGTATCTATATATTTTTTTAAATCGAATCCTTTTCTGTTATCTCCATTCCATTCGGAACATTGCCATCCGTTAATCCAGGTAGGTACTTAATTCTTCATAAATAATTCAAATGAGTTCATTTCGCCTTTGTTTTCTCAGTAATCAAAGCAAACAGGGCACATTACTCTTTTATCTCCGTTACTTATCAAGTTATCACTTAATCAGCATACGTTTATACGTTATAAGTAATGCTTAGTTCAGCTCTACTATTTATGATAATTTTACTTGATTTATTCTAACATACTTCCATAAATTCATGGTTTTTATTCACGAAATCTAAGATGGAAACGGAACTCTGCCATCTATTGAAAAAAAACACTTTAAGAGACTTTGTATTTTCATTATTTCGTTAATTTGATTTTATTTTGTTTCTGTACCGTCCTCCGAAACTATTTAATAATACTACAATATGTTTTCGATCAGATTAAATGTGATTTAGTGTCAATCCTTTAAGAGTTTTATTTCAATTTTCTTCCGTCCACACCCTAATTTTGTAACAGGCCAGGAAAAAATATGCACCTACCTATTCTACAGTCCGGCGTCGAGAGTATGCGTTTCTAATATCTGTCAGTGCGACAATTCTAGTAGCTAATAAAGATCATATTGGCAAAACTGGTATTCGTCTGTACGAAGCTGACAGGTGTCAAGAACGCATTCTCTCGTCAGCAGTACTTTATATTTATGTTACATTTTCATATAAAATTGTAGAGAAGTAATGTAACAAATATTCTAATGATTTTTTTTAAATCAAGTGCTTGTTGTGGTTCTGAACATAGACTCAAAACCCATTTTTCTAGACTCAGTATTATCACAGAATCTTCTAACACTTACGTATCAAAAACATAACTAACTTGTATTTTGTCGCAGTCGGTTAGAAGCGTGAGTGATACTTGGCAGATTATAATCTTCCCACGTTTCACATCTGTCATGCAATCTACCTACCGTATGTCTGTATGGTGCAGTGGTGGAAGGGGTACCCTTAGAATAGTGGGTTCTATGCCTGTTTATGCTCCCCTGTCAACCGTAACGATATCTTTCACTTCACTTTTTCTTTCATATCATTCCTCACACAATCCATCCATATTGTCTGTGGTCTCTTCCACTTTATCCATCAACGTTTATATGCATCACTATTTTATTGGTATGGCAAAGGCCGCAACTTACGAGTTGTAGGTCGTAGGTTCGAACCTAGGCAGGCGCTTTACTTTGTGTAAATTATTTCATCACCATTGCTTTCAAAACAGTGAAGGAAAACATCGCGAGGAAACCGGCATGTCCTAGAACCAAAAATTTGAGGACATGTGACATCTTTCAACCCGCACTGGGCCCGCCTGGTGGATTACGGTCCACTCCCTCTCACAGAGAGGAGGCTGATTATGATGACTATTTTATTCATAATTTAGTTATTCTTTGTTCTGTGTTCTGTTTGCAATAACGACTTTAATTTCGACATTTGTAAGCTATCCAACTATTGCAAAATGTCCGCCAAACTAACGAGCAAAGCCTACCATACCTGTAGAGGTCACACCAAACAAGTACACACAAAACCTGCTTCAGTTTTGTCTAACATTTCCCATCCAGAACGTTTAACATGCGCATTAAAACAAGATCTAGAGTTGTAGCAATCCAAGAACCGTTTGTCGGAATGATCTGACAAATAGAATAGGTATAAGTAACATTACAATATTCCCACGATATTATATCTTCGCTCACGACCTTCCCATGTTACTTTCTTTAAGCATTCACTTCTCTAAAGCCTGTTCTGTACCTAAGCCCAAATACCAGCACTAGGATTTCTCCTGAATCGTCTTTGGAGCATTTTAGAAAATAAATCGTTTGAGAAAACGTAGTGCATACTTTAAATCTAACTACCTCATTGGTTTAGTGGTCGCAAGCGCTACTGCTGAGCATGAGGTCCTGGGATCGATTCCCGGGTCGGACAAAGTGTTATTAGGTTTTCCATCTGCAGTTTCTTGTAGCAGCCCAGAGTCCGGAGTTGTACCCGGATGATAGCAAATGGTTCACCCCTTATTATATGGAACTTATACATAACTGGTGAAATGTGGGTGTACCTCTGCCTCACCCTTCGGGGGGTGATGTTATGTAGTTCGAATCTGATAAACAACACATTTTTCTGACTGTACAAAAGGCAACTTTGTCAACCACTCGACCTGTCTTTAATTAAATGCTATGAACACGGCTTTCAATAAACGTTTTTGTAAACTTTATCCTTACTTTAAAGCAATTTCCCTGTTCCGCGATCGTAAGTAAGAATAAAATGTTAATCACCTGCATTATGTGGGTAATGTATCATGCGTATACGCATACCATCAGTTTATTTTTATGACATACTTGGTTATATAATGAATGGAGATAGCTTTTCTACTGTTATAAATGGCAAGAGCATGTTGCCGTAGACAATACCAGTTATAAAATACATAAGAGCACAACATCCACATAAAAAAAAATGTAAATAGTTAGATAGTATTACAATTCGAAAAGCGTAGGTATACATATTTACTTTTAATTATATTTATTAAAACGTCTTAATTATTATAATTATGTGAAAAATATGGTCGAGAAAATGAAGTTCACATAAAGCAGGACATGATATAAATTTTTTCCGCACTATCGCAAGTATTTGGCATCTCAGTTCGTACTCGTACTCTTTCTCAGCAATCTGTTGTAACTTGTAACAAAGCCTACCCGTCGCCACACAATACAATTATTAACACTTTCAACCTATTATAGTTTATGCTAAACTAGATTTTAAATAACAATGGGCTTTCATTGTACCTTTGCATGCCACGTTAGGGCTAAATAAACGTACATATGTTCGTGTGCGGTCTTGTGTGGTCTTTCATTTCAGTCATAATCACGTCGTCGTTACGGGTCCTCAGAAGCCCGAAAGTCTGGCAACCAGTCTTACCAAGGGGTATAGTGTTACCCAGTAACTGGGTTGCAAAGGTCAGATAGGCAGTCCCTACATGTTAAATACTGGTATTCAGCTGCATCCGGTTAGACTGTAAGCTGACCCCAAATATAGTACGGAAAATGCTAGGCAGATGATTATGAACAGTTTATGTGTATCAATTATACTCAACAAACATAGGTACAATAAAGAATTCCCGATGATTTGTGAGCTAACAAATACATAGACACCTTTAACTGTGCCATCCCCTTCAAGGCTTGCTGGCTTCCGTCAATTAATTTGCATACTTTCATCTACGACGAACACAAACAAAAGTGAATGGAACAATCGATGTATATTGTAATTTATAACCAATTCGCCAATACACATAAACACCTACTTGCAGTGATTACTGTCGTTAACTGCGACCTTCGAAGCGTGATTAAATTGTTTAGTTAGATTTGTTATGTATTGTAACGTAAGTTTCAAAGTATGTAATATGATGTGACAGTAGTAGTTTGATGATTAGAAAGTTAACACGACGGCTCAGAGGTCAATTTTGGGGTTTGCAAACCCACCTATGTTTAATAAACTATATACCGTACTGGTATAATCATTAAAATAAAGAAGTAAATTAATTTTCCTTGAATATTCAAAAGCTTCCCGTCATCACGGTCGCGGGTCAGCTAAAAGTGTAGCAGTAATATGTCATTATTCGGGTGAATTCAGATATCTCTGATTCGTCGTCAGTCGTCAAAATTATGATAAGAATGTCTTCGTCTCATATTTTAACATTAGATCATGTATAATTTTAACTTTGAAAGATATAACCAATATTTTGATTTACACACATTCGTCAACAACATAAGTTACGCTGATGACATGGTGCTGCTGGCCCCATCGACCAGCGCCCTCAGGAAACTCGTGTCTGTTTGTGAGCGATATGTGGAGACCCATGGCCTCAGATACAAAGCAAAAAAGAGCGAGTGTCTGTTGTTCAAGGCAGGCACTAAAGACTATCGTGAAGTGCCGCCTGTCATACTGGGACTGCGATAGAGTGGGTAAAAGCGTTTAAATATCTGGACATTGGGTCACTGCAACGCAGACGGATAATGTTGAAATGGAGAGGGAGCGTTAGGCGGTGTCAGTCAGGAGCAATATGTTGATCCGTAAGTTTGCGATGTGCTCGAGGGGTGTAAAAACCACTCCGTTTAGGGCATACTGCCAATCTTTCTACACCTGCAGTCTGTGGGTCGACTACACGCAGAGGGCTTACAGCGCCTTACGTGTCCAGTATAACAAGACATACAGGGCGCTGTTGGGGTTGCCACGCACTGTAGCGCATCAGGGATGTTCGCAGAGGCACATATAGACGACTTTTACGCAATCATGCGAAAGCGTGTCGCCTCCCTGATGCGACGGGTGCGAGGCAGCGCCACCTCTTCGTCACTGTGGCTCATAGGGCGGTGATACTCATGCACTGGGCCAGGACACAAGTATTGCCTTCAAATCGTGCCTTGAAATGGCATTGTTGTACTTGTACCTATTGCGTTTTTGATTATTGATGTTGTATTGTATTCGATTATGGTAATTCGATATTATATTATATTGTTAATGATTTTGACATAATTGATGGTAGTTTTGACATTATTAATGGTGATTTTGACATTTATATTGGTGATTTTGACATTATTATTAGTTGTTTTGACATTATTGGTAATTATTTCCATAATTTGCCAAATATACCTAAGTAACACTAGTGTTTAAGATGTGCAAGTTATTACTAAGAAATTGGATTGTATGATCTGGATAAATAAATGATTATTATTATTAAAAACGTGTTCGTGGTGTTTCTTGCTCGTTCTTCTTCATAGAACCCTACTAGGCTTTGGAATGGGCTGTATCTTTCTGACTGACCGAGCCCTTGACAATTTAATAGGGCCTGTAATTGCTTTATTTGAAATAAATGCTCTGAGTTTGCAATTATTTTTAATAGTCAATCCTAATTATTTGGTAACATCTTCACTATAATTAGGTGCCCTTCAGATAGGACGTGTACACGTGAACATTCTGATGATGAAAGTGTACACGATCGACCATCCAAACAAACAGATTAACTATATCACATTACACTACAGTGGGCGGAAGACCCAGCATTAGCGTACACTGCGTTGCAAATAATTGTATCCACACAATGAAAGGCCGATGTTTTCTATCTCGTTTCACGCTCGTTTACAAGATAGCATCGACCACATCCTCCTAGCGATATTGTTTACAACTCAACTAAATAGACTGTGACGTTTTATTTACACTGCACTGTATTTGGTAATTAAAAAAACAAAGGCCTTCGGGTTGGAGTGTTTGTTTTTTTAATTGTTTCTTGGGTTTAATTGTGTGTTACTTACGGTTTTTCATGAACTTTGACTTGGAAAGATAGTTTTCGTGTAAAAAAAAGCTTTGATATTCTCTCGCACTCTCTACACTGCGCACCTAATTGCAATAAATTGTAATTTAAGTTAAACAGCCGATTTAAGGAAAACACCATGTTTAAGGAAGGCGATCGGGAAATGAGGCATGAAAACTCCCTTCACGAATTTCATGTTTTATGTGTTTATGAACGAATAAAAAGTGAACTGATAGATACTGATAATACTAGATTGTCGTGTCTTATTAGGTATCTCATTAAATCAAGTACTCAGATCTAGCTAGTGGTGATCGTGGGCGATTATATTTAAAAGAGTGTCCGTTATTCTCCATAAGAACCTACTAAGCTTTGGAATGACAATTAATTAGCTTCATCTTTCTGACTGAACCTTGACGATCCAAAAGTGACTGTAATTGTTTAATAAATGAAATAAATGGTTTGAGGTTGAAGAGGTTCATGTGATGCGGCACCATAGAAGAAGTTCGTTGCCTACTCCCATAGCTCACTAAAGCAGAGTGATCAATGGAGTCCGGCCTTGCTTTCGATCGGGTCTGTTTCGTCTCGCTAACCTTACCATTGCGAAATGTAATGTATCTGCGCTGATCGACGATTAAGATGGGAAGGTCGCCATTTCGGTTCCCAGGCGGAAACATTATGATTCTGTTGTTTTTGCTATGATCTGCTGATTACTTGTTTGTTTTGTATTATGAGAAATTCATTAGTGTTTAAATAAACATGAGAAATAAATTCTAAGTATATTTTTTCTAGGTTTTACTTAGTAAATTAAAAATTGAATAGCCAACTACTAGGTACCGCATTGTTCGACCTAGGAATAGAATCCAGTATGTCTCGTGTTCGGCAAGGCAATTAATACGGCTTGACATAATATTGATTTCATAGCGACGCAAGTGAATCGAGATGTTACCGTTACCGTGCAATTTTTCCCGGTTTTTGAGAGTTTCAGCGGTTAATCAACACTTTGAGTAGACAAGTGTAGTGTTGTGTGCTCAGAGGATAATTACGAGTATGCCCACTCCATATGGGTGTAAAAATGGACAATGGCGGTGTACAGTCCCTCGCACATCAGTGACACAGAGTCTTAATGTCGTAGCAGTAAGGGTCATTTTCATAGTGCTAGTTTTACCACTGATCTTGATTGTACATTGATATTAACAGCAAGTGATCTTATTACACACAACAAGACCACTTGCTAGAAGACCTGCCTGATCACGGCTAGACTTCCAATGAGTACAAAGCTCTCTCTATAAACTTTATCCTATCAATAACAAAAGATAAAAACCCACTTGCTAATAATCCAACTATCCCAATCTAAAACAAACAGTTCTAAAGCCTGATTCTGATCAGTGTATTGTATTAATTGTTAGTGTAATGACTTGTAATAAAGAATGCTGATTGGCTGCAAGAAGAAAGTGCGCGATAAACGATGTGACACTAGACAGTGTGCGCGGAGTTGTGCAGTATTTGGGTCGTGGTCCAAGTGACAAGATTTGAAGGGTATTTAAAAATATAATAACCAAGGATCGATTGTCAGAAAGCTTGATCGGGCATATCATAACGTTTAGCTAGTAGCTGATGATTGAATGATTGAAGGAGATATTGAAATATATGTCATTGTAGGTTACGTTGACAGCTAGGTAAAGATTCATCGTTTTCATATTTGATTTTTAACTGAACAGACAGCTGTGCTGCTGGAGAGCTTGCTGCTCCACGTCTCAGGTAAAGCACTAGGAAGTGGTGAAGAGTGGGCGTTTTGGGGGTCTGTCTTATTTCATTTTGACGTTTAAAAAGTGCTGATTCTAAGCCTAGTTTGAATAAATGACTTTTGATTTTGATTACGGAGTTCAAGGCAGTGAATATGACAATGTATTTTGTTTTTTACAAATAAAACTTTTCTTTAGGTACGAGTAAAAGTAACTGATAAGTACCTACTTAAGTTAAACCACATAAAACTAAATAAAACATGGTAATTAAAGGTGAAGAAAGTTGCACGTAGTTACAGAGAATTTTTGAATTAACATATAGAATTGAAAACGTTGCAACTTCTATGTTGAATATTCGAGAAATTGCAGATCACAAGGACATACATGAAAAGACTTTTACCGCATTGGGTGCGGGGTTTATTTACAAAGTTATATTGAATCAAACAATTCCACGAGAGCGCTTTTCGCTTTCACCTTGTACCTGAGAGCATCAGCTGAGTCAGTGATATAAAGTCCTTTCTATTGAAAGCATTATCGTTATTTTTACATAACTTACCACTCACACACAAGTATACAAGTTATGTAGCTAAATAAATATGTCAGTCTATCGTGTGGTAAAGATTATGTATTTTTTGTCGAACAAGACGTTATAAATGTAATAATGTCTTATAATAAGCGGCTATTATGATAAATGCCAGAAAGTGATGTTTTTATTAGATACTTAAATATTTTATGTTAGTTGGGAATTGTAATACAAAAATTTTTTTTTTTGCTTGCGTAGATTTATTAAATGATATTTAATGAAGAATAATTGATGTTTACTTAAAATTAATTTAATTGAAGAGCTCAACACTATACTACAATAAAACGTTGTAGAAATCATGTCAATAGTAACTAATTAATAAGTAGGTTTACAGTTATCGTTGATTGGTATCAGCTTGAACAAAATGTTAATAAGTTATTTTATGAGCATTCGCTATTAACAGAAATCGTATAGTTTTAGACCCAAACTCGGGACTCGGAGAATATTTTGCGGAAGACACGTTCTTGTTACTTTATTATTTAACTAACTTCAACCCGCAAATTCTTCCAAAAATATACCGTATTACAACCTGTAATACTGTAGCTTCTCGTTTGTGGAAGAATTTTCGAAGTCAGATCTGTAGTTCCGAAGATTACCCCCTACTTATAAACAAACTCGCAAATTTTACATTAGTTTACTTAATATAAATATAGATGTAGGTGTAGCTTTAAACAATCAAAATGGTTTAAATAACTCTCAACAATAATTAATGATGGTTCGAAATGGCAATACTTACCATAGCCTTGAAGCTCTCACGATCAGCTCAGCGATAGCAAGATGTCTTATTCTGCATCAAATTATAGGCATTATTGTTAGCCGGACGAAATTAGGGATGTGGCGAAATGCTCTGCAGCCGACAGATTGAAGAGGGGTTAAGTAATACATTGTAATTGTGAAGTGTTTTAAGTGATGGTTACTGTAATACCCTAGTTAAATAAGATAATAAGTCAATGAATCTATCTGCCTAGCCTTTTCTTAACTATGCTGGGGTCAGCTTTCAGTCTAACCGGATGCAACTGAATACCAGTACTTTACATGGAGCGCTTGCCTATCGGACTTGCACAACCCAGTTAGTGGGTAACACGATACGCCTCAGTAAGACTGGTTGTCAGACTTTCGGGCTTCTGATGACCCGTAACGACTGTCAAAAAAAGATCCAAAAATGACAGCCGGGACCAACGGCTTAACGTGCTTTCCGAGGCACCGAGGGGTCTTAGTATGTAAAGATGGTCACCCATCAACGGACCGACCGCGGCAAGCGTAGCTTAACCTGATCTATCGACCCGAGCGGCTGTTATTACATAGCCATGAGCCCCTCAAATAAGGTAGTAAAAACTATTACGTACTATCTGGAACGGTTTTTTATTTTTTTACCGCACGTAAATATGACATTTTGAGTTTTAGCAAAAGTTCAGGATTCTAGAGCGTCGGCGTCGCCTCTGTCATAGTTTTTATTCAAAGCTCAATCTGTTATATTTACACCCGAGTTCGTGAGTGCAGAATAATGAGTAAAAAAAAAAACAATAGACACAGACATAGATAACAAAAAGATGAGCCACTTTTGACATTAGCTGTCAAAATTGACAAGTGTAACATCAATTCTAAAACTGCCAGATGCACGAGTTCCATGACCCCTCGTGATGCATCCAACCTTTAAACTAAAGCCTCCATAAAAAGGATGTAACGATTTAACTTAATGTCGACGTTTAATCGATTGTCTGTTAGAGTCCGACCGAATTTCGTTATCGCTTTCGGCTTTCGGCCGAAATATCCATTTTCGTCTATTTCGTTTTCGACCTTAAAAATACCAATACTTTCGGCAGAGTGGCCGAAAAAATCGTTAATTACAACAAGCAAAAGCACAATAACTGTAATTAAGGCAGAAATAACTGCTTTTTCTCGAAAATAACATCAGATTGTTCAATTAATTATATAATATATTAAATATATTTCAGAAAAATATAAAGTTTTGTGAGATTTAAGTTTAAACGGTTAAATATAATGATAAAAAACAAAGACTTCATTTGTTTTAAAATATAACAGATAAAGTCCAAAGATAAACCTCTCGACAAACAATAAAACATTTTTACGTTTCCGTTTTCGGTTTTCGGCCGAAGGTGCAAGTCGGCCGAAATCGATTTTCGGTCGGGCTCTATACTCTATCGATACCGATGCCAAGGCTGCTCGAGTTAATGGGTCTAGCAAGTTAACGGATGATCGAATGTATGTTTACATGTTTTTGTTTTGTTCCAGCGTGATTTGTTGTTTAGGTTAAATGTGTAACGATGTGCACTTGTTTATTTTTATTCTTGCTGTGTATCAAATATGTTATGACTGTTCTATATTGCGAAGGTTAACAATGATGGCACTGAAAGCTCTTGAATGCGGTTTATGCGTGCTGATCGTGTTTAGTTTCATTTTGAAAGCCGTCCTAAGAATACTTACCTAACTAAAGCTCTCTCGGTTTGTTTAAATTCTAACTGGCGAGCGAGTGATCGTGGATTCAAACCTGACGCGTGAACCTACTCCTAGCTATTTGCTATTCTGCTTGAAGTTTAGCTTAGAGAGGTACACAGGAACTTTAATATCATCATCATCATTTGTTGGAAATATTTACATGTCCATAGCATAATGCAATCTATAGCATATTGCATAATGCAATCTATAGCATAATGCGATCCCTAGCATAATGCAGTCTATAGCATAAATCAATCCCTAGCATAATGTAATCTATAGAATAATGCAATCCCTAGCATAATGAAATCTATAGCATAATGCGATCCCTAGCATAATGCAGTCTATAGCATAAATCAATCCCTAGCATAATGTAATCTATAGAATAATGCAATCCCTAGCATAATGAAATCTATAGCATAATGCAATACCTAGCATAATGCAATCTATAGCATAATTATTGCATTATGCTATAGATTGCATTATGCTAGGTATAGCATATGCTAGGGATTGTCCTAGCATAATGCAATCTATAGCATAAATCAATCCCTAGCATAATGTAATCTATAGTATAATGCAAACCCTAGCATAATGTAATCTATTGCATAATACAATCCCTAGTATAAGGCAATCTAAAGTGGAATGCAATTCCTAGCATAATGCAACTACATTCACGTCTTGCAGTAGGTATGGTCCCACCATAATATCACCATGTGATCACACAAACGTAATCACCCACAAAACGTACTTGACCGCATAATACGTCGAATTAAAATAGTTTTCGTATCATAAACACTAATTAGCTGCATCTATTGTGCCTGCACCCCAGAGGTCGGAGTGTGGGACTTGTTGCTAATTGCAATCAGTTTGAAAACTATGACGATTACGCCAAGGACTCGTTCAATGGAAATTGAGAAGAATTTTCTAGTGTTATTGTGTGAGTTTTGAGTAATACGGTTTATTTTTCGATTGGTTTTGTAATAATTTAGAATTTGCAGGGAAGAAACTTTAGAACTGTATTTTAATGGCATTTGGCCGGAGGAAACCGGCATGTTCTAGAACCAAAAAATCGAAAACATATGACATCTGCCAATCCGCACTGGGCCTGCGTCGTGTATTACAGCCCACTCCCTCTCACAGTGTCTCCCACAGCAGTGGGAACATTATAGGCTGATTATGCTGAAATTTAAGCATCACCTCTGTACCTATTTTTTTCTGTTCTGTTTTTCTTGTCTGTTTATATGTATATGTGTGTACATAAATGGTAAATAAATAAATAAATAAATAAATTTAACTGTCTTGATTCTTTCCTTAGCCTTGTGACAAAATGCTTTTCTTAGCTATCTTAAGTTGTAAGTTTGTTGTGACTACTTAAAGGTAACTGACCTACTACTTAGGGCAAATTTCACCTATGAAACTGAACATGATTAGCACATCTAAACCGCGTTCAAGAGCTGTCAGTGACAATATTCCACAACAATGATGATACTGGCAAGCTCTTGAACGCGGTTAAAATGTACTGATCGAGTTCAGCTTAATTGGTGAAATTCGCCCAAAATAAAAAGTCAGATTACCTATACGTAGTTTAAAAAAACTAGCATTTTAAGATAGGTATAATATCTGAGCAGTGGTGGCCCAGTGGTAACGGCCGCGACTTACGAGTGGTCGAGTGGTGGTTCGAACCCAGGCAGGCGCTTTACTTTGTGTACATAATTTCATCACCAATGCTCTCAAAATGGTGAAGGAAAACATCGTGAGGAAACCGGCATGTCCTAGAACCAAAAATTCGAAGACATGTGACATCTACCAACCCGCACTGGGCCCGCGTGGCGGATTACGGTTACGGCCCACACCCTCTCACAAATAGGAGGCCTTTGTCCCAGCAATGGGAACATTATAGGCTGATTATAAATAATATCTGAAAAGTGAAAATTAGGTATGATGCTTAGTAAAAACCCTGATAAAACATAGTAATTTTCAATTAGCAGAAAGTACCTGTAATTTGTAGAATAAACAAAAGAAAATAGACATAATAGACACATATAGCATGCCGTGCGAGCTGACAAAGTAAAGTGAGTGAAAATTAATTATTATTTACAGCTGGCGAGTCAATACCCGCCGCAGTGTTCAGTATTCAGTATTCAGTAGACACTGCATTATTGTAATGTTTATGCACAATGCAGTATTATTAATAGGTATGCCTGTATATGTAGGTGTTAGTTATTGCCTGCCGTAGGGGCTTGTGGCTAAGTAATAACAGCCGCACAGGTCGATCGATCAGGTTATGCTACGCTTGCCGCGGTTGGTCCGTGGATGGGTGATCATCTTCACATACCAAGACCCCTCCGTGCTTCGGAAAGCACGTTAAGCCGTTGATCCCGGCTGTCATTCGTGGATCTTTGACAGTCGTTACGTGTCGTCAGAAGCCTGAAAGTCTGACAACCAGTCTTACTAAGGGGTATCGTATTACCCAGTAACTTGTCTGTGGGAGTTAGATGGGCAGTCACTCCATGTAAAATACTGGTATTCAGCTGCATCCGGTTGAAGCCGACCATGACATAGTTGGGAAAAGGCTCACAGTCACAGTCAAAATAAGGAATATATTTTATGTTATTTTTATGATCGGTAAGTAGATTGTTATTTTGATCAACCAATCACTACAGCTAACATTAGATTATTACACCAGATTGTCAATGATTGCAAACTTGGTCAGGCTTCCTACAACTGATGACCAATCTACTGCTGATATCAAATACCAAATTACCAACACAATACCGTTACCTAACAGTCTCAAAAACATTATTTATCTAACCTTTTGACACTGTCAAAATAATGGTTCAATACCACAATACCATCAGATATGACGATTTCAATACATTCGTTCAGTTTGTGTGATGAAAAAATTTCGGGTCAATATTTATTGATCGCTCGGAACGAGCCTTATTTGGCTTGAAAGTAAAAACGAATTGTTAGTGTTATTGCTTGTGTGGAAGCTTAGATGTCGTCAATGATAGTTATATAAATGTAGGAGGTCTAGTAGGATGTCGTGTTTTTAAAGATTTCGATCTAATAAATTGGTATTATAATAAAAAGTGCGTGTCATAATCGAGTATTGAGAGTTCCGTATTCTTGATTTTCTTAAGGTATTTTTTGTATTAATTTAATTTATGTCTACTACGCAACGTCATTAAAATATAAAAAAAAAATCGTTTTAAAATCTTAGAATATTTTGATTCACTGACACTGTAAGCAAGTTACTTCTGCAAGATTTGTTATAACAGCACCCTTTTTTTTTTTTTTTCGGATGGGAAATCATCAAATGACTCCTCCCGCTCTGGGTGGAGCGGAAGGGAGTGTCAGACTCTTACTGACTAAAACCCACCCATGGTCCTTCCTTTGCCCTTTATGTTCCGGGGTAGCGGTAACCCTTTCGGACAATCCCGCTGAACAGCACCCTTATTGCGTAACGCGTCCCGCGCGTCGCGTGCCTTATTGCGTTCGTGTGTCACTAACGGGATGCAGCAGATGTATTGTACCTGGCATATGCTGAGCTGGACTCCCATTTGGCGCAACCATGAGACACACACCGCCCGGTAGTGATCGACCGTTACCTATAGATTTACTTAGATATACGAGGTGTCTATGGGTCAATTTATCTTTTTAATCTTTGTTTTTTCTTTTTCTTCACTTTTTTTGATGTTTTTTTGTATTACTTGTATTGTGTCTTTTGTTGCACTGAATAAACGTTTTATCTATCTATCTATCAATCTCAATCTGAATGATTTTGAAGGATATTGCTAATCCATTACTTCATATGTTCGAAAAATGTGTCTGCAACAATGTAATTAACGCAATGAATGTTGTTGAACTGTCAAGATGAAAACCATTGCTACCGATAGTGTGTTACGCAATTACCCCGCTGTTGACTATTAAAAGCTATAACATTGGAATTATAGCTTAATCGAAAAGCAGCTTGAAATACTTTAATCACAGAAATCTTAATATTAAGATTTCTGTGACTTTAATAGTTACTTGGTTTTTGGATGGACGCACAAATTGAATCTTTTTTGCGCCAACCCTAAAGACCGAGTGGTCTGACAAAGGGTGCTGGACAAAAATGTGTGAGAGTTGGTCCCGGGGTTCTATAAACAATTATCTTATAATATATACATATAATCCTTCTGTACCTGTATGTTTGTCACCTAACTCCTAAACGGCTGGACCGATTTGGATGAAATTTTGTGTGTATATTTCAATGGGTTCCTGGATGGTTTGAAAACACAATTGGACCCGGTAAGTGGCGCTGCTTTTCTGGGCAGGATGACGTCTGCCGGATCCGCTAGTTGTAATATAAACCTTTTCCAGTTACCAAATAACTCACTCAATACGCGCTACACATACTTAATATTACAATTCCAAGTAATTTCCCAAATTCAGCACTTACAAAACAAAACACCCAATTTTGAAACGTACCAAATCATAAATTAGATTAATTTTCTCACGTTCCAAAATAGCTCTTATCTCGAATCGCATAAGAACTGTTTTAGATTGTGTGCGCACGCGCAGGCGTCACGCGATCAGTTATATAAGTGTTACAATTAAGCTTTTGCCGTGAGAACGGGGTATTGTGATGATTAAATTATTGACACACAAGTGTGGTTATACTTCTAATAAGGTAACAGATTACACTCTCGTGTGGTGATTAGAAATGTGAACTGCTCATTAGACTGGTTTCCTGAATTAGTAAGATAACATACAAAACACCACTCCTATATTCTACGAAGGGGTGACCAGAGGTGAATTTTACAGTAACCCCCACATCAGTGGTAGCAATTTGACATTGGCAACCCCTACCAGAATGGTTTTCGTAGTGCAAGTGTTACCACTCATATCCGGTTGGCTGTACACCCGCATTTTTTCAGTTATGTTTAAGTCCCATATAATAGTGGCTAGCCTATTGCCATCAACCGGCACAAATGTAGTACTGGTCTAGAAATTGTAGTAGAAATTCCTGTCGGAAATTGTAAATCAAAATCAAAACAAAAGTCATTTATTCAAATTAGTCTGTAAATCAGCACTTTTAGAACGTCAAAGTCACATAAGACAGTCTCTCAACGCCCGCCCTTCACCACTTCCTTGTGCTTTCGCTGTAAAGGGCATATTATACATAACGCCGTTGAACTTGGTCGTACAAACGCATGTCGCGCTTGGACAGTATTTTTTACATTTAAAAAGGTCGCTAATAATAATTATTACATCTAGGTAATAATTGCAAAAAATAACTCGACAGACCTCTGAGTACTGTTATCCTACTAATCCCACTAATATTATAAATGTGAAAGTTTGTATGGCCATCCTGTATTTAATATTCTGGTCGTATTTACGGAGTATTTATCACAAACTCGGACACCAGACACAAATAAGAAAACTCATTTACCTGTAAGGAAAAACCATAACCTACGTCAACCATTCACGAATACCGGTCTCCGAACAAGTAGTTATGGGCTACCAAAATAAATAGTGATAACAATACATAACTTCGGTAACAATTACCGACCAGTAGCCGGTAATACCGGTCGTTATTACGTTGATACGGTCGATAATACCGGAAGACTTGTTGGAATTTCTTCATAAGATCAAGGGCACTGAGTCATTGGGACTGTCTGAAAGTAATTAGCATGAAGGACTTTGAAAAGGGTAGATCTTTGACAGATTGTGGGTATTAAATAAATTGAATTTAAATGTTAAATAACTATTTACACTAGGTACTAAATTACAAGACTGACTAACTAACTATATAAATAAATACAAAAACAAAAGGATATTTAGGCGTCGAAGTACCTACTCGTCCGCATCGCTGTCAAGTGGAAACGTGCCCAGAAGACTGGCAGCATTGCCACGTTAAATGGCAATGCTAATTCTTTGGCCAAAGAGCGTCCCAGCCCTCTGGTCACGTGAAGTGTCCATCAGCCGGCGAGAAATTTCTTTAAAAAGGGGACGCGCACTCGAGCCCCATGACCCTAGCGTTTCGGCCGATATTAAATGAGATACATATGAGTGATATAAGTACCGAACTAAAATTTGATCATTTTATTTTTTCATAGTTAATTTAAAAAATGCGTAAGAATCTCTGTCTGTCTATAGATTTGTCTCTCAATCTGTTACTTTTTCATGAACACGAATTTTGATGAATTTAGCACACAAGTAGACCATGGCATGGGTTAGGATATGCAGGTTACTTTACATCCGCATAATTTCAGACCTCCGCACGGGCGAAGCTTTGGTGAAAAGCTAGTCATTTATAAGGAGCTAATTATACATACATACATATTAAAATCACGCCATGTTCCCATGGGGGTAGGCAGAAACTACAGAACGCCACCTTCGAGGATCCTTATATACTAGGAGTATATAAATTAAGCTAATGATGATGATTGACGGCACGGTTGGCGCAGTGGTTAAGCGATTGACTGCTGCGCTGCGTGTCGCGGGTTCGATTCCCGCACGGAACAAATATTTGTATGACCTACATGTATTTGTTCCGAGTCTGGGTGTTTTTCTATCTATAATATGTATGTATTTACAAAAAAAAAAAATTGTATATAAGTAGTTTATTAGCCATCTTGTTACCATAACACAAGCATTAGGTTGCTTAGCTTGGGACAAATGGTGCTGTGTGAAATGTCCAGGGATTTATTTATTTATTTATTTATTTAATTAATGGTCAAATTAAAGACTTTAAATATTTCCAATAATCATCTCAGTAAACGCACCTATCGGTGGCCGTCTCATCAAGGTCTATATTACAGTGCCTACTACAATTCTATTATCATATTCTCAATATCACAAAATATGGTAACAGATACACCATAAAATAATAAATAGCGAATGGAGATACATCGACCTTTTCTTTGCTGATGCACATACTATTCAGATACAAATCTAAATATTCACGATCCCAAAACATTTAACGACCATGTCATGCGTAAACCCAAATCACCCACAGCGCAAGAAGCCTTCCTCACATCACTTTCATTGACGAGGACGCGACACGAGCGCGAGTACGAGTACAGCCAACAAAAAGACAGTGGTAACACTTGTACAACGAAAACCGCCCTTGCTGCTACGACATAAAGGTGTTATCAATGTCAAATTGTTACCACGTAGGTAGGTGCGTTGGTTGACTGTACGAGTGATCGAGTCGATGGGAAGATGGCCTTTACGTACAGTCGTTATAGCGTGCGTACGGACGAACGGTACTTGATGTAGCGTCAGCAGGTAAAGTGTAACATTCAAAATTATATTATTTTTCATCAGGTTCATTTTAACTTAAAGAATATTTTTTTTGCTCATTTAAAAGTAATAAGGTCATGAGATTGACTGATGAATTTAATCATTAATGATCCTGTTTATGGGTATTCATGGTGTTATAAAAGATGCCTGCCAACCTTTGGATAGTATAATAAAACCTAAAAGACTCGAAAGGTGAAATGTGATTGGTTGGCAAAATGTCGTTTTCTTTTGATAAAAAATTTAATATTTCATAACATACACCTAAGCGCATTTTTCTATGAGCCACGAATTTTGTAGTTACAAAATCTTTGTCTTTTAGTCTTCGTATGTTGCAAGATGCTAAACACCAAGGTGCTTTTTAATACAACAAAATAATTGACAACCTTTGACCAACTCAAAAACACTAACTCAACACTAACAACGTCCATTTATTTTAATTCCACCATTCATTTATAGTTTAGCAGTTACTAAATATTTTCCCAATCACACTGCAACTACACAATTACAAAACCTAACTTCACGCATCATTTCAGACTTACGCACGGCTATACAAACAAAAGACATACAACATTTTGACCGCATATTATTTATTGCTAGCGAACCGGTTCTTCGAAAGATTGCTTTTATGACTTGACAAAACATCGAGATTTCTTTATCATATGTAAGTTAATTAATGTATTATGTACATAAATCTCTCTGAGTAAATTATCTAAATGACGGTGAAATTCGCATCAAAATCCGTTGCGTAGTTTAGAAAGACAACGCTGTTATACAGATACGAAAAGCGACTTTAATTTGTATTATTCATAGATTAGTGACGATTGTTCTGCTGTCTGTACCGGCCGTACGAAACTGTTAGCCGTCCTTGAACTTTCGCTTGGAGCAACGTCACTCGTGTGCAGTGAGCCTATACACACGTACATAGACAGGGCTGGCACGATTCTGATCATTACGATTTTAGGCCTCACTGTCTTGAATTCTGTTTAATGACATGTAACAAGAACAAAAAAACAAATAGAACCATTTGGGACTGTATTTTTTATATACGTTTTAAATATTCTTATAAGTATGTATTATCAAGTTGAATTTGGCACTGACAGTGATCAGCACCCCAATTGCGTAACACACTATCAATCACAATCTGAATCATTTTAAAGGATATTGCTAACCTATTGCTTCATATGTTTGAAAAATTTGTCAGCTCAACACCGTAAATAACGCAATGAATCTTGTTGAACTGTCAAAATGAAAGCCATTGTTCTTGATATTGTGTTACGCAATTACCCCGCAGGCTCTTATAGCAATATCTCCGGACCTATTCATTGTTGTCAACATTGTCGACAACAAAGTTAACTACTAACCATGGATCTCCATCTATGTTTAGTAGGTAGTTAACTTTTACGATCTGCAATATTATAAGCTTTTGCATTGTTTTAAATACCGATTTTGATTCAAGTCACACTAAACATTATTTATATTAACGCCACTTCTCGCACCATGCTGTTAATTAATTTTGTAACAGAATTAATAACCCAGTAATATTCAAACCAACCTAAAAACCCGTTCTACGTACAGCAGTTTTCTATAAAAATCCGTGCAGTAACAACTTATTCAACAGTTTGAACATCGTTCTTCAGAATAGCATGTTTATGACCACTCACACACACAAACTCACGTCAATTTCACAGTACTCACAATTGCCATAACGCATGTTATTATGTATATTACTAGATGTTATCGAGGGCAACAGATTTATAGCTTGTTTCAAGTGCAGGTAACAACTGTAATTATCGATAGACTAGTGAGATGTATCTGTATGAGTGTTTCTTGAAACATGACTGTAGGAGTTAAAACCTTATTACACGCGATATTCAGGGACCCTTTCCCTAAATCGGGATGGTGTAAAAAGATTTAGGGAGGAAGGGTCCCTTTAAAAAAACACTTATCCTAAATAACGAGCCCTAAATATCGTGTAGTGTAATACTGATTTGCAAACCCTTTTTTATTGAAGAAAGTGTCTGAAGGGACCGATGGAGGCTCATTTATGTAGGTGGTAGCCTCTGTTGTAAGCTATTTTCTTACGAGTCAGACTCATTAGTAAGTTATTAAACTGAGAAACATCTACTTAATAAAATTCTTAAATTCACTGACAAAAAACGCACAGCCTCAACCGCTGGGTCTACAAACATAAAATTTTGCACAAGATTTTTGAAAATGTATCCCCAAAACGGGATGAACGTTTGTTTGGAAATCCCAGTTTGGTCGCACAGCTTGTAGTTGATAGGTAAAATGCTAGCCCTTAATTTCTTAAGCATCAATAGATACACTTCCCTACAGTGTGTTGTGATTTTTAGCTGAAAAAATATATTCAAGAGAAGTATTCTTTGTATAAATGAAAAAACTTAAAGTAAAACTTAGGATATGTGAATAAGTATTTTTTTTTAATATTATTTTAATTTTTATATTAGGACAGACCTAAACAACATGACATTTTACCAATCGATTAGTCAAAATCTGTCACAGATCAATACACATCGTGTGATCTTGTCGTGAGGTGCTGACATTTTTTATTATTGGAGCACTTTAGGGTGTATTGTCAATGTGTCAATTATAATGTATGTACTTACTACTAGTATTTAATGTAATGTCTAGACATCTGGTATTCCCAGGACATTAATCAGAAGCTTTTAGTAAATGTTAAGGTGTGTGAGTTTTGTAACTTTTATTAGTAGTTGAACTATGAGTAATAAAAGTAAAAAGTTGTTTGCTTGCGTAGTTTTGTTGATTTATTTTGTGAATCAGTCGTAAAAGTAGTTTATGACACAAGTAGTTTAGTTACCTGTCAATAAGTGAATTCGAATGTGTTTCGAATTACTTATCATTAATATGTGGATTAGGTACAAATAAGTAGATAAAAAATAACGATTGTATAATTACTTTAGAATAAATGCTGCACACTGAGAACATTACGCCTGTTTTCCCCGAAGGGTTAGGCAGAGATGTACCTACATAGTACACCCACATTTCGCTAGTCATGTAATAAGGGGCGAGGTTATTGCTGCTGTACACCGATCTATACTATTTATAAAGTGTTTTTTATTATTTTGGTGGTAATCTTCGAAACTACTGATCCAATTCTGAAAATTCTTTCAGTAATCGGAAGCAACAGTATTGCAGAGTGTCATAGGATATATATGTATGTTAAGTATGTTAAAACAAGAAATTGTACACTGACGGAGTCGCAGGCAGAAATTAGTAATACATATATTTAGCGTTGAAAAATGTCTTCCCGTGATTTATGAGAGTCCCAAAGGGGTTAGTTTAGCCATATATACCAGCCTATTACCGTTTGCAAAATACGCGCATTGACGTGGAGTTGCGGACACCATCCCGTATTACCTAACCTTACATATATTTATGATAATTAACACAAAGCTAAAGCAAAATCATCTGTTCTATTGCAATTTGTTGTAGGAACACCCAAGCCATCGAGGTTCTCTCGCGACTCCAAATTATGTTACATGTTACACAAGCAGCTTAACAGGGGCATCATTAATCGTCATTATTTACATAAGCCTCTCACACAATAGTATGGGAACGCGAAACGAGAAAAACGTAGGATTTACTATAACATTTTAATTGGTTGTTGCGCTCATACAAATTCACCGCGCGCGGGTTTCATAAATATATGAATTCCGACCGGTGCAATTACTAGGGAAGAATTTGTTTCTAAATATGCTAAATGATGCGGTTACTAAATTATTTAGTAATTATATTGCGTGGTAATTATGTTGTAGAAACATTAATTTTAATAATTTTAATTAATGACTTGATGAAGGGAGACGCGGAGAGAAATGGCGCTCTGTAGATTGGTAATTCTTGTATTTGGAAAAACAAACTGGTACTTAATAAGTTAATAGTGTATAGTCACCAAAGGAGATAAGTAACCAGGATCGTTGGATATGTAGTTGCAGTTTAACAAGAAACCGATCGATGGTTTTGAATAAAATTTAATTTAAATAATAGAAAACTAACAGTTCATTTATCAAATTAAATTTCATTCGAAAACATCAATCTGTTTCTTACTAAACTTCAACTATATCCGACGGCCCTGGTTACTTATCTTCTTTGGTGACTGTACGTATTTACCTACGATTTCGAAATAAGATAGGCGTTTGAGATAGGACCTTCAAGCCAATTCACGTAATTAGAAACGTTCAAAATCTAGTCGCAATCTCATCTCAGCGACAATCAATGTCGAAAACTTGTCAAAAATGTAGGGAAATTACAGGTCTTCTTGATAGATTGAGACTGGGATCAGACTGTGAACGTTCTTAAAATTAAGTACGAGAAGTGCCCCTCTTACCTAAGTGTCGTAAGATAACCATTCTGACAATAGGTACCTACATTAGGTAAATGAATTATATTACATAAATGTTTTCGTTTACCTTTTTCGTTTTGATTTTATCCTATAATCATTCAGGTTTTCTATTTTCTTTAGGTTTTGTTTCGTCTTGTACGGAATAAATTACGTTTTCCTTTTCATAATAAATAACAATTAAGTAATTTAGTAACGTATGGAGAGAAAAAATACTGTTGAACAATACTGATTAGGTATTTTGTCTGAAGCTTAAACAAAATCCTTCATATTTACGGAATTTCATAACTTGCATTGCAAACAATAATTATTTTCCGTGATGAAATATGTCAAACACAAGGAGAAGTCTTCACTTAAATACTACTTAATTATCACTACCTATTAAATTATAATTACATCTTGCAATTTTATATCCCGTAAATTAAAGGACAATTTGACCCTTAATTATGCTATGTGAGTAGTTGTATGTATAAGGTCATAGTAATTTCAGTGCGAATATGCCGTAGAAATAAGTAAATGTTAAAAGTAAATAAATTTATTAAAACTCACCAGTTTATCTGGATATTTACTCTGTTGATCTGGTCAGTTCCTGAAAATAAAATAAACATTATTTTGTTAGTTTTGGATCGACATGAATATCATCATCACCAGCCGTCTAGGGGGGGTTAATATATTACAATTTTAAAACTAATTTTTCTATTGAAAATACTGTACAGTCTGCAATGTTCGCGATTGCTCAGTTTTTTAACTTTATTAGCTAAGGGCATAAGTTAGCGTGAAAAGTGGTCATCCGCTACACCACCACGTCCGTCACACTTGAAAAAGTTGTCGAGTGTAGGTACATTGAAGACCCTATCTATTCCCTATGTATTTTAAAATATTTACTTTTTACAATACAGGCTAGTTAGATTTAAAATATTTATAAATCGGTTTGTTAAAAGAAATAACTCAGGGTTAAATATAAGCACTCATATTAACCTTATTTTATTTCTTTTGACATCTCATAAATCAAATGTCAATGGATGTCAAAAGAAGACATTCCAAAAGGATCGTCTTCGTGATCACAATAACAATTGCAGCATATTTTTTGGATCTTTAAAAGTCATAATTTGAATAATGTAGGTAGGTCTCTAAGCTACAACCTAGATAATAGAAGACTGTCTGAACTAGATCATAGAGAACTGTCGGCATTTAGTTAAGGATCACTACACAATTTATGACAAATCGCAGCTATTAAACCGTGTACAATTGGTTCCTGATAAGGACGAGTCTATTTTATAATTCTAAACGTAGAAGTAGGCTGTTTTTTATGAAAGTTATAGGTAGGTTTCTAGTTTTTAAAACTGCATCACTGTATTATGTACGTAAAGTGTTTGTTGCCGGAGAAATACACTGCAGTGACAGGAGGTATGTATGCACATAGGACGTAACAAACTCTTTTTAATTATAGGAGGGATTGAAAGAAAATAACAACAAAATGAACTCAAAAGCTTGTAACGTTGTGTAGCTATAACAAACGTTGAAGTCTTTCTAGTAGCAATACTTACTCGTATAGTTTTACTAAACAAAGAGTGCAATGTTTGCAAAGTAATTCGTGTCAATAAAAACAAATTCACTCGCTGCTCGTTTTAAGTTGCTAGGTCTACTCGCTTCTCGTAAATCGCCGGCGGTCGGACACGTGCCTAAGACTTCGACACGCTCGAGCGCAGTAGAAACCGAGATGTCTCCAGCTAGACGTGAGATGAAGTAATTTGATATCATCGTTACTGTGACAGACGGATACGTTGTTAAGTGAAGATATTATCGAATGGTTTGTGATGAAGATTATTATATTATGGTGGAGGAATGTTATGTTATTGTTAACTGTGAGGTGCTGGTTAGTGGAAGGAAGTAATGTTTTGTTTTGTTCCAGGCGTATGCTTTTATTTATAGTTTCTGAATGGGTGGTAGTGTAATTTTTGAACGGTTTTATGTTCATACGAGCACGAGTAGTTTGAAGCCCAAAAGTCTGACAACCAGTCTTATCAAGGAGTATTGTGCTAGCCAGTAACTGGGTTGTGGAGGTCAGATAGGCAGGCGCTCCATGCATACTGGTATTTAGCTGCATCAGTTTAGACTGGAAGCAGACCTCAACATACATAGATGGGAAAAGGCTAGGCAGATTGATTGAATGATATTCTCTAAAACCGCGTACAATTTAGATGCACGCATCTTATTTCCCCAACATCCAGGTCACGAACCCGCGATACATTCTCTAAAATATCTCCAGTTGAACAATAGTTTGTTTATTCAAATCGATGTGGTTTGCGTTCGACGTCGATAAACTTGTATTTATTCGCCTTTGTGGCTCCTATGGGGACATTGTTATGATTATTACTACAATCGTTGTTTGTTTTATTATGTTTTTAACAGTTTGACGGTGTTCAGACGTCCACTTTGAAATATAAATGTCCCATCTTCTATATTTATCACTAATTCAATTCTGAGTCGGCGACACACTGGCCAATTGATTGACAGACAACTCACAGCCCAGGTCTCCTATCTGTGAGAGGTAGCTGGGCGTGGCGAATAACTATAAACGCTGACACGAAAAACATCTCCAACCTGGTAAAATAGGGCTACGTCGACGGATGGGCAGTAGGGTGTGGATGTAGAGCTAAGTCGCAAACAATGCCCCACCTCCTATCCTGCCCTCTGTGCCCCAAAATCTGCAGTCAAAGTAACCTCTGCGCTGTCACCGACTACGCCGTGGAAGTGGAGAAGTTTTGGGCAAACAAGACCTGAAATACAGTCGTGCCAGCGACACGAAAAAGAAGAAAAAATACCAGCACATATTTATTTAAGAACCTCCGCATGAGATTTTCCTTTTGACCGCCTTTCCCAAGATTTTACTGCTTAGGGATATCTACTGAAGTTGCAACAGTGAAGTCAATGTTTTTCTTTTAATCTTTAATCTACATGGTAATAAATATTATCTTCCATAGAAGGCATTGTCCATTGAAATGTATACTCGTATCTTTTAGCCTTAACACGCAACTCTAACTTGTCACCGTTTTTGTCAGAACTACTGAAGTCTGACAACATGGCTCAACAGAATTGTATGGCAATTACATTAAAAACAAATATGTTAAAGTTGGCTAGAACAAGGGATGACTACTGAAAAGTCGGCTAATAGAAGTGTATCTTTAGAAGTAGAAGAATAGTGCATAAAAGTAAAAGCATAATCCGCCTATAGTGTTCCCACTGTTGGGACACAGGCCTCCTCTCGGTGAGAGGAAGTAGACCGTAATCCATCACGCAGGCCCAGTGCGGGTTGGTAGATGTCACATGTCTTCGAATTATAGGTTCTAGGACATGTGGATAGGTGGAAGCAGTGGTGGCCCAGTAATAACGGCTGCGACTTACGAGTTGTAGGTCGTAGGTTCGAACCCAGACAGTCGCTTTACTGTGTGTAAATTATTTCAGCACTGCTGCTCCCAAAACAATGAAGGAAAACATCGTGAGGAAGAACGGTGACCATATAAATTGAAATAAGGGCATGAGATGAGAAAAATGGGCTCATTAATGTTACCTAATGAAACCACCAAGTTAGCTAACTTATTAAACCTATCTACAGTACCTTAAAAACACTAAAGACGTCTGAAAAACGACATGGTCTGAGAGCAGTGAACAAGATAAATAAATGGCATGGCTACAAAAACTCGGACAGTAACTTTTTCATAAATTCGCGATCACTCACGAATTAAAAAACAATAATACCACAAATTAAATTAAAAGCATGAAATTAAACCCATTACAGCTGAAAACAACACATCAATTTACCACAAAATTGCAACAATAAACCGTCACAATTCGTTCATAATGAATTATTACTAGTGTAATCCGTACTTTCATCTGCGCGAGCGCATACCGGCTCGGGGACTCACATGCGATGCTTTCCCCGCATTACAGCTTGATAGCTGGCTATTAAATAAGTATTGTGCAAGTTTATGTACTAAAATATTCATGTGGTCACTGAAGGATGGGTCGGATGATCATTTTGGGGAGTTATGACCCATGACGCTTATGTAAGGAGCTGACAGTCGGATGTTTATTGCTGAGAATGATGTTAACACGTTATTGTACGACTTTACCTAAAGAGACTGTATTAGAAGTGTCGAGTAAATTGATAAAAGTATAGTTACAAGGACTCCTGTTCGTTTGTCACTCCTTGCCATTAAAAAAATTCGAAGGTTTCTGTATAGAGACTACGAGTATTATGCCAATAAGATCTAATTATGATAAGGTTAGAAGTTGCTGTATCATTTCGACTGTTCGAAAGTAGTTGCCAATGTGACCATGTCATTATTGTCATCTTTGATTAGTATCGAAGACAAAATCACTGATTAATCTTCAGCGTTTAATATTCTATCATAATCATGTTAGTATGTAGGTATTTTTTGCAACCTCTGTAACTTATTTCTTGTGTCATTTTATATTTCTGTTTATATACAACGTGCCGCTACAATGGCGACATTAATTTAACACACGGGTAGGGCTAGTGGTCGGTAATCTTAAAAGTTATAACAACATAAAAGAAAACCTAACTTGAAAACTTCCACCTGCGCCGCTCGCCGCCATAGGGCTCTCTCTCTTTCCTCCAATTCGCCTTCTATTTGCACGTTATTTGTTTTAATTACATTGATGCGATGTTATGATCCGTGACCCCGGCAAATGACCCCTGCGCTACAGTTCTTTAAGTCAGGTTGCTCTAAAATGCTATTTTAGAAAATTGTTAATAAATAAATAAATATTAATGTTTAATTGAATTAAAATATAGTCATACAACTAAGACGCGAAACCGTATACGTGTGTTAAATTAATGTTGCTATTAAAGCGCCACGCTGTATTTGTTACCACTTAATTTTTATACATTTCGTTCTTACCTTAGCTTACAACTGTATTGGCAACTGTATAAGCCCATGACTGTTATCTACTGTTATTTGATATTTTGTATACAGAAGCTGTTGGTGTACCTTTATAAATAAATAAATAATAACTACGTGATTTGGCAAAATTATGGTGTCCGAAGAGACACTAGAGGAGACCACTATAGCTCCAGCTCCTGCTGAATTTGAAGTTGATATTCTAAACCAACCCCAAATTAATAAGAATTAGGATTATTATACGAAGTGAGCGTGGAGATCAGTGTTTAATTCATTACTTTTTTTAGGACAGTCTTAAACAAGAATTACGTCTGTTATGAAGTCCTTGTTTAGAACCTAAAGGTTTATTAATACAATAATAACGGTTAGCCAACTAAGTCGTCTCGAAATTCCAGAAAACGAATTAGTGTTTTTGTACCTAAGTGCTTAAATAGCGTCAAGTAAATCTTGGTCACAGATGTCTCGCATATTTCATAATAACGCCACATCTCAGGTCTTAGGTAATGCAATATTCACAACAACATGCTTGAAGGTACCTCTTAAGTTCTTCAACACAAGATCTAAACAAACTAACATAACATAAGAACTTAACGAGTTACCTAACAGGGCTTGTTTTACCTACAACTTTACCTGTTTACATCCTACTAATAATATAAACGCGAAAGTTTGTGAGGATGGATGGATGGATGTTTGTTACTCTTTCACGAAAAAACTACTGCACGGATTTGGATGAAATTTCGCACACAGATAGTTTATAACCAGGATTAACGCATATGATACTTTTATCCCGATATTCCCACGAAATCAAAATTTATGCAGGTGAAACCGCGGGGTGCTGCTAGTACATAACATAAATCTAAGATTGACTGGTAGAAAATGCCTCAGGCATTAATTGTACAGTATTTTTTTTACTTGTGCATAAAGTTTTATAAATAAATAACATGACGCCTGTAATCCCTAGAAGGTTGGGCGGAGGTGTGTATATATATAGACTCACATTTTGCCAGTTATGTTGAAGTCCTAACTAAGGGGGCGAGCCCATTCTTCTTTCCATCAAAAACACCAGGAAGTGGTCAAGAGTGGGCCATGTTGTGCTGCCTTCTATAAATTATGACCTTCAGAAAATACCGATTCTTAGCCGAATTTCAAAAAGTTTTTTATTTATTTCAATTGCCATTAACAGTAGTAGTATATATAATTCGGAGGATTGCTGAGGATTCCTGATAGAAAATCCCAATAACATTTCACCTGACCTGGGAATGGAAGCCACGACACGCTTAGCAGTCGCGCTTGCGTCCACTAGCCCAACAAAGCAGTAATTACCTTAATACCTACGATTTGACCAACATGTTGGACCACCTAGACGTTGTACCACCAACACCTGTGTAATTGTTGTTGGGCAATGTGTTGGTAATGGCCCTTAATAAACCGTGGGGCATGTAGTTGACATCGCATGAGGTATTAAAATGATGAGCTTTGAGGATTTAACTAGCTGTTAACGCTGTTTTTGCCGCGCGGTTTGGTAATTGTTCGTTGTAGACATACTTATGTAAGTAGGTAGGTATTCTAGCCACACTTAGTGTATCGTGCAATTCATGAAAAATACCGTGGTGGTGATATAGACGCACAACCTGATTTTTTTGATAACCGACGAAAATTTTCTTTGCTATGGCGTCTAGGATCGTGTGCTGAAGTCTTGACTACAGTTTGCGCGGCGATGTCCCTGCCACCCCGTATACTTAATGAAAATGGGGAATATTTAATTATTGATCCTCTTAAAATTGTTCGATCTTTTCGTTCGTTCACGGACGCTCAGCGGAGCTAGACAGGAAATGTCGACGGAAATATGACGTGTGAAAGTGATTCCAATATCCTATTTACCGAATAAACTTTTTTCATTTCATTTGATCACACTCTTCTTTTAACTTTCTGCTCTTTTTAAAAACTATCTGTACCGTTAAAATTGGTCACAGTAACTAATTTAGGACACCCCGACCTATCTAGCATACCGATTAGTCACTCTGCTTGCCTTTTCCCAACTATGTTGGGATTGGCTCCCATTCCACCGGATGCAATTGGATACCAGTATTTTACATGGAACGACTGCCTATCTTCTGACCTCCACAACCGCGTCACTGGGTGATACTATACCCCTTGTTAAGACTAGTTGTCAGACTTTCAGGCTTCTGACGACCCGTAAAATATGTCAAAAATCTACGAATGATATTTTTAGGAAATCATGTTGGGATTTATTCGCGGATCGATTATGCCACTGAAAATTCAGTTGATTTTTGAACAGAATTTGATTTTAGTACTTATTATCCTACTAATATTATAAACGCGAAAGTTTGTATGGATGTATGGATGTTTGTTACTCTTTCACGCCAAAACTACTGAACAGATTCGGATAAAATTTGGCACACAGATAGTTTATAACCAGAATTAACACATAGGATACTTTTTATCCCGATATTCCCACAGGATCGAAAGTTATGCGGGTGAAACCGCGGGGCGCAGCTAGTTAATTCATATATATGTTCCATGCATTCTGTTTTGGCCACTTCTATTTTTATATTTTGATGAAATGAATTTAAAACAAACATAAAACCCCAGGAGGGGACGTCCTAGGAGGACATATAGTGAGTGACCATTGGTGATGTTCTTCAGAAAGGTCAGCTGCGTGATACTCGTCACCGGCGTGTGTATGACCGTAAACGAGGAAAAGGGAGTATGTAAGGATCGTAGCAGGTGGTGATCTGTAGCCCCTGCCTACTCCCTTGGGCAGAAGGAGCGAGTTTGTGTATGTAAATACATACATACACCTATCATTTACATGTATAGGTACAAAAAAAAATGTTTCGCTTAGCTAATTTTGCCAAGACTCGCTGTCAAGATATACTTGATATACTTGTCTATGCTCGATTTCATCACCTTCTACTTGCAGCTACTATGTGAGAATAACAACACCCAATGTTTGTATCCAATCGATCCCCTTTCCACGTGTTATTGACTACGCGCTGACCATGACTTTTACTGATCGGCGCCCGCGCAGCCGAGCGTGATCGCGTTATGTAGTGCAAGTGTATGCTATAATAATGTGCAATGGGTATTAATAACTATACTTATGGTCTTGTGAGCAGCGAGATTAAGTGCCGATAAAACTGATTAGATTCGATAAATAGGTACTGGCTCTAGCTTTTTTAGTTTGTTTGTTTGTTTTCGTCTTATCAGAGATCAGTTACTTATATTCAAAGATCTCAGCGTATTTGTGCACGATTGATAGTAATAGGTTCACCCTTATTACATGAGACTTAAACACAAGTTACCTACCCCTTCTGGGAATGCGGTCGTGATGTTATTTTTTTTAAATATCGTCTCTTAGTATCGACAACAGTAATGTAGGACGCCTTCAGGCTAGGTGGAACAACGATCTGTGTAAGTTGCCTGGTAGTAGCAGACAGCAGATGAGAGAAGCCGAGGGTCGAGATAAATGGCGTACGACTGGAGAGGAATCTTTGAACTATTTATACGACGATTAGTTTATTACCTTTAACCATACGTTTGGTAAATTAACGTGGTGTATCTATGTGTGTGTTAGAAAAGAACATTACCTAACGCCAATCTAGCGTTGATGAATGCTTTTCAATAAGCTATATAAATCCTATTACAAACATCCGTTATTATCGTCAACATAACTAGTAGACAGTAGAATCTCCTTAAATATAAGTTCATCGGCTTAATGTTTCCGCGAGTGACACGGCCGCTCTCGATCCACCATCTACCGTCCGTTACGTAAGCGTACGTTCGAGACTCACCTTGTGAACTAGAGAGGTAGTTAAGAGGGCCCTATCACCCGACCGGGCATGCGCGTCAGACGTACAGATGGTGAAGAAAAGGTTCATACGAATGTGGTAATACAGTCAGGGAAATAACGTGTTAAACAAATTGACATCCTACGACAATTTGCCGTGTTAAAGCCATTTTCTACAACTGTCAAAGAAGACCGTTATTATGTTATGTTTATGTTATTAATTGTTGCTTAACAATTAATTGCCTTGAATTTTACCTATAGATTGGGCTTTTCCTCTAGGTATTTCTCAGCTGACAGCGAGCTACAAGTCCAGACGCTTAGATTTGTGCCTGGATTATGGCAACATAGGCTCGCTCCCTCACATATGGGACTGAACCACTGCGAACTTTGGATGTACAGACGCCAGCACATCAAGCTCTTCAAATTTCTTTAATAGATTTTCAACTTTATCGGTAAAACATTAAGGTTCAAGGTTGATTGGGAAAAATTGACAGTTTCGGGTAGCTTGACCTGCTGGCGTCTGTATCATGGCTCAACCATTCGTAGAATATGTATTGGTGTGTTGTTATGTTACGGTTTTAAGAGTGTAATCGCAACGTTAGAATAAATGTGGTTGCCAGTGAAGCGATTTGTAATATACCATCCTTGCTTTTCTATTAGGTGTCAAGACAGTTAAACCTATAGTGAAAGCTGCTTTTGTGCAAACTGTTGATAATATTTTTGTATTGGGTGATAATGCCCATTGATATAGTGAAAATGTGTTCTGGAAAATATTGGACAGTCAGCCTTGCCACCAAAATTACTACCTGGCAAATTTTATAACGCCACGAGCTGTTCTCGTATAGGTCGTGCCGACATGAGAAAATACCAAGCCCCGCAATACATACAAAGATAATTTATGCATGTACAATAAGTGGCTTTATTTACGACACTTCGAATTTAAGTGAATCGTCGTGCACATTCTAGCAACCTTGTGATCCGTGACGGTTGAGATCTGCAGTACATACGTAGGTACCTGTTTCCCTGACCTTACTTAACATGAAAGCAAGTGTAGTTTGTACTGATATTTGTATTTAGAGTATTTTTACAGGTCAATGTAATTTAAAGTGACAAAGCAGGCGGGTCAGTTGAAAGCCAGCGTTAGGGATCCTGATGAAAACCAGCGACAGATATTTGTTACTGAACTGAGCCTTTTTGGCGCTGCCATGAGGCACAGTTTCCAGCTAATTTCTTACATCACTCACACTTACACTTTTTATTTGTAATTTTTTCCTGAAATTATAATATTCTTACTTTTTTTGTATATTATATTGTGTGCTAAATAAATTTATTTTCTTTCTTTCTTTCTAGTAAATACTTTAGAGAGAACTCTATTCTTCTCTCGTTTCAACATAAGCTATGCGATGAGCCAGTCATATTAAATAGTTTGATATTTGTTGCCTTTATGTTTCAATTGTTTTTGGCGCTGTTTTCTGATACTGTTGATTGAATGTAAATACTGTTAATTTGCTTTGTGAGAGCCGTGGTGGCACATTGGCAACGGCCGCGATTTGCAAGTTGTAGGTCGTTCGAACCCCGTCAGGCGCTTTACTTTTTGTAAATTATTTCATCACCACTGCTCTCAAAACGGTGAACGAATACATCGTGAAGAAATCGGCATGTCCTAGAACCAAAAATTCGAAGACATGTGACATCTACCAACCCGCACTGGACCCGCGTGGTGGATTACGGCCCACTCTCTCTCACCGAGAGGCGGCCTGTGTCCCAGCAGTGGGCACATTATAGGCTGATTATGATGATATGACTGTCACTTTTGTATTTGTACTTCAATGTTTTAGAGCCGATTTTTCAATTGTCAGATAGGTTTAATCTGCAGAATATATTTAAAAACTTATTATGACGCATGCTTTTTGTATTTTTTCTTTACAAAAGCGGTCAAAATGCTACATTTAATTTTATTCCTCAGTTAAAAGCTATCTTACAATTGAATAATTAGCGTTTAATTACTCACCTACTTAGCTTTTTATGTTAGCAGTTGAAAACAAGACAGAACCGCAGTAATAACCTTTGTAAAATGTCTTTTTTTTTTGTTTGTCTGTTATTTACATGGTGTACAGTCACGAGCATAAGTATGTATACACTTGGCTTTATTGAAAAGCGATTTACTCCTTTATTTTTGAATTAAATTTTATGTAGCTACGAACATAGTACATATTTTCGAATCCATAGGTTTTTGCATTTGTGTCGTATTTTATTGTTGTTTTCGTTATTTCACGCAAAAATCGCTATTGAAAGTTTTAAAGTGTTGACATATTAGTGCTCGTGACTGTACATAATAAAGAGTATTCTATTCTATAACCTTGGCTGTTTTTTGGTCATTCTAGGCCCTGCTCCCATTTTCTAAATTTAGTGTTAAGTATTTGTCTCACCATAATCTTGATACACAAATTCCTTCATCCAAATTAATTTGGCATTCTTTCTAAAAACTCTCATACATGTAGCAAGCACCAAGCATCACACAATTACAGGTACCTTACAAAATGCCTGAGTTATTTATAATGGCGCTGACAAAGGTAATTTATGAAAAGAAACAAATTCACAAGACTACGTTGCCAATTGGTAAAGGTCATAGAAGATTATGATATAAAAGTTAAGGTTAAATGAACTTTAAAACGAGGGAGCATGATTGGTTTTTCTGTGTAAGAATTTGGGGTTAGTTATTTTATTTAAGTAATTATTCTTTATTTCATTAAATACATATCAATTATATTTTTAATTATAAGAATATAAAAACATTTAAAAATATAAATATAGTAGCCCACTGGTATCGGGAACAGGCTACAAGCTACCAACCTTGTAAAAATACGGGCCGTGTCCAAAAGCACCGCCTTCTGAATGAAGCCCTTGATCCAACTGCCCAACGAGAGCCTCCTCAGGTGTTGGTCGAGGCTCTTGGCTATTAATCCATTGTGTAATAATTACATTATTAGTATAATTGGTAGGTACTTATATCGATTGCAATTATTTATGGACAAGTTTATGATACGTGATGATGGGTTGGTAGAGTTATTACAAGATCGTGTTTAATTAAATAAGTGTCTTATAACCGCAGTAGGCAAGCATTAAACCATTTATGTTCACAAGAGGTAATATTTACTTGGGCTTATTCGCACAAACGATTTATTTTCAAACAGAAATTGACAAAAAATAAGCAGCCACGGGATCGTTCTTTGCATTAAACTGAATATTCGCCATTGCGTTACAGAAGTACAAATAGCACTTCGCACTTTGTACAAATAGTTTATTTCTGGAGCGAGAGGCTGCTACGCTGCTGTAAGTACTGCATTGATATTGAATGTGCACGTTTAAAGGTGAATTCTCGTTTTGGCCATCTAACATTTATTTTATTATTTTATTTACTTAATTTATTTTATTGTCTTTGGGTGGCTTACAGCTATCAAATACAGAAGTAATAGTGAGGTAATGGACATTTAGTAAAAAGTCGTCAATACTGACCCTTATTTGATAGAACTAAACTTATACGACTTTTGGCTAGATTATGTTTATAAGTAGGAATAGGAATGTATGAATGAATGTCCTTTCGTGGAATGTATGTAGAGGCGTCCAAAACCATTCACTGATAAGTAATAATAAACCATTGCCAATCTGCATAATTTTGTGAAATACCATTCATAGACAATATTAGAATGCAATGTTACATCAATTTAAAGGTTGAGAAATTTTAATAATGGCGTATTGGTTTAATTTAATACTATACAAGTCCGTAGCAATATCATGAAAAAATGGTTTAACTGCATAAAAATAGTAAATTATATGACTGATCGCCGAGAGGCCTGTTTACCTGCTTTGAAAGTCCAATTTTATTTTTATATTCCAATGTAACGCACAGTTTTTGAAATGAAGTTCTATAACGGAGCTTGCGAGAAAACAATTCTTACCCATGACATCTTGCATTTTCATTTTGAACTTCGTTCCTGCCGTCCCTCGACCTCACACGATTTTATGTAGTAGGTAGTAGAGCTCTCCATTTAATTGTTCGTCCCAGAAAAACTATTATCATACCTAGCAATGCTTTCTTTGAGAATATGAGGGCTGAGGAAATAATTGGCACAGGAGAGTCTCTTAGTTTTGTGTAAATTCTATAATACCGACTGCTTGCAGACGTGACTGTTTTAGCCTGATTACAGATCGATCTCTTTCGGCTCATATAATCAGCCTATAATGTTGCCACTGCTGGGACACAGGTCTCCTCTCGGTGAGAGGGAGTGGGCCGTAATCCACCATGCAGGCCCAGTGCGGGTTGGTGCATGCGGTCACATGTCTTCGAAACTTTGGTTCTAGTACATGCCGGTTTCCTCACTGTGTTTTCCCTTCACCGTTTTGAGAGCAGCGGTGATGAAATAAATTACACAACGCAAAGCGCCTGTCTGGGTTCGAACCTACGACCGAGTCGTGGCCGTTACCACTGGGCCACCACTGCTCTGCTACTTTTTTCAAGTTGAACAAATACGACAGGTCAATGAATGTATGAGAGAGGCAAGAATTTACTTCATCACAGAAAGCTTTCACATTCACGTGAACGTCTCAGTATTTATCTGAATTATACAGAAGATGCATCACGTTACATAAAGGTGCTATTACGGGTACACATCACTTGATTGCATTATTTAGATATTAAATTATTTCGGTAATCTAATGTTGAATAATTTATTACTTTGCTTCATTTATGTTAATGTTGTTATGCATTTTATAGATGCATTTTTTATATCTACTACTAGCTTTTCCCACAGCTTCGCTCGCGTTAATATAGAATTTGACAATCAATTCGGGTAGTAATCTGCTTTAGCTAATTTAATCACGATTCGAAAGACACGTGGCGCCAGCACACAACAGCACTTTTTTGGGGTTAAAGGTATCCTATGTCCGTTTCTGTACACCTGACAACGTATATGCAAAATTTCAGGATGATCGGTTTAGTGGTTTAGGCGTGAATAGGTAACAAACAAACAAACAAACTTAGTTTTGCATTTATAATATTAGTTAGGATTTGAGTTTTGTTTGAATCATTGGTACACTTAATTCGTTGTTATGTGTTCTTCTTTAGAATAATTGTCTTTGTTATTTCCCTAAAACTTTGGGCTCCTTTCTCTTCAGAATTACATAAGTGGCAAGTTGTCGTCAACGTATTTGTGGTCAACCGGCTAATTTGCCGTCATCTTAATATTCACTTTTCTTTCGGGCCATAAGTATCATCATTCACACAATCCATTCATCGCTTCTTTGGTTTTCCTGTAGGTATTCTTAGGACATGATTCGGCACTGGTCAGACAATGACAAATGTATATTTTGCCGCTCGACTTTGCGGAATCATGAACCTGAACAAATGTGTAACACACCTTATATCTAGCTATCCAAATTCAATTACCTGTTACAAGTTCCTCTCCACATCTTCAAATAAAATCGCTAGATCAAATCTAATCTTGTGCTTATCGATTTTAAATAACTGCTAACAACCAGTGGCGCCACAGTTGCGCAACATCGCTGCAACAGTGAACTATGGCCCGCCGCGCATGCGTGCTGATAATTATATATGTTACGATTTAGGGTCTTTTGTAACTTATCCTATTTTTTCGTTAAGTAAGAGGTTAAAGTTTGAATAACCGTTGGAATTGTTTTAAATCATGATCTAATTGGCACTACGGTCTTTGTATTGTTTAGAAAACCTGGATTCAGTAGAAATATCTGTAAGTTAAATAAGGTTAATAGGAAAATAGTTAGGTAAGGCTATGGACTATGTTGTACGGTAGGTTTTCTTATTTGTAATGTGCGTTTTGTTTGTGCAGAATAAACAATTTCTATTTCTAACTTTCAAATCCTTTCGGCAAGGCAATTACTCTCCCAATTTTAATGGCTGGCGTATCCTGGGGATCTACTCCCTTAGCACGTAATACGTAGTTTCAGCCGAAGTTACGGTCGCTCCCTTCTCCGTATTACCGTAAGATTAGTTCAGAGCTCGAACTATGAATGAATGATAACTCAATTTGACAGTGACAAGACTGTGGTGGCCCAGTGGTAACAGCCGCGACTTACGAGTCGTAGGTCGTAGATTTGAACCCAGATAGACGCTTTACTTTTTGTAAATTATTTCATCACCACTGCTCTCAAAACGGTGAAGGACAAAATTGTGAGGAATCCGGCATGTCCTAGAACCAAAAATTCGAAGACATGTGTCATCTATCAACCCGCAGTGGGCCCGCGTGGTGGATTACGGCCCACTCCCTCTCACCGAGAGGAGGCCTGTGTCCCAGCAGTGGGAACATTAAAGGCTGATTATGCAATTTGACAGTTTTGCCTACTCGCGATGTGAATAAGAAAAGTATAATCCAAATTAATACGAAGAAAGTAGAAAAGAACCGTCAAAAAAAAAAAATATATAAGCATCCGAATTGAGAACCTCCTCATTTTTTGAAGTCGGTTAAAAATCGTTTTGAACAAAAATCGGCATAGAAATTGATGATGGAACTGGTAGACTGAGCAACAGAGTTATAGCAAAAATGTAATTGTATTACTTAGATCTTCGTTCACATGTACAGAATGTGCTAGTCTGTATATTAATTCCAGTGAATCAACACATAATGTACTCTTATTACATAATAAACGCATGTTTGTGCATGTAATGAATAAAAAACTCATTTCATCTTGTTCCGGTATTCATAGGTCGTTGGATAGTCTAATGTGTGTTTAGTTTGTTATGCACTTTTAAGTTAATCCATCCATATTAGTAAGTATGGAAGGATTGACATATGCTTACTTATATTAAAAACGCGAAAGTAACTGTCTGTTGGTGTATCTTTTACCTTTTTACGCCTAAACCACTTAACCGGTCGTTATGAAATTTTACAGATAGGGCGACAGATAGAGATCCTGGGACCTGCAGAAGGACGTAGGCTATTTTACAGCCTGGATATTTATATAGAAAACAAAACAGACGTAGACAATGTCGCGGGCAATACTATATCTGTGACTGCTCTTACATGCGTAACATTCTCGATGAAAATCTTTGCGTGTGTGTTACTTTTACTAGGCTTGATGCCATTTATCTTTGAAAAGTCACAAGTGTACTAATTATGTATGTAGAACTAACCTAACTCCGAGGCCCGCGGGTTAGCCCGCGTGGTGGTCGGAAATTATCCCACGGAAACGTATTACCGGGAAAAAGGTATCTCCTAACCCGAGTTGCAATCAATACTCTTTCTTTCTTATAACCCAGAGTCCCAGATCATGATCTACATCTGCGCCAAACATCGACATCTGCTCAGCCGTTATGGTTGTGTGTAGGTAATTGACAAACCGAGAGTTACTTTCGCATTTGTCCAAAGTAATATAATTATCAAGAGAAAAGATTTGTAATTTGATTATTTTTAAGTTGTATATTTGTTTGTTACGCTTTCACGCTAAAACGGCTGAACGGATTTGAATGAAATTTGCCACATGGATAGACCATGACCTATTTATCACTATATTTCCACGGGACCGCATGAAACCGTGGGGCGCAGCTAGTTATTAGTATGTATAGATAAAACAGCTAATCAGTGATACTGTGGCTATTTTTTCAGGCATGTAAACGAGCTGTGTAAGACAACTTTGTGCTTAAAAAACGATTCATACTTAGACCGGTTCAGTAAAAAGTTTTTTTCTCATTCTTGTCGCTAATATCTGTTCCTAATCCTCTGTTTAACCTCTAAACCGCACGGGGGTAATGTGTCGAATGTAATGTGCTGTGGGAACTTAGATGCGTTGCGATATGTTTTGATGGTGCATATTATTACAAAGGCCGAGGCATACGCTGAAGCGGTGGCGACTGTGAGGTGTCACACAAACACCATGCATGAAAAACACTAATTTACATAATTAGTGTTTTTCTATGTGTGAAAATCTTTAGAGTATAATTAAGTAACAGAAAATTATGTCATTGACTTTTGTTTTCTAGACTATTAGTCAGTACACGAACTTAGTTTGTTCTCATAGTAGAGAGTCTTGGTTTGGTTTTAAGCTTCATAATAAAAATCGTTACAAATTTTTGTGCCAGTACAAACTTTTAGGGCAGACTTTAGAAACGATATTTTTAATCCTACTTATAATATTATAAATACGAAAGTTTGTATGGATGGATGGATGGATGTTTGTTACTCTTTCACGCCAAAACTACTGAACGGATTTGGTGAAAATTTGGTACGCAGATACATACTTTTTATCTCGATATTCCCATGGGATCGAATGCGGGTGACACCGCGGGGCGCAGCTAGTAATAACATAAATTCAACAATGACCAAAGTTATCGCCATATACACAATTTAAAAGCATATTTTTTCTACTGAACTTAACTAACTTTGTTGGCGTCGTCGAAGAGAAGATGCAGCAACTTATTACATTCAGGAAGTCTTATTTATTCTTTTTATTTTATTTCTATTCCTCCGCGCATACAAAGGCCAATTCCCGTAATTAAAAACGTTTTAAATCTAGTCGCATTCTCACCTCAGCGACCATGTAATCAATCATTGTCAAAAACTTTTCAAAAATGTAGGGAAATTAAAGGTATTTTTGACAGATTGAGACTGAGATCAGACTGTGAACGTTCTTAAAATTACGAGAATTTAGAATCGGATTAGTTACTAAATCGGTAGTTTCTTTTAACTTAACCCACACAAATCTCATGATGTTTTGCAATAATTATGTTTATTTAGCGCTCACAGTAGCGACCTTTAGGGAAATTGCCAGTCGCCATATTGTAACCATACGCGCTTTGTATGAGTTGAATGGCAGCCATCATTACGAGCAGGCTTTGTATGACTTGTATGTAATGTTATTGATGGTCAGGTCGATGATGTATGAAGCGCAGATATTGGTGTCGTATGGAATAAAGGTGGCAGGACATTTGTTGCCCTTATTGGTTATTTTATTTGAAATTTTAATAGAGGTTGGAAGTTAAGTAATAGTGTGTTTGGTTTTAATGGTTCAATTGGCAAAGTGGTTGATTATCAGTCATCTGAGTATATAAAACCTGACCTCGGTGTGAGTCTTCTGTGTAGGTAAAAGCTCGCCTCGGTATAATTATTTGTGTCTGTATCTCATAGATAGTTAAGTAATTGCGTAATAATTTAACTGGTATTTAAGGTAACTCCATTAATATATTAGTAACTTTTAAATATTGGTAGGAATATCGATCACCTTTAGGTTTTTAAGTACTTACAGATTTACTTAGCTTCGTTACACATGTAAAACTTTAATTAAGTTTCTAGTTTTCATCTTGAAAATAGAAGGTGAATTTTCGTAATTAAAAACGTTCAAAATCTAGTCGCAATCTCATCTCAGCGAAAATTAATGTCAAAAATTTAGGGAAATTATAGATTAAATTAAATGATGAGAGATATTTTTGACAGATTGAGACTGAGATCTGAGGGGCAATTCTCGTAATTTTAAGAACCTTTACCGTCTGATGTCAGACTCAATATGTCAAAACTACCTCTAATTTCCCTACATTTTTGACATTGATTGTCGCTGAGATGAGATTGCGACTAGATTTTGAACGTTTTTAATTACCTGAATTGGCCTTCAGACTGTGAACGTTCTTAAATTTACGAGAACTGCCCCTCTGATTGCGTCATATAGGTCCTTATAATTACTAAATCATTATTACTTTGGCATTTAACTAAAACCAAGCAATGTTTTCTACACAAAACATATAATACACACTTATGTCATTAAAGGCATGAAAACTAATTATTACAAATGTAACCGTATGTACATAATATGACAATAGTGTTAGTATTAAACACATAGGTGTCTAATACTTCACGACAAGGTGTGGACATGCGAGCGTAAGGTCGCAGGTTCGGACCTTTGTTGAACTTTGAGTTAGACGCGAAGACAATAAAACGAAGTATTAAATTTAACTTTTGTTGTTTGTAATTTATTTACTATTAACTAAAACCGGCCAAGTGTGAGTTGAACTAGCGCACTAAGGGTTCCATACCAACAAAAAACATACAACCGCATCTTGTATCCATATACAAAAAGCAGTTGCCGTGTGTTAGTCTCGGCATTAGCTTATGTATTCTGTGAATTTCAACTGCCTAGCTATTATCGTTCTAAGGATACCTAGGAGGCCTTGTGACTGGTACCCTTTTGTTGCAGAATCCTAAAAACTGAGGCTTAAGTTTGTTCCACTTAATCAGCAGTTGAGATTAAGGTTATTTGACCAACACAGCTAGTAATATTAAAAAATTGATAATAAATTATGATCAATATTACCAAATTGATTAATGGATTAATTCGTTTTTAGTGTATTGAGTATGTGTAGTTATAAATATTTATTGGTATCCGTAATATACCGGTTTGTTATTTATGTAATCCATTTTTATTAGTACTTAGTTTTTATTCAAAACCAGATCCAAATTATTCTAAACGTTAAATCAAGTTCCTGTCATATAAAAGACTTCAACGCGCACGCGCACCTTTTTTGCGGATAAGCGTCTTTTAACATAATCTTTTCCCGTTCAACTTTCCATTACTTATACGTGGAATAACTTGATAGTTTATCAAGAAAATGTTATCTGTTAGAGCTCAAGTATGCAAAACTATGGTTCTGTGGGGAACTTGTGTGTTCTTTCTCCTAATTTTGATTTTGACAAAATAATTCTTTATTTTGGATTTTCAATGAAATGGGGTTTGACATTTTTACCTATTAGGATTGCGTTATTACGCCTGTCTGGCAAATGGTCTGGCAGAAGAGCAGGTACTGTTCTTCTGAGTAATTTTGATCTTAAAGTAGAGAAGTTTATCGATTAAACTTCTGCAAGAATAACATTTTAATCCGTCTTTGACTAAATACTCCAAATAAGTTACCAAAACAACAGGAAACAGTCCTTAATCCTAAAGCCTACTCTCGCTACAAAGGACATGCGCAGTGAGCGTCTCGTTCGAATGCGCACGCGCACACGGCGCGTCGTCAAGGATAACCGATGTAATGTCACTAGGAACTGCTCTTGATAGTAATTATAAGGATATTTTTGATGTTAAGATTGTAAACAATCTGTTTTTGTTGGTTATTTATAAATGTAGACATACGAGTTGTGATTAAACATATAGATTGCATTCTCTGTATGAGAAGAGGACATTGCCCTGTAGGACTGCAACATTTTGATATTACCTATACCTATTTATGTTATAAACTGGCGACCCGCCCCTGCTCGTACGGGTGCGATGGTGACAAGTCAAAAGATGGAGATTTATGGACTATAAGTATCGAAGTTAAATATAAATGTTTTATAAAATATACACCTTCTGTAATAAATGAGCTAAATGATGGTGTAACCGCATCATGATCCAATGTGCAGTTTAGAAGATCTAACTGGTCGGACGCTAAAAGTGCCTGTTTTTTACTATGAATAAGTATAGATACAGATGTGTAGTTATTTAATCAAAAGTAAATGTGTTATTTGAGTGCAATAGTGCATTTAATAAGTTAAAAAAATATATAAAGTCATATTTCGTTGTCGAATTTTTAAAATCACCAGAAGACGTAAAGAACGAAAAAGATGTAAAGACGTTCAAAATCTAGTCGAAATCTCATCTCAGCGACAATCAATGTCAAAAACTTGTCAAAAATATTAGGAAATGAGAGGTATTTTTGACAGATTGAGACTGAGATCAGACTGTGAACGTTCATAAAATTACGGGAATCACCCCTCTGGAAAGTTAGTCAAATCCTACCAGTAGAGACTGAGTAACTCCAAACGAGTCTCTAATATAATTTGCCAAATTAAAAAAAAATGTGACCAAGCACTATCAAATTCAATAAAAAACCTAACTTTACGCATAAGTTACATGAAAGTGAAACTAATCCAGTATTAGTTAGTGATTAATATAATGTATTAGTAAGTAATCAATAATAACCGTAGGCTGATCTAGCGTAAGTTGCGACAAACCAGGGAGTGTCACCTACCGGCCTAGATTAATTGGCGCTGCGCCTGCGCTGGCGTGTGTACGCGTACATGATGATGTTATTAAGTTATTACGACATTTGATTGGCAGTGAAAATTTTACGTGATTAAAAGTGGATTTGAGAAAATGTTGTCTAAAGAAGATAAGAAGAGAAATGTCTCTTCTTATCTTCTTTAGACAATATTTTAGTAAAAAAAAAAGTTACTATTATACTTATTTAAGTAAAAGGTTTTTTTTTTACTTTATGTCCTGAATTCGATTCCCGGATCGGAGAAATTTTGTTTTTCTGTTAAAAACCTCTTAAGAGCAGATCGGGGACAAGAATCGCGTCCGACAAAAATGAGTAAATAGTTACTAATGATTGTCGGAATCACTCACAAAAATCACATAAAAATTAAACACATTGAACCTATGGAGGCTCTATTTAATAACATGTATCAAGACCGTCATCGCAGAATGTGACTATTACTGTAGACCTTTGCCTGAATCCATTACTCGGGTATACAGGTGTGATATATTTTATCGCCGTAGCAACTATAAAATGAACCTCTCAAACCTTCTTTGGAAAGGCTACATGGATAAATGTGTATGTACATTAATGCACACACACACATTCATACATGCATCATGCTATAAATCTGTACTGGGACATCCCGACTCAATTTTATACACTGCATAGAGTTCTGCTTACTCGCCACTATGCACGAAGATATAACATTTAGCAGAAACATATGTGGGACGATGACACCCCAGATACAATAGATAAAACAATAAATTAAATTGCACAATAGTTAAAATTGTCGTGAGAAAAAACAAAGAAATCAATTGACAACTTCCTTTCTTAGTTGGAAGTAAGCTAATTAGTTATTATTAACGTAAAGTAAACAAACACTCACCCAAATCGAAATGTTCACACGTTACGAATAATATCACTGAAATAGTTATATCACTATCACTTGAGAATCACTTGGACTTTCAAACTGCTTTTAACTTGTGGAAAAACTAAATACGAAACAAAAAAACTAAAATTAGTATTAAAAAAACAAAAGTACGAATACGAAAGTTTGAAACAATGTGATACGTCAATTTGAACCAACATGATACGCCAATTTGAAATACGCCAAAAAAATGCTCTCAAATTAATTCGAGAGCGCGAATAGTTGTTTTTTGTGGCGATATGTTAATTACTAACACCTAATAGATATTATAGCACAGTTCCTAGATTGTATAACGGACTCATAACGTGTGTACAGCAAGAACTCCAGTCTAGCTAACACAATGCCTTCCCACGCCGGCTAAAAGTCCTACGCTTACGCAAACACATAATTAGGTTCGTTTTTTTACATCAAAACATTTGGACATTGTCTAACATATTCGACAAAGCAATGTTAGTAGTCTTTGTGAAAAAAAATAAACATTGAACTATTGTCAAAGCAAGTCGGGTGAGAAGATTAGATTAAAGGTTATGTAAAAAGTCGGTCAAATGAATATATACAAGATCTTTGAAAATGATATTCTGTATACAATGCAATGCCGTGCAGCGGTATTTCTTATGATTTTTCATTCAAACTTTAACCTCGCAGAAATATGTGAATTTAATTTTTTCGCATCACGTATTTTGAAGAAAGTTACGTCAAAATTGCTGTCGGAGTTTATTGATAAAATTACTGTAAAATGTAATATAACTGGCAATTAGTATAATTTTATTGTTTTGAAAAGTTTTAACTTTCGCTCTCAAACCGTTCTATGATTCTATGAGATGTTAGCACGAACTCGAATGTGATTTATAACTTGTAATAAAAAACCGAAAATTTAACATCTCTCAAACACTTGTGACCCTTAACAACCCTTATATATTACACAAACAAAAAAACCCAAATATAAACAAAACAACTACTCCCTAAATATAAAAAAAACGCAACAAATTAAAAGCAGTCAAAAAGATACGCCAACAGAAAAAAAAAAAAAAACGAAAAATTGAAATAAAATAAAAATTAAATAAAAAATACCGAATATGTGTGTGCTTTAGCGACGCGTAAGGATGCGCTCGCGACGGTCGGCCGTCGACGAAGACTGCGGGCTCTGCGCGGGCGCCGGTTGTTCGGAGGGGCGGCAGAGCATCCGCGATTGTTCTCTTTATTACTCAAACTTTATACACAGATATACTAACGTTGTAGGTTGGTGCTGTTGCAAAATGTTTGGGTTTTAGCTAGTGATAGCATGCGGGTTTGACTAGAAGCTTGGAGTATGAAGATGAGCTTTCAATGTGTCATTTAAAATTGAAAAGTAACTAAATATAGGGACTTTTGAAAAGGGATCGTGAGACTGTTGTATACAATCTCTATGTGAAAATTGAGTTTTACTAAGTAAATTTTTCCATGTAGCAGGTACGCACGGCTCCACATCTAGCTATACATAACCAGTATAAGCTGACTTCTGATTGTACGAAAAACTTATACAATGCGAGGTCAGCTAAAACTGGAAATGTATGCTTGATGTGTAGCCGTGTGTACCATTTATGTACACAGACAAGAAAAACAGAATAGAAAAAAATAGGCACAGAGGTGATGCTTATTTCACAAGAAACCATACCATACCATACCGTACCATAGAATACTGTAGTCTTTTTTCCTGTTCAAACTGAAATTTGAAACAATAATATCGAAAAGAGATTGATAGGTCATACTGTTCTGATCTAACTGTTCTAATCCATAATTAATTTATAACTCAAATACAAAACCAGCATCCTCAAAACTATAGTTAAAAAGTTGTTTCAACGAGGAATCGAATCGGAATCATCTGCTTTCGCTGTTCAAGGTTGTATCTAAACACGCACGATCTATTACTGCTCTATATCCGTGACTTAACATTGTAACCACGTGGACTAATGGATGGCACTTCAACGATTGAGTTATTTAAATCATATATCTATGAGTGGTGGAGAGAGTAGAGTCCTAGAGAGGAGATTGATAGACGGATGTATCACATCACACATCAGGTCCAGTTGAAAACCAGCGTCAGGCACTAGGTTGTCTGGCATTTTTGCTGGACTTTTTTGGTGCAACCGTGAGGCTTCTATTTGTTTTTTATTTGTTGCTATCAGAGGGGCAATTCTCGTAATTTTAAGACCATTCACAATCTGATCTCAGTCTCAATCTGTCAAAAAATACTTCAAATTTCCCTACATTTTGACAAGTTTTTAACATTTGTTTGTCGCTGAGATGAGACTGCGACTAGATTTTGAACGTTTTAAATTACGAGAATTGGCCTTCTGATGTATGTCTCTGGTGAACTGTCTTCTAGTCTGTGCTAAATAAATGTATTTTCTTTGTTTCTTCCTGGTTTTTATCCCTGGAACTTTTCTGTAGTTGGCTGCCCATATAAAATTACTGGACATTTAACGACTCTGTCCCTTTCAAGGAAAATTTGTGATGTTATGATTTTAACATAACATGGTCACGCATAGTTATAATTATAGGTATACATATAAACGTTGGTTTAGCTTCATGGAGACCTAAGAATTTCCCGAAAGGCAAATTGTGTTTCCTTTAAATTGCACTACACTAAAATATATATAATTCCTAAATCTAAAAGAGTAAAGAAGTAACAATGGTCCAGCGATCATAGGGTCGACTGGCGATCGTGAGGTCGTAGGTTCAAATCCTGACTCGGTAAACAATGATGAACCTACTACTTAGTTAAATGTATGATCTCAGAGATAAAAGGGTAACCAAGGAAGGGCCAAAGTGCTTAAACAATTGAACATTTCTATGCCTTTCCCAGCTGTAGGTATGAACAACTACTAAATACTCGTGACTTTCCCTGTGCCTTTGCGCCAGCAAAGAGGAACACGAGTAAACATAAATAGAGGAAACATAAATATTGACATACTTATTACTGAATTCACTAATATTGTAATTACAATAATATAATTCTGAATTCACACAATTCAAAAATATCTGACAGGATCTTTCACTGGACGATTGAGGTTCCAACTCACAACCTTTCACTCGCCAATCCGATCCCTTAGCTGTTTAGCCATTCTCACTTCAACAGCTAGAAAATCAGATAACAGTAATAAATATGCCAGAGCGTTGAAAATAGGCCAAACTTCCAGGTCATAGATATAAACGTACCGTACTTGTTTCCTTCTCCGATATCGGCTCGAGCTATTAGTAAATAGCTCACAGCTCGATGAACAGATTGGCCAGTCAGTTAGTTAGATACCAGAGGCCCTAGACAAGTGGCAATCGTTTTCAGAGCGTTTCATGCTTTCAACAGGATTGACAAACTTTTCGGTAGCTTATGTCAATCCGTTACATGATTGACTTTTCCGTCAAATATAGTTAAGTAAACAATTCACTGGAGTATAAAGGCGAAATCCACCAACTTGCACTGGGCCCGCGTGGTGGATTATGGCGTACTCACTTTTTTTTTTTTTTTTTTTCTGGGTGGTTTTTAACTTTAGTTGAAGTAAAATGCAAAACATCATTTGTGCAACATACTTTTTTTTTTCCGGATGGGAAATCATCATATGACTTCTCCCGCTCTGGGCGGAGCAGGAGGGTGTGTCAGACTTTTACTGACTAAAACCCACCCGTGTTCCTTCAGTTGCCTATGCCAGGGACCACCGTATCTCTTTCGAACAACCCGCGGCCCTGGCAGGCATCGGCCCTGACGGACACCGTCACTTCGTGCTGACATCTCTTTGAGGCGCGCGTGGAACACAACACGCCGTCGACTCGGGCCTGGTCCTTGCCGGCCGGCGAGCTGCCCATTGCTCGCTGCCCGCAAGCCCGCGCCTACGGTGACCGGGAGTCGGCTGGTGACTCCCGACGTCCAGGGCGTCTCCTGCGGCGACTAGAGGCGTGAGGGCGCAGAGATTGCCTCTCCCTCACGCGCTCCGCCTCCTCCTTTGCAAGCATTACTGCTTCGCAGAAGGAGGTGACGGCTTCCCATGCACTCTCCATGGACGCGAGAGATCGCCGCCGCCGATCGCCGCCACGAGGACGCGGCGGTGCTCCGCCCAAGCCGGGCAGACCTCCACCGTATGCTCCACCGTGTCCTCCGGGCGATCCACACAGTGGTGACACCCTGGCGTTTCCTCCCGCCTTATCCAGAACATTATACTGCTGCCTAGGATGTGCACGGAGAAGTTTGATACATTAGCTTCGCGGTTCATTTGTTTGCCAACCACGCATCCCTGCGTAGCGGAGCTGGGCGTCACAGTGGACGATCCCACCAACATTTTCATACAAAGTGAAGCTTAGCCATGGACATCTATGGAAAATCACCTTTAAGGCTTTTATTGCGTCCATAGAACTATTAATCAATTGTGATATAAATCAATCCTTTCAGAGTCAGTTTTCTTTAACAATGAGTGTCAATCGTCAGTATCTTCGACAGATGACGGAAGCTTCGGTCCTTAAACTCAGCATTAAGTTGATGGTGTAGAGTTCAATCGTGAGCCTTAAGAGATGACGATATATTGTTATGGAGGATAAGTTGAGAGGGGCTAGCTTATTTATTACAATAGATTTTGTGAACAGATTTACTAACAAATTGATTTAACTCGACTGCACTGTAGTTTATGCTTTTATCGATATTGTTTATAATTTTTTGATACTCGTATATTGGGGTGTATGTACTAGCTTACATATGGCAAATAATTGAATTTAATGTTTCGGGTTTCGTAATGTTAACTACTTTGCCTACTATTGTATAGAATCAAGTTCTTCTAACTGAACAGACGGCTGTGCTACTGGGTAGTTTGTTGCGCCAATTCTTCTTCCCAGCTAAAGCACTAGGAAGTGGTGAAAGGTGGGCGTTTTGGAGGACTGTCTTAGGTAATTCTGACGTTAAAAAGTGCTGATTCACTACTCTTTGACAGATTTTAGATAGTCACTATGAATCAAATAAAAAAAAAATAGAACCATTATGAAGATTGAAAAATTATTATAAATAATTTAAATAAATAATTTATATTTCAGTATACATAGGCTCTTACTGGGATTAATAGGTAAACAGATTGACAGCACACCTGCTGGAAATTACGCTTATTAACACCTGTTACAACAAGGGTACGACTTGTCGGTCTAAAAGAACTTCTTAAAATCGGCTTCTAAACCTTTCAAGCAGGCACACAGCAATATCTTGCTAAGCTGTAGAAATTGTAAAAAAATAAATAAATCGTTCACACAGAACCATTTCGTCATATTGTAGTTACCAATAAGTAATTATTTAGGTTGTTTAAGATGTACCTACTTGTGACCCAGCTGTGACCACTGTGGCAAGAAGGATTTTTGACCAACCCTTCGAGAAAACAAGGCGTGGAATTATGTAATGTTGTCATCCCCTGAAGTGGTTAAATAGGGGAAGAAAATTTTTATGGAAGTTCGTCAATTTTGCTGATAGGGAATCCCAACGAACACAGGGCTTGTAAATAAATAAAACACAAAATATAGGGGCACTTCTTTCAATAAAAATGCCAATCCTAAAAAATGACCAAAACTCATAAAATCAATAACCCAAATCAACACTCATACCGTTAGATAACTCTAGCCCAACAGTTATCACGCCTTCACTAACCGCGCCTGATTTATGGGGTCCCGGCTTCAGTTCCCGGGTCGTGCACACTCTTCACGTAACGAGAACCATAGATTGTGCGGTGTGTGTACCAAGAACAACATAAAGTAAACCATTGTTTGTATTTCGCTATAAAGAGTGGCTGTCCCCGTTTGTCTGTCTGTCCGTGGTGAACTACGTAACTGGAGTCATGGGCTCTGTGTGTGTTATCAGTGCGGCGATATCGGATATGGCTTTCCTATTTGGTAGAAAATAATGTTCCTTTAAAATTCATCTTTAAAGGTCCGTATAGTCACTTATTATAATTAAATTGACATAAAATATCCATTTATTTAACATAATTAACATCACACTTGTGTTCCCCAAAAGGGTAGGCAGAGGGCCCATATTTCGCTAGTTATTTTATGAGTAGAGCCTTATCCGAGCACACGCCCAGACTCCGAGCTGGTATCTACTAAGGATATTATTTGGAACCCAATAACATTTACCTCGACGGTTTAGGTAAGTGTTATTGGGGTCCCATTTTCACCATAAGTTGGCCAACAAGTCAGATAGTTTTTATGTCATTATCGATATAGGTATAAAGTACGTAGGTAGGTACTGTGTAATAGGAAAGCAACACACTACCCTTACTGTTGCAACTAATTAATAGCATCATCATCATTTGCATGGCCTTTCCCAACCGAGTTGGTGTCGGCTTCCAGTCTAACTGGATGCAGCAGTATTTAACATGGAGCGATTGCCTATCTGACCTCCAGAACCTAGTTGGCGGGCCACCATCAAACCTTATCTGTGGCTGCAATCACGCAAGCACTCAGCCGATGCCCCAATCAACTCTTCAAACCCATTGAGAAACCCTTATTTTTTAAAGTTTAATAAGTCTGTCTCAATAGTTCAGGGTTACCAGCTAATAATGCTGACACATGTCCGTCTGTCTGTCCGGTTGGACACGCCGTCACGTGGGCGCTGTTAGGAAATTGGCTCGGCTAATCATCGCACAACCATAATATATGGGTGCTGGTTTCAATTAGGTGTGGATATTGTCAAGGTTGGCAGTGTGGGTTCAGAGTTAATTGGTGGTATTTCTTTTTAAGCAGTGGTGGCTCAGTGGTATCGACCGCGACTTACGAGTTGTAGGTCATAGGTTCAAACCCAGACAGGCGCTTTACTTTGTGTAAATTATTTCATCACCACTGCTCTCAAAACGGTGAAGGAAAACATCGTGAGGAAACCGGCATGTCCTAGAAGCAAAAATTCGAAGACATGTGACATCTGCCAACCCGAACTGGGCCCGCGTGGTGGATTACGGCCCGCTCCCTCTTACCGAGAGGAGGCATGTGTCCCAGCAGTGGGAACATTATAGGCTGATTATGTTATGTATTTCTTTTTATGGGTTATTGTTTCATGGCATCTTCTGGGCACGCTCGTTCCATCATAGACCTCGTCCATCGCTTTCCATCAGGCGTGATCGAGGTCAAGAGCAGGCCCATAACAATAACAAAAAAAAGGAATGGTTAAAAAAAAAATTACAAATTGACTAAGTTTAAAATACCCATACACTCAATTACTAAAGCGTTATAAACTTCAAAGCTTGGAGTCACGACGCAGCCTGATGGCCATGATGTTTCATGGTCGGTATAATAACAGGTTCGATTTTCCAGATATGACCAATAACCTAAGTATGTTAGATACATTGTACCCAGAACTGTGATGCGTCGAGAGGCGCGTGTGCCCCGGCTGTTCCACGCCGCAAGGTGCAGAACTCATTCTGGTGCACGGGCGCCTCTCCGACGCATTGTAGATACGTATAACACACACTTCACCGAATTGAATAATATCGCGCTTAAAAAAATTAAGTTAAAAAAAGATGGCTATTGAATCTAACAGGTTCCGGCGCGATAAACGAGACAAGAGTTGTCGAAAATCGAGTTGAATGGCGTGCAACAGGAGAGGTCTATGCCCATCAGTGGACTGCTATAGGCTGATGATGATGACAAAACGGTCTCGTTTTGCCATCAACAATAGAAGTTTTATTTTTATGACAGCTGTAGCCGTATAGTGTCCTTGAATGTGTTAAAATAGTCATCCTATTACCTACCTATTATTTAAAAAATACGTACGAGTACTTCTTACTTTAATGCATAATTAACGCACGCATTAAACTATCTGTAAACCATTATTTCACACGCTGCCCGTGTATTTGACCACCGTACTCAAACACACGAGCGGGACGTTGGCGACGGCTGCAGTTGCCTCTGCCGTTGACGTGATTCGCTCATGTGTATGCACACTAAAGGCTCTCCCCCACAGGCGCGTTATTAACTGTCGATAACATCGGATGCGTTATCGCGATATCTGTTTTCAGTATATTTTGTATTAGGACGGCCACGAAGTTACACACTGTTGCGATAATAACGACACAATAGAAGTAGGACACTGGCGTTCTTCTGTCCTGCGATATGAGTTCTTAAAACATTTTGTATTAGGACGCATACGCATGATTAGCTTAAAAGAAAGACGTAACCATTCTGACTTACTAATACTCCATAAAATTATAAATGGTTCCATCGATGCACAATTGGTAAACTACATATTTAACTTTAGGTCTAGCCAACGTAGTAAGTGTCATCATCGTATTTTTTAATTGGTGTGGGTGTTAAGCCACCTAAAATACCACATTTAATAGCCCACTAACACGTATGGCAAGGCAATATAATGAAAGGTCCAACTTGACAAATTTTCCTATTTACATTTTCTTCATGAGTTTTGCTTCATACAGACGTTCCCTATTTAGACAGTGTGAAGAGTGCACGTCTACGTAGCTCAAATTGTTTTTTGTTTTGTTTTGTAGTGTTCTAGATTAAGATCTACTAGACACACTTTTTATTGTTCTCCTTTGTCTTTAATATTTTTAAGCTGAATGTCATGCATACCTGTTATTTGCATGGTTACTGAAATGCTAATTTTAGACGATATTTCATTTTAATTGTAAGTGACTATGCTGTTATTGTGCTTATTACAAATAAATAAATAAATACGTGTCTTACACACACCTGCATTAATAATATAGTAACGCTTAGTGCAGGTTACACACACACGTTAAAAATATCGAACAATAAAAACGCAGCTGTGTGGTAAGGAATCGGGACGCATCATCGAAATAACGCATTCGATATTATCGACCGATAAAACGCGCCTGTGCGGGATGCGGGATGCGAATACGCGCGTCGATAGTTTAAAGGCCCTTTAAACAATCGACGCGCGTATTCGCATCCCGCATCCCGCTCGCTCGCTCACTTCAGTTTGGCCAGAAATTTAAACTAGCCAGCCTCAATAGACAGCGCCCGAACCTGCAAAAATAACTAAATTAACATTCCAACAAAAATTAAACTAAACGTTTTGTTTAACGCAACTGTAACGAAAACTTGATTAAATTCTTTTAATTTGCGGTATATTAACCAACCCTTCAATGTCAACGGTTTAGACTGCGAAATGTTATAAATAACTGTTATTACAAGAATTGAGTTAAAATTGTGATTATTTGTCTGTCCTTGGGGTTAAATGTGACTGCTGTAGTCGAGTTTTTCAATAAAACTATTGAAATTCATGTTTTTAAATACCTATTTCGTAGTCTTTGTACCAAATAATTATAATTATTTTAAACAATTTGCTGACACATGATGTCCAGGAATGTATGTTCTTTGAAAGTTAAATAATGTAGGTATGTTTATGTGACTTGGGAATCAAGCAAACCCAAAATGCTTTTATTATGCGATTTATTCATAAGGAATTACTCATAGATTATAAGATTAATCGTTATATCTATTATTATGAAATATTCCGTGAACCAATATCCTGCCGTTGCTTCATATTTGGCACGTGTTCACACGTTCTGGCAACCTACCAGGGGTCGCTTGACAAAGTGCCCGAGACCCCGATAGCTTTGGAACTCCACACTATCTGACATCCTTACACAAAGCTGATCTTAAACTTTAGGTGACAAAACGTTTTAATCACTAACCAATAGTAGTTAAGATCTTCAAAATTCTAAAATGACAAAATGCGTTTATTAAAATTAATTGTCGTTGACAAATCGCAGCGATTACGCAGCGGTGTCACAAATTAGTGGAAAGATGAAAATAATCGTTCTACGCAAGCTGCGGTCGAGTGTCAGAAAAACTGTGGAATCTTAATAATAGTCTAACGTTGTGGCTGTAATGGGAAAAGGAAATACCTTCCTTGATACAGCGTTGCCATGGAGATACGGGATAAAGGAACAATATCTTCGTGGTTTTTCTTTCGGAGTCGTTTATCAAAGATAGTTGAGAATCAACGTTTTAGTGAATGTTCTAGTTGGACTGAAACTGAATTAGGTATAATTTATAAGCATAATAGCATAATCTGCCTATAATGTTCCCACTGAAGGCCTCCTGTCGGTGAGAGGGAGGGGGCCGTAATCCATCACGCGGGCCCAGTGCGGGTTGGTAGACGTCACATGTCTTCGAATTTGTGGTTCTACGACATGCCGGTTTCCTCACGATATTTTCCTATACTGTTTTGAGAGCAATGGTGATGACATAATTTACACAAAGTACAGCGCCTGTCTGGGTTCGAACCTACGACCTATAACTCGTAAGTCGCGGCCGTTACCACTGGGCCACCACTGCTCTCCGGTATAATTTATAAATTGCATAAATTGGCAAACCTTGTATGCAGAGGACAATATTAAGATACAAATTAGGAAAACTCTACGCCGAAAAATGGATTGCGATATACCTATGCTGAGATGTACTTAAAGCTTCCTTTTCCATAGGTACCAAAACCCCACAATTCGGTCAGGTTTTAAGGATCCAACAAACGTAATAATTGCCTTTCAAAATCGTTAGTCCATGTCTTGAGTTCCGTGGTAACTAATGTGTGAGCTTTTTAAATCCTCAAAAAAAAAAGAAAATGTTGTGTAATCCTCTTAACTTTTCAAATTATAATTTCATAACTTTAAAAAATCTAACCATCATCATCTAGATTTCTCTTACCATAAAATCAGAGTAGTCATCATTAATTTAGCCGCGACTCGGGTCCTGTCGGTATCTGGTCCCCAGATCACCCGGTAGGCGGCGTTGCGCAAGCGATGCTACGTGAGATTCTAATACAATATCACTGTGTAATATCGTATCCGTTACGTACGGCACCATTTTGGAAAATTCTCCCGATAAGGTGAAGATTTGGGATGGTAGAAAGCTTGTTTTTCTATACTGATTTTTGCAAATAGTGTCGTAGTATTTTTTCCTGCTTCTTGACCTATCTCATCTTGTATGATAGAAATCGATATTATTCCGTAAGGAGTGCTGCATACTCTTATTCGGGTCGGCGTGATTCAGCGCAGCTGGGCGGCAAAATTAATAGATATATGTTCGGGAAAAAGTGGCTCCGGTTAGCTCGAATTGTGCCGAACCAACCGGAATATGATTCAGTGAGAATAGATGCCGAACGGAGTTTGACGATCGAATCGAGCCACATGAAAGCCGAATCTGTATAGTAATTATTATTATTTCGGGTCGACTTTATTTATTTTATATAAGGTAGCTTCACAGTCGACAATAAGTATAACATTATTAGTATTACACCAATTTCGAAGTACACATAAAAAGCTTTTTTGTTCAAGAAATACTGCTGAATCGAATGTGCCGACCCGAACAAGTGTGTAGCAGTCCTAAACATACTTCAGAAACATTTGTTCTTCTTCTGTTAAGTAGCGCAATTTTTTTGTTTTCTGGTGATATTTTAATATAATCCTGTAAATTACAAGGAGTGACAGTTGCCCAATGTTATACCTTATCGTGTTACATTGCAAGTAAACAGAAAGAAAATACGTTTATTTGCGGTAAACAGGACGCAGAAAAAAAATAATTAAAAAACGCCTTGCCAAAAAGTGAATTAAAAAATTATAAACATGCTAAATGATTTTGGTGTTGAATGGGCACAAGGTAAGCTAAATAAATTATAATATTTACTGTGCAATTAAACCGCCATTGTGCCCAAAAGTGGAAAACTGAAAACCAATCTTTTCAGTGAAGTCGGGGGACCTGTAAAGAACTGTTCCAAGGAACCGTCCCCCGACTGCAATGCAACACAAATCCACATATCATACAAAACATAATGATCTCCAACCACTTGACAGATTGATACAAATTGACAGGCTTTTAATAATGATGTATATAAAAGTGGGCCGCATCTAATGTACTGTAATGTCAAAACAAAAGATTATGTAAGTAGGTATCGGAGATTTATAACAAAAGATACTCGATTTGACTTCAAGTATGTGCCGACTGATAGTGAATGTCAGAAAAAATTAGATTGTTATTAAGAGAGATAAGTTAGTCTAAGTCTCCCGTATTATTATTATACTCTTTGGTCTAAGTGCCAATAGCATAACGATTAGGTGGCTAGACTCTCGGCATCTTATGCAATTTACATCTGAGATAAAACTCATTATCGATTTGTTCAATATGGGACTTGAACTCGGGACTTCACGTTCACAATCGCTTTAGATCACAAAGGTAATTTAGGAAATTGATTAACAAGAGAGAGTGTGTAGGTACAGTCAGCCTCAAATATACAGCGTGGCGCTTTAATGGCGACATTAATTTAACACACGTATACGGTTTCGCGTCTTAGTTGTATGAATATATTTTAATTCAATTAAACATTAATATTTATTTATTTATTAACAATTTTCTAAAATAGCATCTTAGAGCAACCTGACTTAAAGAACTGTAGCGTAGGGGTCATTGGCCGGGGTCACGGATCATAACATCGCATCAGTGTAATTAAAACAAATAACGTGCAAATAGAAGGCGAATTGAAGGAAAGAGAGAGAGCCCTATGGCGGCGAGCGGCGCAGGTGGAAGTTTTCAAGTTAGGTTTTTTTTTATGTTGTTATAATTTTTATGATTACCGACCACTAGCCCTACCCGTGTGTTAAATTAATGTCGCCATTGTAGCGGCACGTTGTATACATCGACAAGAATTAATTTAATTATCTACAATCTTTGTTGCATAATATTGTATCAATAATATGTAACCACATTGATTTACACAAATAGTAGACCATAAAATGAATTCTTGTCAATATATATGTTGCAGTCAAAACTCATACCTACTCAAAAGTACTTTTAACTAGCAAAATCAGTCACTTAACAGTACTTTTGCTGAAGCTCTCAACAATAGTACTTTTGACTGAATTTATAGTCAAAACTAGTTTTGCCCAATGGAGCTGGTTAAAAGTAGTCGTAAGTATGTTGCAATGTGAAGACTATGTAGGTTCAGCGGGATTGTCCGAAAGGGTTACCGCTACCCCGGAACATAAAGGGCAAAGGAAGGACCATGGGTGGGTTTTAGTCAGTAAGAGTCTGACACTCCCTTCCGCTCCACCCAGAGCGGGAAGGGTCATTTGATGATTTCCCATCCGGAAAAAAAAGTATGTTGCAATGTATAAATAAAGAAAAACATAAATATACATTTCTAATTTACGTTCTCACAAATGATGTTTTGCATTTTTACTTCAACTAAAGTTCGATAGTAATGATTAAAAAAGAATTAACGTAATAGTGATTATTGTATTGTATTTTTTTATGTATTGTATTGTGTATTAATTATCTAACCCTTAACGAAAACTTCGTAAAATATTTTAGGTTGTAAACGAATTTACAACCTAAAATATTTTATTATTAACTGGTTTAACGTTATTTTGACTGATGGTCATGATTGTTGATGGTGGTTAAAACAGTTTTGACGAAGAGATTTAGCCAAAATCACTTTGAACCACATATTGTCAGTCAAATCACTATTACGAGTAACTACCGATTTTCAGACAAAACGACTTTTGACCAACGTGTCCAGTCAAAATTACTTATGCCTGATTTTTTCGGTTAAAAGTATTTTTGACCGATTAAGACTTTTGGCTGTTAACATATACATCTTTTTTCTTAATTTTAAGTCATAATATTAGTTTGTTCGTACTTTTCACCGTCCATTGATAGACAGACCACTACAATACGAGTATCTTGCCAACATCATTTCACTTAACCATCAATCATTTTACCCGAGCTTCCTGCCCGCTCCCTCTCCGCTTATGAATCGCCGCGCCCTCTGACCCGGCCCTAACTAGCATGCTTGTTGATATTCAATCACGCTGGAACGTCAGCTAGAAAGTAGCCGTAATCATGTATCTTCATTGAGTATTCATAGGAAAACTTGCGTAGAAGTGTTTATTGGTGCTTCTTTACATTTCCTCAAAGAACTGGAAATTGCAAGGCACTATAACGGGTGTAGAAAGACGTTTAATACTTTGGCACTAAACGCCTTTACGTGTAATAACAATTAACTCCTTTATTCATAAACGTTGCTTTAAGTTACGAGACGTTTACGAAACGTCATAAATGTATGGTTTTACAGCCGCTAATTGTTACTTATCTTTAAGCACCGCTTATAAATTAACCTCAGACTCACCTCACCTTCGACTGTGTCTCGTTCAGTTCCTTCAACCGATTCGACAGAGCCGAGAGTTACTTGTACTCCCCGTCATTGAGATATATTTTTTTGTACTGTACATACGTGGGAACCTTCTGGTAACAGAGATAGTGAAGGTCAAAGTTCCAACTTTTTTTCACGAAAACAAGTTTTGAATGTAAAACTTACCTTAAAATAATAACTCCTGTACCGTTACCTGCACCAAAAATATTATTTTGCGTGCGTTACATTGCTCGCTACCGTTAACATCGATTTTTCACACTAAAAATAAAGTCGTTTCTCAAAAATAATTTTTTTCAATGTTAAGTACTTAGTTTGGTTTACAGAATGCGTAGATAACGGTTATGTGGTCTTTTCAGACCCGGTATGCTCGATGTAACTTGTTAGTGATTAGAAGTATCCTCATTACTTTGTTGTACGATTCATCTTACATTACCTAAGTTGTTAGGTAAAGTTTCTTCGGTCGTGCCTCTTTGTCGGTTGATTTCTTATCAATTTTAAGTGAATTTTATATTTAACTAGCGACCCGCCCATGCTTCACACAGGTGCAACGTATTGCTGTGGCAACATGTCAAAACATTGAGATTTCTGTGTTATATCTAAGCAATGTATATGTATGCCATGTGTATGTATATATATTATAGATAGGTATGACGAGGTGGGGGAAACAGACGAGTCCTGCCGATCGATTCTGTAAAAATCTCACTGTGAAAAGTTAGGTGAAGTGAGCTTAGAGTGAGCTGTCAAGAGTGTCAATCCCTAGTATTAGTTGGAATGACAGCTCACTCCACGCTCACTTCACCTAAGTTTTCAGGGTGAGATGGTTACAGAATCGCACTGCTGGAGTGGAGACCGAGTCTCGGCAAGCGTGGTGTGGGACGTCCAGCAGTGGACTGCGATAGGCTTAGATGATTGATCGATAGGTAGGTACGTACCTACCCATAAACCTTTTTTTTTTTTTTTTTTTTTTTTTTTTTTTTTTTTTTTTTTTTTTTTTTTTTTTTTTTTTTTTTTTTTGGGATGGGAAATCATCAAATGACTCCTCCCGCTCTGGGTGGAGCGGAAGGGAGTGTCAGACTCTTACTGACTAAAACCCACCCATGTTCCTTCCTTCGCCCTTTATGTTCCGGGGCAGCGGTAACCCTTTCGGACAATCCCGCTGCCCCGGCAGGCTTCGGCCCTGAGGGGCCCCTCGTTATGCTGACATCTCTTTGAGGCGCGCGTGGAACACTTACGCGCCGTCCGGCACGGGCCTGGTCCTGATCGGGCGGTGAGCTACCCATTGCTCTCCGCCCGCAGGCCCGCGCCTACGGTGGCCGGTAGTCGTCTCTCGACTCCCGACGCCCGGGGCGTCTCCCGCGGCGGCTTGGACGGGAGGCTCTCTCCCTCATCCGTCCCGCCACCTCCTTCGCTAGCATGACTGCTTCGCAGAAGGAGGCGACTGCCTCCCACTCCCTCTCGCTCCGGACCATGGCTTGCACCAGGTCCGGGCGCGAGAGGCCGCCGCCGCTGCCGATCGCCTCCACGAGGACACGGCGGTGCTCCGCCCAAGCGGGGCAGACCTCCACCGTGTGCTCCACCGTGTCCTCTGGGCGATCCTGGCAATGGTGACACCCGGGCGTTTCCTCCCGCCTGATCATGTGCAGGAACCTCCCGAAACTTCCGTGTCCGGTGAGGACCTGCGTCAGGCGGTAGGTGAGGGCGCCGTGGCGCCTCTCTAGCCACTCCTCAAAGAGGGGTCTTATCGCCGCTATCGCGGCGTGCCCTGCGCTGGGTTGCGACAGTCGCTCTTTCCATGTCGCCATGAGATCGAGCCGGAGGTCCGTCCGCTCCGCAGCAATTTGCCGCGGGAGCGGACTTTCCCCCCGGCGTAGTGCCTCCGCGCGCCACTCATACAGGCGCGCGAGGACTATCGCCTCCAGATCCCATGGCGGCAGTCCGGCAAGGAGGCTTGCCGCCTCGCGCGAGATCGTGCGGTAGCCCCGGATTAGCCTTACGGCTACCACCTTCTGGGGCGCGTTCAGGTAGTGGGCGGCTCGCCGCCGCAGTGAACGCGCCCACACCGGGGCCCCGTATATGGCCATGGACCGCACGACCCCCGCGTAAAGCCTCCGGCAGGAGGCGTTTGGCCCCCCCAGGTTGGGCAAGAGCCGCTTGAAGGCGGCCCCAGCCCGTTCCAGTTTGGGGGCCAAACGTCGGAAGTGCTCGACGAAGTTCCACCGGCTGTCGAGGACGAGACCCAGGTACTTCATCGTCGTCTCGATGCCGATGTGAACCCCTCCTGCCGTTAGTTGGGATCCCGGTGGTGGCGCGTTCCGGGGCCCATGAAACGTCATGGCCTCGGACTTGTGCAATGCCACCTCGAGACCCAACTGCCGGATCCTCTCCACGACTATCGCAACCCCGCGTGTCATCGCGTCGGCCGCCGCCTGATGCGACCTCCCCTGCGCCAGGACCAGCGTGTCGTCAGCGTAGCAAACTACGCTGACGCCATCAGGGAGGTCGGCCCGCAGCACCCAGTCGTAGCCGATGTCCCACAGGAACGGCCCCACAACCGATCCCTGCGGGACACCGCACGACATCTCTCGCCGGTTCCACTCCCCATCGCGACCGGGGTAGCTGACGGCTCTGTCCGTCAGATACGCCTCGACTATTCGACGGAGGTAGGGCGGCACTCGGTGGTACCGGAGTGCCTCCACAATGCAGCTCCAGGGCAGGGTGTTGAACGCGTTGGCGATGTCGAGTGACACCGCCACGACGACCCCACCCCGGGACACCGCGTCCCCCGTCGTGAGGGCTCTCACGCGCATGATGGCGTCCACCGTCGAGCGCCCCTTGCGGAAGCCAAACTGGCTGTCCGCAAGATCCGGCCCCGTCCTCACCAAGTGCCCGACGAGGCGGTTTACAATTACTCTCTCAAAGAGCTTGCCCACCTCGTCGAGCAGCACGATGGGCCGGTATGCGGACGGAGAGTCCGCTGGGCGCCCTGGCTTCCGAATGAGGACCAGCTTCCCCGTCTTCCAACGAAGCGGGAACTGGCCTCTCTCCAAACATGCGCTTAAGAGCGCCTCCAGTCGAGGCCCGAGAGCCCTCGAGGCCAGGACCCAGGCTTTACCTGGCAAGCCGTCGGGTCCTGGGGCGGTATTTTTGGCCTTCAGCCTTCCTACCGCCACTCTCAGTTCTACCCCGGTCACTTCAGGGATGTCGTCGTCGTCCGCGTGGTCCGCTTCGGGCACCGCAATTGGCGGAGCCATGGGCGGGGGTGTGTGCACCCCCCGTGAGGGGAACAGAGCGCTCACCACCTCCTCCACCAGCTGGGGGCGGAGACTCTGCGTCAGCGGGGGGGCCCAGATGCGGAGTTTATTCCGCACCATTTTATAAGGGCGCCCCCACGGATCTCTGTTCAGAGTCTCCACCATCTCCTCGCGGGCCATATCCTTGGCCCGCCGGACAGCCTCTCGGAGGGCGGTCTTCGCCGCTCTGTACCCCTCGTACAGCTCCGCCTCCGTGGCTTCCGCATCCGGAGGGCGAATGCGGAGCCTGCGGTGCCTGGTGTACCGGTGTCTACCCATAAACCTTCCGGAATAAATTCTCTAAATGATGGCTAAAACGTCAAAGAAGCATCAAAACCCGAGAAGAATTTTCACGACTTTATTTTATAATATGAACCTCAATAGATATCGATACAGATAGACGTCTTATCTTCTTAGCGTGTGTATCAAATACTGCTAAATAAAAACTAGTTCATTTCTCAGGCACAGCTTTTCAGCGTTTAAGTCATTAGAATATAACAGACAGTGAATCTAGAACTACTGACCTCTTCGTCTAGTGTAAGCAATTAAACAATTGTCACTTAATCAAAATTAACCACGAAAATCTTCTCACGTAAGCTTCCTCGTCAGACTTCCGTCTGAATTTAATAATATAACATAATATCATATAACTTAATTATGCTAAGAAGCATATTATTATAGAAATGTTCGCGTGCGCAGATCTATGTAAATGATAAGTTAAGAGTACGCTCTGGTTTCTGTGCGCAAAAAACTGTTCGTTGTTATTTTGTGCGCGCTCAGATGTGGGAATGTTAAGCTAGTGATGTGGGAATTTGATGATTTAGGTATCGATTAATTCGATATTGTTGTGCTATATGTCAGTTCGGTCTTCATACGATAGGTTTACTGCGATCCCCAAAGAGACATTGCCGCGAGAATAAACATACACATAAATAGGTACTGTTACTTTGAATTGTATAGGTGATGTAGAGCTTCATCTAATAGATCTTGAACCCTTAGTTTTACTTGCGTTACTTGCCTAGTTTACCTTATTACGGTTATAATTATTTGATATAGGTAAATCATTAGAGCTTTATATGCATTTTTACATTTAAAGCTCTTAGTACCTGCATCAAATAATATGAACAATTCAATAAACAAATAATGAAGACACAAGAATCAATGCGTTAGATTGCCCACGGCTGAGACAGTTGGCACTGTTAGCAGTGGTTTAGTGTAGATAGACTGCCAGCGTGCTAGCCAATTCCTATATGCAGCGTGTGTAGTTTAGACAAGATACTAGGCTGTTATTCGTACACTTAATTATGCATTATTATCTATAATTGTTATATGTATTTTATTTATGTATTATATTATTCTATATCTATGTTCTGTAGGTACCTATGTATTTATAATCGTAATACCTGAGTCTAGGAATGATATTGCAGTACAAAAGGACTAGTTAGCTTATTGTCTTACTGACCTTATAAAGGTTGTCTTGTAGAAAAAATAGCTTTTTTCATTTAAATTTCATCAGTTATTAAAAAAAATATTTGCTGTTTCATACATTTTTACCGTGTACGTATTGTGCTTTTCTATGAAACAGCCGATTTTTATTGATAATCGACGAACATTTCTCATCATCATCATTTCTCATTTTTCATTTCTCTTGGGGTTCAGAATCATGGACTTAATCCATGGTAACAGGTTGCGCATCGATGTCATTGCCACCCTGTATATCTGTTACAGCGTACTGCAGCTTCTAATATCGATACACAAGGCACATGACTACACACGAAAACTCACAGCGTTGACACGGATCCCGCGTAATGATCGTCATTATGACATCGTGACGCAACGGCGCCATCTTGCGGGAAGACGGTTTAGCACTTTTTACCCCGAGCCCGAGATAATCTGATTAAATTCATTATATTTTTGTGTATGTTTGGTGCGATTTTGGCGTGAGAGCACGGGGCTTGTGGAGGGTTCTATGCTTGTTTACATAATTGAAAGTTGATAATTAGGTAGAACATGTCGTTTATAGCGTGTGACAGTTTTTTGATACATTTATAACACAACATCACTTCTGTTTTCTCCAATCGGGTAGAGAGAGATGTATGGTATAGCTGCCCACATTTTTTCAGTCCTGTGTAATAGAGGGCCGAGCCCATTGTTATCGACCGAGCACTCCGAGCTGCTGCTCGTACTGAGACATTCCTAATGAAAATACACTTTTACCGACCTAAGGTTAAATAAAACCTAGGATACCATTGCCTAGCAGTCGCGCTTGCGAGGTAACGAAGCAGTTCAAAAAGAACCTTACTAGGGATGGGTCCGGAGAAAAAGAAATTTCACGCAGACGAAGTCACGGGCAGAAGCTAGTAATAGATACTACAACTGTTATTGGTTAGTCACAAACAAATAATATTGGCACAAAAATCATCATTCATCATCATTATCAAAAACTAGCTGCGCGTATTTTAAGGAATACGGTAAAACTATAACCAACTAGCTGCGCCCCGCGGTTTCACCCGCATAAGTTTCGATCTCGTGGGAATATCGGGATAAAAAGTATCCTAAATGTTAATCCTGGTTATAAACCATCTGTGTGCCGAATATCATCCAAATCCGTTTAGTAATTTTTGCGTGAAAGAGTAACAACCACCCATCCATCCATCCATCCATCCATCCATTCATACAAACCACTTTTATAATATTAGTAGGATACTCATCTTTCATGCCTTCGTCAATATTTCACCCAGTGAAGCGGAAGACCATGTTGTTTTAATAATTAAATTAATTGAATAATTTTTGTGACGAATTGCACCTAATCGATTTGTCGCGACAATTATAAAAGCTGATTGATTTAAGTAAGCGCGTGTTTATGCATGAAATACCAGATTTATTAATTAACCACGAAACCTAGTGATCGTATAACTAAAGAAGAAAGTATCGTTGACGCATCTCGGGACCCTGGGGTCCCGGACCTTTGAAAGGCGTACCATGGGCCGAAGCGCTCGCAGAGGCCATTTAGACAATTTTAAATGATGAAGAGGCACCAACCGGCGATTATCCCTGTATGCACTATACAAGTGCACCCAAAGCCAACGCCCGGTCGGTGCAGGACTATTGCAGAACATGGAAACAAAATATAATGGGTTATGACTGTGTGGGTGGCTATAATAGATCGGTTACCTTGAACTATGGAAGGTCTATGTCCCCTGCCTGACCAATGATAATATAATTCACAGATAAAATCGCAGGGGGTGACTTGCACACTCAATATTGGGCCCCCGAAAACGGTCGCTAGCACATAGTGTCGCAGCGACAAGGGGGCAACATATCCTGAGGTGCTTGTGAAGAGTGGAAAGTTATTCCACGGCTATCAGGACAATCCCGGAAGTACGGTCAAGATCCCTACCAGCATCTTACTAGAATACTTCCTTCCAAAGAAAAGAAGAAAAAGAAGCGTCATTATTATAAAAGCAGCCTGCTGGTTGAACTTATTATTAGGTATACTTACAGAGAAGAAAGAAGCATTTTTGTACAAGTTTGCCTTCTGCGTGTTGTTAATTTCTTACACTATCTGTGGACGTGAATCCACTTATATAACATGCGTATTTAGTTCAGTAAGGTGGGTTTAACAGGAATACTAGTAAAGTGACACTACTCACCATCAGAAGCCTGTGCTGTTTACTGCTGGACTGCTGGCCTTTCAATTGCACATCAAATGCTGTTCATCCCATTTACTCTGCAAAGAATCCACTGTACTTGGCCAGCCTAAGCGCGTCCTAACCATTATGGTTATTATAGGCATCCGCATGTACACGTGTCACGCACGAAGTAAACATACAGAGGAAATGGTACAGACGAATTTTTCTATAGAACGGTGTGTGACAGTTTTCAGAGCTAAGTTCTGATGCAACATGTTTGCTGATTCGCGGTCTCCACTTAGGAACTCGTCTGCCTCAACGTCCATCTGTCCTTCGACATATAATACATATTAAACTTATTGACTTTACAAGCTATATCTGTAACTCCAGTTGTTTTCCGGATCTTATCCTTCATACTTACATTCTTACAAACCATATTAGGTTCACAATAACGTAGTAGTTATATAACCCTACAATGTGTTAGTATGCCGCAACCAAATGATTCAGATCAATGTGTGCCGAGCGTCAAAGGTGATCAGTCTAACTGTAACATTGTAATGAACCAGTCATCAGACAATCATTATAAGAAATCGATTAATATCGATGTTGTCATATACCTATAATCGATTAGAAATTTGTATTTAGATAGATTAGGTTGATAAATCTTCGCAGATTTGTTGCTAATTATTGTTTGTAGCTTAGTATTGTTTTATTTGCCTTTATTGTTCCACTGCTGGGCAAAGGCCTCCCCCACATCTTTCCAGGTCATCTGTTCTTACGCTACCTTCATCCAGCGTCTGCAGTGGGCATTCAGGATGTCTCGCCAACGCTTAGTTTTTTTTTTATAAATGTGTGCGAATTATTTCGTTTTTGTTTTTGTTTGTAAGTAGTTTGTTTGTTTTTATCTACAGCCGCTGTTGCAATCCGGTCGAAATAAACGGCTATCGTGTACCTTTTGCATTCATCATTTAATAGGGTCCGCCATCGTAGTTTCGCTGGATATAGGCCTCTCTTTTGCTGAGAAGTTTATTGCGCCACTTCTTCCCAGCTCAGGCAACAGGAAATGGTGAAAGGAGGGCGTTTTAAAGGACTGTCTTATGTAAATTTTGACGTACAAAAAGTGCTGATTCTCAGCCTAAGCTGAATAAATGATTTTTTATTTATTCCAAATTGCACCAAAAAGAATATTCTCGGCCTTCCGTATCCAGTCTGTTCCAGCCGCCTTATATCAGTTCACCAGTCCATCTAACTGACTAATCCAACTCATTAACCAACACTACCTACCTCAGCTTGCTGCAATCCCCACATGATATGCCAAAACTTTTAACAAGGCGTTATTTCTTGGGTTCAACAATAGCAGTTGATATAATTCGCAACAGAGTTGGGCAACGTTCACAATGCGCTTAACGAATGTTGCGTCGAAGAAGAGCTGTCGTGAACTCGTGACCACACCCAATTTCACTCATTTGGGTCGGTAGGCGATGTGCAATTAAAATTATTGTTAGACAATAGGGTGTGAAATGAAATTATTTGTTCTGTAATTATTGAAATCACTTTTACACGTCAATCACGTACTCGTATGTACATGTGAAAATAAATGCATTTGTAAAGTGTTAAGTTGTATGTGTGATTCACAGGTTAATTTGTTAGGTATGTATGTATAGTCAAGTCGTAATTACTTGCACACAATAAATTAATTCCCAATGAACTGAAACTTCAGTAAAGTTGAAAATATCTGTCGCATAGAAAAACAGACCTTGTCGTTTATGACGTGCCAGTGACATTCAATCTTAGGGTGGAAAAGTAATTACGAGGTCTACTATGATTTTGTATAATCTTGTGAGTAACTGATTAATGATGAAAGAGTCAGAAACTCAGCACTCTGTCTGTGGACATAACAAGTGGGAAGATGTAACTCTATCCTGGTAAAGTGAGGCTGGCAGTGTGGATGTGGAGTTATGTCGCAAACTATGCTCCACCGCCTATCCTGCCCTCTGTATCCCAAAACATGCAGTCAAAGTGACCTCAGCGCTGCCACTGACAAAGCCGTGGAAGTGACGAAGTTTTGAGTCAACAAGATCTGAAATACAGTCGTGCCTGCGACACGAAGAAGATGAATATTCTTACATGTCATCTCTGAAAGCCTTTGAGACTTCCTCGTTTGAAACTGGACGCTATGAAACCATCTCTTAAAATTTAATATTATGCATGAAAGAGATACCTATCTACTCAGCTTATCTATAATTTTCTTTCAATACATCATCATCTGTCTAGCCTATTCCCAAATATGTTAGGGTCGGCTTCTAGTCTAACCGGAGGCAGCTGAGTACCAGTATTTTACATGGAGCGACTGCCTATCTGACCTCCACAACCCAATTGCTGGGTAATACGATACCCCATGGTAAGACTGGTTGTCAGATTTTCGGGCTACTGACGACCCGTAACGACTGTCAAAGATCCACGAATGACAGCCGGGACCAACGGCTTAACGTGTTTTTCGAGGCACGGAGGGGTCTTGGTATGTGGAGATGTTATTACTTAGTCACAAGACCTCTCCTCCTTCCATTATCTCTTTTATGAGGTTTTTAATTGAGATTTAATTTTCTTCCGTCCCTTTCGTATTTGATTTACAATGTAAAGACAGCAATATGTTTTATTAAGGGCTGATTTTTCCAACGCCAGATAATTTTATCGGAGGAATAATTTTGAATTTTTGGCAGTTCTTCCATACAAAATCTGTCAGACGACAATTTTATTTCACGAATAAAAATTATCTGTCTATTGAAAAATCAGCCCTTAGTCAGTGCCGAATTAAGCCTAATTTTATTCAATTGTTTGGCAGTTAAAGACTATTTCACGTTTAAACTAGGTGGGCAAACATTCGTTATAGATGCATCATAATCACATCATTTAAACATTTGAAATTACATATGCAATTCATATTCATCATTTCTTTTTTATTTTATGAATGACGATAATTCACTTTTTTTTGCAAAACAAACAATTGCAACGATTATTTTGACAGTTAAATTCTGTCATATCTAATAGAAAAATAACAAAAATTCTCTAAATTCAGTATATCACAAAAATAATTAAAATATTCGAAAAAAAAACTGCAAACTTACTTACACTTTAAACTATAGATTGATCAATACAATTATCATAATATACATATAATAGTTAAGAATTAACATCATATAAAAATAATATCATTAGATGACATTTTTATACGATTGTTCATTGAGTTTTCTAATTTTGGCGCCAATACATTGTACAATATTTTGCGATATTAAAATGGAGTGTGGTGATAAAGAGAACCTAATTGCTGTGATTGCATTACACAAAGTTGGTATGGAGCCAAATGCAATTTTTAAAACTCTCCATACGCTTGGTATTAGTCAAATGTTTGTGTACCAGGCTAGGTACAATAAGACCTCCTCTGTTTGTGACAGAAAAATATCTGGCCGTCCACGTAGTGTTCGTACGAAAAAGGTGGTCAAAGCAGTAAGGGAAAGAATTCGAAGAAATCCTGTCCGAAAGCAAAAGATTTTATCTCGGGAGATGAAGATAGCACCCAGAACCATTTAGCGTATTTCAAAAGATGACTTAGGACTTGCAGCCTATAAAAGACGCACTGGTCATTTTTTAACTGATAATTTAAAAAAGAATAGTGTGGTAAAATCGAAACAACTACTGAAGCGGTACGCAAAGGGAGGTCACAGAAAATTTTTGTTTACGGATGAGAAAATCTTTACAATTGAGCAACATTTTAACAAACATAATGATGCTCAAAGCTCTAAGGAAGCTTCCCAATTAGTCGACAGAGTGCAACGTGGGCATTATCCGACTTCAGTGATGGTTTGGTAAGGTATTACCTATGAAGGAGTGACTGAGCCATATTTTTGTGAAAAAGGTATCAAAACATCGGCACAAGTGTTTCAAGATACCATTCTTGAGAAGGTAGTTAAGCCCCTTAATAACACCATGTTCAACAACCAAGTATGGTCCTTCCAACAAGACTCGGCGCCGGGTCATAAAGCTCGGTCCACGCAGTCTTGGTTGGAAGTGAACGTTTCGGACTTCATCAGAGCTGAAGACTGGCCGTTGTCTAGTCACGATCTTAATCCGCTGGATTATGATTTATGGTCAGTTTTAGAGAGTACGGCTTGCTCTAAACGCCATGATAATTTGGAGTCCCTAAAACAATCCATACGATTGGCAGTGAAGAATTTTCCCATGCAAAGAGTGCGTGCTTCTATTCATAACTGACCTCAACGTTTAAAGGATTGTATTGCAGCCAATGGAGACCACTTCGAATAAGCTTTTTATATTTTAAATTGTTTTATATTTATGTATTAAACTAACACACTGTAAAAGCGATAAATATTATTTGCAATAAAAAAAAATTTTTTTTTCTTCGTGACAATCTCATATTTGATGTATACCTAGTCTTGCCATAAGGCAAGACTAGGTATACATCAAATATGAGATTCTTAACGAGAAAATATTTCGCTTATTAGTTATTAAAATAATAATTAATTAAAATATTTAAGGACGGAAATTCTATAATAAATAAGGGCTTATATTTTGAAACTTAGTAATTAATATTATAATACAGTCCTTGCAACGAAAAATGACGTAGGTATGTACCGTGTAATGGGGTTAGTTTGATTCACGGGGTAACTTTGACAAAAACTTTATATTTTTAAAAAACAGGAATTGTTTAATTTCTGAACGCAACCAAAAGATTTCGTCTTTTGCGTTGGCAGCATTGAATGTCACTTTTTGACATTGCCCAAGCGCTGCACGTACAAACAGATCGCTACCGGAGATTTTTATAAAAAACTGTGAGTATTGTGTTTAAACTATTTTATGGGTTAAAATAACTTCAAGGGTACCAGATTGGATATGAAAGGTGCTTGAAAAAATGGTAGTTTATGTTGTTATGCGTTTAATTAGCTTGAGAAAAAAAATTGTGTTTTATAATCTAACCTCAAAAATTTCATTCACTGGCGGTTTATCTTTTAAACCGGGTGTCATTGATCACAGGCATGGGGTCACTTTGGTCATTGATCAATCTCACCCCAAGACCTAGCAATTTTGCTGTTTGTGCTTTTTTAACATAAATTATCAATATATTTGCAATGATGGCTGCTTTATATGCTTTTTTTTGCTTTCAGCGCTATGCCAAGAACATACACGAAGCGTTTAGGCGCTCGCGCCTATCGGAATTATAATGAAGACGTGTTAGAACGAGCAGTAGTTGCAGTTGTAGAAGGTCGTATGACGTTACGTGGGGCTTCAGAGAAATTTAAAATACCGTATGGTACGATTTTCAACAAATACCACGGAAAATTTATAAAAAAGCCGGGCGCTCAGCCAGTATTTTCTGAAAATGAAGAGAAATCTATATTGAAAGCTTGTGCCAAATGTTCTGAGTGGGGATATCCCCTTACAATCTTAGATTTGCGCATGTTCGCTAAAGTTCTTTTAGACAGACAAGGCAGAACAGTTTCTAAATTTAAAAACAACCTTCCTGGACAAGACTGGGCATACTCGCTACTGAAGCGACACAAAAACGAATATTCTAAACGGGTTGCTACTAATATCAAACGAGCTCGATCCGCAGTATCCCCTGAAAGTATCGAGGAATATTTCAACAACCTTGAAAGGACTGGAAGGTGTGCCTGACACAAATATTTTCAATTACGACGAGTCTAACATAAGTGATGATCCAGGGAAGAAGATAGGGATATATCGTAGAGGTGTCAAATACCCGGAAAAGGCGATAAATGTTTCTAAGAGTGCTACGAGTGCTCGTACATCGATAAATAATTTGTGGGTCTGCTGATGGGGTGCTTTTACCACCCTATATCATATATAAAAGTCTACACCTTTATGACACGTGGAAAGAGAGAGCTCCATGCGATCCACCCAATTGCAATCAGCCTTGTTGCTCAGCAGGATCACGATTTAACCGTACAGTCAGTGGTTGGATGGACGCCCCAACATTCAGAGATTGGTTTGTAAGTGGTTTTTTGTCTCTTTCTTCTCATTTAGATGAAGAGGTCATAAAACTTTGTGGTGAAAATAACATTGATTTTGTATGTTTAGTGCCACATTCGACGCACATATGCCAACCTCTGGATGTGGCGTTCTTCCGCCCAATGAAAACAGCCTGGCGGCATTGGAACATGCAAAATGCAAAATTGGCAACTGTTCCTAAGGATACATTCCCGTATCTTCTGACAAAAGCTCTCGAAAAAATAGATCAAGCTCAACCAAAACCAAATTCTCCTTATATAGACATAAGTTCCGGGGTCAAACGTAATATCGTGAGCGGATTTTGTGCAACTGGCATTTATCCTTTCAATAAACAAAAGGTTCTTAATCGCCTTCCAAGAGAACACATTGAAGAACACGAAGTTGAAAGCACTTTGACAGATTTCTTGAAGGAATCAAGATATGGAAGCACTTCAAACCAACCTGCAAGAAGAAAGAGACGTTTGGATGTAGCTCCTGGAAAAAGTATTGCAACGAGAGAGGAAGCGTCCCAATCTGAAAATCAGCAAAGTAATGAACAGAACGCCTCAGATTCCGATCATCAAGAAATAGAAATTCAAGCATTGGTTGAATCGGGTTCATCTCATGCCGGAGCTGCAGGTGTCCACAGTGAGGAAATCCCGGATAGACAACTGATTGAAAATGACCTTGACGAAGATATAGTAGAATACGAAGACGAGCAGACAGAGTGCACTTTAGGAAGATTCTTATTGGTGAAATTCTTTTCTAGACGTGGTAAAAAAACCTACAAATATGTTTGCCAAATTACTGAAACAGATCCTTTACTTGTTGAAGGTTTTAAATCAGCTGGACATAAAAAGAAATTTAAAAGAATTCCAAATGTTATTTCTGAAATAGATCACGACGATATCTATGTATCTTTTTTACCAAAACCTGTAGAGGAGGGTGATTTTTTTATTTTTCCATTTGAAATTAATATTCAAGAAATGTAGATTTAAGATGGTGACTGAATAATGTTCTTAATTATGTTTATACAATTAATATTTCTGATCTCAAGGAAACTGTTTTGATTTTTGTATATTTTTCTATTTTAATTTAAAATTTAAGATGTTGACTGATTAATGTTCCTAATTATGTTTTTACAATGAATACGAGTATATCTGATCTCAATGAAACGTTAAAATAAAGTTGATTTTTCAAAATGTATTTTTTATTGCCTTGATCAATGTCACCCCTAAACTTTAAAAAAATTAATAACTTTTTTTGCACTTAACAAAATTTTTTTGTTGGTTCGAGAAAGTATCGTTTAAATGGGTTACTTTCATTTGCCGTGAAAAGACTAGGGGGTATCAAAGTAACCCCCCACGTACGGTTTAACATTGATCACTCACATTTATATTTTTCATCGACATATTATTTATTTAAAAAAAAATCTAATTCATTGTATCGATTGTATAGTAAAAACCGATATTCCAATTTTTTTTTCGTCTTTGGTACGTTTGTATTTTAGAAAATACGGCCATTTGAATTTTGAAATTGATCAATGACACCCCATTCCACGGTACATCTTTAGTGTAGACTAAAGATGTTAATAAATTATTTGGTTAGCTAGAAATTCAATAGATACAACCATAAAAACGTCTTCAACCTAGATTTCTTAATCTTGCATTCACAATATAATAGTTCTGACCATTGACATTGTAACATGCCTCCAATTCCCAGCGGGACACTCATTCATACTCCTCTAATTAATTCCTCCGGTATCGTAACAAAACTTCTTTATAAACTGATCGAGTAATGTCCAATAGCCTTACATCATGAAATTGCCGATTGTTATAACCACCAACTCGAAGCATACACCTTCAAAACCAAAATAAAAATGAAATCAAACGAAACTAGCTCTAAAACCAAAGCAATAGAGTCAAGGAAGTGAAAAACTTTTTATGCGGATAGAAAAAGGTCTTGTCGGTAGATAAATCATGGATATTTTGCCTAACTTTCGATTGGTGTTTTGGAGTGATGAGAAACTTTGATTCCCACGGTGTAGTTGCATTTTGTTGTTACTACCGTCCTGTTTTGTGCTGACATGATTGATTTAGTCTATTCCGTGTAGTCTAGGCTTTAGGAAGATAATTACAGTAACAAGGTATTTCTTGCTCAACTTGCTTTTCTCTTTTCGGCTCCCAAAATAGCAACTAGCAAACGTTTCTATGGCCTTTAGCTTTTGAGTTAACTCTTTCTTTAGTAGTGTCATTCTGAGTGGTCAACACTTTGTGAAAGAGTTCAGATTGACCGCTACAACACACCATATGTCCTCTTAAACGTGCCAAAGTTATGTTCACGCCTTTTATTTTACAGGGGAATTTAAAGTAGGCTACTTATCAATCGAAGTCATATTTTGCCAGGGACGTGTTCAGTTAGTAGTTCCCAATATTCGGTTCGGGTGTACTTACCGACCTTCTCGTGATTACAGTTGCGTGCTCTGTCAACAGTTTCGCTGCCTTATGATTGATGTCCGGGTGCTGCAGTGTCACCCATTGTGTCATGGAAGCCCTTTCTATCAGTAATTACATTCGAACTTTTATAAAATACTTACACTTGTGTTAAGTGTCCAAATTCCCATCGAAAGGCTTAATTGTTCTGTTGCGTAGTTTTCGAATGCGGACGAGTTCTTCCGCTAGGTGACAAGCTCGGCCCACCATCGTGGACTTGGACTGCCACAATGACGCCAAGCGTTCTGTTATTTTATTATTAGATGAAATTGCCAATAGATCTTTGATATTATAGGCAAATATAGCCAGTCCAAAATAACACACAACAGAATAATGTGTTGGCGTTTTATTTTAATATAATTCCCTCAATAGGCATCATGTTTCTATATCACTTTAAGTTGGCCCTCCTAATAGTTTCGCTACATCAATGCCGTCGTCATAATTATTTTCCCTATCACGTAAGAACTAATATTAAGCATTGCGATGACCCCATAAGTTCCATAACAGATATACTTACACCCACATGTAATTAGATTCTGTATAATACGTAGCACCATGTTGAAATTATTCGGTCCTTATCAAAGCATCACACTTTCCATCAGTTTAGAAACAAAGCGCTGGGTCAGAGTCGTAGGTGACTTATTGAGTGCGCTGTACTTGCGTAGGCAGATCAATTAAAACTATTGTATAATCATTGATAGGCGACAAATCGTTTCTTTGACATTTCTCTGTAATTAACGGTAAACCGTTTTGTGATGTAAGACGGAGATCCCTTGTTTGTTTTTAACATGGTAGTTGATATTAGTACTGTAGATACTCAGCTAGCTGTTTTCTTATAGGAAAAACTGTCAGCAACCAACGTAATTTTCTGATCGACCCGATTCCTTCTTGATTCATCTCTAGACTTCTTCTCTTTCTTCTTCTTCTATGCTATGTTCCTATGCTTTCTTCTATATGCTGCTATATTATTAAGTTAATTTAAAAAAACTAATCAAATCAAATCTATATTGTTGAACACAGTACCCAGCTACTACTTACTGCTTGCTTACTTTGTACTTTTTATAATCACTCTCTCTGCCTACACGTTGTCTGGCGCAGGGGTAATATAGGATATCACAAAATAAACAACAACATAATGTACAACACCAAATTTATTTAAGTTCAAGTTACAGCTAAGCAATTACGATATATAATTACTTAATTCAAACACACAAAGTTAATGCTACAATACTTCAGTGAGTACAATATGTTAGAATTATAATTATAGCTAATTAAACATTATGGTAACCTAAGTGAGTGCCACGTTTGTTTCAAATGATTTGATGAATGATGGATAATATTTAATGATTTTATTACAATTACCGTCCTATTGACTACCAAGACTAACACAGTTACGTTATATAATTACTTAATTCAAACACACAAAGTGAATGCTACAATACTTCAGTGAGTACAATATGTCAGAATTATAATTATAGCTAATTAAACATTATGGTAACCTAAGTGAGTGCCACGTTTGTTTCAAATGATTTGATGAATGATGGATAATATTTAATGATATTATTACAATTACCGTCCTATTGACTACCTAGACTAACAGTGATGAAGTAGCCTTAAATAACTACAATCTTATAATCCTAGTTCCATTAAATATATGATAATATTAAAGGTTGAACTAATATAACGTACATCCAAATGCATACTGCAAAGTCGCTAAAAGTACATTTCATGATATTTTAAAGTTTACCTTTAATTATAACTGGCACGTTTATATTTACAGAAGTACCCTGAGTTTATTAATTAATTATCTAATTTTTTTGAAGCCGCGAACTCCTCTCTTATGTATATGATACAAACTTATTAAGTAGGAACATACAGGCTTCGGTGATACGCGTGTCCTCAAACTTCTCTGCCACCAGACATATGGGATGATTGTCCATTCTCATGGAATGACTGTTCTTATCTTCTTTTCGTGTCAATAACTCAAAAAGCTGAAATTTAATGTGGCGCTCCGGAAAGGCTCTGTCATTTGGCTCATTCACATCCTGGATGTATAGGATGACTTCATTTTTCATTTACACTATAGCACGCACGGGATGATTGTTAACTTTCGATGGCACTATAGTCGCACGCACGGGATAACTGTTCAATTTTGATGACACTAAAGTGGCACGCACGAGATGAGTGTTCACTTTCGAAGTCACTAAAGTCGCACGCACGAGGTGACTGTTCACTTTCGATGACACTAAAGTCGTACGCCCGGGATGACAGTTCACTATTGATGACACTATAGTCTCACACCTGGATTAATGTTTATTTCCAATGTCTCTTTGCTCACACTCATGATTGCCGCTCACAATACACATGTCATCGTCGCAACTCAGAGTATGCCGGCCGTATAGGCAAAGTTCATATTAATGCCTTTAATTTCACCGGCACCTTCCAAGCATTGCTGTTTGGCTTCAATTGTTGCTGTATTTGAGGATATCATGACAACACGCACACCGTCGCCAGATGTCTGACTATATACTCACAATATCTTACTATGTAGTTGTTATAGACGTTATCTCTCAAACATCATTCTAAATCACAGGGCTGCTGTGGATTTCATGCTTAATGATATCTTAAAAGTAAATTAAATCTAGCCTTACAAATTAGACCACCAGCTGGGTCGTTCACTATAGATATATTTTGCTCATTTGTGCCATATTCGCGTCGTAGCGCAATTTACAGTTTAATACTAACTTACATTACTTTGGTATATTATTTCCAATGTCATCAGATAATGATGTCTATCATACAATGTTAGTTAATATAATAAATGTTATATTAACTATCTCTATATTACTTACTAGAGTTCCTACAACTACTACATTTAATTAAGACGAGAATATATTCCTAAGCCTGGAATTAGCGAGTGAGTATGAAAACAATATTACGTCGATGGTTACCAGACTAACAAAAAATCCAAATGGTATAATAGCCAAATAATTAGCCTAGAATCAGAATTTTATGAATAATGCCTTTTTCAATATTTATTTTAATACCTACCTGAATAACTAATTGATTGACTAATCACCGGCAAACGTAAATACTTGCCTGATTTCGATCAAATCGATGACTGTCGGATCTAGACGAAACTAGACGGGAAAGACCCTGTCTAATCTGTTTCAATTTTAACCTATATACATTTTTACACTACCTTGATTAATATAATTAATAACTCACTTTTTCAACGCAAATATAAAAGCTAAATACTTATGTCGCTTAAGGACATTTCCTCATACGTTAGATATAATTCAAATCTGACCGATGTATATTTGGTGTGAATTATACCTCCATGCATACCTGCGACTTCGATTCACGTCGATGAAAAAATAAGGATGGTTTTATTTTTAATATGAGGTATTTTAGTCATCGCGTTAGTTTCGTATAGGTATAAAAGTATAGACCTACACAAATTATCGTGAAGACATGTCCCTGAAACGTTTTCACCGAAAGTTATAGTAATACTAACTTCTTTTTCAACTTCATTCATACACGTAGTATTAATGAATTAACCACTCTAAGCAACCGGGTATTAATCACATTAATATCGTGTATAAAAGCGTAGACCTGCATACTTGTCAGTATGTCGTGAGGACATTTCCCTGACTCGCATGCTAGGTCACCTAGCCTGCACCCAGGTTCTTTACACGAAGCGACTGGCGACTGCCGTCTGACCTCCGCAACCCAACTGGTGGGAACACCGGTGTCCTAAGGTGAGACTAGTTTGCGGATAGTTTCGAGCATGTGACTGCCCGTGACGACTGTCGCAGGTGTTAGCGCGACTGCCGGGACCGACGGCTTAACGTGCCCTCCGAAGCACGGAGAAAACTTGATTTATAAGTTGATAATCTCCAGCCGATCGAGGCCGAAATAATTTATATTGTTATAGAAGAGTAAAAGTATAGAATTACAGATTTCCAAATTGTCTAAGAAATCGTCTGTCTTTTGTAACTTTGACGTTCGAAAAGTGCTGATTCTCAGCATAAATTGAATAAATGACTTTTGATTTTGCGATAGTCTGTGTTAGGCATTCTATAAAATGGAGTATTTAAACTTTAAACTCTATCATTTATTTCGAATATCCTGGATCCTCCCTATAATTTACAACTTTTTGTTTATGATGGCACAAATATTTTCCCTGCCAGGTAACGCCATTTCATGTTTAGGGTGCTCATTTCTGCGCTGCAGAGAGCTTGCCCAAATCTTTTCGAAAAACTTAATTGTAACAAAAACATACCATTTTGATACGAAAACCTAAAAACAAATGAAAATTTGTAATTGTGGTGTAAATGTATAATATATATATATATATATATATATATATATATATATATATATATATATATATACTATCTACTTTCAAGTTTAGTAGTATATAAAGGATGACAGTCCACTCGCGTTTTTTAACTGAATTCATACACGTAGTATTAATGAATTATCCACTCTAAGCAACCGGGTATTAATCACATTAATATCGTGTATAAAAGCTTAGACCTGCATACTTGTCAGTATGTCGTGAGGACATTTCCCTGACTCGCATGCTAGGTCACCTAGCCTGCACCCAGGTTCTTTACACGAAGCGACTGGCGACTGCCGTCTGACCTCCGCAACCCAACTGGTGGGAACACCGGTGTCCTAAGGTGAGACTAGTTTGCGGATAGTTTCGAGCATGTGACTGCCCGTGACGACTGTCGCAGGTGTTAGCGCGACTGCCGGGACCGACGGCTTAACGTGCCCTCCGAAGCACGGAGAAAACTTGATTTATAAGTTGATAATCTCCAGCCGATCGAGGCCGAAATAATTTATATTGTTATAGAAGAGTAAAAGTATAGAATTACAGATTTCCAAATTGTCTAAGAAATCGTCTGTCTTTTGTAACTTTGACGTTCGAAAAGTGCTGATTCTCAGCATAATTTGAATAAATGACTTTTGATTTTGCGATAGTCTGTGTTAGGCATTCTATAAAATGGAGTATTTAAACTTTAAACTCTATCATTTATTTCGAATATCCTGGATCCTCCCTATAATTTACAACTTTTTCTTTATGATGGCACAAAGATTTTCCCTGCCAGGTAACGCCATTTCATGTTTAGGATGCTCATTTCTGCGCTGCAGAGAGCTTGCCCAAATCTTTTCGAAAAACTTAATTGTAACAAAAACATACCATTTTGATAGGTACGAAAACCTAAAAACAAATGAAAATTTGTAATTGTGGTGTATATGTATAATAAATATATATATTATCTACTTTCAAGTTTTGTAGTATATAAGGGATGTCTGTCCACTCGCGTTTTTTAACTGAATTTATACACGTAGTATTAATGAATTATCCACTCTAAGCAACCGGGTATTAATCACATTAATATCGTGTATAAAAGCGTAGACCTGCATACTTGTCAGTATGTCGTGAGGACATTTCCCTGACTCGCATGCTAGGTCACCTAGCCTGCACCCAGGTTCTTTACACGAAGCGACTGGCGACTGCCGTCTGACCTCCGCAACCCAACTGGTGGGAACACCGGTGTCCTAAGGTGAGACTAGTTTGCGGATAGTTTCGAGCATGTGACTGCCCGTGACGACTGTCGCAGGTGTTAGCGCGACTGCCGGGACCGACGGCTTAACGTGCCCTCCGAAGCACGGAGAAATATAATTATGTAAACGAATAATGGTCAACCATCTGTGGTATAAATAATAAACATTGCTTTAGAAACGAATTGTGGACAGAATAAATAATTAAATTAACTTAACTGATTACAGCCACTCGACCAACGTCGGATCAATCTTTAAGAAGCTCAGGGCATACAATTGATCGATGCTGATCAGACTGAAATCGAATGTTAATACTCGATGGAAGTGCGAGCGATACAGACCATGTCGGCTTGGTGTCAGAGCGTGAATCTGGTAACGTTTAGCTATTATTTATTCCATGGTAATAGCACACAACCATAAACCTTGAACGGTCTGCAATCCACGTTGGTCAATGCTGCAAATCGATGCCCATCGTGTGTTTTAGAAAACACCCTTAGTAAGCCTGTGGTATTGTAGTCTACAAAAAGACTATTTGAACTTCAAACTCATAATTTTATTTCGAATGGGCCTTTTCAGGCTGTGTTAAAGATATTCGGATACAATTTATACCTAATGCTAATTGCTATATCAATGTTTATTCATTTGTATTAATAGCTGAATATCCTGGATCCCCATCATCATTCTGTGGTTACGAGAGCAGTAACTAAAACTTTAAGGTATAACATTCTTAACGTTTAGGATATTCTTTTCCGCTTTTCAGCAGGTAAGCTTGTTCAAATCTTTTTCTTTTTCGATAAACTTTGAAATAAATAAGTTAAAATTAATGTTATGGGTTCTTACCCCAACTATAAAGGAAACAGCTTTTTTTTTTCAAATTCAGTGCCTGACTAAAAGGTTGTTCTAGAACCGATCGTTGTTGAAAGTACCAATCGTACAAGACTCTATCTTTGAGAATCTAAGTCATATGTGTTTTGCGACATTCACGTCGATGAAAAAATAAGGATGGTTTTATTTTTAATATGAGGGTTTTTAGTCATCGCGTTAATTTTGTATAAGTATAAAAGTATAGACCTACACACATTATCGTGAAGACATTTCCCTGAATAGTTTTTCTAGAGAGCTAGCCCAAATTTTACCGAAATACCAACTTCTTTTTCAACTTCAGTCATACACGTAGTATTAATGAATTAACCACTCTAAGCAACCGGGTATTAATAACATTAATGTCGTGTATAAAAGTGTAGACCTGCATACTTGTCGGTATGTCGTGAGGACATTTCCCTGATTCGCAAGCTAGATCACCTAATGTGCGTGTGGATTGAGAGATCTTTTCGAAAAACTCTTCCAATCCCAACCAAATTATAAGAGGATTTAATAAATAATTGTGAAAACTTCATGGTAAGGTATAAAATTTGTGAAACCTAAACAAAGAAAGTTAGAACTCATTAACTGGATCTCTCAATCTGGACAACTGAAGAAAAAGCCATAACGCGTATCCAAGAATATACTGCCTATGTGTTTATAATTTGCATTTTAATTAATTGTGAAGGATTTGTGAAAGCTGCTAAACAAAATTTCGATTCGTTTCAAAGCCACGTTTAAGATTTATAACGGTTTATATGGATCACTCATGGTGGACAATTTTCAATTGAGTGATCTTGTAAAACACGACCTAATACTGAAAAGTATGAATAATTATCATGTTTATTGCAAATTATGCTTCTGGGAAAATTTGTGAAACAAAAATCGTTATTGAAATCTTACTGGTTCAAGAGAAAATGAAAATCTTGTTTTTTGTCGATCATCCCAATTGAGAGATCATTATTTTGAACTATATTTAATAAACCAAAACTTATAGGTAGAAGGTAGATACATAAGAAATTGTGAAAAATGTTGTACTAAAATTTGAAGAATCAGTCGTCCCTGTAAGTGTTATACTTAAAAAGATAAATCCTTTTTTACAGCTCTTAAGGAAAACGTTGAGTAGGGTAGACATACTTTTTTATTTTGTCCGATTTTATACTAAACGAAACGTTTTTATAGTAGTAATTTGTGTCTGGTTTCACTACATAATTTAAATAATATAAAATTCCGTTTTTAAATGACAATTTTCTGCAAAGTTAGGTACTGTATGTGTAGTGCTCTTACTAAGGAATTCTAAGTTCGTAATTCTAATTCTAAGTAATTCTTACACACAAAAAGTTCAGAAATTTTAAGGTAACCAAAAAAAAATTACTTTTTTTAATTTAAACTTTTTTTGATTTCACTCATTATTACATAATAGTTTAGAGGTATGAGGAACAGGGTGTAAAGTTCACTCATCTTCCATAGAAAAGGGAGGATCCTCCGACCAGACGGGTGTTGTGTCTGGCGGGCAATTGCCCAACGATTGATGTTGGGAAATTGTATCTATGCTAATTGCGCGGTAAACTCTGCTTGCGAGATGTAGGATTTGCGTGACGTCAGTATGACGCGTTTTGTTCGCATGTGGCGTTGTAGATACCGCTACAATAGGATGTAACCTAATCAATAAGTCCGTAGGACAAAGTATGTAAAATAACTGGTTCTCCTTTGCTGTTATACATTTTTCCCATCAAATCGTCATAACAGACTATGTGGTCGTTATGAACACCATGTCCTCTGTAGTGCCCAATATTATCGGGACTCAATGCAGGAATAAATTCAATACCGCCTAACAATTTGTAGCATCTGTTTCTTACAGAAATTGTATTTGGTACATCTTACAAATAAACTTTTTCACATCCGTTCAAATCAATGGATATCAAATTTGAAAGTAAATAACTAATAATAATTTGACCTTCACAAAAATCACATGTTTTTGTTTCATTACCAATAAATATTGCATCTTCTAGACTAAAAATGCCAAAAACAAATCATATTAATATTGATTGGCAGAAATGCAATCTTCCTTGATATGCTAGTTGAACAACATGATTCGTTGGAGCACTGTTTCTTAAAAAAAGCACTACAAATGTAAACTTGTAGCAAATGTTCAAATATATATGTAACATTGCAGGCACAATCAATATTTATAATACCATGTTGCTCTTTTATTTTAAAATGTTGTAGGGCTATGCGACACCTCAACTCAAAAACTTTTTGTTCAGAATATATATCAGACAGATATTTTATATATTCAGTAATCGTTAAAAAATCGGACAAAATAAAAAAGTATGTCTACCCTACTCAACGTTTTCCTTAAGGATTGTAAAAATGATTTATCTTTTTAAGTATAACTCTTACAGGGACGACTGGTTCGTCAGATTTTAGTACAACATTTTTCACAATTTCTGATGTATCTACCTTCTACCTATACGTTTTGGTTTATTAAATATAGTTCAAAATAATGATCTCTCAGTTGGGACGATCGACAGAAAACAAGATTTTCATTTTCTCTTGAACCAGTAAGATTTCAATAACGATTTTTGTTTCACAAATTTTCCCAGAAGCATAATTTGCAATAAACATGATAATTATTCATACTTTTCAGTATTAGGTCGTGTTTTACAAGATCACTCAATTGAAAATTGTCCACCATGAGTGATCCATATAAACCGTTATAAATCTTAAACGTGGCTTTGAAACGAATCGAAATTTTGTTTAGCAGCTTTCACAAATCCTTCACAATTAATTAAAATGCAAATTATAAACACATAGGCAGTATATTCTTGGATACGCGTTATGGCTTTTTCTTCAGTTGTCCAGATTGAGAGATCCGGTTAATGAGTTCTAACTTTCTTTGTTTAGGTTTCACAAATTTTATACCTTACCATGAAGTTTTCACAATTATTTCCTAAATCCTCTTATAATTTGGTTGGGATTGGAAGAGATTTTCGAAAAGATCTCTCAATCCACACGCACATGGTCACCTAGCCTGCACCCAGGATCTTTACACGAAGCAACTGGCGACTGCCGTCTGACCTCCACAACCCAACTGGTGGGAACACCGGTGTCCTAAGGTGAGACTAGTTTGCGGATAGTTTCGAGCATGTGACTGCCCGTGACGACTGTCGCAGGTGTTAGCGCGACTGCCGGGACCGACGGCTTAACGTGCCCTCCGAAGCACGGAGAAATATAATTATGTAAACGAATAATGGTCAACCATCTGTGGTATAAATAATAAACATTGCTTTAGAAACGAATTGTGGACAGAATAAATAATTAAATTAACTTAACTGATTACAGCCACTCGACCAACGTCGGATCAATCTTTAAGAACCTCAGGGCATACAATTGATCGATGCTGATCAGACTGAAATCGAATGTTAATACTCGATGGAAGTGCGAGCGATACAGACCATGTCGGCTTGGTGTCAGAGCGTGAATCTGGTAACGTTAGCTATTATTTATTCCATGGTAATAGCACACAACCATAAACGGTCTGCAATCCACGTTGGTCAATGCTGCAAATCGATGCCCATCGTGTGTTTTAGAAAACACCCTTAGTAAGCCCGTGGTATTGTAGTCCACAAAGAGACTATTTGAACTTCAAACTCATAATTTTATTTCGAATGGGCCTTTTCAGACTGTGTTAAAGATATTCGGATACAATTTATACCTAATGCTAATTGCTATATCAATGTTTATTCCTGAATATCCTGGATCCCCATCACCATTCTGTGGTTACGAGAGCAGTAACTAAAAGACTTTAACTTTAAGGTATAACATTCTTAACGTTTAGGATATTCTTTTCCGCTTTTCAGCAGGTAAGCTTGTTCAAATCTTTTTCTTTTTCGATAAACTTTGAAATAAATAAGTTAAAATTAATGTTATGGGTTCTTACCCCAACTATAAAGGAAACAGCTTTTTTTTTTCAAATTCAGTGCCTGACTAAAAGGTTGTTCTAGAACCGATCGTTGTTGAAAGTACCAATCGTACAAGACTCTATCTTTGAGAATCTAAGTCATATGTGTTTTGCGACATTCACGTCGATGAAAAAATAAGGATGGTTTTATTTTTAATATGAGGGTTTTTAGTCATCGCGTTAATTTTGTATAAGTATAAAAGTATAGACCTACACACATTATCGTGAAGACATTTCCCTGAATAGTTTTTCTAGAGAGCTAGCCCAAATTTTACCGAAATACCAACTTCTTTTTCAACTTCAGTCATACACGTAGTATTAATGAATTAACCACTCTAAGCAACCGGGTATTAATCACATTAATATCGTGTATAAAAGTGTAGACCTGCATACTTGTCAGTATGTCGTGAGGACATTTCCCTGACTCGCATGCTAGGTCACCTAGCCTGCACCCAGGTTATTTACACGAAGCGACTGGCGACTGCCGTCTGACCTCCGCAACCCAACTGGTGGGAACACCGGTGTCCTAAGGTGAGACTAGTTTGCGGATAGTTTCGAGCATGTGAATGCCCGTGACGACTGTCGCAGATGTTAGCGCGACTGCCGGGACCGACGGCTTAACGTGCCCTCCGAAGCACGGAGAAAAGTTGATTTATAAGTTGATAATCTCCAGCCGATCGAGGCCGAAATAATTTATATTGTTATAGAAGAGTAAAAGTATAGAATTACAGATTTCCAAATTGTCTAAGAAATCGTCTGTCTTTTGTAACTTTGACGTTCGAAAAGTGCTGATTCTCAGCATAATTTGAATAAATAACTTTTGATTTTGCGATAGTCTATAAAATGGAGTATTTAAACTTTAAACTCTATCATGTATTGCGAATATCCTGGATCCTCCCTATAATTTACAACTTTTTGTTTATGACGGCACAAAGATTTTCCCTGCCAGGTAACGCCATTTTATGTTTAGGATGCTCATTTCTGCGCTGCAGAGAGCTTGCCCAAATTTTTTCGAAAAACTTAATTGTAACAAAAACATACCATTTTGATACGAAAACCTAAAAACAAATGAAAATTTGTAATTGTGGTGTATATCTCTACTACTACTACTATCTACTTTCAAGTTTAGTAGTATATAAAGGATGTCTGTCCACTCGCGTTTTTTAACTTCATTCATACACGTAGTATTAATGAATTATCCACTCTAAGCAACCGGGTATTAATCACATTAATATCGTGTATAAAAGCGTAGACCTGCATACTTGTCAGTATGTCGTGAGGACATTTCCCTGACTCGCATGCTAGGTCACCTAGCCTGCACCCAGGTTCTTTACACGAAGCGACTGGCGACTGCCGTCTGACCTCCGCAACCCAACTGGTGGGAACACCGGTGTCCTAAGGTGAGACTAGTTTGCGGATAGTTTCGAGCATGTGACTGCCCGTGACGACTGTCGCAGGTGTTAGCGCGACTGCCGGGACCGACGGCTTAACGTGCCCTCCGAAGCACGGAGGAGACTTGACATTAACAGTCATCTAAGACTAGATGTCTTAATATTTATGTATGAACTCCATCCGACCCCTATATAATTATCACGTGCAATATTTACAGATTACACTGTTTTTTATTTAATTTGCTCGTTTAATGACATAATATTGTTTAGTTATACTTGCAACTGCTCCTGGTGTTTTATAGTTTGGGGAGTCTTAAAACCCACGTGTGCACGGCCCTGATGGCCATGTCAAAATAATAGCCATGTCTGTATATTATTAAGGTTTGTTTTTTTCAAGAATTTAACGGAAGTACCTCATAGTTGTTATTCAGTATGTTGCTTTAGTCAATGAGATTACGAAATGATGTCTACGGTTCGGTCTTTTAAAACCTGCCCGCAATGGAAGGTAGAGAACCTATTTTTTTTTTAAATAATTATTCGTTTCATTATTTGCAAGTAGGTACATTTGAGTGTTTTTCGTATAAGGTCTTTGAAAACATAAGTATATTGTTTTGTCCAACTTGTTTAAGTTTAATAAGATCAGTGACGCCGATCCCAAATCATAAATCCGTAGCAATCTATTTTAATTTAATTTCCACTTAACTGTAACTCTAATTATGAATTTTATAGTTATTACATGTGCGTAACTTCTACCTAATTCATTACTTAGCCTAACACGCTTTAATATTTACAAATAACGTGTAAAGTACTCTTAACTATCAGCCAGGTCAGGACATAATATTGCTCATATCCATCTTAACTATTCTAATATTTAACTCTACCTAGTCTAGCACGGCGTATGTACAATAGCCGTGTTTCAATCTTAACTATGTCCTTGATTTTTCATGCGCACTTTTTGCACCTTTATCGAAATGTACAACTTACATTATAACTACGCTACCTTAAAAAAAAAAACTTTTAAATTATGTCTATTCATTATATTAAAGATTTAAAAATTGTGTTTGTTAGTCTAGTTCCTGCCTACCTATTTCATTAACATATGCCTTTTATACTAATAATACTACTTGTCTTCTATACTTGTCTTGTTCTACATATAAGTATAGTTTATTATTTAGCCTGAGATAATTGGTAAGATACAAAATAAGTATTCTACGTTTTTATTTTGGTTTATGTATTTTTATCTCTTTTTAATATTTTTTAACTTATCTTATTATGAGTAAAATGTGTAATATGTAACACGAGTTAAATTTATCTTAATATGAGTTACTCGACTATTCTAGGCTTTTTTTGGGTTTTTATTTTTGCCTTTTTTTATTTTGTTTTTTATTTAGCGTAAGATTAAACATTAGCTTAAGACACAATTTGACTATTCTACGTTTTTATTTTGGGTTTTGTTTTTTTATTTTTTTTTTTATTTTGTTTTTTATTTAGCGTAAGATTAAATATTAGCATAAGATACAACTAGACTATTCTAAGTTTTTATTTTAGGTTTTTTTTTTGTATTTTTGTCTATTTTTTTTTTTAATTTAGCCTAAGATAAGTGATATACAACTTGACTATTCTACGTTTTTATTTAGGGTTTTTTGATTTTTTTATTTTTTTTATTTGGCGTAAGACTAAATATTAATTAGCGTAAGATACAACTTGACTAGATTCTACGTTTGTATTTTGGGTTTTGTATTTTGTGTTTTTTTATTTTTATTTTGTGTTTTTTATTTAGCGTAAGATTAAATATTAATTAACGTAAGATACAACTTGACTAGATTCTATTTGTATTTTGCGTTTTTATTTTTTATTTAGCCTAAGATAAGTGGTATAAAACTGGTCTATTCTACGTTTTTATTTTGCGTTTTTGTATTTTAAATTTTTTTTTGGTTTTTATTTAGCTTAAGATACGTGGCGCACAGCTTGACTATTCTACGTTTTTTTTGTATTTTTTTTTTTGTATTTTTTTTTGTATTTTTTGTATTTTTGTCTTTTTTTTTTAATTTTTTTTTTTTTTAAGCGGGCGGCGAGCTGCACATTGCTCGCCGCCCGCAAGTCCGTGCCTACGTTGGCCGGGAGTCGGCTGGCGACTCCCGACATCCAGGGCGTCTCCTGCAGCGACTAGGGCGTGAGGGAGATTGCCTGTGACCGCACGACCCCCACATATAGCCTCCGGCAGGAGCCGTTTGGACCCCCTAGATTGGCCAGGACCCTCCTCAATGTCCCGGCCCGCTCCAGTCTGGGAGCCAAACGTCGGAAATGCTCTACGAAGTTCCACCGGCTGTCGAGGACGAGTTCCAGGTACATCTCGTCGACTCGACGCCGATGTGAACCCCTCCTACCGTTATTTGGGAACCCGACGGTGGCGCGTCCCGAGGACCATGAAAACTCATGGCCTCGGACTTATGCAGGGCCACCTCGAGTCCCAATTGCCGGATCCTCTCGACGATTGGCGCAACCCCGCGTGTCGCTATTTCGGCAAGGACCTCACCTATCTATTATTGTATTGTGATATTGTATTCAGACTGCCCGTGACATGACAGTTATTCACGGGACTATTATGAAACCATTACTTTGTTAAGGCTGGTAGTAATGCAGCATCAGGAGTAAGTTTTGCCTAAAGAGTTGGTTGCCACTGTTGACCCTGCGAATGGGTTCCTTCGCCGGCAACCCGACTGTACCTGCGAACTCTACTTTGATTATGACAAAGAAGCTCGCTGAAACGAAAGTAACGGCTTCAACAAGATTAAAGTCTGTTGTGTATCCTATCCTAAATATCTAATGTAACCTGTATTTTTTATTATTTTCTTTTAATTTTGGATGTTTTCGGGTGGACTAGCATTAATTGCTGTATGTACACTTATATAACTGACCTAATCAACTTTTAACCTCTATACAAAATTGCTGGAACCGGCTTTTCAACTCAGTACGCATAATAGTGTAAGCGTAGCGTGTGATACGCCCAATTAAGTGGAAGTTTAATAAAATATTTATATCTCAAGTCTTTATTTCAATTTCTTGTAAGCGTCTGCTACAAATGAATGAATTTCACCGATTTTTGTTGTCATAATATCGTTTATAGTGATGATGGATAGGCTTTATGAGTACACTTACACATAAACAAATTAACAGTTATCATCCTACCAAATTAGGGCATTCGTTATTATTATATGTATAAGCTATTTCAAGAATATCCATTAAATCCCCGGCACCCTGTAAAGCCAGCCAGGATGGACAAAATGCGGAAGGCGGACAACCGGATGTTGTGGTGAAACTTGAGACCTATGTCCAGCAGTGGACTGCGATAAAGCCGAGTTAATGACGTGGTTTAGCCCCTTTTCATAATCATCTTCTTGCGCTTGATCAATGTTACCTGAGTTCGGTGGTTCACGTTGTTCTTCCATTCTCCCCTGTCAACCGTCACGCTATCATTCCTTTCCTCTCCTTTCGTATCATTCTTCACGCAATCCATCCATCTTTTCTTTGGCCTTCTACTCTCTCTCCACCCATTCACATTTATACTCATCATTTTAAGTCACATGCGTTTCATCCCTCATCACTCATTAGCCCCTTTTATTATGTGCGTGTGGATTGAGAGATATTTTCGAAAAACTCTTCCAATCCCAACCAAATTATAAGAGGATTTAGGAAATAATTGTGAAAACTTCATGGTAAGGTATAAAATTTGTGAAACCTAAACAAAGAAAGTTAGAACTCATTAACTGGATCTCTCAATCTGGACAACTGAAGAAAAAGCCATAGCGCGTATCCAAGAATATACTGCCTATGTGTTTATAATTTGCATTTTAATTAATTGTGAAGGATTTGTGAAAGCTGCTAAACAAAATTTCGATTCGTTTCAAAGCCACGTTTAAGATTTATAACGGTTTATATGGATCACTCAGAGTGGACAATTTTCAATTGAGTGATCTTGTAAAACACGACCTAATACTGAAAAAGTATGAATAATTATCATGTTTATTGCAAATTATGCTTCTGGGAAAATTTGTGAAACAAAAATCGTGATTGAAATCTTACTGGTTCAAGAGAAAATGAAAATCTTGTTTTTTGTCGATCGTCCCAACTGAGAGATCTGTATTTTGAACTATATTTAATAAACCAAAACTTATAGGTAGAAGGTAGATACATCAGAAATTGTGAAAGATGTTGTACTAAAATTTGACGAATCAGTCGTCCCTGTAAGTGTTATACTTAAAAAGATAAATCATTTTTTACAATCCTTAAGGAAAACGTTGAGTAGGGTAGACATACTTTTTATTTTGACCGATTTTATACTAAACGAAACGTTTTTATACTAGTAATTTGTGTCTGGTTTCACTACATAATTTAAATAATATAAAATTACGTTTTTAAATGACAAGTTTCTGCAAAGTTAGGTACTGTATGTGTAGTGCTCTTACTAAGGAATTCTAAGTTCGTAATTCTAATTCTAAGTAATTCTTACACACAAAAAGTTCAGAAATTTTAAGGTAACCAAAAACCTGTTTCTTAAAAACAGCACTACAAATGTAATCTTGTAGCAAATGTTCAAATATATTATGTAACATTGCAGCCACAATCAATATTTATAATACCATGTTGCTCTTTTATTTTAAAATGTTGTAATGCTATGCGACACCTCAACTCTAAAACTTTTTGTTCAGAATATATATCAGACAGATATTTTATATATTCTGTAATCGTTAAAAAATCGGACAAAATAAAAAAGTATGTCTACCCTACTCAACGTTTTCCTTCAGGGTTGTAAAAAATGATTTATCTTTTTAACTACATATAACACTTACAGGGACGACTGATTCGTCAAATTTTAGTACAACATTTTTCACAATTTCTGATGTATCTACCTTCTACCTATAAGTTTTGGTTTATTAAATATAGTTCAAAATACAGATCTCTCAGTTGGGACGATCGACAAAAAACAAGATTTTCATTTTCTCTTGAACCAGTAAGATTTCAATCACGATTTTTGTTTCACAAATTTTCCCAGAAGCATAATTTGCAATAAACATGATAATTATTCATACTTTTTCAGTTATTAAGTCGTGTTTTACAAGATCACTCAATTGAAAATTGTCCACTCTGAGTGATCCATATAAACCGTTATAAATCTTAAACGTGGCTTTGAAACGAATCGAAATTTTGTTTAGCAGCTTTCACAAATCCTTCACAATTAATTAAAATGCAAATTATAAACACATAGGCAGTATATTCTTGGATACGCGGTATGCCTTTTTCTTCAGTTGTCCAGATTGAGAGATCCAGTTAATGAGTTCTAACTTTCTTTGTTTAGGTTTCACAAATTGTATACCTTACCATGAAGTTTTCACAATTATTTCCTAAATCCTCTTATAATTTGGTTGGGATTGGAAGAGTTTTTCGAAAATATCTCTCAATCCACACGCACATCCTTTTATTCCATATATTTTTGAACCATCGAAACTATGTTATGTTTAAACTAGCCTTCAGCATTGAAGTAGAAAGTTGTCCAAGAACCGCTCAAAGACACATCGTCCTATGTAAAGTTTACTCGTCTTTAAAGATGTAAAGGCGAGTTATGAAATGATATTATGTTTTTACAAATAACTTGATCTGCCTATTTTTCCTCAACAAATGTTTGGCGCTAGATTGTCTGCTATGCATTGTTTCGGTTGCGTTATTAAGTTGCAAAGCTTGCCCTGCAATATGTCTCAGTAATATTACTGGCGTAAATCTAACTATTCACGAGCATGTACGTTTAACCCTCTTATTCGAGATTCTTTATTTAATCATTTATTATAATTAAGTTAAAGTTAGATTCTCTTAAAAGTATTCTAGTTTAACCTGATCCTTATTATCAATATCTTTGGTATTTACTTAGGTTTAAGTTAATGTTATTTATAGTTACTTGAGGACTGAAGATAACTATTAGTTTAGTCCTGTCAAATTATGACTAGTTTGAATTTTAATCATCATTTTTTTTTTGGTAGCCATGTTTTTAATCACGTCTAAACTTTCTATGGAGTATCTTAATTTGACAGGATTAAACTAATATTTATCTTCTGTCCTTTTCTTAATGAAATAGAAAGAAAAAGATGCACTGAACTTAAATTTAGTTTAGTTTGTGAACAAGGGAATCGGCGCCAATACCCTATTTACTTACTTACTTAATATTTTATTTAACTAAATTCTTATATGCCTACTGTTTAATTTTATTTACAACTTATACCTAGCTTTTGTAGGTATTATAGATCGTCATCTTGAACTACCTTACCTCCAAACTAACTAGTACCCTATAAACTAATTTAAATTACCTAGTTTTTATCATAAGACATTGAAGTCTGACAGAAGGTCAGCCGATCTATTCTGTAAAAATCTCGTGGAAACTTAGGTGAGGTGAGCTGTCATTAGTGTTAATACCTAGCATTAGATGGTATGACAGCTGAATTCAACCACTTCACCTAAGTTTCCACGGCGAGATCTTTATAGAATATTTACATTGTGGATTAGTGCAGAATAACGTTGGTAAGTTGGTATTTCTTGTCGGAGCGCAGCAGTTCTGGTTAGCGGTTGGATCAGATATTTAACCACAAATATAAGAATGTTAGATGGAACACTCAGATTTATATAACCATGACCTTACAGGTGGTAATAATAATAGGTGCTTCTACGACTGGTGTCTTACTAACTGTTCCTATACCTTATTCAATTATTTATCAAATAATAAATTTTAAAAAATGGGTAGATATCAATTTAAAACGAGACTCTGTAGAAATATATACGATTCCAATGGCAATTTAAGTGAAGAAGAATGGTATTAGAGGTATCATTCAAAGTTATTAGAACAAAAAAAAAAAAAAAATTGTAAGAATGTTAAAGTTCTTTACATCCTATCTTACTACAACAAAATGGCGTATATCCTAATAGATTGATGATCCATAAAAAAGATCCCATTCGAAATAAAATCAGTGGAGTGGCATTTTTCAGACACGCACTTGCGGATGTTTTGTGTCGCGAATTGCATCTTTATGACGTCTACATAAAGATCGTTATTATTTAACTGAAGTAAAGTTAAATGGAGTTAGTGCAGGACACCTAGCAATGTGGAGGTAAAGGCTGAGCCGGTTTCCCATGGCCCTCCCATCACGGCGATGCGGGAACACCGCTGAGTTTTAGTGGGTATACTGTCGGTGCGTGCCCACACCCCGTCTCGTCCCCCGCGAGCGGGGATCCGTAATGCATTTCTCAGCGAGAAAAAAAAAGGACACCTAGCAAGGTGCAATGATGACAGGTGGAGAAAGGATGCCATAGGGTGTGTCCTGCGAATTGCAGACTTAGGAAGTCTGTCGCCTGTAAAGAAACAGACAAGACATCGGAGACGGCGCCGACACTCTAGCGCTCCATCAAAGGTTGTTAAAGAACGCCTCGAGGTTTTAGTCAGTAAAAATAAAGGGTGATATTCACAAAGATTACCACAGGCTAAAAAAACAAAAAAAGTAACGTGACCGAGTGGCTGTGGGGGCGGACGATGAAATATTACTCAAGTTAGTAACAGCACCACAAAGGTAAGTGCTTAAATTATTAAATCATTGAGGGGACTAACTAACTAAGAAAATTATAGGGGACACATCGAACGTAGGACTTGTACCACGCATTGCGAAAAATTTTGGAAACTTTTTTTCACTTTATCTGTGACTCTAAATTTTATACCAAATAGGTACATGAAATATTAATAAATAGGTGGTTATTATTTTAGAAAACGGTATGAATTTTGCATAAACCGTCTAGTGAAATTTTTCGCAATGCTTGGTCAATTTAAAGCAGCCTAATCGAAGCACTAACTTCTAGCTCCTGAATACTAGGTCTCAAGCCTCTATAATACGTATTTATATGCAGATATTTTTACAGATTAAATATCTGACAACACGCTATAATATGGCTGGGATCCATCATTTAGGAGCTTGAAGGTCAGTGCTTTGAAAAGGCTGCTCCCTCCCCGGGGAGCGGGGGAGGGAGGGCTTTCCGGTCCTCGTCACTCACCGTACGACACGCAACTACTTAACGTAGTCACGTGTCGCCGGTGTTCTGTGAGAGCGTGGTACTTCCCCGGTCGAGCCAGCCCAGTGAGCTGTAGTCAGGTGGACGCTACAGCTTGGCTCTACCACGTAAACACATGTTAGATAATTATCAAACTTTAGGAACACAAACTTCGCACATGACAACCTAAATTTTTTTAGGGCCTTTTTATTTCAAAATTTATGGACGTCAGATAATTTTTATCTGAGGAATACATATGACAGCTCATTTGTTTATGTATATTATTAAGAATACAAATACATAATATTATTCAGAACACTATCAATCAAAATCTGAATCATTTTGAAATATATTGCTAATCGATTGCTTCATATGTTCGAAAGATTTGTCTGCTCAACAACGAAAATAACGCAATGAATGTTGTTGAATTATCAAAAAGAAAGCCACTGTTAGTGTGCTACGCAATTACCCTAGTATAGGATTTCAAATAAGCCTAGTCTAGGATTTCAAATAAATTCTAGTCCAATCACGACTTAGCTTACTATAGGATACCTAAATACAGCTCGTTCCAACCGCGGCTCGACCTAGTTTGACCTAAGTTTGGCATATTATACGTGTAACCTACCTACCTACCTAAGTACAAAACGGGCACAAATAAAATCTTTCAAAAATTCACTCACGTCAATTGAGTAACCGTAAACGATGATATTGGAAGTTTTCTTTTCAAACACACAAAAATACCTAAAGATACAGTCGACCGCAGAACAGTGGACAGACTTTGATCTTTGAGCTGGCTACCGAAGAACGGCGTTTTAATAGAGCAAGAGCCAGCTCACACTAGCTTTCTTATCATACCCACTAACTCATACTAGCTCTGACGTGCGGCTTATTGTACAATCGACTGGCACTTACAGGTCTACATTGTTACACAAAATTAAAGAAAAACACGCTTTTATTCAAGCTATTAGATTCTGGCTGCAACATCAGTGTTAGGACTGTAATATTGTAGGCTTCGTATCAATTATAATGAGCCTAAACAGCCTTATTGTCCTCATGAACCTAGCTGCAGCATCATTATCATTAAAATAATGTAATGTCATCAATTCCTGACATTTTTACGAAATTACAAGACAATACCACTTCTGGATGTCAATTAAAAACTAGATACAAGATTTGTACAATTATATTTTACAACCTGCTGCAAATAAAAACGTGTAGGTGAAAAAAGTTATACTACATTTAAACAAATATGTTTTTCAATGGACAATAGTATTGCCACGTTCCTATTTATACATAATAAGAGTACGTACACAATATACAGCGACCAGAAACTGGGACCCGTTGGTGAAGTGGAACGAAGAGTAGAAGATATCGCCACTGTACCGATGTGTGAAGATGATTTGCTCTGGTTGCGACTGCTACGTTGTCATCTGTGGAAATATGTATATTGTGAGTTAAGAATCATATTTGCAATTTATTTTTTGTGCGTTACTTATTTTATGTTGCGTTTCTTTGGTGGAACGGAACATAAACTTGAAACGTGTCGTCTTCGAAAATTAAAGATATGTGAATCTATTTTTAGCAATCTGGTTGAATTCTCACTAAGGTAAGTGAGTAACTGAGGATATCTGCTTAAATTAAGCACAAAAAATATTTCATTTAGGTATATGATTTGGGGTTAAAAAGCAATGTAAACAAAGCACGGACGTTTGAACTGTGTAGTAGTAGACAATTGTTGGATTGTTTTTTTTTTTTGTTTGTTTGTTTGCAGCTCCAGCTGCGCCATCTTGGCCAGCAGGCAGTGCAGGCGGCGCGTCTCACCTATATGAAGTAGAAGGAGTGCGGCTGCAGCTCCAGCTGCGCCATCTTGGCCAGCAGGCAGTGCAGGCGGCGCGTCTCACCTATATGAAGTAGAAGGAGTGCGGCTGCAGCTCCAGCTGCGCCATCTTGGCCAGCAGGCAGTGCAGGCGGCGCGTCTCACCTATATGAAGTAGAAGGAGTGCGGCTGCAGCTCCAGCTGCGCCATCTTGGCCAGCAGGCAGTGCAGGCGGCGCGTCTCACCTATATGAAGTAGAAGGAGTGCGGCTGCAGCTCCAGCTGCGCCATCTTGGCCAGCAGGCAGTGCAGGCGGCGCGTCTCACCTATATGAAGTAGAAGGAGTGCGGCTGCAGCTCCAGCTGCGCCATCTTGGCCAGCAGGCAGTGCAGGCGGCGCGTCTCACCTATATGAAGTAGAAGGAGTGCGGCTGCAGCTCCAGCTGCGCCATCTTGGCCAGCAGGCAGTGCAGGCGGCGCGTCTCACCTATATGAAGTAGAAGGAGTGCGGCTGCAGCTCCAGCTGCGCCATCTTGGCCAGCAGGCAGTGCAGGCGGCGCGTCTCACCTATATGAAGTAGAAGGAGTGCGGCTGCAGCTCCAGCTGCGCCATCTTGGCCAGCAGGCGGTGCAGGCGGCGCGTCTCATCTATATGAAGTAGAAGGAGTGCGGCTGCAGCTCCAGCTGCGCAATCTTGGCCAGCAGGCGGTGCAGGCTACGCGTCTCACCTATATGAAGTAGAAGGAGTGCGGCTGCAGCTCCAGCTGCGCCATCTTGGCCAGCAGGCGGTGCAGGCGGCGCGTCTCACCTATATGAAGTAGAAGGAGTGCGGCTGCAGCTCCAGCTGCGCAATCTTGGCCAGCAGGCGGTGCAGGCGGCGTGTCTCACCTATATGAAGTAGGAGTGCGGCTGCAGTTCCAGCTGCGCCATCTTGGCCAGCAGGCGGTGCAAGCGGCGCGTCTCACCTATATGAAGTAGAAGGAGTGCGGCTGCAGCTCCAGCTGCGCCATCTTGGCCAGCAGGCGGTGCAAGCGGCGCGTCTCACCTATATGAAGTAGGAGTGCGGCTGCAGCTCCAGCTGCGCCATCTTGGCCAGCAGGCGGTGCAAGCGGCGCGTCTCACCTATATGAAGTAGAAGGAGTGCGGCTGCAGCTCCAGCTGCGCCATCTTGGCCAGCAGGCGGTGCAAGCGGCGCGTCTCACCTATATGAAGTAGAAGGAGTGCGGCTGCAGCTCCAGCTGCGCCATCTTGGCTAGCAGGCGGTGCAAGCGGCGCGTCTCACCTATATGAAGTAGAAGGAGTGCGGCTGCAGCTCCAGCTGCGCCATCTTGGCTAGCAGGCGGTGCAAGCGGCGCGTCTCACCTATATGAAGTAGAAGGAGTGCGGCTGCAGCTCCAGCTGCGCCATCTTGGCTAGCAGGCGGTGCAAGCGGCGCGTCTCACCTATATGAAGTAGAAGGAGTGCGGCTGCAGCTCCAGCTGCGCCATCTTGGCCAGCAGGCGGTGCAGGCGGCGCTGCGCGGCCGCGCCCGCCGCGCTGTGCGCGTCGCCCCGCGCGCCCGCGCACGGCGCCAGCGCGCGGCACGCGGCTAGGCGCTGCGACACGTGGCGAGGCATCTACACGGAGCACATTGTTTTTACGCACAGAAAACACACTACAGAGTTGGGCGACCTCTGTCTAATGATAACGAGCGATATTTTTCACGAATAAACCGCCTAAAGAGAATAGTTTACAGCTTTGCCCTCGTACTTTTATTTTTTTGTAAAATCTTTACATTTTACAATAAGACCCATGATCTATCATCACCTATCGTGTATCAAAGTCAAGATCTTGCAAAAGAGCTAACGGAATTAAAAACTTATAAAATGAAACCTAAATGAAACCATTACTCCTTGCTTATTATGACATAAAGGGTGAAATTATCGTGACTTGGTTTCTTCAACGATAATAACAAACCTTTGAAAAATAGTTTAAAATATTTTGACCGCTCGTGCGGTTGGCAAGTCACTGAGCCACTTTGATAGTTTTTTACACGCACCGGCACGCCAACGCGCCTGATCGAAAGCTGCAGGTAATACATACTTTTATGTTGCACACGCCGCTAATACGAGGGCGGAGTGACAAGTCTGGTAAAAATTAAACAAGGAGTCAATTTTATTTAATTATTATTATTTATTTTTCAACGTAGTTTGCTTTTAACTTATAAAATGACGCAAAAATTCGGTTTTATCTCGTTGAAACAATGCCAAATCTGCCTCAGAAGTGGTCACACGCATGCGTTTTTGATCAACAGTCAGTAAACGCGGCACCCATCGCGCGGATCGCTTCTTCATATCTAAATGTTGGTGTAAAATATTGCGAACACGTTCGTCTAAAATTACTATCTCGACTATCTCGCTCACTTTTACTCTTCGGTCGTTCAACACTATATCGTGGATTTTAGCGATCATCTCTGGAGTAGTGACCTCAACTGGGCGTCCTGAACCTGGGCGCACAGCATCACTTGTGCTTGTACGACCACATCGAAAATCATTGAACCACTTATGAATCATTTTAATCGATGGAGCAGAGTCCCTATAATATTTATCAAGTTTTTGTTTCCTTTCCGCTATAGTTTTTTTGCGCAAAAAATTATGTTTAATCACGAGGTACTAAATAACATTGTCTTTGGTATATATAGGTCCCCTGCAAATTTAAGCGCAGATAATTTTATTGGCGGTTTAAGCTTACATTTGGAATCACTAAATATACAAAAAAAAACTGTGATTACAGGGGATATAAATATTAACTTAAGACCCAGAGAAACTGAACAATACTACGAACACAAAAATAAAATAAATTACCTGACTATGTTATCGTCATACGGAATCCTTGCCGGGCATACACTACCCACTAGAGAAATGAATTGTCTTGATCATTATATGCTAAAAATTAATCCGAAAAAAATATCTGCATTTATAGCTCACACATCGCCGCTAGAGGGCGATACCGGCAGTTTACTTAGAGCGCAGCTCCGTATTTAATAATTATAAAAATTGTGAAAGTAAATAATTGGTGACTGTGATTGCTGGAAGTCTGAATTGATACCGTTGTCTAGTGCTACAAGAAGTATCTGTGCTGTGAGTGAACGAATAAGTGCTTTTCTCTGTGGTTCGTGTGATGAACGACGTATTTGTTTAAAAACTAAGAAATCGGACCGCAAACCTCGTTAATTGTTTCCGGACTGGTTAATAATTATATACTAAGCTTCTACAGTGTCCCCACAGCATGTGGAAAGTTTTGTTTACCATCTTACTAAATTGCTGATATATCAAATTCGCAAGTCATCGATCCTGGCGCCATCTATTGATTTCTCTTGGTACTACTGCGTCCTGCCCATCCTGATCGAACCATAGGAATTGACACGTTACTACGATCATCACACTGCTGCCGTGTTCCACATACTTTCAACGAAGCGAACTAGGTGGCGCTGTCCTTTACTCAAACTTTGTTTACATCAAGTTTAAAATGAATTGCTGCAAAGGCGAACCTACTGCTGCCCAGGATAACATCCTTCTGTGCTGTACATGTGAAGGAAAATATCACTTCGAGTGTCTGAATGTTACGCATAGCCAATATGCTGCGCTAAGCGCTGAATTTAAGGTTTCATGGAAGTGCCCGTCGTGCAACAATGTAACCAGGCGTCTTAGGTCGAATGTTAATACGCCAGTGCGCAGCTACACAGAACCTGCGATCGTGGATAACTCCATGGACATGTCGTATGACACCTTAGAGGAACGCAGTCCTCCTCGTCCATACAATGATCCCAGCCAAGTGACGGATAAACCTGCTCAAGCCATCTCTAGCTCAGACTTTGAGAGATTCTCAAGTGAATTAAACAAAACCCTTAGCAGCTGGCGGAGTGAGATGAATAAAGATCTAACTCAAATTCGCGACGATATCAAATCTACTATGGCTAATATACAAAAGGAAATAAATTCGCTGCGTACCGAGCAGTCCTTTTTGAAGCAGAATGTGCGTGACCTACGCAATGATGTTGCAAGCCTCCAAGAAACTACTCAGGAATTGACGCAGCAGTATGACATCCATGACAAGCGTACCCGCGAACTAAATGGCACCAGGTCTGCTGATGTGGAGCTGATAGTCGATGCTTTTGAGACCAAAATTGATACCTTGGAACAACAGGCTCGTCAATGCAATGTTGAAATAGGTCATTTGCCTGAAAGGCGCAACGAAAACCTACGGGCCCTCATTGAAGCAATTGGTCTTGCACTTAACTCCCCAGTGACACAGCAGAACATCGTTGTTGTTCATAGAGTGACACATGCACACCAACAAAGCACTAGACCAAAAAATGTTATCGTCAGATTCACGTCGTGTATACATAGGGATAACCTACTTAGTGCCTTCCGTAAGGCATCATCTCTTAAGACAGAACCAATTGGCATAACTGGAACGTCATCTTTTATTTACCTTAATGAGCATTTAACCCTGAAGAAGAAACAGTTATTTCGTAAAGCCCGGGATGTCGCCAAAAGCCACCACTACAAATATGTGTGGATTAGAAATGCCACAATACTTATCAGTATGCTTAGTGTGAGTTTCACAACGTTGTTCGAATGACTTTACCATCGCGTAAATCGAGTTAACGTCAAACGTGTCGAGAACCGAATGCATGCGAGTGTGAGTTACAATCGAAGCTAACCATCCAATACGCGTTTGGTCACCGTGAATTGCGAGCATTATTTTTCTTATGTTGGTGTCACGTAAACGTCCTCCGATAAACCGACCAAATAGAATGACATTTATATTCAGTGTTCCCAATGATAGCGGCTGTCTATCAAATTTGTGTTGGTTATAACGACTTTGTTTAGGTTTCGTGTTTGTGTCAAGTTATTGTGATTTAGGTTATTGATTTAATATTGGATTCTATTAATTAAAAATGAAGACAAGTTCGTCCCAATTATGTTTTGATGGGGACATTTATGGAGTAGTAAGTGGAATTTTAATTATTTGGTGATTAGCGAGCTTATAATCTGTGAACTTTGCAGAAATAAAACAAAGTTTATTTTGGTCTTTATGGAGACCTCAGCAAGCTATCCACAACAAATATCATTGGTGTGCGAGTCGCTACGGGCTTGGCAATAGAAGAAGCTGGGTTGTCACAGGTTTAAACTTCCTAAATAACACCAACCGGTAGTATATAATTAGGTTACTTTATTGTGTCTCATAAATTGTATTCTCTTACAGGAGATTCACATTCAGCCCAATTCCACCTGTTACTTGTGTGTGCCCAACCTCTGAAGTGTTTTTGATGAAACTTGGAAAAGAGTTAGCCTGAAGTATGGTTAATTGTCGTGGCATCAGCTGAAAAACTTTAAGATCTGAAGAACATACATTTTTTATGTTCTATGTATCCAACCTAATTGGAATGAGCCAGGGCCATCAAGAGTCATTGCCCCAGCACAGTCGCCACCTACCATGGCTCCTACTCCTCTTTCTTTTGTGGAGATAAAGTAGAAGGTAAGAAAGAACTTTATAAGTTTGTTTAAAATGCTCTTTAAGATGACAACTCATAATATAAATAACTTTTATTATTTTTTCTAGAGACGGGGCATGCTCTTCCCAACCAGAACTTCGTCTCATGTCCGTGTAGTTCAGCCAGAGCCTGTTACGTCTGTGCAAACTACTTACTCCTCGTCGTGCAAGAATCCCAAGCAGATTCGTTTTGGAGAAATTTTAAGGAACAGCAACATAAAGATTACATGGACTCGAGGAGAGAGCAGAATAGGATCAGAGAGATGGAGGTGCAGGCTCAGAGGGAGTGGCAAGCTGTAGGCCACAGAGGATTAAATCTTTTAGAGAAAATTGTAGATACATTTTGTAGACTAATTAGATATATTTAATATTAAGCACTACTACTACCCACCACCTTTTTTGGTATTATTCTTGTAAGTTAGTTTTAAGTTAAAAGTTGATATTTCATAAGAAGTTGTGTGATATATAATGTGTTCCTATTTACTACTTGTTATATTATTATGTAAATAATTTATGGCAATAGTTATCTCAAACCTATAACTAGTTAAGAATTCAAAGAATTGTTATTATATCAAAATAAAGTTCCTAGTTTGTGACACAATCTAAGACTGATTAATGATGAATAAAAGTACTACAACCTTCTTCATGGTTGGTGTTTCATTACCTCTAATTAAAATTGCAACTTCTCTTACTACGGTCAGATTCACTACTCAATCTTTCTTATTCTAAACAGAAATAATTCATAATTAGTTTACATGCATATTATACACTTTCTGACTTGGACACTCACTACACAAAGCCAGCATGGTCACCATGGAGAAAATGCCTATCTTATCAGATAGGCAATTGCTCCATGTAGAATCCTACTGGTATTCACCTAAATCCAGTTGAGACTGAAAGCCGACCCAAATATGGGAACGGAATAGCTGATGATGACTGTAAAGAATATGCAAATTAATAACAATCATAATTGATTATATGATTGTTATTCATTTAAAAAATACTGAAAGTAGGTACCTACTTATTAGATTTGATCTTGATTAGGAAAAAAGTAAACATTTTGTTAAAAGTGTGCTAAAAGAATTTATTCTAGAACATTCTTGACATTGATTTTAAAGTAACGTCTACGTAATTATAATAATATTCATATTGGACTTATTGTAAATCACAAATCTTAATATTAATTTTATTGTACTTAGTTATATAAGAATGACATTTAAATATTTGTACACCATAATATGTTGTGGTAGTGTAGAGAACTTAAAAAATATTATCACCGTAGGTACTATGTAAAACAACATTCATACAAATAAATAAATTCTAATTCTAACAATAATTTCAATTAGACCATTATAAAGGCACCTTTGAACATCAAACTTACAAAGTTCAAGTATATTAAAAATAAAAGTGTTGAATTGTTCCCTTAAAATCCTTCCTCTGATTGTCAGATGTTGAACCTCCTGTTTACATCTCTGTGGGTCTCTGTGGCCCATTGTGTTTTTCTTCATCATGTTCCAATCCTAGAAAGAAGTGTAAGTAATTTAGTATTCAATACACATAAGCTATGGACTGATTTGTGGAATTTGTCACCATACCGAAGATGTTCTCTTCTTCTTCTACAGCATTAAAATCAAGACCAATGTTATGGAGAATGCAGCAGGCTTGAATAATTCTAGGACATTTAATAGGCTTGTAGTGTAGCCCTCTATGTTTGTCTAGACAGCGGCATCGATTCTTCAGCCTCCCAAACATATTTTCTATGATGACTCTGACTGCCACATGCCTTTGATTGTAATTGGCTTCTAGTGTGTCTGGAGCAGCACCTAAAATCGGAGTCATCAACCATGGCTGTTGTGGATAAACAGTCTCCTAAAATTATAACCATCTTTTAGTTGAATCATTGCCTAAGTTGAATATACAATGCAATTACATTTTATTGTGGCGAGCTTACCCTAAAGCCACACTATTTCTCCATTTTGGTGCAACAACTCCACATAATTTATTGATGTTGCTGTTCTTCCTTAGGAAAGAGTTGTGATTTGCACCTCCAATTGAAATTACCTTATCTTCCAAGGTTACCCGTTGTGTAGACTTTAAACCAGTCAGCTGTTTCAGCTGTATCTCCTCTTAAATCCGGCCTTCGGATGATCTCTTAGGGCATTGCTAGAAGTACGGGCTTTTGCACGAACACTGGACATGTAATTGCGCTCATCTTGTGCCCTAGCGGTCTCAAACATCTTCCAAGTAAAATGTATTAGTAATAATGAGCCCACACAACGAATTAAAATACAATAACTTTGAAAATTCACCACACTCACAAGGCTCTCACTACAAATCCTTCAGTGAAGAATTAACTCATTCGAACGTGAACGCGTTTCTCAAACGAGCTGTCAAAACTGTCAAAATTGCAACTTACACTCGCGATAACACAGAGTCACGTTAATTTACGAGCTCACTATCGAGTGGGATTCGATCGTCACCATCGACAAAGAAAAATAAAAAACTTACACTCGCGTTTTTTAGTTCTCGCGTATGGCACCAGGTGGCGCTAATGCAGCGCCATACAAATCAGAGTTAACTCTAACGCGATGGTGACGTTTAAAAAACTCGCACTAAGCATACAGAGAGCGTGAAGGCGAACCCTCGTTTGCTATACGCGGAGAAAGAGACCTCGATAAAATTCGATCCAAATCGGTCGAATAAATGTCTAACTCGCATAGGTATCAATATTCTATATATTTTTTACTGTTATATTTTTTATGTTTTACTCTGTTACGTTACCTACTTTTACAAAAATGTGCATGCCGTGAAACTTAATACTATTTTAATCAATCTAAATGTACTTACTATAAAATTTAAATCAATTTTAGGTACAATTTTTATAAAATCATATCTAATTATTATGAAATGTAAATCAAAATTATATACAATTTTAAATTTTAATCAACCTTTTACACTAACTCTAATACCATGTTAGTCAAAATTATATACAAGTTTTAATGTTCTCTTACTAATTTATTTTAACAGCTATAAATGTGCTGTTAGAATTCGTTGGATTACACACTGTATCAAGTTTTACAAAAGAACGCGAGATCTATATTTTGTTGCAATACACTCTGATAATGGATAACACTGATAATTTGTTAATTTACTACCAGAACTGTAGGGGAATTAGAAGTAAGCTACACTCGTTACTCGTGAATATCTTGGCATATGACATCATAATATTGACAGACTTGGCTGGTACCAGAAATAGCGAATAGCGAGTTTATTGACCCTCGTTACGTTGTGTTCCGCTGTGATCGGGATCGTGACGCTACTGGGAAGCGAGATGGGGGTGGGGTGCTCATTGCAATACTGCGTGAACTTCAATCGGCCTCACTCGATATTCTCAATGGCCCACATTATAAGCCCTCGACGTGTATTGATCACCTCATGGTTGCACTGCCTTGCAAAAACCACAAACATAAGTTACATGTCATCAGCGCAGTGTACATCCCGCCCGGGATCAGCTCCGACGTCTATACATCTCATTTTGACTTTCTACAGGACACCTTAAATGCACCTAACGTCATGAATGTTTACATCGCCGGTGATTATAATCTTCCTAATGTCGCGTGGAGCGCTATAAAGGCGGGGCAAGAAGCCTGTGTGGCATGTGTTTGTACACACCCTATATGCTCGGAACTGACGCACCTCATGTCTTCGCTAGATGCTCATCAATATAACAGCACGCCTAATAGTGGAGGTAAGACCTTAGATTTGTTTATCTCGAACACCTGCTGTTCGACTAGCCACCTCAAAGATCCGTTATTACCAGTCGACCCCCATCACCCCCCTTTTGTTATAACCGCACCTGTTAGCCTACCCACACAAATGATGAAGAGAAAACAAATTAATAAGTATAATTTCCATAAAGCTAATTACGATCTCATCAATAAACACATGGACGGGGTCAATTGGTCTACGCTGTTTGACAATCTATCTTCAGAAGAGGCCGTGGAGGCTTTCTGTGGTATGTTGAGTAACATAATTAGCCCACTAGTCCCCTTGCAAGGACTAGATCGCTTGACTTCCCAATCTGGTTTACGCCACAATTAGTTAAATTATTTAAAAAGAAGCAACGTCTTTGGGTAAAGTGGAAAAAATACAGCAAGGTCAAAGACTATAATAACTTTTCCGAATGTAGATCTATCTTCAAACATATGTGTAAAACCTTTTATTCCAGTTATATTAACTCAGTTGAAGATAGTCTCTCTAGTAACATAAAACATTTTTGGTCCTATATTTCTAACCATAAAAGTAAGTCAGGCATTCCGTCCATGGTGCAGTACCAGAATGCCAAATCAAGTGATCCTGATGTCTGCAATATTTTCGGACTTTTTCTTGTCCGTATTTGAGCCAGTGTCGCCAACGCTCACGACGTGAGGTCCACCGCAGCAGTGCGCAGAGAATGGTAGCTTAATTAATAATTTGCATATCGATAAATCCAAAATACTCAGCGAGTTGAAACGATTGGACCCTTCTAAGGGGGCAGGACCTGACGGTCTTCCGGCGGCCTTTTTTAAGGCTACAGCTAATAATATTTGTGAGCCAATCTATATCCTTTTTAATATATGTCTGCATGAAGATGTGTTCCCGGTGGTATGGAAGCGGGCTAACATAACGCCAGTGCATAAGGGTGGCTCAAGGCATGACGTCGAACAATATAGACCCATCTCGATTCTGCCGACCTTGTCAAAGCTTTTTGAAAGACTTGTTCACAATTAGATTTATCCTCTTCTGCATAATATTATCATTCTTGAACAACATGGGTTTGTTAAGCGCCGATCCACGACATCTAACCTGTTAATATTTGCTAATCACCTTTTTGAAAATGTTGACAGTCGATTGCAAATAGATGCGGTCTACACTGATTTCCAAAAGGCTTTGTACAATGTCGATCATGAAATTCTCCTGAGTAAAATTGCGTACAATGGAATACGCGGAAATTTATTGCGTTGGTTTATGTCGTACCTCAAAAACCGGTCACAAAGGGTTGTGGTTAATGGTCATCAGTCTGTCTCTGTTAATATTAGTTCCGGAGTTCCATAGGGCTCTATTCTGGGACCGCTATTATTCGTTATTTATATCAACGACATTCAGAAATGTTTTAAAAAGTCAAAATTCTTGATGTACGCTGATGACCTTTTTTTTTCTGGTGGGAAATCATCAAATGACCCCTCCCGCTCTGGGTGGAGCGGAAGGGAGTGTCAGACTCTTACTGACTAAAACCCACCCATGTTCCTTCCTTCGCCCTTTATGTTCCGGGGTAGCGGTAACCCTTTCGGATAATCCCGCTGACCCGGCAGGCTTCGGCCCTACGGGGCCCCTCGAAGTATGCTGACATCTCTTTGAGGCGCGCGTGGAACACTTACGCGCCGTCCGGCACGGGCCTGGTCCTGATCGGGCGGTGAGCTACCCATTGCTCTCCGCCCGCAGGCCCGACGCTATTGACCTTAAGACGTTTCAAGCGATACGCACTATGGACGACTGCCACTCATTTCAGGAGGACCTAGACATACTAACCGCCTACTGTATTGACAATAAGCTGCATCTTAGTATCCCCCAAGTGTAACTATATTATACACTTTACTAAAAATAATTTCATCTGTAATTTCAATTATAACCTTAAATAATATGTCTATAGTCGCATGTAGTTTGGTTCGCAGGTTTGCTCGCTGTAGCAGAGAAGTCAAAATAACGCTTTTTAAAGCCTATTGCCAAGTGTTTTACACGTGCAGCCTGTGGACCAACTATACTCAGCGGGCCATCAGCGCCCTGCGGGTCCAATATAATAACGGGTTCAGGATGCTGATGGGGCTGCCCCGTTTCTGCAGTGCATCAGGTATGTTTGCACAAGCTCACGTCGATGGCTTCCACGCCATCGTCAGACAGAAATCTGCCTCTTTGCTCTGCAGAGTGCGGGGCAGCTCCAACTCCATCCTGAAGATCATAGCGGGGAGGTACGATTCTCCTTTGTTAGGTGATGTTGTTCAAAGATGCATTTTGAACAACAGCCTTGTCCAATAGAAAATAGTTACATAAGTTTACTAACATAGGTATAAGTTTTGTCTTTTGTTTTTGTTACTAACCCATATGGATGTTGCTTATCCGAATTAAAGACTATTTTTTTTTTTTTTTTATAGTGAAGGATCTAGGTATTCTCTTTAATGGCAAACTGTCCTTGAACCGGTATATCGAAGCTATAGTCAATAGTGCTTTTAAAATGTAAGGATTTGTGATGAGATCCTCAACAGAATTTAAGTGCACCTCAACCTATCTCTATCTGACACTAATTCGCTCTCAGTTAGAATATGCGGTCCCTATTTGGAACCCCTTCTACCAAAAGTTCGTAGATGGAATAGAAAGGGTCCAGCGCAAGTACCTCCGTGCTATGTATTACAGATGTTATAGGACTAAGACTTATCTGTCATACTCTCAACTTCTTGATAAGTACAAGCTTATCAGCCTGGGGAACCGGCGCAAATACCTGGAGGCCAACGTGCTTCATGATATTGTTCACAACAATGTTGATGCCATTGATCTAACGAGTAAACTGTGTTATTCTGTCCCCCGAACTGTTCATGTGCGTCAGGTCCGTTCACGTACTCGGTTCGCGCTACATTCTTGTCGTACGAACTCTGGCTTACGTTGTCTTATTCATAGAATGTTGGAATCCTATAATTCAAATTTCATTGATATTGATATATTTGTATGCACAAAAAATAAATTTAAATCTAATATTATAAAAAAAATATCCTAATTGTAATCTTATTATTATTATTTATTTATGGCATAATTTAAGTAAATGAACTTGTTTCTGATGATTTGGTTATGTAACTATAGCTAGCCTTATAGTAACTTATTTATTAATTTCAAATTATTTGTTAATTTTGGTAATGCTCGTCTAGTGGCAACCACTGATCTTTTAATATGTTTTATCTGCGGATAACGCAGTGAACTGCAACATTACTACTTAAGCTTTTGTTAACATTATGTATTATATATTATTTTGTCGTTGTTTATTATCCCTTAATAAATAAAATAAAATAAAATAGCTATCTTACGCACTACCACTACAGACCACTATACGACCTTTCTTTCTTTGGCAAAAACGAAAGACAAAATCGCTCCAGATAAGGTTAAAACCACTATAGATTTTGACAGTGCTCTCCTATATTTGCAAAATAAAGATTTACCCGAACTTTTATTTATTGATGACCCAAGCGTGGTTACAATCTCTTTAATAAAAAAATAACTGAATCTTTGACTGCTAATACTCGCACTATTACCATACCGAGCAGTAAACGTTTATTAAAACCCTGGTTTAGACAGGGTATTCTGAGATGTATGCGGAATCGTAATGCGTTACAGAAAAAGGCACGGAATTAAAGACATTAAATTATTTACTATCTTAAATCTCTTTGCACGGAATAATCCTCACAATGAAATTGCCAAAATGACACATACGCGGTATAGAAACTATTGCAATAATCTCATAAAAAGGTTAAAAAGAAAACATAATAGTACAAATTACTAACGCTATCAAAAACAATAGACTTCTTTGGAATTTTTCTAAAAATATCACTTATGCTAATAAATCATGAACAGAGAACTTAGAATTGTTGCAGGTTAAATCATGGAGATGATTTATACAGCGTGGCCGGAACATTGACGTCCAAAAATAAAATTTAGGTCCCTCGTATCGTGGGGTATCCGAATCACCCCCATGTATGTTCCGCGACTTTTCATAGTTTTCGAGTTACGAATTTTTTTCTGATTTTTTGAGAATGATCGACCTGACCAATCTAAAAAATGGCTTTGTCGAGATTTTTTTTTTGCAACTGAATCTTCGTGAGTAGTACTTTTATGCATAAAATAATCAGCTTCGTAACTGTGATGAAAGTTATGAAAAAGTTGGTCTAAAGTGCTAATTTTTTTATGATTATGAAGGCTGAGAGTCTGGCGCATTCTTGAAGCCTACTTAGGAACCATGAAGTTTCCTGTTTAAATTTTTTATTTAAAGTTAAAATGCTAAGCCATAATTTACCGAACGTAATTTTTTCACTTTAGACCAACTTTTTCATAACTTTCATCACAGTTACGAAGCTGATTATTTTATGCATAAAAGTACTACTCACGAAGATTCAGTTGCAAAAAAAAATCTCGACAAAGCCATTTTTTAGATTGGTCAGGTCGATCATTCTCAAAAAATCAGAAAAAAATTCGTAACTCGAAAACTATGAAAAGTCGCGGAACATACATGGGGGTGATTCGGATACCCCACGATACGAGGGACCTAAATTTTATTTTTGGACGTCAATGTTCCGGCCACCCTGTATATCCATAGAATCCGCTAAGATCTGGCCCAAAACATAGCATCTGATACTAACTTATTTCGCAAACTCCTAAATAAAACGCCATCACACAAAAGCTCAATGGCACTTCTGGATACTGATCAACCCGAAGTTTGCACTTCGCTTATGAATCTACGATCTGACAGTGCCCCCGGGATGGGAAAATATACTCACTTGCTTCTTGAATCTTGCTAAAAATGAAGTTGTACCAATTATTACGCACCTTGCCAATCTATGCTTTCGAAAAGGTGCTTTTCCAGCCCCATTAAAAAAAACCGAGTGTGCTTATGACCACACGACTGAAGTGAAACTTCTTTCTCAAAATATTAATTCATTAAATTGTTCAAAACGAAATAGAATTACGAAAAATAACCAAAGAATCACCGTTCGCGTAACGCTAGTAAACTCGCAAACGAACTACTGACTGAGATATATACATATTTCACTTACTAGCTATAAGAGAAAGAGAGAAAAAAAATGTGCGCGTGCACTGCTCTCTCTTGCTCCTACACTGTGATACAGACAATAGGCCTGCACTGTGCTTAGATACACGGAACGTATTTGTCTATGAGAGGAAGAGAGAAAGAAAATGTGCGCGCGCACTGCTTTCTCTTGCTTATATCCCCCACTCAACTGCCGTTCGCCTCGCCCGATCACACTTTTCGTAACGCTTACGTCACGCGTTCGCCAGCTTACTCCCCAAGTCAAGCGTGCGGAAAGAAGTTTCACTTCAAAAAAAAATCTATTATTACACGTATCGAGTATAAGGGTGGTGATAGAGACGATGCCGCGATGTTAACAATTATCGACCTATTTCCGTTTTATCTGCAATTTCTAAAATTGTAGAAAAAATGATAAATACTCGCCTCTTGCAGTATCTAAACAGATTTAATATTCTGTCACCTTCTCAATTTGGATTTAGGCACAAAAAGTCAACTGAAGATGCTGTTATAGCACTAAGTTCTTTAGTAACCGAACAACTCGATAAAGGAAACAAATGTATGGCTGCCTTTCTAGATCTAAAAAAGCCTTTGACACCGTCTCTACTCCCATTCTTTTACACAAGCTTGAAGCTATTGGAATTCGTGGAACAGCACTGACACTTTTTATGGATTATCTTCCTGGTAGAACGCAAAAAGTGAAACTTGAACAAGTTGTTGGTGAGGACGCGGATGTATCATACGGCGTACCACAAGGAAGTGTACTAGGTCCTGCGCTTTTATTAATTTACATAAATGACCTCTGCAACATGAGGATTAATAATGCCAATGTATACGCCGATGATACACCTGTCGTCTTCTCAGGGAAAAGATGGGATGATGTTAAAAATAGTGCAGAAGAAGGAATAGCTCTTGTTGCAACTTGGTTAAAAAAAAATCTGCTCACCCTAAACACTAGCAAAACCAATTTCATTTGTTTTAATATTTATAATCAGGTTCAATCAGATAAAGAATTAAATTTAAGAATCCACACGAGCGACATTACTACAGATGGAACTTGCTGCAATTGCCCTACTATCCAACAAGTTACTCAAACAAAATATCTGGGAGTGATTATTGACCAGCGTGTCTCCTAGTATCCTCAATTGGAACAAGTCATGAGTAGAGTACGAAAACTCATCTGGATTTTCAAAGAGCTGAGATATAAAATAATGATAAATAAAGAAATCTATTAAATGAAATTTATGTATCTTTGGTCCAGTCTGTTTTAGTATATTGCATAACTGTATGGGTTGGAGGAACAAAATCTAGTTTTCTAGAGTTGGAACGCGCTCAAAGAGAATACTTAAGGTGATGTACTTCAAAAAAAGAATATACTCCACTGAAAAGCTTTACGAATTATGTAATCTGCTGTCAGTGAGAAAATTGTACATTCTTCTTCTCATCCTCAAAACGCACAAAGAGACACCATATAATCCTAAAATATTAGAAAAGAGAAAGAAACACTGCATACTAAACGTTCCCACAACTAAAACAGAATTTGCCAGCAAACAATATAAAAAACGGTCAGACTTTTTATACAAGAAAATCAATAAACTTTTGCAACGTGTGACCTAATACGAGAGCGACACTGAAAGTTTTTAGAACTGGCCACTTGTAAACGATATAATAAAAAAAATAAGTTCAAATTTTGAAAATGGAACTCTGCCAATATAATTGTGTATGTATTTTATTAATTTGTCATTTGTTTACGATTTGGCGGCAAATTGAAAATTGTCTGCGTCACGTCAGCCTGAATTTAACGCGAGAAAATTTTCGTACAATGATTTTTTATGACTTTCGATGTCATTTAAGTCAACAAGAAAGTTATGATAGACTTCGATTGGCCTTTCACGATGAAGCCCCATCTCGTGCCACTGTTTACAACTGGTTTAATGAGTTTAAACGTGGTCGCACTAATCTCACCGATGATCTGCATGAGGGACGGCCTTCTACGGCGACGACTGAAGATAACATCAGTGTTGTGCAGCGTATGATAGAGACTGACAAAAGAGTGACTTATCAGGAGATTCGGACAAGCTTAGGCATCGGTATGAGTCAAGTGCACAAAATCCTCCAAGAACATTTAACGGTCAGGAAGCTTTGTGCCCGGTGGATACCTCATAATTTGACAGAAGCCCAAAAGCTCCGTCGTGTTGATTGGTGTTGTGAAATGGTTCAAATATTTAACGGAGGTGACTCAAATGCTGTGTTCGACATACTTACGGGTGATGAAAGCTGGATTTATTGTTATGATCCTGAAACTAAGAGACAGTCTGCTGTCTGGATGTTTCCTTCGGAGGAGTTGCCAACTAAAGTGAAGAGGTCGAAGCGTGGGAAAAAAGATGGTGGCCTTGTTCTTCGGAAGGACAGGTCATTACGCAACAATTGTTATCGAGGATCGGAAAACAGTTACTGCAGAGTGGTACACTAACAATTGTTTGCCACTTGTCTTGGAAAAAGTTCGGGAGAAACGACCTCGCAGTAGGATCCTCCTTCACCACAACGCCTCGTCGCACACTGCCAAGCAAACAATCGACTACTTGTCGACGTCAGACGTGGAATTATTGGGTGACCCGCCCTATAGCCCCGACCTCGCACCTTGCGATTTTTATTTATTTCCGAAAATAAAAGAAAACTTCGAGGAAAACGTTTTATGGACGCCGAGGAAGCAGTGTCTGCGTTTCAAAATGCCACCGAAGAGACCCCTAAGGACGAGTGGGTAAAGTGCTCTTCGCAGTGGTTCCATCGGATGCAGCGATGTATTGATGTAAATGGACACTATTTTGAAAAGATATAATAAAACTAATAACTTGCTAATTTGTTCAGTTTTTTATTTTCTAAGAACTTTCAGTGTCACCCTCGTAACAAATGATCTCGTAACTATGTCTCTTAGAGTGATGGTATTCGCTTACTTAGGCACACCGTGTACACTCAAAATCTGTCTCTCTCACACACACACACACACACACACACACACAAACACACCCTCACACACACACACACACACAATTGATCGTATTCTTTCTTTCTTTATTTTTTTTTCTCTTTTTGTTACTTATCTATTCGTAATTTATAAAGTAAGGGAAGAGCAGAGCCTTCAACTACAGGCATTGCTATGCCTAAACGGAGACTCCTCGACATGCAATGTAAGCAAAAAATGATATGAAATAAACTTATTTTATTTTTATCACGACACGAAATTCACTTTCCTCCATCTTTGCAAAAACGTGTTCAGTGGTTTTTCTTTAATGGCTGTCAAAAAAAAAAAAAAACCAACCGGCAGTACGGGCTCAAAATATTAATTTAGTCCTACAAAAGAGTTGTAAACAAGGAGGTTCCATGCAATTTGCGATCATTTTATTCCAAAATAGATTTTTACCAGACGTATCACTCCGCCCTCGTAGATAAGCAGCAGGCGAGCCTAAACACTCCTAATAAACTGCAATGTTACAATAGCAAAACGTCAACTTGTCCAGAAAAATAAAAAAAAGTAATAGACAATTGTCAACAAAAGCTACACAAGAATAAAATCAGTACTTACATTGAACAATGGCGAATGCAGTATGGGTGTCCATAAAGGCAGTAGCTTGTTGAGCACTGTCGAATTACACTCCAACAAAGACTCCAGTAGACTCAGGAAGTGAAGATTCACCGTCTCGGCCAGCTGAAAGACACGTTACTATTATCTTCTGACCAGCTGCACCCCGCGATTTCACCCGCATAAGTTTCGATCCCGTTTGAATATCAGGATAAAAAGTATCTTATATGTTAATCCTGGTTATAAACCATCTGTGTGCCAAATTTCATCCAAATCCGTTCAGGAGTTTTTGCGTGAAAGAGTAACCATCATCCATCCATCCATAAAAACTTTCACGTTTATAATATTAGTAGGATTTGTAAAAGCAATACCTAAAGCCTAAAGTTACCAAGACTGTAAAAGTTCGCTAATATAGATTTCATGTATACAATAAAGTCTTGTTTAATAGGACGAGAGATGGCGCTACATTAGCTTACAAAAAATATAAAAGTAGAAAACTGCAAAGCATAAAGGGAATTAAGGTTAATTTTATTACCTCAATTTTCCTTGATAATTTTTCAATTACCAATTTAATACCGTTATTCAAACAATAATTGGTGGAAAAAAAGTACCGATATATGTATAAAGTTGAAAAGTTGTAAATACACTATTTTAAACTTTCCCTTTAATTCCCCGTAGTGAGTGATTGCGTGAGAATTTAAGGAACAGGGTTTGTTTACAGTTTGATCAGATAGTTTTGGAGCAGACAGTAGGTAGGTCGACCCTCACCACTTTGGACTGCACGGTGACCTGCAGTATGCTGGGCACCAGCTTGCACCAGAAGTCCAGCAGGATGCACGTGGTGGTGTTGTGCGGCTCGCTGCAGGGCGGGGACGCGGCCGCCAGCTGCTCCAGGTACAGCGTCCACAGCTGGCACAGCACGAAGGCGTGCAGCAAGGCCGACATGCGCAGCGCGGCCGGCTTGCTTTGTTCCACGTATGATGACATTATTGTCTGACGACCAATCAACACAAATAACATTATGGGGGAGCATAAAATAAATGCTACAGGGTAGTAAAAGGAATGACGGACATATATAATTGTGTATATTGTACGCGCTATTGTTGAGATCTGATTTCAAATCCAAGATGGCGGCCGTACTATATAATGGTTATTTGTCACGTTATTTATTTATTTAGGATCTGCAACAAAATTTATACACAATAAATTACACAAATAAAGAGCAAAATCAGGTAGTAAGTAGGTGCACTCCTTCACTTGTAGGAGACCATAGCATGCACAATAAAGTTAATAAGTAAGCTAGGAAAGTTCAAATATCAACAATAGTTAAATTTGGAAAAGTTAATACATTTTTTAACTTTCGCGCATCTTGAAAGATATCTGGAATTCTTGATCCTGATACTTTACTATCACGGTCTATTCTTAGAAAAATATGTTGACTAGATACAGGATCTCTGTCATAATTTTTTCATCCCGATATTACACTATGTACGCTCAGGGAAATATCTAGTTTAGCAATTTGCCGTTTTATACCCATTTAATACGACTGACCAAGACGGTGTGATCAGAATTTATTGACATTTAAACCTGATAGTCAACTTACAAAGCAATATTTTTTTTCGATTTTTCAATAAGACTAGAGTTACCTGTATATAGTCAGTGATGTGACACGTCGCATCCTGCGGCACGGGCTGGTGCATCTGCGCGGCCTGCGCGTGCGCAGCGGGCAGCTGGTGCGTGCGGCTGTTGCACAGCGCGCCCATCACCAGCCACGAGATCAGGCGCACGCGCGTCACGCACTCACACACCTCGCGGGACCTAGCCACGTTCTACTTGATTAATATAACCCTTGCTACGAAAACCCTATTAAAGTTATGTTTACAAGTGTCAGAAAACTGTTTTCGTTATCATTTTTCCTTCAATCGAGCTTGTCTCATCATGACTGCAGTACTGTTTGTCACATACCGTAGGGTATGGAGGATATTACACTATCATCTTATCTCTCTTAGCCGTTAAAAATGTTATTGCTATAATTACCCTGGTAAAGACGCGCTGATCCAAGGAGTCATATGCCTGGCCGGCTGCGCTCGGTCCTGTCTCCCACGGCTATGTTCTAGAGCCAGTTCCATGGCCACATATTGGGCGATACCGCCCTTCACTATGGCCCCTAGTGTGTCTTCGTTTAGACAGATCAGGTTGCGGTTCACGATCGATTTTGAGACGGAGCCCTGTAGAGAAATGAGTAGCCAATAATAAAAATGTAAAACATTGTAAAATTTAGTACATAACAAGAAAATATTATTTAATTAACAAAAACAAAATACGTACACTAGAAGAATTTGTTAACGTTACCGCATGGTTGCCGCGAGCCCGCGACAAAATAAATAAAATAAAAAAAAGTCGCAATTGGAATTTAATCATTTTTGCATTGTTTGAGAAGTGTAAATGGCCAGTAATATTCGATGGATTGTGATTTCGAGTTATGCAATCTACACAATGAAAACTTTTTATTTTATACGCAGGTTATGAAAACGCATCTAATCATATTAAATTCAATTCTGGAGTTTCTCGACTAAAGCATTTGTTGGTGAATAACTTCTTTACAGAAAAGTAATTCTTTGCGTCTAAATGATTTTTAATTTGTATTAATCGATCGTTCACTATTTGTTTGTTTCCTAATTTATGTTATAGGCCGCATGCAGTTCACAGCTCGCCTGCTACCTCGTACTGCACCTTGATCTTGTTGAGCAGGTGCGGGTCGTGCAGCAGGTCGATCATGTCGGGCAGGTGCGGCCGCATGCAGTCCACAGCTCGCCTGCTACCTCGTACTGTACCTTGATCTTGTTGAGCAGGTGCGGGTCGTGCAGCGGGTCGATCATGTCGGGCAGGTGCGGCCGCATACAGTCCACAGCTCGCCTGCTACCTCGTACTGTACCTTGATCTTGTTGAGCAGGTGCGGGTCGTGCAGCAGGTCGATCATGTCGGGCAGGTGCGGCCGCATACAGTCCACAGCTCGCCTGCTACCTCGTACTGTACCTTGATCTTGTTGAGCAGGTGCGGGTCGTGCAGCAGGTCGATCATGTCGGGCAGGTGCGGCCGCATACAGTCCACAGCTCGCCTGCTACCTCGTACTGTACCTTGATCTTGTTGAGCAGGTGCGGGTCGTGCAGCAGGTCGATCATGTCGGGCAGGTGCGGCCGCATACAGTCCACAGCTCGCCTGCTACCTCGTACTGTACCTTGATCTTGTTGAGCAGGTGCGGGTCGTGCAGCAGGTCGATCATGTCGGGCAGGTGCGGCCGCATACAGTCCACAGCTCGCCTGCTACCTCGTACTGTACCTTGATCTTGTTGAGCAGGTGCGGGTCGTGCAGCAGGTCGATCATGTCGGGCAGGTGCGGCCGCATACAGTCCACAGCTCGCCTGCTACCTCGTACTGTACCTTGATCTTGTTGAGCAGGTGCGGGTCGTGCAGCAGGTCGATCATGTCGGGCAGGTGCGGCCGCATACAGTCCACAGCTCGCCTGCTACCTCGTACTGTACCTTGATCTTGTTGAGCAGGTGCGGGTCGTGCAGCAGGTCGATCATGTCGGGCAGGTGCGGCCGCATACAGTCCACAGCTCGCCTGCTACCTCGTACTGTACCTTGATCTTGTTGAGCAGGTGCGGGTCGTGCAGCAGGTCGATCATGTCGGGCAGGTGCGGCCGCATACAGTCCACAGCTCGCCTGCTACCTCGTACTGTACCTTGATCTTGTTGAGCAGGTGCGGGTCGTGCAGCAGGTCGATCATGTCGGGCAGGTGCGGCCGCATACAGTCCACAGCTCGCCTGCTACCTCGTACTGTACCTTGATCTTGTTGAGCAGGTGCGGGTCGTGCAGCAGGTCGATCATGTCGGGCAGGTGCGGCCGCATACAGTCCACAGCTCGCCTGCTACCTCGTACTGTACCTTGATCTTGTTGAGCAGGTGCGGGTCGTGCAGCAGGTCGATCATGTCGGGCAGGTGCGGCCGCATACAGTCCACAGCTCGCCTGCTACCTCGTACTGTACCTTGATCTTGTTGAGCAGGTGCGGGTCGTGCAGCAGGTCGATCATGTCGGGCAGGTGCGGCCGCATACAGTCCACAGCTCGCCTGCTACCTCGTACTGTACCTTGATCTTGTTGAGCAGGTGCGGGTCGTGCAGCAGGTCGATCATGTCGGGCAGGTGCGGCCGCATACAGTCCACAGCTCGCCTGCTACCTCGTACTGTACCTTGATCTTGTTGAGCAGGTGCGGGTCGTGCAGCAGGTCGATCATGTCGGGCAGGTGCGGCCGCATACAGTCCACAGCTCGCCTGCTACCTCGTACTGTACCTTGATCTTGTTGAGCAGGTGCGGGTCGTGCAGCAGGTCGATCATGTCGGGCAGGTGCGGCCGCATACAGTCCACAGCTCGCCTGCTACCTCGTACTGTACCTTGATCTTGTTGAGCAGGTGCGGGTCGTGCAGCAGGTCGATCATGTCGGGCAGGTGCGGCCGCATACAGTCCACAGCTCGCCTGCTACCTCGTACTGTACCTTGATCTTGTTGAGCAGGTGCGGGTCGTGCAGCAGGTCGATCATGTCGGGCAGGTGCGGCCGCATACAGTCCACAGCTCGCCTGCTACCTCGTACTGTACCTTGATCTTGTTGAGCAGGTGCGGGTCGTGCAGCAGGTCGATCATGTCGGGCAGGTGCGGCCGCATACAGTCCACAGCTCGCCTGCTACCTCGTACTGTACCTTGATCTTGTTGAGCAGGTGCGGGTCGTGCAGCAGGTCGATCATGTCGGGCAGGTGCGGCCGCATACAGTCCACAGCTCGCCTGCTACCTCGTACTGTACCTTGATCTTGTTGAGCAGGTGCGGGTCGTGCAGCAGGTCGATCATGTCGGGCAGGTGCGGCCGCATACAGTCCACAGCTCGCCTGCTACCTCGTACTGTACCTTGATCTTGTTGAGCAGGTGCGGGTCGTGCAGCAGGTCGATCATGTCGGGCAGGTGCGGCCGCATACAGTCCACAGCTCGCCTGCTACCTCGTACTGTACCTTGATCTTGTTGAGCAGGTGCGGGTCGTGCAGCAGGTCGATCATGTCGGGCAGGTGCGGCCGCATACAGTCCACAGCTCGCCTGCTACCTCGTACTGTACCTTGATCTTGTTGAGCAGGTGCGGGTCGTGCAGCAGGTCGATCATGTCGGGCAGGTGCGGCCGCATACAGTCCACAGCTCGCCTGCTACCTCGTACTGTACCTTGATCTTGTTGAGCAGGTGCGGGTCGTGCAGCAGGTCGATCATGTCGGGCAGGTGCGGCCGCATACAGTCCACAGCTCGCCTGCTACCTCGTACTGTACCTTGATCTTGTTGAGCAGGTGCGGGTCGTGCAGCAGGTCGATCATGTCGGGCAGGTGCGGCCGCATACAGTCCACAGCTCGCCTGCTACCTCGTACTGTACCTTGATCTTGTTGAGCAGGTGCGGGTCGTGCAGCAGGTCGATCATGTCGGGCAGGTGCGGCCGCATACAGTCCACAGCTCGCCTGCTACCTCGTACTGTACCTTGATCTTGTTGAGCAGGTGCGGGTCGTGCAGCAGGTCGATCATGTCGGGCAGGTGCGGCCGCATACAGTCCACAGCTCGCCTGCTACCTCGTACTGTACCTTGATCTTGTTGAGCAGGTGCGGGTCGTGCAGCAGGTCGATCATGTCGGGCAGGTGCGGCCGCATACAGTCCACAGCTCGCCTGCTACCTCGTACTGTACCTTGATCTTGTTGAGCAGGTGCGGGTCGTGCAGCAGGTCGATCATGTCGGGCAGGTGCGGCCGCATACAGTCCACAGCTCCGCCCGCCACCTCCCTTGCGTCGTGCGAGGCCAGCTCGCCGCCCGACAGCTGCGGCGGCAGCACCAGGCGGCACCCGTGACCTTAAGTACCATTCGATTCGATCAGATTTTCCCTTGTAGTTGAATAGTGGTTTGATGTACAGTTTGTTCAAAATTCTTCCCTTCTTATCACGGTCAATGAAGTCAACTTAAACTGTTTTCATCATCACTGTTAGTAATCACAAATAAGTATTTTTGACAAACTTTTACAGCAAATTTCGTTTGATCCTTGCCTACTCAATAAAAAATAACATTTTTTTATTCAAAATTAACGGCTAAAATTATACACAGAGACTTTGTCAATTTACTAAAAGTTTGTCAACTAAAACACACATTTACTTGTAAATATTTATAAACTAAACAGCTTTACAAACTCACCTTGCAGCACAAACTGTATGAGTATAAACAGGTTATCATCAGGTATGGTGGTCTTGGTCCTAAGGGCTTGGACCAGCTCGTAGACCAGGACCCGGCAGACCAGCAGCTTGTCCCGGTCTCGACTGAAGACCCGAGTGCACACCACGGACAGTTCAGATATCACGGACAGCTTGAGCACGAAGTTCTGCACCCCATAGCTGATGATCTTGGTTATCGGCTCCAGGATACTCTGGGGGACAAAGAGAGCGGTAACGCGGAAACTAACATATGCAGAAGGGAACTGGGGTGATTTAAGGCTGGAAACAAACACATCTGAAGCACGGAACATGTAATTCACAAATGAAAGGAATGTCATATTCAATGCCCCAAATGTGTCAGTTTCCGTCATTTTGATGACTAGTCGCTTGCTGCAGATGATAGTTCCAACATCACCGGTCTTTTTAACCCCCACAACATGAAGGAGTCGAACATAATATTAAAGTCATGATTTGTGGCCTGTTGAAGCTGTTCTGTGACGGCGCAGGACTGATGTTATCTCTTGGCTTGGTAGGAGATATGTCCTGGTATAGTGAAGATGCGATGCTAGCTTTTCGGTCCACATATACATGGAACTTAACATACTGGTAAAATGTAGGTGTACTATTATAGATACACCTTTCCTAACCCTTCGAGGAAAACAGGTGTGGTGTTATGTTATTTATCACTTATATAAATATAAATGAAATGCTGTTAGAAAGAAAGAAAGAAATATGCGTTTATTGGCCGTTCCCGTTAACTTTTATCTTTTTTATAAGGGACCCTCCTTTTAACGTGCACGTCTTTCTACATCGTTCTCAAATATCTATCTGTCTAAAAAAAAACTACAACGCGAATTATGTAATCTTATGATTTAAAGAAATTTTATCCGTGGAGTTTCTTGCCTGTTCTTTTCCATATGTACCTACTGCGCTTTGGAATGGGCAACAAGCTTCATCTTTCTGACTGACCGACCCCTTGATAATTCAAAAGTGCGTGTGTTAGTTTATTTGAAATAAATGCTTTGAGTTGAGTTTGTGTTTAACTTATTTTCCATATAGTTAAAAACGAAACGTGTGGAACGAAGCTCAAAATGAAAATCCAAGATGGCGGATGCGAAAATTTGAAAATGTCGAAAACTTTAAAAACTTTTGCAGCCCCCAGATCTTAGATTTTCATTTTGACCTATTAGCTTTCGTTGGGGTAGACGTGTTCTTGAGTGGAGACCGCGAATCGGTAAACGTAAGGTGGGACGCCCTCAGGCTAGGTGGAGCGACGATCTTCGCAGGATGTTTGGTAGCAGCTGGATGGGAGTTGCCGAAAATCGAGGCGAATGGCGTGCAATAGGAGAGGCCTATCTCTAGCAGTGGACTGCTATAGGCTGATGATGATGATGATTAGCTTCAGCACCCTCGAAAACCATGAAAACTATTTCTCTCTCTCAGACTCTTAATGTATATGTAATAAAAAGTCGCATAACGCTTTTTCGTTACGCGACGATTTCTCCCAGTTTACTCCTACCGTAAAATCCATTATCATTAAAAAAAATGTTGCATTTTTTAACTCATTTGGAGATTAGTGGCTATTTGGACATCATGAAACAGATCCTTTTAACCCAGACACTGCGACGGGCCTTTTAAAAAAACGACATGCATACGACTCCTATATTACGACGGGCCTTTTTAAAGGTCACTTTTCCTGGCTTCCCTGGAAAAAATAGTTTCAGTGACATCTGGGTTGACCTCGATGGTTTATTTTGGGAAATGTATTGAAAAAACAAGACGGCGGCTATAGTTCTGATTTTGGCCACGCGCCTGAAGAAGATTGTATCGCTGTAGTTACCTTATGCTGCGCCGCGGCGGGTATCTTCAGCGAGGCCGTGGCCGCGCGCAGCAGCGGCAGCACGTCGTCCAGCTGGTGCAGCAGCAGCGCGGCCGCGCGCAGCAGCGCCTCCAGCTGCTGCAGCAGCGCGGCGCAGGCGCTCACGGGGCCCAGCGCCTCGGGCGCCAGGCACTCCAGGTACATGGCGATGTTGCCCGCTATTACTGTTATTTGCTGGAACAAAACTCTTGTACAACTATTGTTCTGTGATTCATTTTTACACACGAAACATTTCATCGACTTCTAGTCTTCTACTTCTTCTTCAAACAGCTATTTACCCTTACAACTGTTTGAAGAAGGCAGGCCGGGGTTATCTTAACTTTTCTGAGTATAGAAAGACGTGTACCTTTATATACTGAGAAAAGTTAACATAACCCCTCACAACACACAGCAACACTCACAATAGCACTCAGGGATTGATAAAATAAATTATAGATTTAGAATAGACTTATTTCTTTTTCTTACAACAAATTACAGCTTAAAGTTAAATTAGTCTACAGATACAATTTTGTACTTAATTTGTGGAAGACTGGTGCCTAAACTAAGTTTTTTACAAAACCTGTAAATTAGGTCACCAGGCCCCCTTAACAATTTATATGTCGAAGCGTCAACGCACACATCGCGTATCTAACCTCAATTTAAATTAACGCCATTTATCTTCCTTTAAAGGAACTAAGTCGAATGACAGTTAGTCGTTCGTTTAGGAACGTCAAGTAATAACTTGGGGATGGTTAGAGTGGAGTAATGGCAATACCGAACGCATGACCGAATTAGTTCTTGAATGATGATAGACACTGACAGTTAGGTGGGCTAACCTGAACGAGAAAAAGATGGACGCCGGATGCGACGGTAGAGCGCGGACTTTTTGGTAGGACCGTCACATTGAGTGGTTGGCTGTTACTCCGCACAGATCTTAGGCATCCTAGATGATTTTGTGTTCTAAGTTTGTTAACAGTAATTACAAGTGTAAACCAAAGTTTGGCGAGCATTATTTCGAAACTCCAATGATGTCTCAACCCCCTGGTGACGAATCCTCGACATATATATTTCAAGTATTGTACTGAAGACGTTTTGTTTGAAATCACAGTAGTATTAAATCATTAAAAATTATTTAAATTATTTAATTAATTAATAGAAATAAAGCAAATAAGATTTTGATTTATTTTTTATGTAGGAAACATGCAAAGGATGTATGAGAGTGTAGGGTGTCTGATGTGTATGTGGGATTGAAGGTGTGTGTATGAGTATGTGGAAGTGGGGTGTGTGTATGAGGTTGCGTGCGTTATTTTGGGAAGACTAAATTAGGATATGGTAGTGAAAAAAATCTTCAGTTTGGGCGAAATCTAAGGAAAGAAGTCATTCAGTCAATGTTCTTTTAAACGTTGTTTTGCTTAGGATATGTGTTGAAAGTAGATTATTTAGTTTGTTATATAGAAACGGCCCAAGAAAAAGAAAGAAATTTTGAGCAAATTTAGTTTTAATTGGCCTAGATTGGCATACGCTCCGTCTTCTTTTGCGCACATCAATGTTTTTCTGGGACCCACAAAAAGGGATAAGAGATCGATGTTTTAAAACAACATGTACAATAAAAAGCTGACAAATTAAGAGGACATTTGCTGAGTTATAAACATCTATAGTGGGATGCCGGAAGGGAAGAGACAGTGCCACCTTTAGAATTGCCCTTTGAGCCGTTTCGAGAGGTAAAAGGGTTGTTTTAAATGTACCACCTCAAGAAGTAATGCAGTAGTGATTGACACAACACACAATAGACAGATATTAGTTGCTGGGAGTTCAGAACCGATCGAAGACTCCTAAATACAAAGATGAATGTGCGAATTCTACTAGTGAGATAACTAATATGAGCGGCAAAGGTAAGTCTAGACTCCAAGGTAACACCCAGGTACCTAATGGTGTCGACCTTTTGCAGTTCGGAATAGGAGCAATCACCGTTTTGGGGAAAAGGACAGGTGTGAGCAAGTATTTTGAATGACTGGACGGATGGCTGCTAGTTATTTTTTAGTGTAAAAGTGATGAATTTAGTTTTTTTCGGAATTTAATGTGAGAATATTATTTTTCAGCCAATCATGCACCACACTAAACCCAGCCTGAGCATAGTGATAAACACTTTCCCATGAATCTTCCCCAAAAAGGAGAGCTGTGTCATCTGCGAAAGTAATTAAACGGCCATTTTGAAGATGATGATTACAGAGGTCATTAATGTAGGCCCTAGGAGGCTTCCCTGGGGAACCCCAACTGTAACGGGAAGGTTGTCGCTAGATTGATTGTCAATTTTAACAAACTGTGTCCGGTCAGTTAAATAATCCTTGAAAAGCAACAACTGTTTCCCTCGGATTCCGAGGCTCTCAAGTTTATGTGGCAAGATTGAAACCGACACTGTGTCAAAGGTTTAACCAGGTCTATTAAGATAGCTATGGTCTTCTTTTTATCATCCAAATTGGAAACAATGCAATTAGTAAGTTCGTGTACAGCCATGGCCGTCGACTTACCAGCACGAAAACCAAATTGGGACTGCGATAGTAGCTTATTTGACTCTAAATATTTTACCAATATGTTGTTCAAAAGCCGTTCCAGTATTTTAGATCAGGCGGGCAAAATAGCTATAGGTCTGTTGTTATTAACACAGCGTCGGTCTCCACTCTTGTGAATAGGATGGATTTGTATTTTTTTAAATGCAATCGAAAAGGTGCCGGATTCTATTGCCAAGTTGCAAACATGAGTGATGGGAGTTACTAACAGATTAATATGAGCAATAACAAAATTCGAGGAAATTTTGTCCCACCCGACGGCACAATTGCGTTTCAGAGAAGAAAATAAGGAAGCTATTTCATTTTTAACAGTGGGCAAAATGACCACGGAATGAGGGAAAGTTGAATTGGGAGGAGGGTACACGTGGGTTCGTTGTTGGGTCGTTTTTTTTTTGAGCTAACGTTGTACCAATGCTGGCAAAAAAAAATGATTTACCTTATTCAGGGCATCTACGGGCTGGTCCAGTGGGCTTATTAAGTCTGACGGATATAACTTTGATTTTTATCGGTTTGAAACTTTATTTATCACCTTCCAGAGGCGTCGGTTATCCTTTCCCGCCTTTCTTACTTCCTCTCTTTCAAATTCTCTTTTTAATTTTCTTAAAATTTTGTTGCAAATAGTTTCTGTATCTTCTGTAAGTTGTTTTTAGTATTGCATTATCTGGAAGTTTTTAGATTTTTTGTGCAGATTGTCTCTGTTTCTTATACACCTCAAGAGACCTGGGGTTATCCAAGGATTTATGATTGTTTTTCGTTTAGAGACAGTAATGATTTTAGTATTTGACTCAATTACAGTTTTTAGTATGTTGCTTTTGGTATGGACCAAATTGTCAGCAGCTACGTTAGCTTCATAAGAATCGAGAACAGAAAGAAAATTTTCCTTTTTTAAGTCGGAAAGTAATCCATCTGAATTTATCCGTGAGATCGTTCTTTTGAAGTGCAAAGGTAAACAAAGTTTTAGTGTTATGATAACAGTATAATGATCTGTGAGAGTTGTTTCAGTCACATAGACATGTGCCGGGAATTTGGTTTTAAGAATGAAAATAGAATAAAAGATTGGTAGTAATCCGTAAAAAGAGGTTAGGTCGAAGTAAGATGGAGCATTTTGATCATGATTAGAAGTAGGTACTGATATATATGTTAATGTCACCGGTGAGAATTATGTTTCTACACGAGGAATAGTCGGTCTAGACTTCATTGAGAGATTTAAGGAAATTGGTTATATTTTTATAGCCAAAACAACGGTGTCATTATTAATTTGTATTACCAAACAATTGGCATCTTGAAAGATGGGTTCTGTAACATTTGCTTGCAAACCACTTTTGATGTAAATAACTACACCCTCGTTTTGTGCATTGTTTCTGCTAGTTGAGTACCAACTATAGCCATCTAATACCGGGAGATTTGATGTACAAACTAAGCAGCACTCAGTAAGAATAATTATATCCTATATAGTTCTCGATTGAGCCAAAAGGATATTAAAGCCAGGCATATTACGATTTATGCTCCTAATGTTTTGATTTAGAATTTAGAGCCGGCTTTCTTTATTTTGAATGAGTTGAAAGTAATCAGTGAGGTCACATGTAATTGAGTCAGCTACTGATAGATTGTCGATGTCACGGTTTATTAAATTAAATTTATCGAAGAGTACGTTTTGAACGATATAATCAAAGTATAATGGGCAAGTTTTACAAAACTGGAAGATACCCTATGTCCTGATCCGGAAACCAATAGAAATTGAAGTAGCGAGTAAGGAATTTGTACGCCAAAGACAACTGCAGTAGTATCTATTATTTGTTTACGCCCTGTACGATACCGTTCCCTATTGTGCAGTGAAAGCAATGTGATGTGGTGTGTGTATGACTGTATATATATATATGTAACAAGATATACTAGAAAACTTAAGCTTACAAACATTATATATAACAACAACAAGAAAACATCCAAGTAGTTATGAAAAGGTAACCAAATGGTCATTTTTCGAGTAGATTAACCAAGTCCATTTCCGAATTCACAGTGATGCGTTGAGCGCCATCTTCCTTCCGCATGTACACCTTGCCATAAGCAGACCGACAATGCTTGTGTTTATGTTGTGAGGCAAACTCTCGTGCTTGGAAGAATATCTTTCGAACTTTTACGGGGAGGTTGTCGGATATATAAACCGGTACCTGCGGGCCCGGGACACGCCGTGGGCCGAGTTCAGCTTACAGTGTTTATTGATTTTATTAAAATTTCTGACTGATTTCTGTATTTTTGACTTTTATAAGACCGTAGTGAAATCAACTATTATGGTGTTATTCATCGAACGTTTTGAGTTAATCCTATTGATGTATTTTACATCCGATTCCGTAATAGGCAGATCAAGAACAATACCAACATTTTTGACTGCAATTATCAAATCCGAGTAAGATTCGTTTTCTGTTTTTGGGATATTTTTTATTTCAATACATGTGGTTTTTTGTTGTTTTTCAAATTGATCTTCAAAATACATAAGGAATCTTCAAGATTCCTGATGTATTTTCGATTTTGCTTTCTCTCAACTTCGTATTCTTCCATTTTACTTAGCATGTCATCGTATTTTTTTGCGGTAAAATCAACAGAGTCTTGTAATTTGCTGCATTGGTTTTTTATTTCTTGTAGCATCGATTCCATGTTAGAGTAGAATCGAGTTTGTTCCTTTTTTAGATCTTTAATAACACCCAATATTTCATCTCTAAACTCGTGCATACTGAGCAGATATTGTCTTGTCTTGTTCCTCGCGTTTCCTTTTATTACGACTGGTAATGTTTGACGAATCCGAGATGTAAACTTCACATACTTCCGAAGAACATTTATGTTTGGCTCAGATTGGTGGTGGACTGGAGATTGTTTACTTGATACGGCTGGCGACACCGGTGGAGTGCGATTTAAAGGCATGTTCGTTGATTATTTTAGTATTTTTTTTTGTTACATAAAATTTTACAATTCCGAAAAGAGATGTCTAATGATGGATTTGAACTCGAGACACCTTATGTATAGCCCAGCTTGATTCACAACCGCGCCAAGCAAGTAGTGAAGGTCAGCTGCCAATTTAGTTTCCACTATCGACTTGTTGTGGTGGTAGGTAGGGAGCGGTTGACACCACTTTTTTTCCCACAGTAATGAGTCCAAAGTTCAAATAATGTTTAAAATTTTAAGGTAATGCAGTCCGTTTATAATGTTACTTTTGAATTTAGGACAAGTTCTAGTTCGTATTTCACTACAGTTTTTTCACAGATTGTCAATTGCACTGAAGTTTAGTATTGCAGGGTTTTATAACATTAAAAAACAGTTTTTCATCGGATTTTGAATCAAAAGTTTCGAGAGCACTGGTAGCACGTCCGTTCACAACAACGTCCGGAGGGGATGAAACGATACAATTATAGATTGTTAAGCATACAGAAAACAAAGGCAGTACTCACATCGACTGGCAGAGTCTTCTTGGAGTTGAGATGTTCCACTACCAGCTGCAGCGGTCCGCAAGGGTATAACTCGTTGAAGTCGACGAACGCCTGCGCTATGCTCTTGAAGAACATTTGGCGCTGTTTCTCTGGGAAAAGAACAAGTACGATATTCTAAAATGGCTTACAACCGGTTGGCTAAAAGGCTGTTTGAGTGTTCAACCTAAAAATTAACTCATACGCTGACAAACTCATATAGGGTGTAACGAGATAAATCACATAGCCGTTATCTACGCATTCTATTTAACATCAAACTAAATAACATTCAGCAAAAAATATTGCTGGGAAACGGCTCTTATTGGGGTATGCAACGGTACAGGAGCTGTGGGGGGTATTTAATGTTAAGTTACAACATTTAAAACTTGTTTTCGTTAAAAAAAGTTAGGACCTTCAATATCTACGGAGATATTGAAGGTGTGGTCCAATACAAAAAAAATATCTTTAAGTAACTCTCGGCTTCGTTAAGAGCGTCTTTTTACACCAGTTATATGAGGTTTGACAACAGAATCAATTCAATAGGCTTTCAGAAGTGGTAGTAAGTCTGTCATTGATCTTAAATCAGCTGGGTTAATTCATCATGTCTGCCTTTGTCTGCCTATACATAACTAGCAAAAACATCATAAAATAAAATAAACTGACTTTTTTTTTTCAATAGTAGTAAACCGGATTCAAACAATTTTGAAAGTCGCTTGTCCGTACCGGGAAATGAACCGACTCAAATGCGAAAAAGAATTGTATATTTTGTGACACCTTTAAAGTTAAAGTGTGTGGATATGTGTTATAATTATGGTGTACAGTAAAGTATATTCTATCCCAGTTGATCTGGCTTATAGATCTTAAAAACAAAAAGACAAAATCTGTCCAACCTGGGGTCCGCTGCAAGAAGATCTGTAGAAACACGTTGTTGGGAGCCAGCTGATGCAGCACACAGCGCAGGAACTGATGCGCCACGAACACTGCGCTGCCGGGCAGCCGAGTGTTGGTCTCGGCCTGCCAGGAGTAGTTGCCTAGCTGGACCACCCTGTAACAAAATAATGTTTAGATTGTACTGGCAAGGTGTGTTTATATCGTTGTTTCTAAATCAAACATAATATTCCCCCAGACTGAATTTCGATTATGACGATCAATCTCAACAGACTAACCTTCGGCGACAGATATTATAGTGCAGGCGTGTGCGCACACCCCTGACGCACGGTGTACTTGCGAACTCCGCGCTGTTACTAATTCCTTATTGTATATCCCAATAACGTGTTGCCCAGCGCGACCGCTGAGCGTGGAGTCCTCGGTTCGATTCCCAGGTCGCTTGCTCGACCGCTCAGCGGTCGCGCTTGCGGCCACAAACCCACGGGGCAGTCAAACTACACCATGAATGTAGTAATGATGATGGAAGTAATGATGATACGATCGTACTCGCGCACGATCGTCTCATCATCTTACAAACGTAACAGGGGACGAGGTAGCGTTATCGTAGCGCGGCTATACACGTAGACAAGTGTGCCCGGGATATCTTGAGATAAATTGTAACTGTTTGTCGCGTAATGCAAAGTAGATAGACAGAATACTCTTAAAGCAAATATGTATTGTTAATTATTTGTATCTCACCTGCTAACATTGTGCAGTAGCTGTGGCAGCATGCCAGCAGCTGCAGCAGGCTCGCGATGTACAAACGTGGCCAGCACTATGATGCACAGGCCGAGCTCTTCGTCGCTGTACTGTTCCACTGCAGTACCACATTCTGCACCTGTTTTTTTTAATATAATAATAGAAGATTAATAACCGAGTTACCAAAAGATTTTGGGCAGTACTAAGACTAGCTTTGCTAAATTTCTCATGGGATATATTTTATACAGTGAGGGAACTTGATAGTTGATGAGATGTAGACTTACATCGGTAGCACAGCTCAGCATCAGGCCTGTGTGGCGTGGTGTGCGCATGCGCAGCTCTCTTCCCGGCGCGCGACTCGTCCTCCCACCAGCCGCCGCAGCCGCCACACTCTGCAATATCATTTCGTCTTGGGCACTTATGATTTACTCTCTACTATGTTAGATTTCAGTCTCCTATAAACATCATCAGCCAAAACTCATTGAAATGCTCGCTGTAACTTTAAAACACTGTGACGTTTATACTGACGCCAGGTGTCACCGGTATGGTTTAATAAGAGGTCCCAGTATTAAAAACAAAACAAAAGAAAAGATCCAAGGAAAGAAAGAGCATCATATGATAGAGAAATTCAACGGCAAAACGGGTAAAACCTTCAAATATACACAGCTACTGGGATCTTTTGGCGCTCGAATGACGTTAACAGAGGATTTTGTGAATTTTGTGAATCTACTCAAAAAACAATAGGGCTGGCTTATTTTTCGGCCAAAGTATCAGCATTGCCATACAACGTGGTAGTGCTGCCAGTCTTTTGGGCACGTTTCCTATTGAGAGTGAGTTAGCTTTTAAATGTATGTAAATAAATTATACTCATTTGTAATATATAAAAACAAGATAGCGGCGTTAGTTCCAATTTTGGACACGCGCCAAAATAACCTTATAGCGCTGTAGTGTAATTGTAGATATGCTGAATGATGCTTTAGGAAATGAATGATTATTTAGGAAACAAAAGACTTGCCAGTGTTATGTTGGTGCGGCGGCGACCCGCTCTGCGCCACCTGGCGCGCCAGGCGCCGCGGGGACCTGCGGACAGACTGCTGTCATGTTGTGGACAGTACAACACGGGGAATGTCCCAAGTGTCCAAATACTGATGAACTAATGACGCTGCTATTAACGTGGCCACCTGCTAGGCACTTATGGTATAAAAAGTAGAAGAAGAACTGTTATAATATACTGGTAGCTGATAATATTCAAGTCCTTGTTTCCAATTGACGTAATTTACTCTTTAATAGATATAATTTTTATACTAGTGGAAATTAACTTTTGAAAAAGTCATTAAAAAATTGTAGTTGTAGCACAAACTGAACTTTTATTGTAGGCGATAAAGGATTTAATCCAAATAACCTATCGTTTACATGTTTGGAGATTAAAATGCGAACTCAGGATAGTCTACGTACCTGGTGGAGTCAGCTGGTTTCTTGTTCAGGTCTTGAGGTCTGCTGGTGGGATTGGGTGTGGGAGTCACGTCGCCTTCAGAACGAGAGGAAGCTGTGTTGTCTGTCGAGTCATCTAAATAGTAAGATAAATTCAAAATGTCAAGATCAACTCAACTCATCCTTAACGAGGTTTATGAAAGAAAAAATGTACTGCACAAAACTCAAATAAATTGGGATAAGGGACAAGGGACACAGAAAAATGATAATTGATGAAGATAAGAAGAAGTGTGACCTGTTAAAAATATGTTAAACCAATCCATAACATTCAATCCTTACATACATTCCTGTCTCACTTCCGTTCTTTACGTGGGAATAAGATAGCAATAACAAAAAGAAATCCTACACAAAAGGTGTATCATGAAATTGTGAATAAATAGGTACTATTCCGTACTAGTCGGTACGAACCTGGTGGTAGACTCAACGCCTCTCTGACTCGGTCGACCAAAGCGTTGAATACTGGGTACTGCTCTTTGTTGGGCTTGGGACCGATTGGCAGCAACCTGAACACAAAACATTATTTTTATCTACCAGTCAGTTTGTTACATAATTTGACCGGAGCGAGAAATATGCAGAATTACCTAGCTTTGAAAACAAAGGGCCTCAAAAAGTCAAAAGTATTAAAAACCAAGAAGTTTTCAAAAAATATTAATAACGTTACAGTGCGCAGGTATTCATGAATCACGACACAACATAACATAATCAGCCTATAACGTCCCCACTGCTGGGACACAGGCCTCCTCTCTGCAAGGCACATATCACACATCCAGGTCTCCAAAACGTCGGTGTTTTAGACCGTCGTTTTAGTAAAGCTACGTTTTACTATAAAGGCGTTCGCCGCACATAGCTTCCGTAACTTACCGACAAATGGACGTTACTGAAACGTTATTTATGAAAGTAAGTTGGTGTGTTTTTATAGAGAGCATTTTTTGACAGCGTAAAGTCAAACCCCACAGCCAGCATTTTCATGACATCAGTCACTGGGGTCGTTATGTGGCAGCCACCGCTCTTCTGGGAAACCGTAGCTTTACATAAATTGCGTGGTAGTGTCTCTTTCTAAAGTTCATTCTTCTTAGCGTGTCGATAGCAATCTAAATGGACTCGGTCCAGAATTCGGCCACTTGTTTGGCGCCATCACCACCACCGCCGGTTCCTGTAACGTGCAGCTGACAGGACACGCATGACACGATATTAAGTGTCCCATCGTTTGTGGAACAGCACCACATTTACACTCCAAGGCAGAGTCGTCTATGAATTTCCACTTGAACAGGTTGTCCTTCCTTCGGCCAACCTGGGTCCAGAGTCTATTTAAAGACTTCCAGGTTACTCAAGGCAACTCATGTCCAGGTGGGAGGTCCTCAGCGGGTGGGACGAAATGTTTGGGTAATGAGCACAGTCTCGCAACAGCTTCAGTATTTCATGCGATCGTTCGCCAGTGAGTGGGACGACACACTTTAAAAAACTATTTCGACATTTAAGCCTTTGTGGCACAAGGATGTTGTCGTGCAAATGGTGTCATGTGTCGGAAACCATTTTAGCTCTTTTGTTGGAGCTTGCCACCGCTCTACGAACCACTGGTGGCGCTATTCCTGCTTCTAAAGTTCATTGTACATTATTAACTCTTGGGTTCTGTAGAAACATTTTGAAACACATTTCCTAATTTGACCACTAACCTTTCAGGGGGCGGTATGTGGAAGGGCTGGTGAGAATGTTGCTGCATCATGGGCGGCGGGGCGTTCCACGCGACCTCCATCTTGGACAGCGGGGACTCCGGCGACGCGTACGCGTAGCCCACGTTCTTGGCTAGGGACAAGAGGTATATTGTTGTATTATCGGCTAAATTTGAGATTTTCTTATGGGCTGAATTGTATTGGGACAGGTCTTCAGTGTTACCAGATGTATTATGGTAATAAATAAAACATAAGAACTAAGGTCCTTTAAAACTGGTAGCAGGACTGACACACAGGTGATGTAATTTTTTAATAATAAACTCTAGAAAATATTGTTTGCAAATAGTGTACAATGGTGTTAAATGTAATAATAATGGCCCAATCATGTTTAGCTAGGATAAAACTGGGGCTAATCATCATTGAGGTTTATATAACTCATCATGACGGTTACCTGGGCTTTTGATGTGATGCTGAGGCGGAGAGCGCGCGTGCGGCCACTGCGCGAACTGGTTGTCGCCGTTGGACGACGGCGCCGTGTCCGGGGACGTACTGCTACCCACTGGCACAACATACACGACTTTATTATAACAAAACATCTCCATGTTTGCAAAGAAATCAATGATTTATCTATACGGAGATTATAAAGAGGTAAAGTTTATAAGTTTGGATGTAGGAGGTAATATCCAAAATTACTCATCCGATTTCAAATGTTTTTCACTGATAGAAAGTTACGCTATTGCCGAGTTCCATAGGATATAATTATTTTATATTAAAATACGCGGAGGAAGTCGCGAGCGGAAGCTAGTGATTTAAAAATACGAAAATAACTGTGGAAGCACTGTATTTTACCTCTCGCAGCAAACTTATGGCAACGACAATAAAGATCATAAGATCAGGAAAGATGATTGAGAAAGGGTTGTACAGTAAGGGAATTGAATTGCTAAGCAAATTGGCACCCTACGTCAATTTGCCGTTTCAAAGTCATTTCATACAACTGTCCAAAACATGTCAGTTATGTCTGAATATATGTGCGGACAGTTTCACTTGGTAGTCAATTTGCTTAATTTTTAATTTTTATTTTAAGTAAGTAGATCAACTGTCTATGACAGCCAATTTGTACAACTATGATTAACAGTCAACAAAAATAATGGCAAATCGCAAGCTAAAGAATATAAAAACACAAAATATAAATAAAAAACTATAATGTACTCACAAGAAACAAAAATAAAAACAAAATGAAAACAATATGTTTTTTCCACAAAAAATGTATCCAGTCTGAAAAGATGCTTATTATGTACACACAAAAATAAAAACAAGAATAAATAAAACAAATTATCAAATCTGAAGACGTAGAAATCATGTTTGCGATTCTGTTAAATCTTGTTATCAATCTTAATTCTGGTAGTACAGAATGAAGACCAATAACAAAATTAAACAGAACAGTAAAACTGTCAATCATCTGATACTTGGGTTGAGAAGCAGTTGTAGGTAGCTGTCTGAATGGTACAGTAGAGGTATGGTAAGCTCAAGTAACTTTATGGTTTGTCCACATGAAATTCCTTGATCTTCTCATTCTCTAACTGTACTTATATTTCGCTGACAATACATTTATGATGGCAACTCCAAATAGACTTAATTGGTGAACCTATTCTGTAAAACATCCATATCAATGGAGATGAAATGAAATCTGATGAGGTATCTACACCATTGAACTTCATAGCTAGTTCTACAGAATAGATGACAATCGCAGCCCGCTGAGAAAACAAAAAAAAAACAATTACATCGCAAATAATAAACAGCTAAAATGGAAAAAAAATATTCGGGTTGATTGCAAAAAATAAGAGACCTTAAATTGCTAAAAAATAATACAGGTAAATAGCAAATGAAATACAGCTAAGACGCTTTTATATTTTTTTTTTTTATGACATTTGATTAACATAAATGATTTTTATATCTGTTTTAAAATGTCAAACAAAATAATATTCTAAAACAATAAAACAAAAATTAAATGAAAGTCATATTTTACAACTTTCTTCTCATGTACTGATAAATTAATTCAAACGTACCAATAATCCTCTTCTGCTTGCCTAGTATTTTGGCTCGCGGCGACGCCTGCTGGTGTATCTGATCGGGCCAGATCTCCACCGATTGACCACTCATCGGCGTTGATTTTCTATTGTAAACGGTATATTTTACACTGATCAAAAAAGACAAGTTTGTAAGTCAATAAAAATATAAAAGATTTGCATAGAAATGAAGAAGTAATGAGTGTTATTGAGTTTTGTAACTGGAATTTCTCAGTAGCAGCCCGGAGTTTGGATTTATGCCCGGTTCATGGCAATAGGCTCACCCCCTATCACATGGGACATAAATATAACTGGCGAAATGTGGGTGTACTATTTAGGTACCCCTCTGCCTAACCCTCCGGGGAAATACATGCGTGATATTATGTGTTTGTATGTTTGTGTTATGATGAAGAAAGTTATATTTTACAAATAATTACAGTCACAAAGATAAATCTCGACAGCGAGTATTTGTGGAATACAAATAATTCATGCAACTTTGAGAAAATACTATGTTCGTGACGTTATATGTAATTGTTTCGATCAATATTTTAGGAGAAAATCGTTTTTCAATTTTACATATTATTATAATAGGCTTGTGACTGTAGAAAACTATGTTAAATAAAAAATGATGACCAAAAAGATACACTTACAAATTTGAGGAGTCGCTGCCTATGGACACTGATGAACTGGTGGACAGCTGGTGTGCTGAGCGGGATCCAAGGGTAGGCTAGAATGTAGCGTACAATGTTAACAAGTTATCTTTATATTTCTTTATTAACAGTCTTCGATATCCCACTGCTGGTATTCTAATTGAATTTATATACCTATAATTGCCAGTAAATTACAAATTTGGGAGTTTTTATCAGGAATATTGACAACCATAAGAAAATTGCAATAATTCTTATAGAGGAGTTAGTTTATAACAAAAATAGTTTTCCCTTAGTGCATAAGGAATCCAGAGAGTCCAAAGTTAAAGCATGTCCATTATTGCAGTTTTATTTTCCTTCAAAATTGAAGTCATCTTTCTTTTGACCACGTTGCCCTACTGAGTTGCGTAAATATACAGATTTTGCGATGATACTATGGGTGGGAAACTATGGGTTAGTTTCCCACCCATAGTATCATCGCAAAATCTGTTTATTTACGCAACTGCCGATCTATTCTGTAAAAATCTCACGGTGAAAACTTAGGTGAACTGAGCATGACGTGAGCTGTCTTTCTACCTGATGTTAGAGATTGCCACTATTGATAGCTGGTCACTTCACCCAAGATGATCCCAAAAATCATCCCTTAAGGTTTTGGAGCGGTATGAACTTTGACATATAATTTTGGATTCCCTTTTAGGTGCGGCAATTGACCCCCATTCTAATGATTATTGAAAACTAAACAACTACTAGGAATGAAAATGCGGTATAAAATTGACCACAAAAATCGATAGCCCATGGCAGTTTGTTTTGTAGTTAGAGTGCAAACAAGCAGGCAGTCAACCTGCCAATCTGTTCGGTAAAAATCTCACCGTGACACCTAAGGTGAAGTGATCTTGAAATGAATTTTCAATTGTGTTAATCCCTAGCATCAGGGACAGCTCACTCAAAACTCACTTCACCGAAGTTTTCACGGTGAGATTTTTACAGATAGAGGTTCACCGATACAAATGGATGGATATGGATATCTGAAATATCAGTGTAATCGCAGGTTTGTTGCCATCCCACAGACAAAACTAAAATGTCTCATTTACCTGTAATTTTATGTCTGACCATCACTAAATCAACTGTCTAAGCGAAGCCTTTAGCGACTATACTAAACCTACTAACTAGCCTATGACTAATAATAAATAATAAAATCACATGCAAAATAATGGCAATAATATTCTAATTCTTACGATTTTACTGAGCGGCGGGTAAGCAGTAGTAGTGGCAGGCGTTTCTACCTTTGGCGGGTCCTCGTAGTGGGACGGCTCGTCGAACGAACCCTGCAGTATTGGAACAGGTTAATTTGCATATATTATGCCAAATAAACTTGCTTTTTTGAGACTCTGTTACTCTAAAACTTATGTCTTACATACACAGGACAAGATAAAGAAATCAATCATAAAGTGAGTTTAACATATTATTATTTAAATTAATCAATCGGGCGGGTACCCAATTCTTATGTGACTTCGAATAAAATAAGACTTTAAATTATAAAAAATTTCGCAGATAAGTTTTGAAATGTCCATTTATGACATTTAAAAACCATTCGTATCGTATCACTGTCCCTTTTAGAGTCATATATACAGCTACAATTCTTGCATCCCAAGGAAATTAATACTAAGCTTATGTAATTAGGTATTTAGTTTTATTATGAAGCCTGTTAAAATTTTGGGTAGGTAAGTCCAATTCAAATGAAACATTCTAGAAGGTTACTCACCGGTGCAGTGCTGCCGTGGACGGTGGTGTCCGACTTGTCGCTGGTCTCGGGGATGGCGATCAGCTCGCTCTCCGACGACTCCTGCTCCAGGCTCCACTGCTGGTACCTTTGAGAAAAACCTTTACCTTTACCTCCTTACCTAAGACAACTTTCATTGAAAGTTACAAGTATAGTCGGACAAGTTTTAGATGATGGAGTGCACATCAATGGTAACAGATTGACCGAAAATGTCGTACGCCATTTCGAAATCAAAGTGTTACCAGTGGCAGCACAGTCGTATTACTATGTTAATATGTCACATGACGTTTTAGAAAAAGAGCGACTTAGTAGAGCGCCGTCTCTGTCACGCATACCAATGTGACAGTCTTTTTCTAAATCTCGATGTGCCATCTTAACGTCAAAGCACACAGGAACACACGATCTGTAGAAAACAACCTAAAAACAATAATAAGACAGGAAATAGAATGTGCACAGCTTTTGTTCAAGTAACAATTAACATGACCAATGGGTTCCGCATCTTTTACTTATAAGTAATACTCTACTTATAAGTAATTTTAAGGGTGGATTTCATCAACGACAGTGATTCTTTACCCTTGGAATAAAATTGACGTCTGACAGTCCAGTCCAATTGGTAAAACTGTCGACAGTTCAAAATTATTTCTAGGTTATGAGATATGGCGTCGGTAAAATCAGGATTAAATCCGTTGTGTAGGTTATGTATATAAATAAAAATGAAATGCTGTTCGTTGGTAAACGCAACACTTGAGAACGGCTGGAACGATACGGGTATTTTTCGTTTTTAAATTTTCGTAGTCTGAAATAAAATTCGTAAAGTCGATAATACATTTGACGGTAAACGAATTGGATCCGGACTGTGAACCCAATACGTTTAGCGCAACTTATTATATTAAGTGGTTTGTGGGGCAAACGGGTTTTAAAAATAAAAATATTGGGTTTCATCATCTGCCTGGCCTTTTCCTAACTATGACCTCCACAACCCAGTTACTGGGTAATACGATACCCCTTGGTAAGACTGGTTGTCAGACTTTCGGGTTTCTGACGACCCGTAATGACTGTCAAAGATTCACGAATGACAGCCGGAACCAACGGCTTAACGTGTTTTCCTAGGCACGGAGGGGGCTTGGTATATGAAGATGGTCATCCATCCACGGACCAACCGCGGCAAGGGTAGCTTAACCTGATCGATCGATCCGTGGGGCTGTTATTACTTAGCCACAAGCCCTAGTCAGAAAAAAAATTCGTAAAGTCGAAAAGTTTCCCGGACAGTTTTCAAAATCGGGAAATACTGAATGTCCTTTTTTCTATGGTATTTTTGTGTGAACTCAAGACGACTGGACTACGTCTGTAGGTTCAAACCAGCTTGCTTCAAAAATCACTTAATACATTTGACGGTAAACGAATTGGATCCGGACTGTGAACCCAATACGTTTAGCGCAACTTATTGTATTAAGTGGTTTGTGGGGCAGACGGGTTTTAAAAATAAAAATATTGGGTTTCATCATCTGCCTCGCCTTTTCCCAACTATGACCTCCACAACCCAGTTACTGGGTAATACGATACCCTTTGGTAAGACTGGTTGTCAGACTTTCGGGTTTCTGACGACCCGTAACGACTGTCAAAGATTCACGAATGACAGCCGGAACCAACGGCTTAACGTGTTTTCCTAGGCACAGAGGGGGCTTGGTATATGAAGATGGTCATCCATCCACGGACCAACCGCGGCAAGGGTAGCTTAACCTGATCGATCGATCCGTGGGGCTGTTATTACTTAGCCACAAGCCCTAGTCAGAAAAAAAATTCGTAAAGTCGAAAAGTTTCCCGGACAGTTTTCAAAATCGGGAAATACTGAATGTCCTTTTTTCTATGGTATTTTTGTGTGAACTCAAGACGACTGGACTACGACTGTAGGTTCAAACCAGCTTGCTTCAAAAATCACTTAATACATTTGACGGTAAACGAATTGGATCCGGACTGTGAACCCAATACGTTTAGCGCAACTTATTGTATTAAGTGGTTTGTGGGGCAGACGGGTTTTAAAAATAAAAATATTGGGTCTGTAGATATAAATAAAGTAAAGTCCTGTTTACAGTTGATACACACCGGACAACCGGTTGATAGATAGATGTAGTTTATTCTACACCAATAATTAAAATATTTACCTATTTTTTATTTTACTATACTTTGTTAATAAACCTAACCTTACGTACTTCATCTACAAATTTAGCCATTTTAACTATTCAGTACAGGAGAAGTAAGCACGACCTGAAACAAACAATAGAATAAGTAGTATGATTGTTTTCTATGAGTATTAAATGTATAAAGAAATTACTTACCAGCGCACAATAAAGAAATAATTAATCAGTGGAAGAAACCTACTGATTACACTAAAATTGATCACTTCACGTCACAAATTTTGAGAAAAAAACCTTTCGTTTTTTTTGCGTTAGTTTCGTTTTTTTAAAGTGATGTCTTCAATGCACTTATGCATCGAATTATTTCCAAATTTCTGGAAATCTGAGTGCATAAACGCTTTATGTAAAAGTAAAGCAACAATAATTAAGTTATTACGAATTAAGATTTCCGCAATTAAAGATTTTTAGTTTCTGTATTTTGTCTTTGTTTTGTTTTGAAAGCAAACAGTTACATGTAAAAAAGTTTTATGTAAGTTTTATGAGATAAAAATTGTTTTGTTTTTTTTTTTTGTTCATTCATTGCACTTTATTAATAGTGAAACCAATCAAGAGTTTAAAAAGTAAAAGCTTTGGCTGATATTTGAGTTAGAAAAAATCTGTATTTCCTTTCTTTTTACAACGCTTAAAGCTATGTGTGTTAAGAAGAGGCTGTTGAAGTTAGTAAGGAAAAATTTAATGCACCGTCCAATTAACTATTAAAGGTTTAAATAAACTATAAATTGACAAAACAATCCGTGTCTTGGTGTTTTAAAAAATCACATCGTATCGCAGTAAAAAGAGAGGAAATACTTAGCGTGCTGCTGGGGAGTTCGTTGTGCCACTTCTTCCCAGCGAAAGCACAAGGAAGTGGTGAAGGGCGGGCGTTTTGGGGGACTGTCTTTTGTAATTTTGACGTTCAAAAAGTGCTGATTCTCAGCCTAATTTGAATAAATGACTTTTGATTTTGATTTCTCAAAACGAATTAATTTGGCCATTAAAATCTTACTAGCTGGCTTTACTTGTTCAGTCGACATTGCAGCGACATAGGCGGCAACTTTAATATTGAGCTAGCGTGGCACAGAGTTTCAACAAAATAAGAGGGCAGCTTTATACCTTTTTTTTTAATTATGTATGTAAGCACTTACCAATATTCAAGACTTACCGCAGTTTTCACTTTGTAGTCGCTAGCTAACACGTTTTTCACTATCACTGACACTTGCTGAAAATAAAACAATAGGTATGTAACTTACCAGACACGTAGGGTTTTACTCACTAAAAAATAATTGATGAGCTGAAAACAAAAAAATATGTATTAGGAAATGTTTTTTTTTTTTTTTAACAATACTGTTTGCGATAATTCTGTTTGAATTATTTGTTATACAAATTTATATTTTCCCTAATTCAGATTAGAGTGGTCGGCTTCCTCTTAAGTGGAAGAGGCCGCGTTCCACCATTCGCACGTCCCTGTAGGGCTCGCGTCTGATTGGTAACCCTCCCACCGATTGTATGAAATTTCATGAAATGTTCTGCTTTGTCCCGACTGAAAGCTATGCCAGTATGAAAGAAGGTTGAGAGTTTTTCTTTGATTATGAAAGTTAAAAAGAAAACACATAATTGTGTAAATGCATTTGTTCCGATTTTTAAATTAATACTTTAGGGAGAAGTAAAAACTGCAAAATGGCGGACTTAATGCCATTATAATTTTAGATAAAATATAATAGGTGCAATAAAACGAAATGCTAGCCTAATTTCCTTTTTTCTAATTAAATTGAAATTAGTGTTCCCTGGCTGGTCAATCTTCCACGGATTGTATGACTTCTCATGAAATATACTGCCTTGTCCCGACTGAAAGCAAAGGGACAAGGAGGGGATGCAAAGAAACTTTGTCAGCATAAAAGATGTTTGGGAATTGAGGAGTATGTAGATTAATAAGAGAAAGTTAAAAATAAGTGTTATGGCCTGCTTCCCCCGAAAAGGAAGGAGGAGAAAAATTAAACGTTCATTGCACTTTATTAATAGTGATACCAATCAAGAGTTTAAAAAGTAAAAGCTTTGGCTGATATTTGAGTTAGAAAAAATCTGTATTTCCTTTCTTTTTACAACGCTTAAAGCTATGTGTGTTAAGAAAAGGCTGTTGAAGTTAGTAAGGAAAAATTTAATGCACCGTCCAATTAACTATTAAAAGTTTAAATAAACTATTGACAAAACAACCTGTGTCTTGGTGTTTTAAAAAATCACATCGAATCGCAGTAAAAAGAGAGGAAATACTTAGCGTGCTGCTGGGGAGTTCGTTGTGCCACTTCTTCCCAGCGATAGCACAAGGAAGTGGTGAAGGGGGCGTTTTGGGGGACTGTCTTTTGTAATTTTGACGTTCGAAAAGTGCTGATTCTCAGCCTAATTTGAATAAATGACTTTTGATTTTGATTTCTCAAAACGAATTAATTTGGCCATTAAAATCTTACTAGCTGGCTTTACTTGTTCAGTCGACATTGCAGCGACATAGGCGGCAACTTTAATATTGAGCTAGCGTGGCACAGAGTTTCAACAAAATAAGAGGGCAGCTTTATACCTTTTTTTTTAATTATGTATGTAAGCACTTACCAATATTCAAGACTTACCGCAGTTTTCACTTTGTAGTCGCTAGCTAACACGTTTTTCACTATCACTGACACTTGCTGAAAATAAAACAATAGGTATGTAACTTACCAGACACGTAGGGTTTTACTCACTAAAAAATAATTGATGAGCTGAAAACAAAAAAATATGTATTAGGAAATGTTTTTTTTTTTTTAACAATACTGTTTGCGATAATTCTGTTTGAATTATTTGTTATACAAATTTATATTTTCCCTAATTCAGATTAGAGTGGTCGGCTTCCTCTTAAGTGGAAGAGGCCGCGCTCCACCATTCGCACGTCCCTGTAGGGCTCGCGTCTGATTGGTAACCCTCCCACCGATTGTATGAAATTTCATGAAATGTTCTGCTTTGTCCCGACTGAAAGCTATGCCAGTATGAAAAAAGGTTGAGAGTTTTTCTTTGATTATGAAAGTTAAAAAGAAAACACATAATTGTGTAAATGCATTTGTTCCGATTTTAAAATTAATACTTTAGGGAGAAGTAAAAACTGCAAAATGGCGGACTTAATGCCATTATAATTTTAGATAAAATATAATAGGTGCAATAAAACGAAATGCTAGCCTAATTTCCTTTGCGGTTGGGAATTTAAGGGTGTGAAGATTTAGGAAGGGAAATCGTTTCTTTTTTATTACGAAAGTGATATGCCTAGTCGGTTTGTGGTTTAAACATAATATAGTTTGGTACTATTGAGAAAACACGTCATAATGTGTAAACGCAAAGCTACAACAGAAGAAGAGAAGTAAACTTAGAAAGATGGAATAAATGCCATTGGAACTTTCTACAAGACCTTAAAGTGATGTAGAGACAAAACATGGTAGGAGGTTCAAAAGTAATCGCTAGTACGAAATTAATAAAAAATACAGAAATAAATAGAAAATACAAACTGTGTGTATGTTGTGTTTTGTTTTCCATTATAATTTTAGATAAAATATAATAGATGCAATAAAACGAAATGCTAGCCTTATTTCCTTTTTCTAATTAAATTGACATTAGTGTTCCCTGGCTGGTCAATCTTCCACGGATTGTATGACTTCTCATGAAATATACTGCCTTGTCCCGACTGAAAGCAAAGGGACAAGAAGGGGATGCAAAGAAACTTTGTCAGCATAAAAGATGTTTGGGAATTGAGGAGTATGTAGATTAATAAGAGAAAGTTAAAAATAAGTGTTATGGCCTGCTTCCCCCGAAAAGGAAGGAGCCGTGCTCCGCCATCCGCACGGCCCTGTAGGGCTCGTCCCCGACTGGTCACCCTCCCACAGTTGGTATGAATTCCCATGAATACTGCCTTGTCCCGACTGAAAGCTAAGGGACAAGGAGGGGATGCAAAGAAACTTTGTCAGCATAAAAGATGTTTGGGAATTGAGGAGTATGTAGATTAAGAAGAGAAAGTTAAAAACAAGTGTTATGGCCTGCTTCCCCCGAAAAGGAAGGAGCCGAGCTCCACCATCCGCACGGCCCTGTAGGGCTCGTCCCCGACTGGTCACCCTCCCACAGTTGGTATGAATTCCTATGAATTTTACTGCCTTGTCCCGACTGAAAGCTAAAGGACAAGGAGGGGATGCAAAAACAACGTCAGCATCAAAGAAGGTTGGGAATTTAAGGGTGTGAAGATTTAGGAAGTTAAATCGTTCCTTTTTTATTACGAAAGTTATATGCCTAGTCGGTTTATGGTTTAGACATAATATAGTTTGGTACTATTGAGAAAACACGTCATAATGTGTAAACGCAAAGCTACAACAGAAAAAGAGAAGTAGACTTAGAAAGATGGAATAAATGCCATTGGAACTTTCTACAAGACCTTAAAGTGATGCAGAGACAAAACATGGTAGGAGCTTCAAAAGTAATCGGTAGCGTGAAATTAATAAAAAATACAGAAATAAATAAATACATACGTAAATAAATAGAAAATACAAACTGTGTGTGTAGAAGAGAAAGTTAAAATAAGTGTTATGGCCTGCTTCCCCCGAAAAGGAAGGAGCCGTGCTCCGCCAACCGCACGGCCCTGTAGGGCTCGTCCCCGACTGGCCACCCTCCCACAGATTGTATGACTTCTCATGAAATATACTGCCTTGTCCCGACTGAAAGCAAAGGGACAAGGAGGGGATGCAAAGAAACTTTATCAGTATAAAAGATGTTTGGGAATTGAGGAGTATGTAGATTAAGAAGAGAAAGTTAAAAATAAGTGTTAGGGTCTGCTTCCCCCGAAAAGGAAGGAGCCGTGCTCCGCCATCCGCACGGCCCTGTAGGGCTCGTCCCCGACTGGTCACCCTCCCACAGTTGGTATGAATTCCCATGAATACTGCCTTGTCCCGACTGAAAGCTAAGGGACAAGGAGGGGATGCAAAGAAACTTTGTCAGCATAAAAGATGTTTGGGAATTGAGGAGTATGTAGATTAAGAAGAGAAAGTTAAAAATAAGTGTTATGGCCTGCTTCCCCCGAGAAGGAAGGAGCCGTGCTCCGCCATCCGCACGGCCCTGTAGGGCTCGTCCCCGACTGGTCACCCTCCCACAGATTGTATGACTTCTCATTAAATATACTGCCTTGTCCCGACTGAAAGCAAAGGGACAAGGAGGGGATGCAAAGAAACTTTATCAGTATAAAAGATGTTTGGGAATTTAAGAGTGTGAAGATTTAGGAAGGGAAATCGTTTCTTTTTTGTTACGAAAGTTATATGCCTAGTCGGCTTGTGGTTTAAACATAATATAGTTTGGTACTATTTAGAAAACACGTCATAATGTATAAACGCAAAGCTACAACAGAAGAAGAGAAGTAGACTTAGAAAGGTGGAATAAATACCATTGGAATTTTCTACAAGACCTTAAAGTGATGCAGAGACAAAACATGGTAGGAGCTTCAAAAGTAATCGCTAGCATGATATTAATAAAAAATGCAGAAATAAATAAATACATACATAAATAAATAGAAAATACAAACTGTGTGTATGTTGTGTTTTGTTTTTCGTTCTTTCAGTGTATAATAAATAATATTTATGAATATGATGTTTTGTAGTAAAGATAAATGTTTTATAGATAAATAAATATTATGCGTTTTATATCATATACCTGTTAAAAAGTAACCAATTCGGAAAAAAAAATATAATTCCAGTTTTATTTTTTTTAATAAAATACGAAATAATAATACAGTGAAAAGAGTATAGGTACTTACTGTCATATTATGTAGATAGCCTCGAAATAAAAACACTTTCATTAAACTTTACGCGAAAATAAAAACTCACTAACTTCTGAATTATCGATGAAATTACGAAATATTGAAGAGCGGTTAACCGCCTTTTTATATTATTTGAGTTAAAACTATTTGACTAGATTGTGGTTGAAAATATTTATATCCGTAAGGATTGAGGAGCCACATTTTGTATCTTAATGAAACTAAATATTTATTTAGTAGTAAGTTTAAAAATCTTGTAGGTTCGATCTTCGATTTTGTAGTTCAATAGTTATATGAACATAAAGGTGGCACCTCAATCTAAATGTTTGGATTGAGGAGCCACTTCAGAACTAGGGATATCATGGATGTATATATATCATAATTTGGTATGATTTAGTAGCATTTGAGAGTAGTTAGTAGACAAAATCTGAGTCCAGTACTGTTGATGTTCTGTTGATGACTACTAAATGATACAAAATTTTCAAAAATATTCATCAAATACTTTCCGTGTTCCAGGTGGCTCCTCAATTCAGACGTTTGGATTGAGGAGCCTCTTTTACATTGATATAGCTTTGTATATATTTTACTACAAATTTCAGAATTTGGCCTACAAAATTATCTGCTTTCCTACTAAATAAGGGGGGTGAGTTTCCTTTTAAAATCGTGAAGTGGCTCCTCAATCCAAACGGACATAAATATTTCACAACGTCAATCGATTCTTTAGAAGAAAATCTTTTCATTTTTCGCTGTCTTAATTCCTCAACCTTAGCAGATTAAGGTTGTATTACTAACACTAGTTATAAGTTATTGTACTGCTAACAAACTGGATCCCAGTTATCATAAATAAACGTTTATTATTATTATTATTAACTTTATATGTGAAACTGAGAATTCAAATTGATGAAGTTAAGATTCACATTTCATGAATCTCTTCCTGGAACTAAATACATATAAATACAAGCCATATTTTATTAAAATGTTGTCCGTTTTGAATGATTATTAGAACGATTAAGAATAGAATAGAATACTCTTTTTTGTACACCTTACAAATAAGATACGATTCGATTAAGATACGCGTTTCTATTTTCTATTCATATATTTATATCAAATAAAATAAAATATTATATGAAACCCTCATATAATATTTTATCTTTCGTAATGTTAATGACTTACCATACCATAGTGTAGAAGCAAGTTCTTCTATTTGAACAGACACCTGTGCTGCTGTGAATTCGTAGTTCACATTGAGACACGAAAGTCAGCTTGGATAGCTGGCAGCCCCCTCCTGGATGCACGAAGTAGTTCTATCTGGTTTTAGGAATAAAAATGGAATTTACAACAATAGTAAGGGGTTTATTCATAAACGCTGCTTAAAGTTAAGAGACGTAGTGCACTGCAGGCGTTAATCGTTTCTTAACTTCAAGCAACTAAACAAGTAATAAAATAAACAAGTATGTAGATTAAGAAGACAAAGTTAAAAATAAGTGTTATGGCCTGCTTCCCCCGAAAAGGAAGGAGCCGTGCTCCGCCATCCGCACGGCCCTGTAGGGCTCGTCCCCGACTGGTCACCCTCCCACAGTTGGTATGAATTCCCATGAATACTGCCTTGTCCCGACGGAAAGCCAAGGCACAAGGAGGGGATGCAAAAACAACGTCAGCATATAAGACGGTTGGGAATTTAAGGGTGTGAAGATTTAGGAAGGGAAATCGTTTCTTTTTTATTACGAAAGTGATATGCCTAGTCGGTTTGTGGTTTAAACATAATATAGTTTGGTACTATTGAGAAAACACGTCATAATGTGTAAACGCAAAGCTACAACAGAAGAAGAGAAGTAGACTTAGAAAGATGGAATAAATGCCATTGGAACTTTCTACAAGACCTTAAAGTGATGTAGAGACAAAACATGATAGGAGGTTCAAAAGTAATCGCTAGTACGAAATTAATAAAAAATACAGAAATAAATAAATACATACATAAATAAATAGAAAATACAAACTGTGTGTATGTTGTGTTTTGTTTTCCATTATAATTTTAGATAAAATATAATAGATGCAATAAAACGAAATGCTAGCCTTATTTCCTTTTTCTAATTAAATTGACATTAGTGTTCCCTGGCTGGTCAATCTTCCACGGATTGTATGACTTCTCATGAAATATACTGCCTTGTCCCGACTGAAAGCAAAGGGACAAGAAGGGGATGCAAAGAAACTTTATCAGTATAAACGATGTTTGGGAATTGAGGAGTATGTAGATTAAGAAGAGAAAGTTAAAAATAAGTGTTAGGCCTGCTTCCCCCGAAAAGGAAGGAGCCGTGCTCCGCCATCCGCACGGCCCTCTAGGGCTCGTCCCCGACTGGTCACCCTCCCACAGTTGGTATGAATTCCCATGAATACTGCCTTGTCCCGACCGAAAGCCAAGGCACAAGGAGGGGATGCAAAAACAACGTCAGCATATAAGACGGTTGGGAATTTAAGGGTGTGAAGATTTAGGAAGGGAAATCGTTTCTTTTTTATTACGAAAGTGATATGCCTAGTCGGTTTGTGGTTTAAACATTGGAACTTTCTACAAGACCTTAAAGTGATGTAGAGACAAAACATGGTAGGAGGTTCAAAAGTAATCGCTAGTACGAAATTAATAAAAAATACAGAAATAAATAAATACATACATAAATAAATAGAAAATACAAACTGTGTGTATGTTGTGTTTTGTTTTCCATTATAATTTTAGATAAAATATAATAGATGCAATAAAACGAAATGCTAGCCTTATTTCCTTTTTCTAATTAAATTGACATTAGTGTTCCCTGGCTGGTCAATCTTCCACGGATTGTATGACTTCTCATGAAATATACTGCCTTGTCCCGACTGAAAGCAAAGGGACAAGAAGGGGATGTAAAAAAACTTTATCAGTATAAAAGATTTTTGGGAATTGAGGAGTATGTAGATTAAGAAGAGAAAGTTAAAAATAAGTGTTAGGCCTGCTTCCCCCGAAAAGGAAGGAGCCGTGCTCCGCCATCCGCACGGCCCTGTAGGGCTCGTCCCCGACTGGTCACCCTCCCACAGTTGGTATAAATTCCCATGAATACTGCCTTGTCCCGACCGAAAGCCAAGGCACAAGGAGGGGATGCAAAAACAACGTCAGCATATAAGACGGTTGGGAATTTAAGGGTGTGAAGATTTAGGAAGGGAAATCGTTTCTTTTTTATTACGAAAGTGATATGCCTAGTCGGTTTGTGGTTTAAACATTGGAACTTTCTACAAGACCTTAAAGTGATGTAGAGACAAAACATGGTAGGAGCTTCAAAAGTAATCGCTAGCATGAAATTAATAAAAAATACAGAAATAAATAAATACATACATAAATAAATAGAAAATACAAACTGTGTGTATGTTGTTTTTCGTTCTTTCAGTGTATAATAAATAATATTTATGAATATGATGTTTTGTAGTAAAGATAAATGTTTTATAGATAAATAAATATTATACGTTTTACATCATATAACCGTTAAAAAGAAACCAATTCGGAAAAAAAATATGATTCCAGTTTTTTTTTTAAATAAAATACGAAATAATAATACAGTGAAAAGAGCATATGTACTTACTGTCATATGTAGATAGTCTCGAAATAAAAACACTTCCATTAAACTTTACGTATTGCGAAAATAAAAACTCACTAACTTCTGAATTATCGATGAAATTACGAAATATTGAAGAGCGGCGAACCACCTTTTTTATATTATTCGAGTTAAAAATGTTTTACTAGATCATTCATTCTCCTGCCCTTATCCCAATTTATTTGGGGTCGGCGCAACATGTCTTTTTCTTCCATACTTCTCTATTAGTCGTCATCTCGGTAGTCACCCCCTTTCTAACCATATCATCATTCACACATTCCATCCATCGTTTCTTTGGTCTTCCCCTACTCTTATACCCATCGACATTCATACTCAAAACTCTCCTCACGACATTTTCCTCATTTCTCCGTAACACATGCCCATACCATGACAACCGATTTCCACACAACTTTTCAGTTATCGGTGCCACTTTCAGACTTCCTCTTATGTACTCATTTCTTATTCTATCCATTCGTGTAACACCACACATCCCTCTTAGCATTCTCATCTCAGCTGCATGCAATTGCCTTTCATTCATCCCTTTTGTGGCCCAACATTCTGATCCATACAAGACAGCAGTCATCAAATCAAATCATGGTTTGGTTTTATATCTTCCCCTTAAGTTTAAGGGGAATGCGGGAGTCACAGATTGTTCCCGTGACCTGCCGCCATTTCATCCATCCAATGTTAATTCTGTGCTTAACCGTCCGATCTACTTCGGCATCGCTTTGCACGAGTGAACCGAGATACCGAAAGTCGGAGCAGACTGGGAGACGTGCGCCATCAAGCGCTATGGCTCCAGAACTGGAGAGACCGCCGAAATCGCAGAACATATATTCCGTTTTGGTTCTGCTGATTTTCAAGCCAACATTCTCCAGCTTCTGTTGCCATTTCTCCAATCTGCTCTGGATCTCAGGTACATCTTCACCGACGAGAACAATGTCATCGGCAAACAACATGCACCAGGGTGCCTCCTCCTGGATGTCTGACGTAAGAGCGTCCATAATCAACAGGAAGAGGTAAGGACTTAAAGCCGATCCCTGGTGCAAGCCTACAGCCACACTGAACTCGTCGGTATAGCCAGCAGCCGACCGGACGTAGGTACGAGATTGACTGTACATAGCACGAATTAACTCTACATACTTCCCGGGCAAACCTTTCTCTTTCAAGGCCCACCACAGCACATCACGAGGTACCCTATCATACGCTTTCTCCAGATCAATGAACACCATGTGCAAGTTCTTATGTGCACGTCTGTACTTCTCGCACACTTGGCGGTGTTTTACTAGATGGTGGATGAAAATATTTCACAACGTCAATCGATTCTTTAGAAGAAAATCTTTTCAATTTTCGCTGTCTTAATTCGTCAATCTTAGTAGATTAAGGTTGTATTACTAACACTGGTTATAAGTTATTGTACTGCTAACAAACTGGATCCCAGTTATCTTAAATAAACGTTTATTCGTTTTGTTCTTAAAAATCGCCAATTGCCAGCGGTCAAAGAATCGTCTCTTATAGGGCGAGTGGAAGTCGGGAGAAACGTACAAGGCAATTAGCAATTTGATATTATCAACATCAAACTTAGGTAGCGCTCTTTATCTTGATCTTGGCCATCACGGGCTTACATAGTTCAAGACTTACAAGAGTTTTGGATATCCGAGGTGCATAAGGGTCACCGTGTTAACCCACCAGCGGTAAGACAGTAACTACTCGTCGTGTTGCCACTGTGCGTGTGTGTGTGTGTTGTGTGTTTTTTTTATAAGTAGGTATATATTTTCATAAGCATTTTGTAAAATCGGTTATTTTGATATTACAAACAGGCACCTAAATTTTGTTTATTTGTATAGATAGGGTAACTACCTATTTAAAAATTTGCATCCGGTTGAACTGGAAACCGACCCCAACATAGTTGGGAAAAGGCTAGGCAGAAGTATTCTGTCCTATTCTATTTTTTTATAGCAGTTCACCGTATTCGTACTTTCTTCTAAATTTTTTAAGACCCCCTCAGCCTTTCAAAAGGTAGTATAATTTATTCAGAAAAGCTTCAAGTTTATAAATTAAAGGAATAATATTGTTCATATGTATATTACTCGTAATAAACTACATCCATTTCACTGTTTTTTAAAAATCGTTTGGTACGTTTCAATTGTTTGACTAAAACGTTTTTATACCCATTTTCACAGTGAAATCTGGCCAGAACCCTTTCCACCCCGCCAGGGGTTGATTTTTGAAAAACCCTAAAACACATGTATCTTTATCTTTTGTTTTAATTTCCATAGAAACTTTGACACCCCTAAAAGTGGATACCTACTCTTCACGAAGCACACACCCTCCAAATTTCATGTCTCTAGGACCGGCTGTGCGTTGATGTATCAGTCAGTCAGTCAGTCAGGACTTTGAATTTTATATACATATATAGATTTGACCAACCCACGTGACTTAACGTCTTTGGGTCTTTTTGCTTTCCGTCACCTAGCACTAATCACGGTACATTATTTCCATGCATTTTTGTACGATGGCACTTTATATATTTACACACAATTTTCTCGTACGGGATTACTGGTCAGTCGTCGTATTCTTTACATGATTGTGATAGAGGAACTCAATTGCAACAAATGTAACACCCACACATAGTATGGGCGCAAGTTATTAGTTTTAGATGTATTACGACTGTAAAATGTTTTTGAAAAATACCTAAACTTGAGCCAAGTTTGCGTATTTATTATTATAGGAATTTGGTTTTTTCTGTTTAATTGTGAACCGGGTTAAGAGTACAACAATCCGTTCCATCACCAAAATAACTGAAGTCACTCGGAAAGCTGCCACGCTTAAATGGAATTGGGCTGGACACATCTGCTGCATGTCAGACGATCAATGGGCCAAACATACGACCCAGTGGGTCCCGCTTAATGGCAAACGACATCGCGGCAGGCCCAGACGGAGATGGCGGGATGAGCTGGACTCCTTTCATAAAGATTGGTCCTTGCAGCTCTGGACAGAGAGAGGTGGAAAGAGAGTAGGGAGGCCTTTGCCCAGCAGTGGGACATTAATGGCTAATAAAAATAAAAATAAAAATAAACTTTACCAACCAACCAACCAACTTTACTATACCAACTTTTTAAGTGCATAATTTAAAAGCTAATTCAGTCTTAAAATAATAAGAATAATAATATGTACAGACTCCAGCAGGTCAAGCTATCCGAAACTGTCAAATTTTTCCAATCAACCTTGAACCTTAATGCTTTAGCGATAAAGTTGAAAATCTATTAAAATCAAAGCAACTGTTCGTCACTTTTTGGCCATGCAATGGAGTCTCGTGTATTACACGTGGATTCTCTTACTGCTCTTCTGCGTAAATTCTTCGCTGTTCATGATCTCTGGGCTTCAGTTCTTGTGTTAACTGAATTTTATACGGGTGAAGGTGCAAGTCCTTATGCAAAATGCGCCAAAAGGTGCCTTAGGAAAGGCCCACACTTCGCGAAAGGCGACGAATCGATAATTTCGGGTCTTCAGCCAGACTATCACTCACAGCAGCAATATTAACACCGGTTGACGTCTTCACGTCAACGCCGGCTGTCGCTGAAAACCAGCGCTAGGGCTCCGTCTCGCATAGGGTATTAGCGTCATGCTGAGCGATGGCCGTTTTGCGTGGATGTGACGCATGTTATTTTTTTTTTTTGTTTTTTTCGCGTCATGTTTACCGCAAATAAACGTATTTTCTTTCTTTCTTTATATTCTCAGTTGAACGTACGCCACGATAATTTGCTTAAGCACATATCGTTCACTCTTTAGCGTTTCAAACCAACAGCTGTTGCTATTACATGATAGTGGAGTAACGCTATACGAAAAACGTAAAATGAAACAAAAAGCATATTTACGCAATTAGGCTGCTGGTCTGCCTCAAAAGGGTGTATACGCAGACATGGAGCTATTGTATTGTCTAGTCTTTATTCTATAATATTTTTCAGTCGCCAGCAGGTCATGCTATCCGAAACTGAAATTTTCCCAATCAACCTTGAACCTTAATGCTTTAGCGATAAAGTCGAAAATATATTAAAGAAATTTGACCGATTGTAGTCGCTTGATGTGCTGGCGTCTGTACAAGCTACAAAACACGGTATATAATTTATTTCACCAAAAACCAGGACATATTTGTCTAACTCTAGCTAATTTAATTTAACCCTGTAGATTCTAAATAGCTTATTGTCCCCGTATATATCTTATTGAGATTAATCGATTAATAGAAGTCGCTGTGGATTCTTTCGCAAAACTAATGAGTCCGCCAAAACTCTCCCATTAGAAACTTGTGAAAGAATCCATTGAAAATATGGCTGAAGAAAAGGCCAGGAAAGGAAATAATGAGAATTCATTTCGTTTAGTAATTTTCTGCTCTTTTTAGTAAGTATTTTATTTTGTTCTGTAGTCAAAGTCAGGGGGTCTACTACGAAGTGAAAAGTGCGATTGTTCGGATCTGACCGATACATGACCGAACCGAATATTATTGAAAAATGCGAAAAATGTTCGGATCCGCTCAGTTGAGTCGGGACCGTAGTCAATATTCGAAAGAGTGTAGGAGTGTAGGATCGGGACCTACCGAACCAAATAGTAACTTCGTAGCAGAAAACGCCGAAAATTCGGCCGATGCCACTTTGGAGTAGACCCCTGGATACAAACATATAAAAAAAAAAAAATACGAAATTAAAAAATAAAGAAAAAAAAAACAAACAAACATTTAAAATTAAGAAAATCTGATGTCTTTTCTTTGAATAAGCACTCTCTTTTTGATTACCGTATTTGTTTTAACACACAGAAATGTATTTAAATTATTTTACCGGTAGTTTTACCGAGAATTTAAACTCTGTGACAGTATAACGGCTATTAGTACAAATGTACCTGGTATTGGTAGAATTAGCCCTTTTATTGGTATTTTTATGTATATATTGGAAAATAAATGTTAACTCAAAAACAGGTGTAGCGGTATCTACAACACCACATGCGAACAACGCGTCATACTGACGTCACGCAAATCCTGCATCTCGCAAGCAGAGTTTATCGCGCAATTAACATACATACAACGTCCCGATATCAATCGTTGGGCAGTTGCCCGCCAGACACAACACCCGTCGGAGGATCCTCCCTTTTCTATGGAGGATGAGTGAACTTTACACCCTGTTCCTCATACCTCTATACAGGAATAAATAACTGGTCTCGTCAAGTATTTCGTTTATGTAAGTCCACTAGTTTTACTACAAACTACGAGTACCTAATAAATATCTACAGCGTGTAAAATGTCCCGTCACATAGCTTTCCACTACGCATTCTGTATATCAAACTAAGCAACATTTTTAAAAAACAATTGCCGGGAAACGACTTTTATTTCTGTTGTGATAATTATCTGTTTATGGAAGGGCGCAACGCACTAACACACTAATTTTAATTCCCCCTTTAAAGTTAAATCATAACATATGTTACTAAAATTCTATGGATTCATAGTTCCCAATTAAAAAGTTATAACAACTATTACCTGTTTTCGTATAAAAACGTCTAAAAACGTTGAAACTTTGATCTTCAATATCAACGTAACCAGAAGGATCCCAGGGGAAGCCCCCTGGGACCACCGGCTCCTACAGCAGGGCAGAAGTTGAACAGCACTGCTTTTTTATTTTATGACTAAGTACAAAATAGCAGAGCCGTTTACTTCTGGCCTGCTATAAGAGCTGGTGGTAAGCTCCCAGGAATGATACATGACGAAAAAAAAATTACAATGATGGGAAGAACAAGTGAGTATCGGCTTAGTTAAGCGTCTTTTTAGCCCTGTTAGGGTGCTAAACGTATTTAAAACCACATTCTGCACCACCACCATACATAAAAAAAAAAATATGTTCCATTAATTTTGACCGCGTAGGTATTTTGGCACTTTTCTATGAAACATCAGATTTTTTTGATAACTCATGAAACATATCTACGATACGGATAGACTCACGTGCTGAATTCATGGTTAGTTTGCGCGTCGATGTCCCTGCCACCCACAGACACACCGACAGATAATGTCAATGTAGCATATTCAATAAAATGACGATTAATGAAAGAGGCGAACATGTCAAAGCAAACAAACTATGTCTCAACTGCCTTGGGGCGGGACATGCGGTGTTCAAGTGCCGTATGCCAATGTCTTGCGGCACCTGTAAGAGACGACATCACACACTTTTACATCAACCCAAGAAGATTGATGAAGCGCCTCCAAATGTAGAAACCAAGCAACCGACTTCATCCAGCCAAGCAGGTGTAGAAGAAAAGAAAGTTGAGACAACGATTGCGTCTCACTATACCGCGGGGCAGAAGATATCTCTATTGGCTACCGCAGTAGTAATTTTAAAGAGTGAACATGGACACTACTGTTCTAAGACCGCTTATGGACTCAGGATCTCAAGCATGTTGTATAAGCGAGAAGGCAACTCAGATCCTGAACCTAGAAAAATCATCAGTAAATCTAATTGTCTCCGGAATGGAATCCATGAAAGTCAGAGTCAAGTATGAGGTCAAGTTACAAGTATTGTCACGATGGGAAAACCAATTCAATTTACCTAACGTGATGTCCAAGCACTTGACGTCCAACATACCTACAAACACCACGATGGAGACGGATAGCCCGCATATAGCAAACCTCCAATTAGCAGATACAAATTGCGATCGATCTGTTGTTGGGTGTAAATGAATACACATCAATTCTCAAGCAAGGAATTATTAAAGGTCCACCAGGTACACCATGCGCCCAAAATATCTACCTGGGATGGATCTTAATGGATGGAATAACAATTAAACTGAACGCATGAGAAAAACCCTTGACGGCCCTGAAGCAAGAAATTAACATAGAAGATTTACAGACCACAATATGGGAAATGGATACGGATACGAAAAGGAAACTTACCCAAATTGAACAACTATGTGAAAACATTTACGACAAGAAACACAAGCGACATAATGACGGAAAATACATAGTCAAACTACCGTTTAAAATAGAACAACCAAAATCAGTAGAAGGCAATACAAGAGAAATAGCAAAAAGAAGACAAGCGAGTCTTCTTTTTAAAAAAACGTAGAAGTGCCTACCGATTCCTGGGATCCAATAATTACATTGTGCAGAAGTTGGACCCGTCACACAAAGAATGGGAACAGACTGCCTACTATGTGAACGATCAAGCGGTGCCTACACGGAAGGAATTGCGCGAGCTTTTAGAGCCAAATTCCGGACGCTTGAAATGGTTTCTACGAAGACTACCACTAGACCTACTAAAGAACGTGTTCTTCATGTTATAGCAACAGAGACTGATAAACAAAAACCGTAACCGTGTGCTTTGTGTAAAGAAACGCACTCACTGTGTCATTGTAGCATATTCAATAAACTGAACGCACGAGAAAAACCCTTGACGGCCCTGAAGCAAGAAATTAACATAGAAGATTTACTGACCACATTATGGGAAGTGGATACGGATACGAAAAGGAAACTTACCCAAATTGAACAACTACGTGAAAACATTTACGACAAGACACACAAGCGACATAATGACGGAAAATACATAGTCAAACTACCGTTTAAAATAGAACAACCAAAATCAGTAGAAGGCAATACAAGAGAAATAGCAAAAAGAAGACAAGCGAGTCTTCTTTTTAAAAAAACGTAGAAGTGCCTACCGATTCCTGGGATCCAATAATTACATTGTGCAGAAGTTGGACCCGTCACACAAAGAATGGGAACAGACTGCCTACTATGTGAACGATCAAGCGGTGCCTACACGGAAGGAATTGCGCGAGCTTTTAGAGCCAAATTCCGGACGCTTGAAATGGTTTCTCCGAAGACTACCACTAGACCTACTAAAGAACGTGTTCTTCATGTTATAGCAACAGAGACTGATAAACAAAAACCGTGTGCTTTGTGTAAAGAAACACACTCACTGTGTCATTGTAGCATATTCAATAAACTGATCGCACGAAGAAAACCCTTGACGGCCCTGAAGCAAGAAATTAACATAGAAGATTTACTGACCACAATATGGGAAGTGGATACGGATACGAAAAGGAAACTTACCTAAATTGAACAACTATGTGAAAACATTTACGACATGACACAAGCGACATAATGACGGAAAATACACAGTCAAGCTACCGTTTAAAATAGAACAACCAAAATCAGTAGAAGGCAATACAAGAGAAATAGCAAAACGAAGACAAGAGTCTTCTTTTTAAAAAACGTAGAAGTGCCTACCGATTATTCCTGGGATCCAGTAATTACATTTCTGGTTGTGCAGTAGTTGAACCCGGAGTCACACAAAAAATGGGGACAGACTGCCTACTCTGTGAACGATAAAGCGGTGCCTACATATAAGGAATTGCGCGAGTTTGTAGAGCCAAATTCCGGACGCTTGAAATGGTTTCTCCGACGACTACCACTAGACCTACTAAAGAACGTGTTCTTCACGTTATAGCAACAGAGACTGATAAACAAAAACCGTAACCGTGTGCTTTGTGTAAAGAAACGCACTCACTGTGTCATTGTAGCATATTCAATAAACTGAACGCACGAGAAAAACCCTTGACGGCCCTGAAGCTTGAAATTAACATAGAAGATTTACTGACCACAATATGGGAAGTGGATACGAATACGAAAAGGAAACTTACCCAAATTGAACAACTATGTGAAAACATTTACGACAAGACACACAAGTGACATAGTGACGGAAAATACATAGCCAAGCTACCGTTTAAAATAGAACAACCAAAATCAGTAGAAGGAAATAGAGTCCGTTTCCCGAAAGAAGTCCCGCGGCAATAAGTGGAACTAATTATTGTTATATAGTTAGCAACATTCCAACAACAACTCTCCTACCCCAGACACCTTTCTTTATTTAAGAATGTGCATTTTATTAACCAATAATCAAGCCTGCTACTTGTATATGACGTCGAGATAAATAAATAAATAAATATTTATGATCAGTGGCGCCGCGTCTACGAGACTTCTTTTGTGAAACGGACTTTACAATAGAAATAGCAAAACGAAGACAAGAGAGTCTTCTTTTTAAAAAACGTAGAAGTGCCTACCGATTATTCCTGGGATCCCGTAATTACATTTCTGGTTGTGCAGAAGTTGGACCCGGAGTCACACAAAGAATGGGAACAGACTGCCTACTCTGTGAACGATCAAGCGGTGCCTACATGGAAGGAATTGCGCGAGTTTTTAGAGCCAAATTCCGGACGCTTGAAATGGTTTCTCCGACGACTACCACTAGACCTACTAAAGAACGTGTTCTTCATGTTATAGCAACAGAGACTGATAAACAAAAACCGTAACCGTATGCTTTGTGTAAAGAAACACACTCACTGTGTCATTATAGCATATTCAATAAACTGACCGCACGAGAAAAACCCTTGACGGCCCTGAAGCAAGAAATTAACATAGAAGATTTACTGACGACATTATGGGAAGTGGATACGGATACGAAAAGGAAACTTACCCAAATTGAACAACTACGTGAAAACATTTACGACAAGACACACAAGCGACATAATGACGGAAAATACATAGTCAAACTACCGTTTAAAATAGAACAACCAAAATCAGTAGAAGGCAATACAAGAGAAATAGCAAAAAGAAGACAAGCGAGTCTTCTTTTTAAAAAAAACGTAGAAGTGCCTACCGATTCCTGGGATCCAATAATTACATTGTGCAGAAGTTGGACCCGTCACACAAAGAATGGGGACAGACTGCCTACTCTGTGAACGATCAAGCGGTGCCTACATGGAAGGAATTGCGCGAGTTTTTAGAGCCAAATTCCGGACGCTTGAAATGGTTTCTCCGAAGACTACCACTAGACCTACTAAAGAACGTGTTCTTCATGTTATAGCAACAGAGACTGATAAACAAAAACCGTAACCGTATGCTTTGTGTAAAGAAACACACTCACTGTGTCATTGTAGCATATTCAATAAACTGACCGCACGAGAAAAACCCTTGACGGCCCTGAAGCAAGAAATTAACATAGAAGATTTACTGACCACAATATGGGAAATGGATACGGATACGAAGAGGAAACTTACCTAAATTGAACAACTATGTGAAAACATTTACGACATGACACAAGCGACATAATGACGGAAAATACACAGTCAAGCTACCGTTTAAAATAGAACAACCAAAATCAGTAGAAGGCAATACAAGAGAAATAGCAAAACGAAGACAAGAGAGTCTTCTTTTTAAAAAACGTAGAAGTGCCTACCGATTATTCCTGGGATCCAGTAATTACATTTCTGGTTGTGCAGAAGTTGAACCCGGAGTCACACAAAAAATGGGGACAGACTGCCTACTCTGTGAACGATAAAGCGGTGCCTACATATAAGGAATTGCGCGAGTTTGTAGAGCCAAATTCCGGACGCTTGAAATGGTTTCTCCGACGACTACCACTAGACCTACTAAAGAACGTGTTCTTCACGTTATAGCAACAGAGACTGATAAACAAAAACCGTAACCGTGTGCTTTGTGTAAAGAAACGCACTCACTGTGTCATTGTAGCATATTCAATAAACTGAACGCACGAGAAAAACCCTTGACGGCCCTGAAGCTTGAAATTAACATAGAAGATTTACTGACCACAATATGGGAAGTGGATACGAATACGAAAAGGAAACTTACCCAAATTGAACAACTATGTGAAAACATTTACGACAAGACACACAAGTGACATAGTGACGGAAAATACATAGTCAAGCTACCGTTTAAAATAGAACAACCAAAATCAGTAGAAGGAAATAGAGTCCGTTTCCCGAAAGAAGTCCCGCGGCAATAAGTGGAACTAATTATTGTTATATAGTTAGCAACATTCCAACAACAACTCTCCTACCCCAGACACCTTTCTTTATTTAAGAATGTGCATTTTATTAACCAATAATCAAGCCTGCTACTCGTATATGACGTCGAGATAAATAAATAAATAAATATTTATGATCAGTGGCGCCGCGTCTACGAGACTTCTTTTGTGAAACGGACTTTACAAGAGAAATAGCAAAACGAAGACTGTGAACGATAAAGCGGTGCCTACATATAAGGAATTGCGCGAGTTTGTAGAGCCAAATTCCGGACGCTTGAAATGGTTTCTCCGACGACTACCACTAGACCTACTAAAGAACGTGTTCTTCACGTTATAGCAACAGAGACTGATAAACAAAAACCGTAACCGTGTGCTTTGTGTAAAGAAACGCACTCACTGTGTCATTGTAGCATATTCAATAAACTGAACGCACGAGAAAAACCCTTGACGGCCCTGAAGCTTGAAATTAACATAGAAGATTTACTGACCACAATATGGGAAGTGGATACGAATACGAAAAGGAAACTTACCCAAATTGAACAACTATGTGAAAACATTTACGACAAGACACACAAGTGACATAGTGACGGAAAATACATAGTCAAGCTACCGTTTAAAATAGAACAACCAAAATCAGTAGAAGGAAATAGAGTCCGTTTCCCGAAAGAAGTCCCGCGGCAATAAGTGGAACTAATTATTGTTATATAGTTAGCAACATTCCAACAACAACTCTCCTACCCCAGACACCTTTCTTTATTTAAGAATGTGCATTTTATTAACCAATAATCAAGCCTGCTACTCGTATATGACGTCGAGATAAATAAATAAATAAATATTTATGATCAGTGGCGCCGCGTCTACGAGACTTCTTTTGTGAAACGGACTTTACAAGAGAAATAGCAAAACGAAGACAAGAGTCTTCTTTTTAAAAAACGTAGAAGTGCCTACCGATTATTCCTGGGATCCCGTAATTACATTTCTGGTTGTGCAGAAGTTGGACCCGGAGTCACACAAAGAATGGGAACAGACTGCCTACTCTGTGAACGATCAAGCGGTGCCTACATGGAGGGAATTGCGCGAGTTTTTAGAGCCAAATTCCGGACGCTTGAAATGGTTTCTCCGACGACTACCACTAGACCTACTAAAGAACGTGTTCTTCATGTTATAGCAACAGAGACTGATAAACAAAAACCGTAACCGTATGCTTTGTGTAAAGAAACACACTCACTGTGTCATTGTAGCATATTCAATAAACTGACCGCACGAGAAAAACCCTTGACGGCCCTGAAGCAAGAAATTAACATAGAAGATTTACTGACCACAATATGGGAAGTGGATACGGATACGAAGAGGAAACTTACCTAAATTGAACAACTATGTGAAAACATTTACGACATGACACAAGCGACATAATGACGGAAAATACACAGTCAAGCTACCGTTTAAAATAGAACAACCAAAATCAGTAGAAGGCAATACAAGAGAAATAGCAAAACGAAGACAAGAGAGTCTTCTTTTAAAAAAACGTAGAAGTGCCTACCGATTATTCCTGGGATCCAGTAATTACATTTCTGGTTGTGCAGAAGTTGAACCCGGAGTCACACAAAAAATGGGGACAGACTGCCTACTCTGTGAACGATAAAGCGGTGCCTACATATAAGGAATTGCGCGAGTTTGTAGAGCCAAATTCCGGACGCTTGAAATGGTTTCTCCGACGACTACCACTAGACCTACTAAAGAAAGTGTTCTTCACGTTATAGCAACAGAGACTGATAAACAAAAACCGTAACCGTGTGCTTTGTGTAAAGAAACGCACTCACTGTGTCATTGTAGCATATTCAATAAACTGAACGCACGAGAAAAACCCTTGACGGCCCTGAAGCTTGAAATTAACATAGAAGATTTACTGACCACAATATGGGAAGTGGATACGAATACGAAAAGGAAACTTACCCAAATTGAACAACTATGTGAAAACATTTACGACAAGACACACAAGTGACATAGTGACGGAAAATACATAGTCAAGCTACCGTTTAAAATAGAACAACCAAAATCAGTAGAAGGAAATAGAGTCCGTTTCCCGAAAGAAGTCCCGCGGCAATAAGTGGAACTAATTATTGTTATATAGTTAGCAACATTCCAACAACAACTCTCCTACCCCAGACACCTTTCTTTATTTAAGAATGTGCATTTTATTAACCAATAATCAAGCCTGCTACTCGTATATGACGTCGAGATAAATAAATAAATAAATATTTATGATCAGTGGCGCCGCGTCTACGAGACTTCTTTTGTGAAACGGACTTTACAAGAGAAATAGCAAAACGAAGACAAGAGTCTTCTTTTTAAAAAACGTAGAAGTGCCTACCGATTATTCCTGGGATCCCGTAATTACATTTCTGGTTGTGCAGAAGTTGGACCCGGAGTCACACAAAGAATGGGAACAGACTGCCTACTCTGTGAACGATCAAGCGGTGCCTACATGGAAGGAATTGCGCGAGTTTTTAGAGCCAAATTCCGGACGCTTGAAATGGTTTCTCCGACGACTACCACTAGACCTACTAAAGAACGTGTTCTTCATGTTATAGCAACAGAGACTGATAAACAAAAACCGTAACCGTATGCTTTGTGTAAAGAAACACACTCACTGTGTCATTGTAGCATATTCAATAAACTGACCGCACGAGAAAAACCCTTGACGGCCCTGAAGCAAGAAATAACATAGAAGATTTACTGACCACAATATGGGAAGTGGATACGGATACGAAGAGGAAACTTACCTAAATTGAACAACTATGTGAAAACATTTACGACATGACACAAGCGACATAATGACGGAAAATACACAGTCAAGCTACCGTTTAAAATAGAACAACCAAAATCAGTAGAAGGCAATACAAGAGAAATAGCAAAACGAAGACAAGAGAGTCTTCTTTTTAAAAAACGTAGAAGTGCCTACCGATTATTCCTGGGATCCAGTAATTACATTTCTGGTTGTGCAGAAGTTGAACCCGGAGTCACACAAAAAATGGGGACAGACTGCCTACTCTGTGAACGATAAAGCGGTGCCTACATATAAGGAATTGCGCGAGTTTGTAGAGCCAAATTCCGGACGCTTGAAATGGTTTCTCCGACGACTACCACTAGACCTACTAAAGAAAGTGTTCTTCACGTTATAGCAACAGAGACTGATAAACAAAAACCGTAACCGTGTGCTTTGTGTAAAGAAACGCACTCACTGTGTCATTGTAGCATATTCAATAAACTGAACGCACGAGAAAAACCCTTGACGGCCCTGAAGCTTGAAATTAACATAGAAGATTTACTGACCACAATATGGGAAGTGGATACGAATACGAAAAGGAAACTTACCCAAATTGAACAACTATGTGAAAACATTTACGACAAGACACACAAGTGACATAGTGACGGAAAATACATAGTCAAGCTACCGTTTAAAATAGAACAACCAAAATCAGTAGAAGGAAATAGAGTCCGTTTCCCGAAAGAAGTCCCGCGGCAATAAGTGGAACTAATTATTGTTATATAGTTAGCAACATTCCAACAACTCTCCTACCCCAGACACCTTTCTTTATTTAAGAATGTGCATTTTATTAACCAATAATCAAGCCTGCTACTCGTATATGACGTCGAGATAAATAAATAAATAAATATTTATGATCAGTGGCGCCGCGTCTACGAGACTTATTTTGTGAAACGGACTTTACAAGAGAAATAGCAAAACGAAGACAAGAGAGTCTTCTTTTTAAAAAACGTAGAAGTGCCTACCGATTATTCCTGGGATCCCGTAATTACATTTCTGGTTGTGCAGAAGTTGGACCCGGAGTCACACAAAGAATGGGAACAGACTGCCTACTCTGTGAACGATCAAGCGGTGCCTACATGGAAGGAATTGCGCGAGTTTTTAGAGCCAAATTCCGGACGCTTGAAATGGTTTCTCCGACGACTACCACTAGACCTACTAAAGAACGTGTTCTTCATGTTATAGCAACAGAGACTGATAAACAAAAACCGTAACCGTATGCTTTGTGTAAAGAAACACACTCACTGTGTCATTGTAGCATATTCAATAAACTGACCGCACGAGAAAAACCCTTGACGGCCCTGAAGCAAGAAATTAACATAGAAGATTTACTGACCACAATATGGGAAGTGGATACGGATACGAAGAGGAAACTTACCTAAATTGAACAACTATGTGAAAACATTTACGACATGACACAAGCGACATAATGACGGAAAATACACAGTCAAGCTACCGTTTAAAATAGAACAACCAAAATCAGTAGAAGGCAATACAAGAGAAATAGCAAAACGAAGACAAGAGAGTCTTCTTTTTAAAAAACGTAGAAGTGCCTACCGATTATTCCTGGGATCCAGTAATTACATTTCTGGTTGTGCAGAAGTTGAACCCGGAGTCACACAAAAAATGGGGACAGACTGCCTACTCTGTGAACGATAAAGCGGTGCCTACATATAATGAATTGCGCGAGTTTGTAGAGCCAAATTCCGGACGCTTGAAATGGTTTCTCCGACGACTACCACTAGACCTACTAAAGAACGTGTTCTTCACGTTATAGCAACAGAGACTGATAAACAAAAACCGTAACCGTGTGCTTTGTGTAAAGAAACGCACTCACTGTGTCATTGTAGCATATTCAATAAACTGAACGCACGAGAAAAACCCTTGACGGCCCTGAAGCTTGAAATTAACATAGAAGATTTACTGACCACAATATGGGAAGTGGATACGAATACGAAAAGGAAACTTACCCAAATTGAACAACTATGTGAAAACATTTACGACAAGACACACAAGTGACATAGTGACGGAAAATACATAGTCAAGCTACCGTTTAAAATAGAACAACCAAAATCAGTAGAAGGAAATAGAGTCCGTTTCCCGAAAGAAGTCCCGCGGCAATAAGTGGAACTAATTATTGTTATATAGTTAGCAACATTCCAACAACAACTCTCCTACCCCAGACACCTTTCTTTATTTAAGAATGTGCATTTTATTAACCAATAATCAAGCCTGCTACTCGTATATGACGTCGAGATAAATAAATAAATAAATATTTATGATCAGTGGCGCCGCGTCTACGAGACTTCTTTTGTGAAACGGACTTTACAAGAGAAATAGCAAAACGAAGACAAGAGAGTCTTCTTTTTAAAAAACGTAGAAGTGCCTACCGATTATTCCTGGGATCCAGTAATTACATTTCTGGTTGTGCAGAAGTTGGACCCGGAGTCACACAAAGAATGGGAACAGACTGCCTACTCTGTGAACGATCAAGCGGTGCGTACATGGAAGGAATTGCGCGAGTTTTTAGAGCCAAATTCCGGACGCTTGAAATGGTTTCTCCGACGACTACCACTAGACCTACTAAAGAACGTGTTCTTCATGTTATAGCAACAGAGACTAATAAACAAAAACCGTAACCGTATGCTTTGTGTAAAGAAACACACTCACTGTGTCATTGTAGCATATTCAATAAACTGACCGCACGAGAAAAACCCTTGACGGCCCTGAAGCAAGAAATTAACATAGAAGATTTACTGACCACAATATGGGAAGTGGATACGGATACGAAAAGGAAACTTACCTAAATTGAACAACTATGTGAAAACATTTACGACATGACACAAGCGACATAATGACGGAAAATACACAGTCAAGCTACCGTTTAAAATAGAACAACCAAAATCAGTAGAAGGCAATACAAGAGAAATAGCAAAACGAAGACAAGAGAGTTTTCTTTTTAAAAAACGTAGAAGTGCCTACCGATTATTCCTGGGATCCAGTAATTACATTTCTGGTTGTGCAGAAGTTGGACCCGGAGTCACACAAAGAATGGGAACAGACTGCCTACTCTTTGAACGATCAAGCGGTGCCTACATGGAAGGAATTGCGCGAGTTTTTAGAGCCAAATTCCGGACGCTTGAAATGGTTTCTCCGACGACTACCACTAGACCTACTAAAGAACGTGTTCTTCATGTTATAGCAACAGAGACTGATAAACAAAAACCGTAGCCGTATGCTTTGTGTAAAGAAACGCATTCGCTGTATCATTGTAGCATATTCAATAAACTGACCGCACGAGAAAAACCCTTGACGACCCTGAAGCAAGAAATTAACATAGAAGATTTACTGACCACAATATGGGAAATAGATACGGATACGAAAAGGAAACTTACCCAAATTGAACAATTATGTGAAAACATTTACGAGAAGACACACAAGCGATATAATGGCGGAAAATACATAGTCAAGCTACCTTTTAAAACAGAACAACCAAAATCAGTAGAAGGCAATACAAGAGTGATATAGCAAAAAGAAGACTCCTTCAACTAGAAAAAAGATTTAATCAAAACAACATAAATGAAGCTAGAATACACAAAGGTGATCAACGAATATAAGGAATTAAAACATATAGAAAAAATACCTAAGGATGAAATAAACAATAAATCAGTATACTTACCTCACCACGCAGTGATCCGTAGTGACAAGGAAACAACGAAGACTCGTGTTGTATTCGATGCCTCGTGCAAGGGCTCCAATGGACTTCACTAAACGATGAACTCTTTTTGGGTCCAATGTTACAAGATGACTTGAAAACCATAATCATTAGATGGAGGATTCATGCTGTTTGTTATGTTTCTGACATTCACAAGATGTACAGAATGATCTGGACAAACAAAGAAGACATCGATTATCAAAGAATTGTTGTATAGAGAGATAACACATCGGAAGGTATTGAAGACTATAGACTTTTGACTGTAACATTCGGAACGGCTTCCGCACCCTATCTCGCCATAAAGACATTAATGCTATTGGCTGATGACGAAGGTGACAAATATCCTGAAGCTGCAAAGATATTGCGTGAAGACTATTACGTCGACGATGTTATGTCTGGACACGATGATCTGGAACAAGCTATAAGAATCAGTCAAGATCTCAAAAAGCTACTGCGACTACCACTGGAGAATACCATTTTTTCAGTTCGAAACAGTTACCTGTTTCGAACTGAAAAAATGGTATTCTAACAACCGTGATTTCATGGAGCCTATTGAACAAACGGAACGATCATCCAATGCACATCTAGAACTAAAAGTTGATGGAACAATTAAAGCTCTGGGCATACAATGGAATTTGGGTAAAGACCAATTCGAATATAATCTAAAATTACCTGTTATCGGCAAAGCAATCACGAAGCGAAGCATTCTATCGGTCATTCAAAAGTTATTCGACCCACTCGGATGGATTGCACCTGCCACCTGCCTTGTAATGGCAAATATTTTAATCCAACAACTCTGGCAAGAAAAGATTGATTGGGATGAAGTCTTGAATACGACACTGACTGAAAAATGGGCTACAATACGATCTGATCTCGAACACAGACAAACAAAACACAAAGTAAACAGATTCTACATAAATAGATGGATGGGAACGTCGAGCTCAAGAAAAGATTCTATAGAATTCCATTCTCTGTACAAGCATATGGTGCTGTGGCATACTGCCGAGTCACAAACTTAGATGTCACAGTAAAAAACACAATCATTGCTGCAAGAACAAGAGTAGCTCCTTTGAAAACCATTTCATTACTTATTTATTATTATTATGGCAAACCGCGTTGTCGAGATCACAACCAATCTAAGTTGCAGTCAGTGGCACCATGTCCAATCTCATGATAATCCAGCTGACATTGCGTCAAGGGGTATGTTAGTAGCCAACTTGAAAGGTTGCGATCTATGGTGGAACGGACCACAGTGGTTATTACACCAGAAGATACAGTTCACTGGACTAAACATAATACCAATAGACCTAGAAAGAAATAAAAACACCATACGAGCTCTGAAAATAACAAAAAACGAAAACGAAGAAAATAATAAACTATCCACACAACTCGACGACTTTGATACATAGAGCAATCACCAACTGCCGAAAATACCTGAAACAAAAGAAATTAAAGGAAAACATAGATAGTACCATCACAACTGAAGAACTGTAACACTCCCTGCAAACCTGTATAAAAAAGAAAAGCATTAAATCCGTACCTTGGCGAGAATGGCGTCCTCAAGGTGGGCGCCATTTCCGCTAAACTAAATGCAAAAGTAAGAACAAAAGTAATGGGTGACTTACCAAGCGTACGGGTGAAACCAGCACGAGCATTCCTCAATTCAGGTGTCGACTTTCCGGGACCATTCCAAATATTGATGAGTAAGGGCAGAGGAGCCAGAACTGACAAGGCCTATATAGCCATATTCATTTGCATGTCCACCAAGGCACTACATTTGGAATTGGTTGGTGACCTAAGTACAGCAGCATTCATAGGCGCCTTCAAAAGGTTTTGCACTCGCAGGGGAAAATGCACAAATCTGTGGAGCGACCAAGAGCGAAATTTTGTTGGCGCTAACAAACAACTATACGAAGCCTGGAAGGAAGCTAGTTTGCAATTTAATGGAAAAATCGCTGAATTACTTGCTAACGACGGGACTCAGTGGCATTTTATACCAGCATATTCACCTAACAGGACTATGGGAGGCCGGAGTAAAATCCATAAAATATCACTTAACGACGTTCTAACTACAAACTTACCATTCGAAAGGATGACGACGGTTCTCTACGAAATAAAAGATTTGCTTAAACTCGCGTCCATTATGTCCAATGGACGACGACACCATGGAAGCACTGACACCTGGTCATTTTTTTAATAACGGAAGCACCAGTCACCCTTCCAAACCCAAACATAAAGGACACAAAATTAAGCAATTTGACACGCTGGCAATATACTCAGAAATTGTTGAGTGACTTCTGGTCGGGATGGCAGAAAGAGTACCTAACGAGACTCCAGCAGAGACCAAAATGGTTAAAACGCGAAGAAGAGTTTAAGAAGGGAGATATAGTGCTGATCAAGCAAGACAACCTCCCGCCGGGAAAATGGTCCATGGGACGCATTATCGACAAGCACCGACGGCTTAACCAGAGTGTACAGCGTAAAGAGCGGTGAAAATATAACCAAGCTATGTGTGACAAAGTTGTGTGCTTTACCAATCGATACGGTACTAGATGAGATAATTGTTTAACGTAACTTAGCTTTATTTTGCATGTAACTTCACTCTATAAATTATTGTTTTTAAAGGACTGTCATATAGTCCTATGGTAAGCGGCTTATGTTAACGCCAATTTAAGGTATTTTAGAGACGCATGAACCTATGTTTTTTAATTGCCAATAAACTCTCGTAAAGGACAGACACATTTCATTTTAAATATCAAGTCACACAGTGGTAACAAAACTCAACCTTATCACTACAACAAAGTAAAAAAAACATTTAAAAATTTAAAAAATAGTAACACACCGGTATCGGGAACGGGGTCCAAGCTACCGGCGGTCAGGGCTCCAGAGAGAGGAGAGCCTCGTGACAATGCGAGCCGTGTCCAGAAGTACCGCTTTCTGAATCAAGCCCTTGATCCAACTGCCCAACGAGAGCCTCCTGAGGTGTTTGTCGAGGCTCTTGGCTATTAAGCCATTAGCTGTCACGACTATCGGCACAATGATCGCCGAGTCCACATCCCACATGTCGACAACCTCGTGAGCCAAGTCAAGATACTTAATTTGTTTATCTTTTTCGGCTTCCACAAGGTTCTCATCATGCAGGACGGTTATGTCAACAATCAATGCGCGCCGCTTTGATCGATCCACCACAACTATATCAGGCTTATTGGCAACAATAGCACTGTCAGTGATGATGGATCGTTCCTAGTACAATGTGATATTTCCATTTTCGAGAACTGGGTCGATTTCACAGACAGATTCAGATTCCACAAGGCTGTATTTCAGAGCAAGTTGCTGTTGGATTATCAAGGTTGTGTCAATGCAAGTACTCAACTAAATAAGTAGGTACACCATAAAAAAGTGACATATAAAAAGTGTGAGCTATAAATCAAATTAGAATAGATCGAAAATAAGCCAATTTTAGGTATTTTTTAAATGATTAAAAGTCACAATATTTCTAAAACGATAACTATCAACCACACATATGGGGATAAATTCATTACATTTTAGCTACTCTATCACGGTCTGCCAGAAATATGGACTTACTAGTAACCCAATATTAACGGTTAAGAGGTCCTAAAAGAGCAGAGTATGAGCTAGCCCTTAACGGGTATCACTTAAACCCAATCAACTTCAAAAAGTTTCAGATGCACAACGGACCTCGCACCCTCCCCTAATACAGCGTGTTAGGTTAAACAAGGGACATACTTTAAGGGAATGTAGTACTCATGAAAATGAACAACTTTTACAATGGAAGTATCTCTGAAATATTTAAAAAAAATAGCTGTTCCATACACTTATATTCGCATAATTGGACAAAATGTAACTGTCCGTGTATGCTGATTTTTTTCATATTCTGGAGTCCACACCATATCAAAAGTTGTCCATTTTCATGAGTACTACACGCCCTTAAAGTATGTCCCTCGTTTAACTTAACACACTATAAATTAGGGGAGGTTGGGCAATCGGAACTCGTCACTAACCGCGCGAATAGCAGCAACACTCGTTGCTAATGGCCGCCGGTGTTGTGTGAGAGCGTGGTACTTCCCCGGTCGAGCCAGCCCACCTACGCGCTGTACTCGAGTACGTGTACTTACGAGTACAGCATGGCTCTACCACTATAAAAACATTCATGTCAGGCAGACAAAGTATTACGGGAACACGTGGGTTTGACAGAGACCAATATTAAATGCTAAATAGGCCTTAAAAGAAAAAGGTATGAGCTTATAATAAAGCGAACCCTTAGCCCTCAAACAGCAGCAACTTCAGAAAAAGTAGCTGCTGCGTTACGGACCTCTAACGCCCCTCCCCAACTACAGCGTGTTAGATTAAACCAGGGACATATTTAAAGGGTTTTAGTACTCATGAAAATTAACATCTTTTACAAAGGGACCAACTTTGAAATATGAAGACAAAAATACCAGCCGTTCCATTCATTTATGTTCGCATAACTTGACAAAATGAAGGGAACAGAGAATTTTATTTTTTCATATTTCAGAGTACATAGGTCCCGTTATAAAAGTTGTTCATTATGATAAGTACTACGCTCCCTAAAGGATGTCCCTCGTTTAACCAAACACAATGTAGACTAGGGGAGGTTGGGCAATCGGAACTCGTCACTAACCGCGCGAATAGCAGCAACACTCGTTGCTAATGGCCGCCGGTGTTGTGTGAGAGCGTGGTACTTCCCCGGTCGAGCCAGCCCACCTACGCGCTGTACTCGAGTACTAGTACTTACGAGTACAGCATGGCTCTACCACTATAAAGTCGTTTGAGAAGAGAGATTCAAAACGAATCTAATGTTGCCCATGGTTATCAGAGTAAATAAAAATAAAAACATCATAAAAATAGAGTGAAACGAGTTACAAATACAAATTTCAATGGCTGAAATAGGTTTTGAAATTAATTGAATTATAGAAATATATCTGAAAAGTAATAATTGCTATATTTTAAGGGAATAAATAAATAGTTTTAATGATGTCTTAATTATTGTTTGTTTGTAAATCGATTGCTTCAGAATTTGCTTATTTACTAAAACTTTATGCATACATTAAAAAAAAAACTGTAAAATGGTGAACTTACCTTAATCGCGTCCGCTTATTCTTGCAGATCCAGGCGCACTATTATTAACTTTTTTTTATTCTGAGAATTTCAGAAAGTTATATCAATGTTTGATATAAAACAGAAGGCCTTAAAAATAAAGATGCGGAACCCAATCTAATCATTGTAAATAGATTTGTTAGAACATTTGACAAACAAGTTAATTTATAGCCGTAAAAAATGCTTATAAACCTTTTGTAAAACATTATGTTCGCGACCAAAAACCTAGTCACACATAAATCTTGCCGCATGTCAATGGTGACACACCTCGAGCTGGCCTAGCGTAGTGTGGAGTTTCAATAGAATAAGAGGCCAGCTTATAGTTTTGTTTCCATTAACGTGCGGCTTACCGTACCATTAAACAAAAGTGTACAGCCGTGAGCAAACTAAATCGAAGAAGGAATAGGAAAGATCGTTTGCCCACGGCTACACTACTGAAGATCAGTTACTTGGCAGACTTGGCGGGCTCCTCCCAGTGCGTGTGCATGTGCGCGGGCGACTTGTGCGCCAGCTTGGGCTTGCTGCGCTCCGGCGGCGGCAGCGGGCTGGCGGCCGCGCGCTCGGCCGCGCCCCCCGCGCCCGTCCCGCCCGTCCCGCCCGTCCCGCCCGGCTCCGTCTTCAGCGACGGCTGGCTGAGGTCTGCGGGGTTATTTTATGGGGCGATATTAAACACCTTGTACATCGCGATGAAGCGCAAAATTTGGAGCATTGCATTTGACACTGTAAAAAGTTATAGAGATGACCTGAATCCACTTCGAGCGGTGTTTCAGCATGTTAGATAGACTTTGAGACGTAATAATTGTTTTTCCGTTAATCTATCTAATCTAATCTAACTAGCCTTTACTGTCCCACTGCAGGTTAAAGGCTTCCCTCTCCCTTTTCCACACAATTCTGTCTTTCGTAATTTATACCCAATAAAAATAAAATTGTATCGAGAACAGGCACAGGACCGGTCGATGTAGCGACGTTTGGTTGAGCCCAACGGACCAATATCCAACAGTCGAAGTCTTTCAGCTAAATTAATAATGATGACGGTAAAAACCAATTTCTGCTTTGTAATGTTATCGAGACATAACGTACATAATATTGACGCATGCTGTACATGTCGAAGAACATTTTTTACCGCTTTCTGGAGCATGCTGCTAGGGCGTTTACTTCCCGAATACCTCTAACCGAATTTATTGTACAAAAAATTCGGCAAGAGATACTCGCGTCGTAAAGCCAAATCAACCTAATCGCCAACTACTAAACAAAAAAACAACATAATAAATATATTAAGGTATATGTTGCTCTATAGTCGGATTTTAATTAAATTAGGCACATAGAAAAATCATGTACTCGATTAAAACATTGGATAGTTTTTATTCGAGTCCGTAAAGCAAATTCGCTAGCATAGACGTGAATCGACAGGCAATAGCTAGTGCTGTATAAACAGCAGTTGATAAATAATTTATTACTGTAAACAGATTTTAGAAAACAGTTTTACGCGTGAAATATGAATTATATTTTAAAACTAGATGAAGTGAAGTCGCACTTCAAATACACCCGTAGTTAGGTATTAAGTTTTTTTGCAATATTCTAAAATCGTCTTATATTGAACGGTCAGCAGCGAAAGTCTATTAACACTCCAGTGTTTTCATTCTTAATTATTGAGCAAAATATACATGAAAAAAAAAAACCGGAATACATGTAAAATTAAATGAAATTCTGAAAAACAAATTCCTGATTCAAATCATGATGAAATGATTCGTTTACTAACCTCTGGCTCTAACAGTGTGCGGCATGACGATCATGGGCGGGATGCGCTTGCACTGGTGGTACTGTGCCTCCACCGTGTTCAGCACGACGCGCACGAGGGACTGCACCATCGCGCACACACTGCCGGTCCCGTAGTGGTACTGGAAGACACCCAGCATGATAGAAAGAGTAATGAAAGGAAAGAAACAAAAAAAGTAAAGAAAAGAAAAAAAAAAAGAAAAGAAAAAAAAAGAAAAGAAAAAAAAAAAAAAAAAAAAAATAGAAAAAAAAGAAAGAAAGAAAAGATAAGAATTATGGAAAAGTATTTATTTGGCGAAACATCCAGACATGAACGTTATCGAAATTTGTACCTACTAAATACTTTAAAAAAATCAAAGTATTTAGTTACTTAAAATGAGTTTGTTTTTTTGGTGTATGATGATTTCATATCGATAATCATGTCTGTGTAGTTTCGCCAGCTAAGTTCATTTGATCCTGCATAATAAAAATCACTGAAGTCATAAATCTTAAATGGTCGCCGAGGTCAATAAAAGGGGGTTAACATAAGTCTGAAATCGCCAACCCGTCTTGAGCAAGGAATCCATCCTCAAGACGGGTTCGGGGTTGATCACCAGATCAATGCTCGTGCCTTCTCTGTCTGAGAAGAGGCCTTTGCCCTGCAGCTGGACCATTATAGGCTGGTATTATTATGCAGCTTACCTTATAAAGCACGACGAGTAGTGCCATGAGCCAGTGTCGCCGTACATGCGGCTCCAGGGCGGCGAGGGAGTGCGTGCTGGCCGCGCTGCACGCACTGCTGCCCGCGCCGCAGCAATACTGCGCAATCACTCATCATTGTAACATCAGGCCTGTATACCCCGAAGGGTAGGTAGGCAGGATAAAAAAAACATGAATCTTTTATCCATATGAGGCTGACAATCAATACTTTTTAAACAGGCCAGACTAAGTACCATATTTATTAAATCCTCTCGGGTTTCCTGGCTTTTCCGAGGGACATTCTTTATTTCAATATGTTTGTTTATGCTATCCTATTATTTCACTTTCATTTAATTTGCGCAAATTTGATTTTTATTTACTTATTTATTAATATTTTAAAACGATACTGTCTTCTACAATTCTGCACCATGTGGTGGTCCGGAGAGAAGGGGATCACAAAAACTTAATAATGTTACTTTAACTACCCACATACCTGTAGCAAAAGTAACGTAGGCTCGGCAATGCTAGCACCCATCACGTGATTCTGATCCAGCACTTGTGGCAGATTCGCCATGAACGCGTTGAAGATCGACGATTGCCTTGATGGACAAATAGAAAGATATATCTATATAGTATCATAGATACCCCTTGGTAAGACTGGCTGTCAGACTTTCGGGGTTCTGACTACCCGTAACGACTGTCAAAGATCGACGAATGACAGCCGAGACGAACGGCTTAACGTGGTTTTTGAGGCACGGAGGGGGGTCTTGGTATGTAAAGATAGTCACCCATCCATGGACCAACCGCGGCAAGCGTAATTTAACATGATCGAACCGTGCAGCTGTTATTACTTAGCCACAAGCCCCCTTAACTCGATGTGCCATTATTATGTGTCACTTACCGTAATGTAAATGGTGATATCTCGAAATACTTCTCCACACAATTGTAGCCCAGCAATAGGAACAGATGTTTTAGTACTACCTCTTGAGTTTTAGATGATTGCTTGTCTTCCATCGGATGTGCCTGGTCAGACCTGGAACGGATAGAATGTTAGATCTTATTCATAGAGCCTTAATATTAAACGTTAACACGCTAGTTTCATCCTACTTTCGAAATAGGTACAGTTTTTTTATCTCGTGAAGTGACGCGCGCTTTCTTTGTGGTAACCAAGAGTACAAACACGTTGTAAATGTGTGCGTGAAGATGAGTAGCGTCAGCACATAACACACACACACTTCCGACTTCATCATTATCTCGGTACCGAGAGCTCCTGCGCTTACACACACGTTCATAGCGTGTTGTACACTTAGTAACCACAAGTCATGTGCGCGTCGCTAGGTGAGATAAAAATACTATATAAACGAAACGTAACTTCAATCGTTATGAATTAAATAAGTACCTTATGTGTAAATCTTACCTTGACAAGAACTGCATAAGTAAGAACACCAGTAAGTTAGTAGTCTCCCGGTCAGCCTCCTCAAGATCCACCGCTTTGGGCAGAATAGTGGTCAGCGTGTCTTCCGAACGACCGGAGAGGGAGTGGAATCCGTCTGTGAAGAAAACATTTCTTTTATATTTAGTGATAGTATAGTTAACGAGTGGTTTTGAAAGTCGCACTAGGCGCAGTAAAAAACGTCTGTTTTCTTTTGCTTTTAGTTGTTGATCCCTTGCAAGTCAGACCCCTTCTTCTATTTTTCTAAGCTCGGTTTAAATCAATCATGAATTGTGTCAGTTTCTAAAGTATTCTTTTATTGTTTTATATTTGACGTATTTGCGATTCTGGATACTCAGTTAAGAAATAACTCTCAGTTAATAAAAGATACATACTCGTAGTTAAGAAGGATACTCAGTTAATGAAGGTTTCTCAGTTGAGAAAGGAATAAAAAACCGTGCACACTTATGCGCGGTTTTTTATAATCGGTTTTCGGTAATCTAACCGCCAACTCACCATGTGAGTTGTTGGACCTCTGCGCAGTGCCCATCGGCTGTGGCGCCGCAAGCAGCTGTCCCAAGCCGAAGCGAGACGTCTTGCGTTTCAGCAATGGCGCCGAATACTGCCGGGAATACACTTTCTCGCGTTCTGTGGAGACAGAATATTTATTCAAATAATAAATATTTAAACAATTTTTAATTTTGTGTTATCGCAATTGTAATCGCAAAAAGCAGTTGCAATTGCTCAGGTTTATGGCAATACACAATGAAAGTAGTTCGCTGTAGTATTTACCAGCAACGTCAAAATGATCAAAAACCAAATAAAAAAAAACTAGAATCTTAATTCACATAATATTCTGTCACCTTATCTTTCTCTTCTTAACCTATAAAGGTTAAATTAAATTATCTAGCGTAACTCCAACTTTACGGATATTGATAACTAAAGTTTTTTTGTATTTCTATCTACTCACCGATGTTTCTTCACTGGAGACGCACCTCCCAACTGTAGATGAAACCGAGCTGAACTCACTGCGTTTCAGATTCTTGGCTAGAAGCCAAAGCACAGAGAGCTCAACTGGATACAATCGGGATCCATCCTTAACACGCCCAGTGAGGCCCAGTGAGGCCTGTATGGGTTCGAACCTACAACTCGTAAGTCGCGGCAGGTTGCCACTGGGCCACCACTGCTCTTTTATTTACTTTTCTTTAATAGTTCCAGAATTTTACGACTTTTGTTTTACCAACCGTTTCTCTGCTTCCGTTTCGCTGGGTCGTTCCCACTTTATGACTTTAGAATTGTCTCCTGGGATGATATCCTATCTCCAAAAAACGATTCTAAATTCATTTCGTGGCGAAGTCATGATGATGGTGATGATGTGGTTGGAAGGCTGTCTCTATAACTCATACCCTATGTGTCTCTATCTAAACCCCGACGTGGCCTATGACAGCGCTGAAAAAACCGCGATTTATACCTAATTCATATCATCATTTGCCTAACCTTTTCCCAATTATTTTGGGGTCCGCTTCCAGTCTTATCGGATGCAGCTGAGTCCCAGTACTTTACATGGAGCGACTGCCTATCTGACCTCCACAATCCAGTTACGGGTAACACGATACCCCTTGGTAAGACTGGTTGTCAGACAGTATCGCAGGCGAAGTCACGGACAAAAACTAGTTATTATAAAAAACGAAGCAAAGTACACGTTCTTTTTTACTAAAATCTGATGTACCACATGATACAGCGATCTGAAATACGGATATAAGTATTATTTCATACACATAACACCTCTATTTGTACTTCATACCGACGTGTCAGTTTTGAGGTCACAAAGAATATCATGATGACATCTACTCTGGGATCAGGTGAGTATGACCAACACAAGCTAATCTTACTATTTTCCATTCATATAGATAACTTTACCGAATAGTGTAGCCACCTCTACCGTTACTTCATCATAGTTCTTTATCGACAAAATTATCGATCATTAAACTCGTCGTTAATGGGCTCGTTTGCTTGAAGCTTCCCGCCGCGAGAGAGCGCTGAGTGTTTGTCATTTGTGTGAATAGCAAAAAAACGAAAGAAATATTGAATACGCGCGACTACCCTGACGCTATCGCCTTAGAGAGTTTGATAGTACCCACGTTACTGGTCGCAAATATTGTTTTGTATAGCGTGTTCTCTATCATTCAAACCTGTGACAGTCTATTTCTGAAACTTGATGTCATAGGACACAGCGGAGTGAGACACAAGAACCAAAATAAAAACAAACACTTTTACACGGGTTATATAACTTAACGGTATCAGTTTTGACGTCATTAAAATTTATAAGTAGCAGAAGGTGATCTTCCAACTTCTATTAAAAAAAAAAACATAAAATAACACAATATATGTAAATATTCTATATGGACGGTCGCTCAACTATAGCAGACTTCGTGATTGATTTACCACCGTAAGGTTGAATGCTGAATGTCACTTGCAAATACTTGCAAGTCATAAAATTTCAAGGTCTATTTTTGCTTTAGGATCAGTGTGACAGTTACACAATTTCAACCTTATAGTCCTAACAAACTAAGACTGCGCGCTGTCAAAATCGGAAATAATCTTTTGCCGCCATCTCGATGTTTATATTAAGTGTCAAGAGAGTTGCTGTGTTCCGTGTTTTCCAAAGTAAATATTCGCCATCATTATGCCGAATATGATTACAAGTGCTGGCAGGGATATAGTCTTGAAGTTCAAACACGCGCGCAGACTTAGCTTGCGCGCACTCCAGTGCAGTTTCAAGGTACTGGGAGTTTTTAAAGAAGGCAATCAATGGTGAAGGCTACTGTCAAAGTGGCGCCGTCGCAGCTAGTTCCCAATACAAGCTAATAATACAAGGCGTGACGTGGTTTTATTTTCTTTTTGTGAAAATGACGCTTTGTTGTGTTCCTAAATACTCCAAAATTTGGGTCCATCATTTAAAGAAAGCCTATTCCTAGAGTTTAAGACCAAAAATAAACAGAGTTTAAGGTTATGTCGGAAGCATTTTGAAGAAAATGGTTATAAGGATATATTTAAGGTTTTAAATTATGACACTTTATTAAAAATACTTGATTAGAAATATTGAAATCACCGAAAATATTGAAATAAAACCAAACTTATGAATGAACAAAATGTCAAATTTGTTGTAGGCCGTAGGGACCTAAAAATCACGCCATCTACAATTAGCTTGCCCGACTTTCCCCATTATGAAGTCGACTAAGTTTATGTCGCAGATGGATTGTAGAATCCGCCGTTCTACAAAACCGCTAGTTGCGTTACATAACGGAGATGTTTTGTAAAATCACTAGCGGTTTTGTAAAACAGCGGTTTTCTAAAACAGCGGTTTTGTAAAACAGCGGATTCTACAATCCATCTGCGAAATAAACTTAGTCGACCTCATAAACTTTCGGCCTCATAACTTAGTCGAACTCATAAACATTGTAAACTGCTGTCGCTGAGTATCTTACTGTATAACACCTGGTAGAGAAGATGTTATATCTATCTCTTAGTACATGCAATAGTGTTGACGCTGCCATAGACTCAGATAGAAAGCATCAGCGCCTGTTGGAATAACCATCAGCTATACATAAACAAAACAATTGCATTTTTTGTGGACGCATATTCTCCTGCTGAAAGAAAAAACTGTTTATTCACTACGGAAATAATAAATTGCTAGCTTGAATACACGAGGGACAAAGCTAAGCTAACGGCAAAAATGAACTTGCATACAACTTTCAACTCCTATTTTACCCAAAATTTCATGTATTGTCTGTCAGTGAATTTAAGATTTTAATTAATTTTTTTTTTCCTATTAGATCTCACCTTCTTTATATAAGCTAACTAAACCTATTGCACAAAATGTCATGCTTCTAGACCACAGTTCTAGACCCAGCGGATTTATTAAGTAGAAGAATAGGTACTAAACAAAGTTATTCACAGGTACCGCAAGCTACACAAAAACATCAGACTCACCATGTCTGGTATCAGGATGAGGAGGCATGGTGGCGGGCGCAGAAATGGTCCTTTTGTACGGCCACTTGGTGCCGAAGGACGCGCTCAGAGTGTTCACGTTTGTGTCCCGCGCGGACACACTGAGGGCCTCGTGCGCACGACGCACTTTGTACAAGAACCATTCGGAGCTCGTCTCGCTGCTTACCAGTTCTGATTGGACAAGAGAGTATGGTTGAATATGTGTAAAATATGTAAAGTATTTTCTAACCGACATCAAAAAAAGGAAAAGGTTATGCATTTCATTTTTCATGAAGGTCTATGTCGACGAGTGCTCTGTAATTGCTAGGCCGATTTAATAGATTCTTTTGTCGGTGGCAAAAAATGAAAACAAAAACTAAGACAAAGACTAGCCTTAGATTAATTTTCACTTAGTAGTGGATTTTTTGAAGTCGGTTGTTTTTTGTTTTAAGTTTTTTTATTCAAAGTTATTATTAAAAGACAAAGCTGTGAGTGTGTGAGTGCATTTAAAAGTATATGTAAGTCATTTCGTTTGTTATTGTGGTAAAGTAACTGCAACCCCAAAAACTCACCAAACATAAAATGGCCCATTAACAAAAATGTGTTCCTGAAAAAGACACAAAAAAAATAAAATAACAAAACAAAAATATACCTAAGAAACACCAAACCCAATATTGGCACAATGTTGGACATACATTAAAAGACCAACAGTCACCAATATTGGTCCTTCTTTACAAACTCACCTCTCAAATTGGAGAAATCGACGGTCTTATTGGAGTTAATCTGCGCTTCCAAGAACAGAGCCTCGAATCTGTTGAGGAAGAAGTCCCAGGTCAGGATCTTGCGGTCACTCAGTGTGTTGTGGAGCTGGTAGATGGACTGGAGTATCATGGGCCGGTCTACGATGACCAGGTCGAACTGGGTCTCCAGGCAGTACAGGAGTAACTGGGGAACAAATAACCCAAGATGCAGTACCCATAATAATAATACCAGCCTATTATTGTCCTACTGCAGCGCACAGGCCTCATTTCACAGAGAGAAGGCATGCATATGGCCCGGGTGTAAAAATGACACATCGAGCTTTAGAAAGGGACTGTCACCCACTGGGAGTGACAGGGACGACAGTATAAAAACCAATAATGTTCCCACTCCTGGGGAACAGGCCACCTCTCAGTGAGAGGGAATGGGCCGTAATCCACAATCCAGTACGGGTTGTTAGATGTGGATTTTTTGGTTCTAGGTGTCCTCACGATGTTTTGGATCGCCGTTTTGACAGCAATGATGATGAAATAATTTACACAAAGCAAAACTCCTGACTGGGTCCCACTCAGGAGTTTTCTATTGTGTAAATTAACAAACACACAACACAAAGTAGCCGCTACCACTGGGCTACCACTGCCGCAACAGGGACTCAACAGGGTCGACAACGTGCTATATTTACGGCTGGTAACTCTGTACACGAACTACACAGAATTTTAACTTTAGTAAGACAGTGATTTTTCATGCATTTCCAGTTTATTACTTTACCATAAATTCATTTAGTCTTCGATTGCTTAGTTTTAAACACGTCCATAATACAATAGCTACACAAATGTAACTACTCAAACTGTCGACTGTGACTAAAATTTTAAACATAAAAAATAAGTCCTCCAGGCCGAACTTCGGCCATAGTGACCAATCTCAGTAGAGACCAGCCTTCGGCGCGGGAGATATTTTAGTGCAGGTGCGTGTGCGCACACACAGGAGCACTCTCTCTTCCCTCGCTCTCACAGTGCGACGGGACGGTAATCCAACACGACTGGAGAGAAATTAGGTGCAGGACCAACGGCTTTACGTGCTTTCCGAGACACGGAGGTATCACACCGCCGACTGCCAAACTCCGGGCTGTCACTAAGAAATTTCCAATAGAAAAACCCAATAACACTTTGCCCGACCCGGGAATCGAACCGAGGACCCCACGCTCAGTAGTCGCGTTTGCGACCACGAGACCAACGGGGCAGTCAGCAAAAAGTCTGTAAACCTAAACAAAGATAGCAAAAGTACATGAAATACATCTTAAATTTGTGAAGCATATTGGTGTTGGTGAATGATGATGTTGTAGATGATGAATGAGGCCAATAAGATGGACCAAACAGACATCGTCCGATTAGACAACACAAACCACGGGCGTTATGTTCGTTCGGTGACATCTTAAGTGTCACCGACAATCAGCTGTGCGATTCTGTAACCATCTCACCGTGAAAACTTAGGTGAAGTGAGCTGTCATTCCAAATAATGCTTGGGATTGACACTACTGATAACTCACATCAAGCTCACTTCACTTGAGTTTTCACGATGAGATTTTTACAGAATCGACCGGCTGATGCAATGATATAATAAACTGAAACAATACAATTAAGCACTAGTTTATATCATTTTAAAAAAATGATACAATGAAACGATGAAATTGAATAATGAAATGATACAGTATTTTGTCATTACATCATTAAAGGTCAAACATAGACAAATTATTGGGGATGATGACGATGATGTCGGAGGATGATAAATGGATGGAAAGGACACACAAATCGTCACTTACGCGATATCTTCTGTCTTTACAATAAAACCTCAGAAGATATAACCGTAGGTGACAACTGAAGTGTCACCGATGATCTGTGAATGTTAAAAAATGATTACGAAGTGAAAAAAATAATAATCATCATTAAAATGGTGAAATGGAATGATGACAATGCATTTAGCTCGCCTCTGTACATTTATGTAAAGGTTGAACAAACAAACGAATCACTGTACGATCAAATTATCGAGTATAAACAAAACTGACTTTCTGACCAAGATTATGTCTGGACTTTAAAACAGACTGTGACCTCCGAGTTTGTTTCGGCATTTCTTCTCAGACTAGTCAGATAGGAAACGCCGACCTCATCTAGTTTTAAAATATGCCACGATTGTTACAACAAATGTTACCTACCACCTAGGCATATACATTGTGGAATGCAATAAATGATTGAGTGTGATTGACGTGTAAAAGTGTTTGTACAGGGCTACTTACAAAATAAAAATCATTCATCATTTAAAATCAAAATATATACACAGTGAGGAAAAATACAATGTAGGTACACTCAACGCTTGGAGGTAACACGGACCTTGAGTTGGTTTAGCGTAGTACGGAGATTCAATAGAATAAGAGGTCAGCTTACATTGGTTTGTGTACATTGGATCATTAAAAGCGGACCGTCAACATTCAAAAATATGGAGATCCAACAGAGCGAGAGAAGATAAAATGTACGCAAGATAATGTACACAATGAAACAAACATGATATAATAAACTCTTCGGTTCAAACAATAAATCAGGTTCAAATAGAGGTGATGATTATGCGGGCTTTTAAAAGACTCATCTAGAATGAGCTTTGTTATACAAAACAGAATTCAAAATAGATGAGACTTTAAAAAGTATGGCGCTTGCGAACACCTGAAAAAACACAAAAGAAGAAAATATCCCATTATTTTAGAACGATGTTCATTCATAAACTTTATTTTAAGACAAGATTCACACCCGTTTAGGTTTTTAAAAGCTTGAATGAGCTTTTGGATAGGAAGGGCGACATTTCCACCAATAAAACAACGCGGTTAGCACGTCTAAACCGCACTGCGATGCGATTTAATTAATCGTATGTGCATGCTATTTCGCATGCACATACGATTAATTAATTCGCGAACACTAATATAATCGACGGCACGGTTGGCGCAGTGGACTGCTGCGCTGCGTGTCGCGGGTTCGATTCCCGCACGGAACTAATATTTGTATAACCTACAAGTAGTTGTTCCGGGTCTGGCTGTTTGTGTATGTGAGTTTAATGTTTGTAAACGCACCCACGATACAGGAGAAATTCCTAGTGTGGGGCAACGTTTTTTAAAAATCAAAAACAAAAAAAAAAAAAATTTCAAGCGATTATTTACTTACATTGACTCTAGTATATTGGTATTGTTCACAGATTGGCGATTATTTTCTGTAACGATTAAATTTCGTGGTTCGCGCTTAGCCGAAGTATGAGTTACTTTACTTCTTAGTACAGTCGCTTGGCAGCATTATCTGACCCACCCTAAAAACAAACGAATTTGGACCCTCTGCCTGTAACATTAAGGTTTATTCAATTTATATGAGCTTATCAGACATTAGTGCCCGAGGACTCAATACAATACAGACATGCAAATTTGATCTTTAACACGTAACGTTAAGGTAAACCCACCCAACATTGTCGGAGCCACAGGCATTAATCATGTATCGTATTGTTAAGCTATTTTAATCATTATCTCGTTGACATTAAAGTTGAAAAGCTTTTATGTCACACTACATAATTAGAACCCAATCTTTAATTTCGCGTATTCCCAACAAGTTCTTGTGGCTTAGCGGTTTGATGCTGGATTGGCGACGAACAACATGTGGGTTCGAAAACACAGTCCACCTATTATCAGTTTCTTTTTTAATTTGTTTTCATTTCTACAATATTGCCTGCATTATAAAAGAACGACAAATATGACTTACGCCTAATAACTTATCTTGTAAACAGGTGGGTAGATTAAAAAACTTTAAGTTCACAGAATTTATATTTACCAAGAATGGGTGGATACGAAGTAAAACATATACATATTTGCTTCGTGAGGTAGATAATAAATTCATCTAAGTGACAAAAGTTACATTACTCTTATAGCAGTGACTGCACACACATTTGTAAATCGTTTCACATAACTCGTTAAGTATTTTTAAGCAATTTGGTGTAAAAAAGCATCATGTCGCAACTTAATGACTATACTAAACATAAAATCATATTTTTACATGAGCAGAATGTTGGAATTAGAGAGATTGGTCGTCGACTTAATATAGCAGTAAGTGTTTTTTTATACCTATTTTATTTTATTGATTGGCTATTTTACCACTACATTCACTCCTTACAAGTTACATACACGGTTCCTAAAATGTTTTTTTTTTGTTTTAGAGAAATACGGTCAGACTATGGCTAAGACGTTATGGAGACAATGGAGATATTCAGCGTATTCGTCCAGGAGCAAAAGCCATTAAGTATAGTCCCGAATTCGAACGCCACCGGGCTATTGTTTCAAGCCATGTTGAAAATCCATTTTTGCCCATTCGTGTAACCGCAATAAACCACAATATTTCAGTGGAAACAGTGAGAAGGCATTTACACGCCGCTGGGATAAGGAATTACAAACCGGCACAGAAAATTGCATTGACACCTGCTCATCGCGAAGAAAGGGTTCGTTTTGCCCAGGAATATTTAAATTTTAATTGGGAAGACAATGTTGTGATATTCACTGATGAAAAATCATTTAAATCGGATAAAGATGGACGTAAAATCTTATGGCGAAGGAAAGGAGAACGCTACAATGAGAAGTGCTTGCTACCTTGTAGAACCAGCGGTAGAATAACCCTGGGCTATTGGGGCTGGATGTCATCTATGGGACCTGGTGAATTGGTGGAAGTAGGTGGTAGGTTTAATAGTAGTTTGTATTTGGAGATTCTGCGTGACGTCATGCTGCCGACTGTGCGAATTGCCTATCCAACATCACATATTTATTTCATGCACGATAATTGTTCCATCCACCGTGCAGGCATTGTGCAGGATTGGTTAGCTGCTCAAGAAGGTGTGACAGTTATTAATTGGCCATCTAAAAGTCCTGATTTGAACCCTATAGAAAATCTATGGGGTCAAATGGTTTTAAATTGGGACACAACGGAAGTGCGAAACAAACACAACTTGGTTGAGATCGTGACATCGACTTGGGAGCACATGAGAGGCAAAGATTTGTGTTGGAATATGGTGCACGGTATGCGTAGCCGCTTAGAGCAAATTATAGCAGGGGACGGTGCGCCACTCCGCTACTAATTATGTAATCTAGTAGGTATTTTTAAACACACCATGTAAGTAAGTGCTCAATGGATTGATTGTTAAACCATTAAAATGTTGCAGATTATGTGGTGATGTTATTGTTATAAATAGATTTTTTCTATTTAAATATCATGTTTATTCACTACATATAGGCAGCTATAAATCTGTAAAGCATTTCACAGATGAATTCATTTTCTCGATAAAAAACTTTTAAGCATAAGCACGCCTTTTTTAATGTTTATAAATGGTTAGATTTGATTATGGCATACTAATATAAAATGTCTATTAATTTGGAAATATATGAGCATTTACTTACTTTATCTTACCTAAGTGTTTTAATGAAATAATAAACATTTTAAACTTGCAATTGTCTAGTTTTATTCCTATACAAAGACTAGACCCTACGTCGTCCATTAAAGAAATTTAAAAAAGTGTAATAAAATAATAAAAAAAAAAACAGCTGAGCAAAAAGATCTATTTAGGTTAAACATGGTTTCGAACGTAGATAACGATGAACACCGCACTACCATAATGAACACAAGACCAACTCAACTCTTATAAGCCGCATTGAAATTTGATCTTAGTTGTAATGCTAGACACATATTCTAAAGAATTTGAACCATATAGTATAGTTTGTAAAGTTTATTCTTGCACAGCACAAGCAGCCAATCTTCTCCTCGTGCAAATAGATTATTTTGTATTTTAAATAATCACTCCATTGAGACATGATAATAAAAAAACTACCTATAAAATAGAAAATAAAAAATTGTAAAGAGACGTTGTTTTTGCAATTCAGTAAGGCAAGGTAAAACATGTTTGCGCGTAGTCTCTGCATACCCTTAGTAGCATTTGAATACCAGTTTTATAATGAATACGAAAATTTATTTTTCAACTACCCACTTATTACAAGTTATGCGAAAATATTACCATTTTAGAAAGTTTATATTTGAAGATTATCCGTCTATAGTTCTTTACAATAATACATGAAATAGTTTTGGAATACATTCTAAATTGAAAGCAAAACAATATCTTCGTCGCAGGATTTGATCTCGCAACTTGTATTTCTCAGTCTCATACACAGACCACGAGACCAGAATTACTTGAACGCAACCATTAAAATAAGCTATTACACTAATTATATTATAACAAGTAGTTATAATATATAACCTAATGGTAACGTTATAAAGTTCAAATTTGCATGTCTGTGTTATTATTGTATTGCTTCGACGAGTTCTTGAGCACTTGTCTGATAAGCTCATATTAATTGAATAAACCTTAATGTTACAGACAGAGGGTCCAAATTCGTTTGTTTTTAGGGTGGGTCAGATAATTCTGCCAAGCGACTGTACTATTTGATTCAGCAGTGATCATCGTTCTATAATATGGGCCATACAACTCAAAAAATTTATTACTCACCAAATTGTTCTTCTTTCTTGCCTGCAGTCAGTGGTTAACTGTAAATGTAACCATCATCCTACACAGCAGTGACAGTCGGTAGCTGTGTGCTGTGTGTGTCCGTTCACAGTTATTTCATCTCTGATTTTGCATCACTGTCCAAATCACAGTGATCTTTATTCTCATTCTAATAAGTTTGCTGTTGGGTTGCTGTCATTGAAAAGTCTGTCAAAATAATTGTGATCTTTTTTATCGTCACAATAAGGTTGCCGTTTCTGGTGTCAAAGGTAAAATAACTTTGAACAGACTGTAAATTGTGTTTACGTACTGCAGGGACTACCATAGCATGAAAATTGGCACACCGATAGAAAATATTCTGCATATTTATTACATAGGACACATTTAATCTGAAAATATTATGTTTTATTTGGAAAGATGAAGTATGTAAATGAAATCGTGAGCAACAACTACTGAAGTTATAATAGACTTACATCGATAGCGTTGTCATGCACAGTCCCGATGTACAGGGTAGCTCGTTGGGCCACGTACACGTTGATGTCGTCCATGCTGGAGATCAGGTAACAGAAGGCAGTCGCGAGGGCTGTCTGCAGTGGAAGGCTGGTCTTCGTGGGAGAGCCGTCCATGAACCTATATGAGGTTGAAATGATCATCTACTGTATAACATAGCATTGCTTGAACGGGTTCTACAGGGAACTAGCTTAAAATTTCTGACTAACTGACCAGTCGATCAGTTAGTCAGAAATTTACAGGCTTTTTTGAACCGTCAAGGAGTCCCTTGACAGTTCAAAAAAGCCTGTAAACGGTTTAATTGTAATATACTCGTATCCTTTGAGTTGTAGGAAAGTCGTGATTCACTCAATACAACCTTTTTTTATAAGATTAGCTCATTAGTACCAATACGTACGTATTGATACGTATGTGTTATTGTATATTTGTGACGATAAACAAGTTATGCGTGCTGCGGTGGGAGCTGCGCGAGAGGCGCTGCGGCCGGGCGCCGCGCTCGGCCCCGCGCGGCCGCAGCACCACACCACGCCTCGCGCAGTAGTATTAGAAACAGTGTTTTATTCTATATAATTAACCTAAACTAACACACCACAATATTAAGAGCCATTTCACGTTTTCGCGCAAATATCTAAGACTTTAGTCCGCAAATATCTAAGACTTTAGTCGCCTAATTTACCATCTTAGGTAAAACTCTGGCATTGTTGAATACATGTTAAAAAAAGACTAGTCTTTCGTATTAATACTTCATGTAACATTTGCAAAAACTTATTTGTTTACTATGTAGTGATTAATCTCCCACAACTAGTTTACTGAAAAATCATCGCAGAGTCAATTTCCATTAATATTTATGAATTTCACTGAACAAAATACATAAAGCATCAGGCGTATAATTTTGTCGACACAATGTACTAGAATATCGATAATTAATAACAATAATTAGTAAAAGAGCAAAGTCTTAGGTCGATTTTTACGTTTTTATTGCTATTTTATCGCGATGTTATGGTTTGAATAAAGCGTAATTACATTTGAAAAATCATGTAAAAATAAACTATGTTCTTTTACTAAACTAATTCCAAAGTTTTATTAAAATCAATTAATTTATTAAGACATAATATAATTTTTTAAAATGATAGTCATTGAGAATAATATGTAATTGTCTCTGTTTGTTTTATTTCTATTATATACTTTACATAACATACACACATCAAAAGAATATAGGGATATATTTTATATTTCATCAAATATTTAAAAATCTATGAAGAATTTTCAGATATAGTAAATGGAAGAATGATAGGTTATTTTAAAGTCTTTAATAAAAAATAAAAAACTATTCGTGATTTTTTGTTTTAAATATAAATGTTAATTTTTCTTATTACCGTAGAAAATTCGTATGATAAAAAAAAACTTCATTTTTTCTTAAAATCTAATTATTAACAATCAGTGTTGCCACCTCTTAAATTAATTACACATCGACATCGATTGTTCATACTTAAAATTAAATTGTCAATGTCTTCCTGCGGTATGAGGTCCCATGTTCTTTGCAAGTGTTCGTAAATTTGTTGTTCCGTCGTCAAATTTGGCGGGATATCTCTCAAAGCTTTTCGTTTTCATGTTACAACGGAAAGATTTGAGAGATTTCCCGCCAAATTTTCCCAGGCATGCTCAATAGGATTTAAGTCGGGCGACTAGGCAGGCCAATCCAAAACTTGAATATCGTGGTCTCGGACAGCGATAGACATCAGCCGCGCCATATGGGAACGGAGCATTATCGTGCATGAGTAGAAATTCCTGGCCCATTTGGATTATGTGTGGGACAATAACAGGCTCTACTACCTCTTCGTGATATTTTTGTGTAATCATTATGCCTTGGATACAAACGAGCTGGGTTCGTCCGCCAAGACCAATTCCTGCCCACACCAAGATTGTCCCGCCTTGGTATGAGAGGACCTCCTAAGGGTGCCGTAGACGGCTAACTCTCACTGGAGTTCTCCAAACGCGTGTTCTTCGGGAACAGCACCAAAGAGACTCCATGGTTCGTTACTCCATGGTAAATGCTCCCGAGCCCACAAAAGCCGCCGACCGCGATTGCCACGTCGCAATGCTGGAATATGTAGCGGTCTTCGAGCATGAAGACCGACTTCATGCAACCTCCTTCGCACGATGTAGTCGCTTACCAGCAGCTGGTAGTCCTCCTGGAGCCTTTCTACTAGTTGCATCGCTGTGATATTGGGTGTTCTTATGGCGGTCATTTGGAGAAATCGATCCTCTCTCTGCGTAGTAACACGATATCTACCCGTGTGCAGTTCAGCCACATCCCCAGTACTGCGATAACGTGACCACAACCTTGATATCACGTTGTGGCTGGTGTATGGGGCCTCAGCAACGACGCGTCGAATAGCACCATTTTCTAACATGCCCACGGCTCGTGACATTTCATCTCGACTCAAATGACGACGGACATGACTCTTAAAGCTCACACGGCGCGTTAAATTAAAAAAAGAAAAACAATCAATCAATAATAAAACAATTTTAATTTTCCTTAACGTAACGGATTATTAACAATTTTGCCGCCGTATTTTGTTTTTTCCTGTTTTTTTTTATTATTTACATTTTTAAATTTTGAAAATATTATAAAAGAGGTTTCAATCTGTATATAAAGTATTTATGGAAACTAAAAAGATTTTAAAGTATAAATTCGTAAATAATTTAGGATTAAAAAAATACAAATACACACATATTTGTATATTGTTATTAGTCTAAACAGCTTTAATAGAATAACTGATCTTTTTGCATAAATCTCAAACCGAAACGGCTCAAGATTGTTTAGTCCGTCTCGACAGTCGCGCTGCACTGTTTGCGTCGTAGCTAGGCACACATACACAATGCTGCGATCTTTTACCCAAACTCGAGCGTTGAGATTTTGAGAAATGGCTCTTAAAGACAATCTCAATGCTTCTGAAAACATTTTATATTTGTAACCTTTAAATAAAAATTGCCGGTAGGCTCTTAAATCCTATCCTTTCCTACGGGCACGTCCTCCCTACAATTACCGCGCCCCCCGGTCTACTCCTTGATATGCAATGGTCGCTGTAGCACCATAAATATGAGGCTACAGCAGCTAGTGCGAATCTTGGGGTTAATTCGATTAATCGAGTCTGGTTTAACCACGCTGGGATCGATGCATCTCATTCATTCATTCATTTAAATAAAAATTGTGATAATTTTTATTACACACTAGCGTCGCGTCTGGATGGATTGATAACATAAGTCTGTGTAATTAAAAGCAGACTCATGAAATACATTAAAATCCAAGAGAGAGAGAGAGAGAGACGACAGTTAACATAAACATAGAGTTATGAACACAATTGTGGTATCTATCTAGCAGCAAGACACTTACGCGAAGTGATGTATGCTAGGTTTGTCAAACTTCGTGCGTACGTCTTTGGGATGTACAGACGCCAGCAGGTCAAGCTACCCGAAACTGTCAAATTTTCCCAATCAATCTTGAACCTTAATTCTTTAGCGATAAAGTTGAAAATCTATTAAAGAAATTTGACAGATTGTAGTAGCTTGATGTGCTGGCGTCTGTACATAGTAAATGTGAACGCCTATCCACCTACCTGATAATAATAGTGACTCGTTCCACTGCGGTGAACCTGACATGGTAGTCGTGGTGATGGAACTGGTCGCGGATCAGGTTGCAAAAGACGTCTGCTCCTCCCGCCAGGGTCACGCAGTGCAGCAGTACTGGCACCGCCACGGAACAGATGTGCGAGTGGGACGCATTGCAGACGTTCCACAGACTGCCGGGAAATAAACTTGTCGTAACTACTACTCGTAACATTAAATTTATGTCTTGGCTTGATTTGATAGACTTCGTGCTTATTTGAACAGGGAATATGCAAGTAATAATAAATTTGATCAGGAGTCAAAAATTAAATTTCTATTTTTGTAAACATTGAATTCGAAATTCGAATGTGACTTTGACTTTTGTCTTTAAATTTCACAATGACTTTTGACTTTGACTGTTGCATTTTTACTTTGAGTCTAAATTTTTGTCCTAAGACTTTTGACTTTGTCTTCATTTAAGGAATAGTTTACTTACTTGTCAATCAGCAGGTTCTCCTGGCACCAGATGAGGAACCCGCGATGGTCTGCGAGTGCGTCGGTACTGAGCACTAACACTTGCAGGCATTGCAGCAAGTGGTACAGTACGTCGGGACGAGATGTGCTCTTAAGTTCCTGAAACAAAAAAAAAATGATATGTATTAGAATCCCTTATAAAATTACAAAAATACACAATATTTCGGGTAAATGAATAAACTAACACTATTCTGTTGATAGGTTAAAAATATAGCAAGAACCTCTAAAGCCAGCGTTTGGAACAATGTCATATTATTTACTGCTGCAAGGGAATTACCTAGAAAACGATGATCACGATTTTATATCAGTATCACCTTTTGTCATAAAGGTGATACTAATATAAAACGGTGTATCTTAACTCCGGAAGCTGGCATCATGGCGGTTTAGCCGTCCTTATAGAGACAAGGTTTTAACGTAGGTGTATAAAAAAACACGCATAAAAACATTCCTAAATCACCCTAAGTCGTGGTCGTAACATAACGCGAGCTACGCCGTAGTCCCTCATGAGCTACGCCGTAGACCCACGTAGCAAGACGTTCAAGTCATACCTGTAAAAGCTGATGAATATACTGCAACTCTTGAGGCAGTTCCTCAATGCAGAAGTGGAATTTTCCAGCAGATGTTGGCCAGAAATTAGTCATATCGTCTTCTACAGACTCTGCCATGTTTTCGTGGTCCCCCAGTAGGTTTGGCGTTGACACCTGTATGGAGCAATATCATAAAAATCATTGAACCACACAAATAAGATTGATGAAACTCCGATCGAAAAAGTTGTGACCGAATTTAACAAATGATTGGTCCTTAAATCCCTAATTCCAACTTCCTGTTAGGGTTAACGGAGGAACGCCATAGGAAAGGCCGTTATAAGGATTTCAATAATACGTTTATTGTCCTTTTATATATTTATATATTCAAACTAATAGTAAATACACCTTGTATTTACTAGTAGTTTGAATTAGGGATTTGAGGACAAGTCATTTGTTAATCTCGAGTACATACATACCAACCAAAAACATTACCTTTAAAAACTTTAAAATATTACCAACTCTATCAACATTTTTTTATACGTATCCGAAAATACCCCAAGTATGTTCCGCGATTCTTGGTAGTTTTCGAGTTATCATTTTTGTTTTAATTCTTGAAAATCTCTCTCAGAAAATCATAAAATACATGTGACGTAATTTATCGACGGCTCCATAGAATCCAACGGAAAAAAACAAACGCTATTCTAGATGTCAGTTTGACAGTCTAATGTCCACCTAAGTACTTACGTCTGCAGTAGCGGTAGCCACGTCAGTGTCAGTCAGGGTGACCGTGTGCGCAGTGGCGAGGGTCGGAGCATCAGCAGGTGGAAGAGACACCGCCATGTCCAGCTGTTCCGTGATCGTCTCCACAGTAGCCGTCATTATCTGCATCACCACGCCACCACAGTTCAAAGATGAGAGTTCAAAGACTGGTAGAAGAATTCAAAGCATTTCGGGACTAAAGCTGGTTTTGTTTAGACCAGGGTATTGGTCAGTGAGTTCTACTGCTATTTTACGGCGTGATTTTCTACATCTAAATACTTTATATTTGTTGGTTCTATACTTTTTTCTTTGTACATACTTAGAGCTTTTGTATATTTCTGGTTGCTCTAAAACTATTGAAGTAATATTGTATTTAGCTAAATTATATTCAACAATATAGGGTGTAGTCTTACCTGCATTTTAAGGATGCTACCAATATATGTAGTGCGATTTAATATTCAGATTTTTTCCAGCTATCATCTACAGCTTGATTAAAAATACATAACCAATACTGTATTTTTGTCTGCGAATAGTTTTAGTTAAGTTAGGTTATAATTTAGTTATTTGTATTAATTAATTAGATATTACTTGTTATTTACTTACATATTATTTTTTAAATATACTGTAATTAAAACCATTTATTATAATGTTGACTTTCTGAATATCCTGCAAAATCTTAATTAATTTCTTGTTAAAGATTTTTAACCCAGTGTTGATCAAGTTAATCGTAGGACATAATTATCTCGACCTGAACTACGACAACATCAAACTATTGACTCCACTGTGACATACATAAGGATAGTAAGCTATTTATTTATTTTTCTAACACTACATAAGCTATTTATATTATGTAAACACAGTGGAGCCCTAATTAGAGGCCGATTTTATACTATTCTTAATTTAATTTAACTGTTTTCCAATGTTTTCGTGAAGACGGGTTTTCGTTGCGCACACGCACATGCGGCCTTTTTGTATTAAAACAGCAAATTTCCCAAAGACACGAGCCCATATGATTAATAAAAGGACGGACTTATTCTCATACGTCACATCTAGTTGATATAAGTATAAAATCGGCCTGTATCTAACACCAATAAAACAAATCACGTCCACATATGAAAAAGCACAAGAGTTAGGTAAGACAGACGCTTTGCTTCGGAGATGTCTGACACACAATATCTACTTACAAAATAACATACACGTATGTCTGAACTCATCAAATCTCAAATGAGGCATTCGAATAAATGAATGGTACTCCTACATTTTGGTTTTCCGAATGAGTTAGTCTAGCCTATACAGGAGTTAGCGAAAAGACTTTAAATCTGACATACACTCCGAATTCAATTTATTTACCTACTGATGACGCGAAGTTATGTACGGAGCGATCTCTAATTTTTGGGTCAGATCTTTTTTTAATGTAATTAGGTGGAAAACAAGTACACGACCAATCTGGCAGTAGGGTTCCACCCACATGTTCCATGTTGCTGTAACTATGATCCCCAATACCTTGAAAAGTTACCACAATAAAATGACCGCTCTGCTAAAAGTATCAATGTAAGACACCTCCTAACAAAGCTAAAATAACATCCATAGTGACATACTTGAGTGTCGCCCGAAGATTTAGTGATCGTGGCATCCGAACCCACGTCACTTATGAGAGACAGTTGCATGAAATGAACAAACTATACCACTACGTTACGATATATTTACTAAGACATAGAGCCGTCTGGCTGGCGGCTGTGGTCGTTGTGGGTCGGAAGTGTTTACGTTAAATGATGGGAAGTTATTGTGAAGGATTTTTTTTTTACTTACATATACTATGTAAAACAAAAATAATTTTGTAATGCTTCGGTAAGGATATAGTCTCCTTTTAATCACTATCAGTGAAATCTAAATTTCTTTATAGGATTTTTAGTGTTTTTTAGAGATTACATTAGTTTAGTCGACCTCGTAATTGCTTGTCCACCTTGAGGTTGAATGTCACTTACACGTCACAAAACGGGAAAGTCTATTTGCCTATGTGACAGATAGTTTCGACGTTAGTGAAGTTTCAATTCACTGGGAATTGTTGTTAAAAGTGGTAAAGTCTACCTCGTAAATGCACGAGGTCGAAAATCCAAACATTCCCATAGCAAGTATTTTGATGCAAGACGCTGATGCAACTGATTACGTTTATAGGAGACTCCACCCTTAAGATACATCTATAATTTCAAATATTTAAGAAAATATTTTGTAAAAAACACAGTAAATAACCATCATACTAAATTATCCCATGCATAATTTTTATAGTACAAGTACAAAATAGAGAAGCAAAATATTTTTAGATCAAACATTTTAAAACCCTAACCTTTAACACCTACTTAAACCACACAAAAAACATCAATTAAAGGCTACGTTAAATGTTTTTAGTTCAAAATGAACCGACAATCACCACAGTCAAAACCGAGCCAGACTAAACAGACAGTGAACAGTGGTGTACGTACATGCGGCATGTGCACCAGCACGCCGCCCACGGAGCTGCGCTCGGCCAGCGGCTGCGCCAGCGCCAGCAGCCCGTCGGCCGCGCCCAGCGCGCCCTCCGCGCCCCGCTTGTGGCCGGGCGACGGCGGCTCGTCCGGGGACGGCTGGGGACCGATGCCAACGGTTCTTTTTAATTTCACTAACGAATTATCAGAAGGCCAATTCCCGTAAATAAAAACGTTCAAAATCTAGTCCGCAAATGTCAAAAACTTGTCAAAAATGTAGGGAAATTAAAGGTATTTTTGACATATTGAGCCTGAGATCAGACGGAGATCATTTTTAAAATTACGAGAATTGTCCCTCAGATGATAGTCTGATAGAAAGTGATAGACTATCAGCCTGATCAGAGTATCAAGATTGATAAACTAATAGATAGATAGGTAGATAAAACGTTTATTCAGTGCAACAAAAGACACAACACAAGTATAAAAAAAAAAAACATAAAAAAGGTGAAGCAAAAAACAAAGATTAAAAAGATAAATTAACCCATAGACACCTCGTATAAGTAAATCAATAACGGTCGATCACTACTGGGCGGTATGTGTCTCGTGGTTGCTCCAAATGGGAGTCCAGCTCAGCATATGCCAGGTACAATACCTGACGCTGGTATTCTGCTGCATCCCGTTAGTGACACACGGATGTCAAGAAGACACATCTGAGTTTCTACGAAATGGTACCTACATAGTGCAGCGCGTATATTTTAAGGCGGTAAGTACCCACAGCTTACTTGTATTAATTTTAAAACCGGCAGAAAGAAAGATTTTGAAATTACGGGATTACTTGATTATCACAGTTATTATATGTTATGATGTAATGAATGATTAGTTTGTTTTTAAGCGTGTATGTGTACGAGTTTACATGTTGGTGTATAATAATATGTTATGCATTATGTTATGTTTTTTTTTTTAATAATTATATACAGTGAGTATAGCGTAAATTGCTTATATATTTTCTATTATACCTATAATATATGCGTTTCGTTTTACACGGTTGCCACAACCTTTGTCTACAGGATGACGGGTAGACAAACATGTCGAACAGAGCCCCAGCTATCTGCTATATTATGGACGTTTTTGTGACGGTCAAGCCCAGTTTTTTCTGAGAGTCGATCAGATACTGCCGCAGTCGACTTCTAAAGGTACCAAGTGTTTTATTTATTCCTTATCGGCGGGGGTATGTTGTTCCAGCATTTGGCTGCAGCATACCTGAAACTGCCTCTGAAGGCGGCCGTCTTGTGCTATTCTGTAGAGAGTTGCTGGGAGCACTGTCTGATCGCGCATTCTCTCCTACTAGCAATCCAGCTCAGTTTTTTGTACAAATAAGCTGGCTCTTTATGCTTAATAACCCCAAACATCAGACACGCTAAGTGTAACTTGCGACGTGATTTCATTTTAAGGATGGAGTGCTTATTTAAAAAAAGGTGTTATATTATAGATAAACAGACTATCAAATTGACAAACTAGTCGAATAGATCATCAGACTGTCAGAATACCAGAATGACAGATTATCAAGCTGACAGAATACCAGATTGACAGACTACCAAACGGTCAGAATACTAGACAGCCATATACAAACAAAATGTCAGAAAATCAAATTAACAGCCTACACGAATGAGAATAAACTTACCTAATTTATTGATGGACTAACATAATTTTTTTAAGCATACGAGGGTCATTCAATAAATACTTAGCCTACAAAAAGTAAACGAAAATTTTGGAAAAGTGGCAATTTATTTTTCAACATAGTCTCCTTTTAGTTCGATACACTTAGCCAAGCGATGCTCCAACTTTTTTAACCCGTCCGAAAAATAGTTTTTGTCAAACTCTGCAAAATAGGCCTCCGTGGCGGCGATGACCTCCTCATTTGATCCATATCTATTCCCGGCGAGGGATTTTTTCAGATTAGGAAACAGAAAGAAGTCACAAGGGGCCAAATCTGGAGAATACGGTGGATGGGGCAGCAATTCGTAGCGTAATTCGACCAATTTGGCCATGGCAACGGCAGACGTGTGAACCGGTGCGTTGTCGTGGTGAAACAGCACTTTTTTCTTCGCCAGATAGGGTCGTTTTTTCTTTAATTCGGCGTCGAATCGGCCCAATAAATCGGCATAGTAAAGCCCTGTAATTGTTTTACCCTTCTCGAGGTAATCGATGTAGATCACACCTTGTGAATCCCAGAAAACGGTGGCCATAACTTTTCCGGTCGATTTTACAGTTTTCGCCTTCTTTGGAGCACATTCCCCGGTCTGGATCCATTGTTTTGGTTGCTCCTTGGTCTCTGGTGTGTACCAGTGGATCCAGGTTTCATCGACGGTCACAAAATGACGCAAAAACTCCGCTGGATTCCGCTTAAACAGCGCCAAACACGTCTCCGATGTGGTCTCACGGTTGCGCTTGTTTTCTGGTGTGAGTAAACGCGGCACCCATCGCGCTGACAGCTTTCTCATGCCGAGTTCCTCGTGAAGAATATGATGCACTGTTCCTTCTGAAATGCCTACAGTCTCAGCTAGCTCCCGAACCTTCAATCGGCGATCTGCCAATACGAGATCATGGATTTTTTTAATGTTTTCCTCTGTAGCAGCTGTTTTCGGTGCACCTGGACGTGGTTCATCAAAAACCGACGTACGGCCACGTGCAAACTCGTTGAACCAATTCTTGACGGTGGCCATCGATAGAGAAGAGTCACAGTAAACAGCATCCAAGCGCTCTTTGATTTCGATGCGCGTTTTCCCTTCCAAAAATAGGAATCGAATCACCGAACGATATTGCTCTTTTTCCATTTTTGTAAAACCGATCGACACGTTCGCTTCCATAAGTTGTCAAATTAAAACAAATGAAGGGATTGGAATGACAATTTGAAAAAAGAATTAAAAAAGAATGTGCTACACTGTGGTAAAACTCTTTTGAAACTACAGCGCCCTCTGGCGAGTACTTATTGAATGCACCTCGTACTAACAAATATTGTGTGGACCTAAAGTTGTCTTAACAAATAAATATTATTATAGACATATTTGTCTTCGTACCTCAGGCATCGGCTTGGGCTTGTCGGGCACGAGCGCTCGCACCAGTAGCACAGCGAGCTGGTGCCACAGGGCCGCAGCCTCGCAGTACGAACACGCTCCCTCCGCAAGGCACACCGCTGGAATCACGATTCATGTTATATTCAATCCTGCTAATAAGGATTTCAGTACACAAAACATCAATAGACGCAGTCTATGTGCAATAGAAGTTACAGAAGACAACTGTCATATAGTTTGAAGGAGGATTTCCATAAATTATCAAACTATACTGGCTTCTCGCATATTATAATTTGTTTTGCTGACTAAATTAATTCAGTTTTCAGACCATTCAGAACCATTGTCATTGTTCGTTGTGCCTTGATCATATTACGACGAAAAATAACCCTTATGCCTTCGACCGTGTACAGATCCCAATAATACCGTACATAAACAAAACTCACCATGCTCAATAGTGTTGGTCTGATTAGACTTCAGCATCAAACGGAGCAGCTTTGTAGCCTCACTGCTGACATTCTGACTGTTGATACGACGCTGTTGGAGCTCCATCTGGTGATACAAAGGGTGAACATGAGAACTACTATTTATAAATTATTATACAATTTATACAAAACAAGGTTTTTCGCAATTCCACAATAAAATATATAGTACGTATGTGACGAGGCGAGTGCATTGCTAAAAACCGGGTACTTTTTTTAATATGCGGTCCGCTACTGACAGTGTCTTAACTTGACTTCCCAACCCAGGGGAGCTACGTGGTAGCTTTTCAAACCAGTTAGCGAGTCAGACTTTAACGTTGAAGAAAATAGATAGATAGAATATTCTTTAATTTCTTTTTTTTATTCTTAGTTTTTTTTTTCTTTAAGAAAAGACTAAAATTATAAGTATAAGTAACTAACCTGTTTAAGCAGTATATCCAGCATTAGTATGCAGCACGTGAGGTTCTGTGGCTTCACCTGGTCATCCTTGTCTTTTTTATCCTGGTCATTGTTGGGTGACTCCTTAGCTTCCTTGGGTTTTGTACCATCTGTATTGGGAACAGTTACTTGGTAAGTTTTATACGAGAAATTAAAAAAGAGAAAACTGATATTTCATTTACTAAACTTGGATTTCTGGAAGTGCACTGGACATAAAAGATTAATTTACTTTTCTAGTTAGTAAGATATGAAAGACGTTAATAGAATTCAAAAAAAAAAAATTTTTTTGGCTGTGTAGTGTATTGCCAAAAGTGTTGGTTGTCTCATGCGCCTATGACAGGTGGCGGTCGCGCTCCGGCGGTCAAGCAGGGTAGTTGTGTAGTGCGATTGTATGCGTGTTGTGGTGTTGGTGAGCCGTAAAATACTCCAAAAGGCAGGACAATACAGGCTGAATGATTTGATGATTCATCATTTTCTTTTGCACTAAGCACTGTGTACATGCGCGAACTTACTCAAACTACGCCAAAACCTTGTCAAGTTACGTGCCGGTGACTATATCAATGTTTAGATATCGATACCCATCGTGTCTGCGGAGTTTAGCTAGCCAATTTAAAATAACCCTGTAGGTATGTTCTTTCTTACTGACAATTTTGACAGTTTTACATAAAATCAATAATTACTTTACCTAGCGTAGGTGGTTTAAATATCTTCTCCGGCAGGTTGACGACGCAGTGGCTGAACAGGTCGAACAGCTGCGACAGCGGGATGCGCACGTCCAGCATGGAGATCGTCTGAAGACAATTATAATACGTTTAATTACTGACCCATACCTGGTAGTAAGTTACACATATATGCCCCAGAGGCAACTTTGGAAGAAATACAAGGTCAAAAGATTTACAAGGTTTTTCTTTTTTCTTCGTCAGATAAACCCATCACGTCTGTGAAAGTTTAATTTGATCTTGTATAATTTATCATATTTCAGACATTACACCTATATTCAAATTGTATTTATATATGTTAATGTGTCCTCTTAATTCTCCTGCTATATCACTTAAATTTGAATCGCGACATTTTCGCCAAAAATGTTAACAAATATGAGTTTATTGAAAAATAACTTTAATTCCTACACAATAAAGTTCAGTTTACGCTACAACTTCAAACATTTTTATAACTTTTTCAATAGTGCTAGTCACTCTAAAATCAACTTAATTACCTTTAATATAATGTTGATATTAGTTTAACTTGAAATAACGCATTTTTTTTTTTTTTGTAAGACCTCTTTTTTTCTGAGATGGTGTGTTGAGCTGAACTCCTTCAATAAGAACTGGTCCTTAGCAGCTTTGAACAGAGAGAAGTGGAAAGAGAGTAGGGAGGCTTTGCCCTGCAGTGGGACCTCACAGGCTGATAATAATAATAAAAAAATCTTAAAATGTTGTCAATATGTACCTGAAACCACTCCAGCACAGGCAATACAGTGTCAGGAGTAGGTGTGGTGGTGACCTTGAGGACTGCGAACTTGTACAGGTTCTTCTCATCAACGCCCACCATCGCGCCTTCTGGCTCCAAGATCTTGCCCAGAGGAACCTTTAGCTCCATCAGTTCCTGTAAGGGAGATACATTTGTAGATAGATTTTATTTGTGATTAGTTTTCTGTTTGTTTTTGTTGTTGTTTTTTGGTTGTTTTTATAATTTTTTGAATTTTGTACATCTAACCATGGAAGGTAGATATGTATTGTCAGCAACGAAGTTTAGTTACAGAAACACTTACTTTTATAACTATGGAAGGTGTACGGTCAGTAATAAAAGCAGATTAGCACTGTCACTTTTACATAGCATTTACATTCAAATCAACATGGTTTTTTTTAGTATTTCACGTAATGGTGACGAAAGTGCTACATCTAATCCTTTTATTTTTTATAACGGTTTATTTAAGATTAAGAAACTAAAGCATTAGCTGATTTTTGTTGCCGACTGTACAAAACGAACACAAAAACAATTCAACTCAAAGTGTTTATTTCAATTAAACCAATTATAGGCACTTTTGAAATATCACGGAGTCGGTCAGTCAGAAATATGAAGCGAGTTGCCCCATTCCAAAGCGTAGTAGGTTCCTATGGAGAAGAACTAGCAAGAAACTCCATGGATACTATTTTAAATCAAAGCCCGTCTAATTCCCGGTTCTTGTAGGTAGTTCCACTAAACTTGTCAATTAACATCGATGGGTAACAGGCAGAATTGCAAGTAGGCCTCACCTTTTCAGGAACATCCGTACAGATGGCTTCCATCCAGGCTGGCATGATGTAATCCCAGATAGATTGCGTTATGATGCCGTAGGGGATCAAGCAGTACAGTCTGTAAATAATAGGAGGGGTCACATTAAACGAGGGCTTAATGCGAAAAAAAGTCACCCGTCGTTATGAGGATACCGACGGGCGACTTTTTTTCGCGCACTTGTGTGTGTGTGTTCCCAGTGTGTCAAAAAACACATTGCTGTATTTTCAACTCTCGGCACTTAGCAGTGCGTTGAAAATTCAGTACACGGAAAAACATCGCCGCGGGAAAAAATCGCCGGTCAAAAAATAAAAAATACGAGTTAGTAAATACTGTTAACCTCCTGTAGAGTGATTTTCTTAGCAGAGGACTTCCATAAAGCTAGTTTCCCACGGCGCGCGAAGATAACACAAGTCACACCGGGGCCACCGGTGATGGGGAGATAGGTGACTCGCAACACGTGTGGCCGCGGCGTGACTCGAGACGGTGCGGCGTGACTGGAGATGGTGCGGCGTGACTGGAGACGGCGCGTGGTGACATGTGACGCCGCACTATCGGGCCAAAATCGATGCTAGTGGACATTTGATTTCGAAAAATCCACATCAGTTTAGTTCATATTAATGTATCAGATATTCTTCTACCTTCCATAATATTCATTAATATAGTAGTTTCAACGCTGTAATCCTGATACGGACAGAGAAAAAAAATATTTTCAATTTCAATGCATGGACGGACCTTTCGGGTTGATTTCCTGAGACCTATTCAGAAATGTCGTGCTGTTACCTAATAGGTATTATTACTAGGCCTACCACCAACACAGAGCCACAAATATGATGGCAATAGAATTACCCCGTGTAAGAGATAGGGACTTTTAAAAAAATCGGTCAAGTGCGATTCAGACTCGCGCACCGTGGGTTCCGTACAAATTTTTAGGCATGGAACTACAAATTTACGGTTTTCGGATTTTTTCCTGTACTTGTGCTACATGACATTGCTTCTTGCCAAATTTCATGATTCTAGGTCAACGGGAAGTACCCTGGTTTTGATTCCCTTGCGAGTGTCAAAATATGCGGCATAAGCGGAACATAAACGCCCGTATATTTTGATTGCGTTAACTTAGAAGTTTGATTTTTTTCACTGCTTCAAGGAATTGCAGCCCTATTTGATATTAATTTCAACTTGATAACTCCACGCGTTCCTAATGGTCTTGACAGACGGACAACGATCTTATAAGGGTTCCGTTTTTCCTTTTGAGGTACGGAACCCTTAAAACCAGAAAACAGTCGTCCAAATAAAAATAACTGGCTTTATATGTAGTTTTTTTTTTATATTAAATTGACAAAATTTTGCAGTTTTCAGGTCAAAATCTCCTAAACGTGTTAGTCCGGTGACATAATATTGGTGCCTCTGTACTGAAGGTGGGCCAAGTATTAATAGCTATTAGGTTACAGCTCGACACTTCTGAATAGCTCTGAGAGAACCAACCCGAAAAGTCCGTTTCCATGCATTGAAAATTAAAATTATTATTTTATTATCATTCCCTATCAGGCTTACCGAGTTCAAACTGCTATATTAATGAATAGCCTGGAAGGAAGAAGAATATCGGATACATAAATATAAAATAATCTGAAGTTGATTTTTCGAAATCAAATGTCCACTAGCATCGATTTTGGCCCGATAGTGCGGTGCGTGGTTCGGCCTTGAACTCGCCTAGCGAAGTACGCAGTAACACGGAGTTTCAATGGAATAAGAGTGGTCTCTTATTATTATGCTGGTTTTGTTACCAGTGACTTGCGGCGTGCTGTACGTGGAAACAGTATAGAGGTAAGAGATTATTAAGTTATTATTTATGGACAAAACTACAAAAGACAAGTAGATATATAAAGTGACAATACAGTGCTGTGATTGTTATCTTCTACAAAATTACAATATTTATGTTTTCTTTTTATTTTCAAACAAGATAATATTTACATAATATAAGCTAACAGACTTAAAATAATATTAATAATATGTACATATTGTACATGTATATAAAAAAGAAGAAAAATAATCATAGGGCATCAAAAAAAATCGTCCGCATCGCTGTCAACAGGAAAAGTGCCCAAAAGGCTGGCAGCATTGCCACAAAATGAATATAAATAAAAAAAAACATAATTCAATTTCAAACTTATACATCAAACTTTCAGTCTTAGTATAAAATATGAAGACAATATCCTAGAACAAGTAATAAATACAAAATTCTTAGGCATAATAATGGATCAAAAGTTACTGTTATTGGAAATCACACATCAAGAACACAGAAGTAAACCACAAAAAGGCTTCTGCTGGAAATAAGTACACATACAAATTAAATGTAAGTCCTAAATCCTGAAAAAATATTTATTCATAATTATTCAATTTATTTACTCAGTAATACTACATATTGCGTTGGAATATAATCCAGCATGGACACAAGAATTGATTAACAAATTTTATTACAAAATACCATGCAACCACAAATTATAAAACTAATTGTCAACAAATTAATAGCAATTAAAACCTTAGTAGTAATAGTTTTATTTCATTATACACACAGATAAATTATATTTTTAAATAATAGGATATAAAAAACAAAAACATTTAAAAATATATTATATTTTGATTTTATTAATTCTTAAGAACACAATGTAACACCACAGATCTTCTCCCAGAAACATATTTTTAAATGAGCCTGTGTACACTTGTACAGTGTTTTTTAATTCAATCGGTAATTTAATTAATATTTTTAAAATTCTTCGACCAGATACGTGTTGTCTGGCTACTGCCCGACGGTTGATATCGGTAAGTTATAAACATACATACATATATGCTAGTCGCGCGGATAACTCTAATTGCGCGATGCAGAACTTGTGTGACGTCAGGTTTATGTTGTGTAGGTCGCATATGGCGCTATAGACGTCGCCACAGCGTTACGATAAACCAGTTTTAGTAAGTAAATGTTCTATTTACCTATTGAGTCCATCCTTCAAGTGATGCGTCTTGGAGGCCAGGTTGTCCCAGTGGCCCGCCTGCCTCGTGTAGTGTGGCGGGTGAGGCAAGAGACACGCTACGAGCACAGATCGGTGTGTCTCTGCTATGTTACGTAGCCAGCCACACACATGCTCGCATTTTAGTTTCTCTACTGTGTTTGCTGTTTCACCTGTAATTGAGATGCATAGAAACCAATTGTATTAAAAAAAACAGCCAATTGCGTATCGGACCACGCACAATGAAGGGTTCCGTAGTTGGCTTAGAGTATTTGCAGTTGGAGAATTGACCGCGACGTATATCGATGTATGGGAGAAATTTTTTTTTAACTACAAAGTATAGTTTGTTCTTGTTTTTCTCATACCCACAATACCAAAGAACGCTGAATCTAACCAACTCACCGGTATAAGAGAATGACGTCACATGGAACCAATGGAATAATACGGAGAGTAGTCGTCCCAGGATCTCGTCAGGAGTGTCAGGGTTGGGCGTACACAAGCCCACCATCAGCCATACTCCATATCTAGGAAATATATTTGAATTTCAAGGAAGTTGTCACTGTAGAGGGCGCAGTATAAATCAAAGACAAGAAGATATATTCTAGAAAGAGTAAATAAAAATACATTACAAATGTTATCATTTATTTATTTTGTACTATTCGTCGTGTAAACCGGAAGACACCCTGTAACTGTTTAACTACGAAAGGCTCTACTAAATTAACAAACGACCAGTAGCGGAATAAAAAAACTAAAAAAAAAAGGAGGTAAAAAAAAAAAAAATAACAAATTGCACAGCTCACAGTGCAGGAGACTTCATTATTTGGGGAAACTAGTTCCAAGAGTGTCCCCGCATTCATAATCTTCCTTACGGGTTAAAACATTATTAGAAAGAAAACCAATAGCTTTTGCTAAATTACTTCGTGGCGAAAACATTAAGGATATTCTTAAAATAAAATATAAAAGTTCCAATAAGGTACTCATTAAAAGTTCCAATAAGGTACTCATTAAATTTGAGATAAACTGTTGTGTTCTGTTACTTATATGATTCCAGTGCAAAGACATATGTATCCAAATTGGATACACTACAAAATCAAGCCCTTAGGGTATTAGGAGGTTTCATAAGAAGTACTCCAATCCATGTGATGGAAAGTGAGTTAAACATTCCACCACTATTTATAAGACGTCAATATCTTGCATTCAAGTATATATTAAAATCACAGTCATGGTCTAGCAGTATATGTTTAAATACAATTTCAGAATTGAGCTCTCTTAGTCATTATAGTTATTGGTCAAATAAAAAGAAACCATTACTTGCTACTACTTTTAATGAAGTGGGACAACTACAAATTAATTCTGCGGAAATTCTTAGAATGTTTACTCTAGATACTTGGGTATCCGCTATACAAATTAAAATGATCATCAAGACGGATTTGGAATGTATCAAGCAAGCAAAAAAATATTATAATCCCAATGTATTGGTTCATGAAGTGATTTTAGAATTGGTTTTGAAGTACAGTGATCGGTGTAAAATTTTAAATGGGTGTGGAGCCGCCTTCTTCTTTCAGAATACCTGTTATAAAATTAGTTAGTTTTAATATTGATGCAACTGTCTGTATAATGTCTCTGGAGCTCATTGCAATATATCATGCAGTGGTTTATGCAATAAGCGAAAAACTTAATAAAGTAGTTATTTTTACTGATAGCAGGAGTGCCATACAACATTTGGCTCGATGCGTCTCTGGTTGCAGAGGTGCATCGATAGCCTATGAAATCCTGAAACTCATTATTGAAATGAACAAAGACGAGGCTAGGGTAATATTGCAATGGGTCCCAGCACACATAGGCGTACGGGGCAACGAGGAGGTTGACCGTTTGTCAAAGCTTGCGGTAGAGATGGGTAGCGAAAAGATATACGTTCCAGATTACTGGGAATATTGCTCTAAGCTTAAGCTATCATGTTATGACTGATGGAGGAACACCTTTGATGAAATATCTAATGCGAAAGGAATCTGGTACAAAGCAATTCAGAACGAGCCTCCTCGCGTGCCCTGGTTCGAGGATACAAGTTTAGGTAGGAGGTATGTTAAGTTAACACTAAGGCTACGTTCTGGACACTATCCATCGGCAAAGTTTGCTTTCCTAATGCGAAAGGCCGTATCACCGAATTGTGATATATGCAACAAAATTGAAGATGTGCAACATTTGCTGATGGAGTGTGTTAGGAGCAAGAATGAAAGGGAAGCATTAATTAGAGAGTTTAAGTTAAACATTCTGGACTTTGGGCTAATCCAAATTATTTTAGCAAACCCATCAACGATCGCAAAGAGGTTGTGTGGCTTGGTGAAGATATCTGGTCAATGATTCTCCTTCTAATACATAGTTCACATTTGTCATATTCCAAATTTGTAAATAGCTAATAAGGTACGATGGAGTTGGCATATCCGTATGGATAAAAACCTTTTTTTCAAAAAAGAATAAAAGAATTAAAAAAACTTGAAACTTGGCCCAAATGCCTGTCTAAATTAATAATAAATTTTCAAAAACTACTCTTTTTAGGGGTAGTAAATAATAAAGTTTATACTTATAAGTTTTTTTAAATTACCCCTCAAGAATGGTTTAGGGGTGTCAAAGTTTCTATGGAAACTAAAAGAAAAGATGAACATCCATGTGTTTTAGGGTTTTTAAAAAAGGGGTCTTAAAAATTTAACAGAAAGTACGAATACGGTGAAGTGCTATATGAAAATAGAATAGGACAGAATACTTCTGCCTAGCCTTTTCCCAACTATGTTGGGGTCGGTTTCCAGTTCAATCGGATGCAAATTTTTAAATAGGTACAATAAATAAAATGTGAGTGTTTGTTTATAATATCAAAATAACAGATTTTACAAAATGCGTATAAAAAAAAAAACGCTACATACTTATTAAAAAAAAAACATTTTTTTTAAATTGTCTGTTTATTCCGGCTAATCTTCGAAACGGCTGGGTTTTGACGGGACTTTCACTGGCTGATGTTATGGAGTAACATAATTATATTTAATTATTTCTTATAACTTTTCGCACACAAAAAAGGTACAAAGGCTGCCTTTTAGGCTTTATAGGCTACTTTTTGTCTCAGTAGCATGTTCTCGTAGGATAATTTCCGACATCCACTCGGACGAAGCCGCGGGCCGAAGCTAGTCTACCTATATAGTAATAATAAATCTGAAGAGTTTACTACCAGTCGGATTTATAAAATCTTCGCATTTGATGGAGCAATTCTTGAGGAAGGCTTTAGGCTATTTAACATCAAACTAAAGCCCTTAGGAACCGGCAAAAAGAGAAAAGTAAAAAGAACTCTAAGCGAAAAGAAGTAATTGCGCGGAAGGGCGTTACGATGCGATGGAGCGGGATGGGTCGGGGGAACTACGTCGGGGGAGCAGAAGCTAGTCAGATGATATAAACAAAACCTCACCTTCCAAGCAGTTGTCGATCTTCGACCGAGATGGGGTCAGGCAGGTCTACACTGAGCGGAGGCTTCAGCTGCTCTGTGGAACTGTCAGGGTCCTCCATGTTGATAGGCTTGGCTTCTTTTAGGAGGCTGTAAGTAAAATTTTTGAGAACTTTTAGTTTTTTGCCATTATTATATGGAAAATCAAACGCCAGGATCAGTAACAACTGGTTTATTTAATTTTAAAACATTATAAACTGTTCCGTGTATATTAATTACCTGATGATAGCCTCAACCAGGTTGGTCTGCATGTCGCTGTCCATCTGCCAGGCGAGCGGCAGGCGTGTGTGTACTACGTGGTCACCTCCTCGTCTGCTGTTGTGACGGTTGCCGTGACATTGCTGGCAATATCTGACAACAACAATAATAGTCTGTATGTATTAAGGTTCAACAAAATTATGATAATTGGCCGTAAATCTAATGTTAATCAGTCAGTTCAAAGGAGTGTATCATTGAAAGACTATCAAATAATTATTAGTAGAAATAGTATTTATTTGAAAATTCATAGGTATATGCTTCTTAGAAAAAAACTCATAGAACATTACACACATATACTCCCACACAGCACACTTACCCATATCTGATATAGACTTTAATACTTTCAGGCATTTTCCATAAATTTAATTATTTGTTTTATGTTATAAAACTAATATCTTTAATTTTTTAACTTTAAACACTAAGCAATTGATTTCTCCATTCTTGAGGGATACGGCACTGTTTCTCTTTACTACAGGCTAATAGGTAGCCTATCTAAGAGGACAGTACCCCAACCATTTATGTTGTATACCAGTGTTCATTTGTAAAGTGCAACTGTTTTTATTGTATTTACTGCAACACCTTTCATGCAATAAAGTTTTTATTATTATTTTTTTTATTATTACAAATATAGTTAAGAAGACTAATCAGTTACGTTTTACAGCTTTCTTTTTTCTTCTACTGTGCTGTGCCCGGCAGGGTCCATAATGATCTCATTAAATTTTAAATAACCACTTGTTAGATACGGGACATAAGTGGAACAATGGGGGCTGTAAACGCAAACACTTTATTAAAAAAATGCGCGCGCGGCCGGTCGGGTTATTTGCCGACATATTTGCTGGTACATAACCCCGCTGCTGTCGACCACAGCGCCATCTACTGGCGGAGCAGGAGCAAGCCCGGCGGCGCGACACTAGAGACGCGCTACGGATTTTTGCTGTCTTGCTGACACGCCAAGGATCTCACGCAAAATTATAACCGATACGTTAATATATTGTAAAATAGTCATCCACATACTACAAAAACGTCATTACACGTTATCATAAGGAGCCTTGTCTGATTTCAACCCACGACGCTGACACGACGACCTCCTGACGCAGAAACCCCAACAATCACTTAAGTACACATGTTGAAATGCAATAAGTTCTTATAGGACAAATTTTTCAATACTCGGATAACTTGGTAATGTCTTTAAAAACTAAGTGGGCGCTCGGTCCTCCTGGCACTAGAGTTTCGCCCCCAAACAGATCGAAGTTCCATTAGAACATTTGCGCCGTTTAAGGTTTTCCGCACCTACAGTAGCCGCCCCAGCACAGCCCGCCGCGCTAGAAAAATGGGATGGCGCAATGGTGTCGACACATATTGCATCCCACACCAAAGGCCTGCCTAACTTCCAAGGCATTATGGTCATACCGTCTGATCTCTTCCCATCGGCGTGCCAAGCCATTGGTTTCTAGAACAGCTGACACCCAGCTGGCAGCTTGGTAACAAGAGCACGACCGATGATTAAGATTGATGATGATGATACCCTAAGTAGAACAAATTATGCCCCTATATGTTACCTTATGGGGTGGTTTCCATTGTAGCTGGCACACTCGTTGGAAAAGCAGATTGAATATGCTGCCTTGTCTGTTGAACGACAGTTCTGAAATCACACATTCATTCATTTTATTAAAACAAATTCTTTTGTAAAATACGCTAGTTAATCTTTTTTTTTTTTAATTTAAGGTTTATGTAATTAGGAACTTACCTTATTCTCGCAAACCATGGAGACCTGCTGTTGAGGATGCAGGATGTCGAAGAAGCGCTGATTCGGATGCTCCCTGGACATAAAAGAACAGGAAGGTTTTAGTGATGGTCGAAGACGAATATATAATTTTTTTGGACGCCTGAGACAACCATAAAAAAATCTGGTTTACGGCATTATGAGTTTTTTTTTTTTTGCAATAGTTAGGTAATTTGCATGGCCAATTGGCTGAAAATCGAATGTAGCCGAAAATCAATTATAGTTCAGTTAATCAAGTTTTTTCGATTTTTAACCTATAGCCATAAATAGCTAGTGCAAATATAAGTATTTGCCGACTATTACAGCATTACTACTGTTGCAGGCAGCAGACAGTGAAATAAACGTCCCAAAAATCTTTACGTTTATCGAGTTCAATCAAAATCTTTATATTATACCTGTGAATCTCATTAGCGCACTCTATACACAAGTACAGAGGTGGAGGACTGTCAGAAGCAAAGGTCACACTGATGCAGTGGTCGTAGCACACCTTGGCTGCCTCAGCTGAGCCAGCATTGGGACACATGTCGCGTTGGCACAGGAATGGGACCAGGTCATCTGGAATTAGAAGATTATGGAGAATTTGTGATATTTCGCCAAAAAAAATATAGAATTGTGGTCTGGCTTTTGTGATAGAGGAACTTCTAGAACAAGAGCCAGGACTGCACAGATGTTTGTCTTGAAGTGGTAATAATGAAGCTTTCTTGGCATCGAATGCGGCCAATAGTAGAAAAGTAGCTTGGCAGCAGTCTGTATGCTATGACATACAACATGACAGATACTCACTGGAGAACTTGCACAGCAGTCCCTTCCTGTCGAACAGCTTGGCGTCGAATGGCGGCCAGTAGTAGAACAGTAGCTTGGCAGCAGATAGTCTTGCCCCCCACGTTCCGTATGCTATGACACACAGGATGTCTTTGACGACTGATTGCTTCATCGACATCAGGCATTCGAGGAGTTGGCAATGGTGGGCTGGAAGATATATAAGTCTTAAGATGGAGGGAAAAGACCCCAAAAGATTAAAAGTAGACAAAAGAATAGATTGATTGTAGATTGGTAAAAACTGTAAAAAGCTATTCTTTATATTGACAGAAGACTTAATTAATAATAAATAATTAGCAGTCGAGTAAAAGTACTTAAAATTGAGTTAGTTTAATGAACTCCAGACAGGCGCGACGCGACTCTAGTAGAACAATTTCTATGAAAACTTCCAAGGAAATTGTTCTACCAGAATCGCGTCGCACCGTCGCGTCATGCCTGCCTGCGGGAGCCTTAAGGTTGCTGTTAGGAGAGGGTTAAAATATTCTAAAAAAAAAAAAAATTTTGAAACCGAAGCCTTAAAATAGTCGAAGTCCAATCGATCGAAATTTTGATAAAAGCCAAAGTATTTAATTCAGTTAATAAAAAAGGCTAAAAATAATTTATTCTTAAATTTAAAAGTATTTACATAAGACACCGCTGCTAAAACCTTTTAATTTGTAAAGCATGTGTTATAACTATTAATTATTGCAGCATTGCAAGCTTAGGAATTCAAAATTTGAAGAAAATAATTCAAAAGTACCAATCTGCTAACCCTACAATAACCTAAGCATGGCTTAAATAAAACACTAACTCAAACTGCGAAAAAAAACACACAAACAAAAAACGACCCTAACATCAGTACCATAAAGCTTCAATACCATTGGACGAAAGAGCTAACTCATAAATCATTTTTACAATCGCTCCTGTCACCGCCAAATGGTGCTACAAGCAAAACACTGCCGCAGTGCGACAGTGGATTACTAGTAGCGCCATCTACCTAAAGTTACCACAACTCATACACCAGTCACTTCACTATATTGAACTAGATGGCGTTCACGAACTACCGCAATGCGGACACAGCATACCTACTCCTATGGCGTGCAATAGGAGAGGCCTATGTCCAGCAGTGGACTGCGGATACCTGCTGACGCAGTCTACTGTGTTCCTGTGGGCTCTTATACCAGTCCAGTCAGGAACAACTTGTTTTACACGCCCAACAATATGACGTCAAATTAATACTCAAGTTCTACTGCAATGCGGCAGAACATGCGCGGTCAAGACCCCATTCACCAATATAAAAAATTAACAATCATATATCGGTCAGAAAGAACGTATTATTACCACGACCTAATGTACTTACAAACCAATTTACATAAATAAAATATCATTTGACACGCAAAACAAGACGAAATCACTCACCAAGAAATACTGCAATGCGACAGTACGTTTCTTGCGGCACCATCAACTAAACCTTGCGACGACTTGATATCAGTCACAAACACCGTGTTTGAAACGCCCAACAACATGGCGTTAATAATCAAGGAGTAACTATGTTGGAGCCCGGAAAAAGTAATGCAACTGCCGTCCTGTTTTGCACCCCAGTTTATTAGTGTTAGCATGACACGCGGCCGTCCGCGGTGGCTTCAAATACAGCACTGCCGCATCTAGTGAATTTCCGGATGACTTATATACCAGTCACAAAGAGTGTACTCCGCAACTAGATGGCGCCACCACTCAACACTGCCGCAATGCGGAATATAATTACTAGTGGCACCATCTAGTTGGAGATGACTTGTGTATGAGTAAAAAATAGCTTATTTGCAACAACGCTGTGGAGCAATGCGTCATTTTATGATTAACGATATCGCTACCGCCGCAATGCGACAGTACCTACATAACGAATAATACAGTATAAAAAACACACACAGTACATAAAATAATAACTAGTGGCGCCATGTAGTGAACATTGTGACGACTCATAGTCTAGTAAGATCCAACGTATTTTCAGTGCCAATTCTGCAATGCGACAGTGGCGCCATCTAGTGATGATTCTTCGAACAAGTCAATTTCTAGTCGGATAGGTACAACGTATTTTACATGTGATTCCGCCTTGTGTCGGGCTAGGTGACAAAAACACCTGGCTAATTATTTTTTACAGTAAAGTCATTTTAGTAACCGAAATTTTACAAGAAGAATGTTGCAACATACATACTGCTGAACAAAGGCAATTTGGTAATTTTCATTTTTTTATGGGAATAATTATACTTTAAGTTTTTTTTTTACTTTTAATTATTTGGACGCCATCCAACGTGGTAATGCTGCCAGCCTTTTGGGCACTTATCCTATTAACAGCGATGTGGATGATTTTTTTGATGCCCAATGAGCTCCTGCCTTTTTCTTTATTTTTTTTATTATACAGGCCGTCCCACGGATATGCCACATGGAGGGAAAGTACCTTGAATATTGTAGATGGAACATTTTACTGAAAGAAGATATTATTTGAATTAAAAAACAATTTAAACTGCATTCATAGATATTTAAATAATTACATGGTTGAACCGGGAATCGAACCCGTTACATGAGAAAAATAATCATCATGTAGCTTTATCATACCGATCGAAAGGCTTCATCATAAGGATTATTTTTTGCTAAATAACATAGTGTCACAAATAAAAGGAAGACCATGAATTTTAACATTTGATGTGAAATATTGTTCAGAAAAATGAAAAGCTGACATTGCCGTAAGGACATACAACTGACATTATCATAAGTACCTTGAGAAGTATGCATCATTTCCCTATTATAATTTAAGTGTAATAAATAGATACGTAATTAGTAGGTACCTGGTTGTATGCAACAAATCGAGCCGTATGTATGTAAAAAAATTAGTTTACAAGAACCAGTATGAAAGTGTCCACGAGCTACAAGCAGAACTTAGACGTATTATTCTAAATATCCACCACAACAAGATCAAAAAATCGACAGGGAGCGAAATAATCAAAAGAGTGCGACTTTGTTTTCAACAGGAAGGGAATAACTTTGAGCATTTGATAAATTGATTAATTTTGTATTAAAAATGTAAAAATTCATGGTCTTCCTTTTATTTTTGACACTATGTTATTTAGCAAAAAAACAATCCTTATAATGAAGCCTTTCGATCGGTATGATAAAGCAACAGGGTGATTATTTTTCTCATGTAACGGGTTCAATTCCCGGTTCAACCATGTAATTATTTAAATATCTATGAATGCAGTTTAAATTGTTTTTTTAAATTCAAATAATGTCTTCTTTCAGTAAATGTTCCATCTACAATATTCAAGGTACTTTCCCTCCATGTGGCATATACGTGGGACGCCCTGTATACTAGTATATGTATAATATATATATTTTAGTGTTAGCTTATAAAAATAGTATTTAATATGTTGATTACCAATAATGAAAAATTTTGGACAAAGCAATACGACAAGACAAGACTTTAAAAACTGGCTGGTATCGACAGAAGCATGTTGACAAACAAGAATATTTTGTTGTATAAGTTGGACAAACAAGAAAGTTTTTTCAATAGCAATGTTAGTATGAAAATCCATTTCCGTCGTCTTCAGCAGGCAAATAAAATACTATGAAACCTCAAATCTATCGTGTAATTAAAAAATGGAAAGATATTTTTACTTCAAAACATGGCAACCAAAGAGGTAACTTATCAAAGATTTTGTTTAAGTTTCGAACTGGCTTGCAAATAGAGCTATAAGTAAAAAACAAACCAATGAACATATTGGCGCGTCAAAAAATATTGTTGTTCGTCACTGATTCTCGAATTTATAATTAATTTACTGTTTGAATTGCCACGTATATTTATTGCCCGAAACCAGGCATTGATGGACTCGCGATATTTTCACGTTCGTCCATCACTGATTCATTGCCTCTTTAGGAGGCCGCTGCAACAACTATTGTTTTTGTCTAAATAGAAGTCCTGTAGGCATTTTATTTATTACATTTACCAGGACATTTTGAATAACATGTGAATTCATAAAGGCTTTTTTCAAATAGAATCCCAGGCCATTGCTTTTTTGGTTATTTTTGCCTGGATTTTCCCAAATTATGGACCTTGAACTCTTCTAAGAGACAAAATTACAACTTCATTCTGTTGCGAGTTAACGACAGGTCATGTATAACAGAAGGTAAATAGATGCCTGTCTGTTTTTACCCGACTACGCAACGTCAAAGACAGGGTAATGTTTTTACTTATTAAGTAGCACTTACCCGGATTGCTTGAGTGCTGGAACACCATCATGATGATAGCGGCGACTGACTGGGATGCCTGGCTCTCTTCCTCCATGCCTGCATACTTGCGTGCTAAGAGTTTTTTAATCAGTAGAGTATTAGACATTAGTCGCTTAATTAAAAGTGAGATAAAGATCGCATTTTGATATTATTTTTGTGTCATTATTTGAACCTTTGTTACAAGGGTCAATTTTGTTCTAGTTTTATTTTATGTTGCTACTTTAATTCTTCAGTCGTTGGCAAAACATAAAATAACTTTTCTGTTACAAACTGATAGCTTTTTTAATTTTTCTAGGCTCCTGTTGTAAGCCGTTGTAAGGCTATTACAGACACGAACCCAGATATATCAGAATCGAAAGTCATTCATTCAAATTTCGTTGACAGTGGGCACTTTTCAACGTCAAACTTACATAAGACAGTCCCCCAAAATAGTCGCCCTTCACCCCACTATATACGTTAATAGGGGTTCTACTGAAGGTTGTTTTTAGAGGCGGAGAACTTTATATTGAAATAAAACAAATCGGGTGTATTTCGGCAATAATGCGTTGAATGTTGGCATCGTAGGGCGCAATTATTTCTGTTTAATTAGTTATCGAGGCGTGGACATCCGATTTTACAGAAAATTATGTACCTAATGGCCTCACAGGTATATTTCGTAAAATTTGTCGTTCGCCAAAAGTTTCTATCAGTAAATTTAGCCAATATAAAAATTAAGCTTTCAATAAATTAGGCCTTCCCGTCAGCCGCGGCGGCTACATGCCCGAAATCATATTCAAACATTAATGCCATAAAATGATCTGTCAAAACCGAATTTTATGGATATTAAAAACACTTTTCCGTGTTTTATTTCAATTTAAGTTCTCTGCCTCTAAAAAATCACCCAATACATACGAACTAAATGGAAGCTCATTGCTAAATCAAAACATAGACGTCATAATCTGGCTATAGCAGTCCACTACTGGACATAGGCCTTACCTTCTCACCAAACGAACGCCATTTAACTCGATCTAACAAACATATCAATCAATCAACTCAGCCTATCTCCTCTTCTTCTATGACTGCGCCACAACACCCTGTCGCAAGAAAGAGGCACATTAAAGACAGACAGACATACTAAGAATAGTGTTTAGTATGTTTAACTGTCTTTATTGTGCCTGTATCCTCTATCCTCGGCTACTCGCACCCAGCTGCTAGCAGTCACCCTGCGAACACCATCGCTCTACCTAGCCTAAGGACGGATCAAATATACATAGTAGGTAACTGTAAATAAGTACTTACTGATAGTAAATGGCAGGATATAATAAGAGAGTAGATGCAGAATCTCCTGATGAAGAGCCACTGGGAACATTGCGACACAGTAGGCTACCAAGAATGGTAGGTTGTCGATCATGTCATACTCCAGGAAAGGCAGGAGGCATCCCAGGCACTGCAGGATGGCTTGACCGAATGCTGGAAAAAATTAAATGTGATTTTATGTTTGTGTGTGTTGGAAAAGTATTTTAGTGTTTGAAGTGTTAGCAAAATCGTTGTTCAAAATGTTGGAAAAGTGTTTCAATGGATGGCAATTTAGTCACACGTTCGTAAAAAAATAAACTTTTCATACTTAGTTGATATTTGTGATTGATTTTTTTAAAGTGTTATAAAAATATTGTGATGTTCGATGTGCTAGAAAAGTATTTAAAGGAAAGTGTTACTTTATTTCTTTGTCCAAAGTTTAAAGTATTTTTTTTTTTGTTATTTCGCGTTTAAAGCGTAAATAAAATATTTGGTTATTTAATAAGTAGAGAAGCTGCTATCGTACAAAGAACCACTTCCATTACTACCACAGAGGCCCGTTCGAGAGTACTGAAAGTGATAAGTCTGCTAAATGCAAAAGATGACCTAATCAGTCTTCAATTTTAAACCTTGATTTTCGTTCCTACCGACTAGTTATATGTAAATATCATTATCATCATCATTTCAGCCGAAAGAAGCCAACATAGACATAGACTTCCCCTAAACACCGCCACTTCGACCGGTTCTGTCCTTCCTGCATCCAACGGAATTATGACGCCACCAAATGCTACAAAAACAAAAGAAAAACAAAGTCATCATACTTACCCAGTGTTCCATACTGCAGATGTGGTGTGGAGTCAACGAGCCCAGATAGTGCGTTGAACAGGCTCTTATAGTCCAGGTTGGGGTACAAGCCCATCCTCTCACTGTCATTGTCAGCATCCCGAAGCATCTCAAGAGGTGAGCGCGGGACATCTTTGAGAACGCCTGGTGAAATTGTGAGGCAATCAGTGAAGGGTAAAGGTTAAAAGAAGATGTATTTCATGCGTTATTTTTGGCATCGACACGCTAAGCAGAAGTGTAAGGCTAACAGTATAAATAAGAAGGTAGCCAAATTAGTAGGTGGTCGGACTCTTGACTACAAAGAAGATCTGAAGTGGAACTGTGGAAATCGGAGCCTAATCTAGCTTTTTACATTAAATCTTCAAAAAAAATGTCCTACGTATGGATCTTGGAGATGGCTACTAATGCTGTGCCCGCGGCTCTGCTCCTAAAGTACCTAGTAATGAAACCCGGCTAGAGTAAATTAAAATCACAAATCGGGTAAATTTCCACCATTGTCTGCAACGAAAGCCTGACATCCTCCAGGCTCTGTAATCTGCGGACTATCCAATAAAACCTATAAGACCAAAACTCATGCATACATCCTAATAAGACGAATCAAGTTAAAGGAAACTTACTAAGAAGAGTCTGTGAGAAGTATTTGACAGTGTTGGCAATGTCAGTGCCAAGAGGCAACGGCTGAATGTTGTGTTGCAGCCGCAGCTGGGCGTCGTAGAGACTGCGGATCTTTGCTGTAACTGTATAGGACGAGGCTAGAGAGTTATCCTATTAGTAAAGTGGCCTTTTTCTTCATTTAGCAGAAGAAGGAGAAAATATAGAGACAGTAAAGCTTGGGCCAAACTGAAGCTTCCTAGCGCGGGTTACGGGACGAAAGCAGCTCGCACCGATTGTGTCGACTCACTTGTAAGGTGTTCAAACTTGCGCTAATATTCGCGTGGCTTCCTAATCCTTAAAACAATCGACGTCCAAAGTCGCGTCACGAGCAGGATTCGCCTCAGTGTGGCCTGCGCTTGAGACTTGCGTTAAGTAAGGCTAAGAATGCCGAGATAAGCTATTATAGTTTTATTTTTAAATCTATTCCATTACTGTTTAAAATCTGATGAGGATTATTTTATGGTGGTTTATTTTAGATTTTTGCGTTGAAATTCTGGCTGTAATTCTGCTACTGGTAGGTTCTGGCTAGTCTTGCTTCAAGTTTGGCAACTGTTTCACGATTTCTAAACTACAAGAGTATAATATCTAACCTCTTGAACTTAAGGTCTGAGCTGCAATCCAGATTTTCACCGGATGCCGAAATCAATGTTAACTTTAGAAAATACGTAAGATTCGTACATTATTTATAGGTACTGGATACCTACCGCAAACTCAAATCATTTATTTCAAATACGCCCATAAAAAAGCACTTTGAACGTCAAAATTTACAAAAAAATACAATTGATTCTAGTTCCCCTTCTAAGGACTGGAACAATTTGCCTGCAGTGGTCTTCCCGTCCGATTATAATTTAAGTGTCTTCAAGGTTAGAGTGAATAGACTCATAATAAATTAGTGCGCTTTACCATCAACGATTGCATCACAGCTTTACATCAGGCGGGATCGCAGTCAAGCACTAGTTTATATCATTTATAAAATAAAAATAAAGCATACCTCTTTAATAGTTCAACCCTTCAAAATATAACAAAGCTCTTTTGTTAAAATATTTTCTTTAAAAGTTTTCATTGTAATAATCATGATTACTAGTCAGTAGGTAGATTCGCATAGGGGAGCGAAGCGTGGGATCAGTTTTCATTAAAACGCGAGAGGGTTTATTATTACATAACTCCCCTTCAAAGCATTATTATAAAATGCAACCCTCAAAGGACCAGTATCCATCAGATTATGTCAGAAGCAAATAATTAGCATGGCTACACAGGGGTGGACTGCGATCAGTCGCAGACAACCAACCCTTTCTAAGGGTGTAGTTTTTTTTTTTTTGTAAATGGCAACCCTCTAGGCAAACCGGTATTTAGTAAATAACTGCCACCCTCGAACCAGAACCCCTTTATGTACAATTTTAAGTCACGCAGTGTGCGTTGATTGCACCCTAATAAAAGATTTTTGCCGAATAAATACAAAATTTTGATCAACTCCATACTTGCCATTCTGTGGTACAAGATAGAGCAAAAGTAGTGAAGGATTAAATATTACGGTCCAAATATTAAATAAGTATTTTTACTTACTTATTTAATATTTGGACCGTAAGTCCGTAAGACCGTCTAAGTAATAACGCATTAAGGCCGCCATCTTTTTTTTCTTTGTGTCTTTTAGTCTATGCTAAATAAATGTATTTTCTTTCGGGTCGGGTATCCCGAACCTACGGCAGGCGCATCGGGACGTATCCAGACATCGATACAGAGACCGATACCGATAATATGTTAATGTAAGTACATTAGACTCTTCTAGTGATTGCTTGCTTCCTTAATCTTATCCTTCCGTCCTTTAATTTTTATAGTGTTAAAAACAGTCAAGATTTTCTACCCACACCAATCGAAACACGGTAGGGTAGGCAGTAGTAGTAGGTCCTTGCTACAGGACTCAAATAGGGAAATAAGCTTAAACTCTAGTTTTAATTCAGATAGCTCGGAGGTAAAGATGGCAGATTTGAATAGTATTTTCAAGGCCCTTAGGCTAGTCCCAGAGTTTGATGGGAATGTAAATGTGTTAACTCGTCCTTATATGTGACAAACTTGTAGACAAATTTGGTACTCAGAGGACCCATCTAACAAGCTCCATGAAATGGCTCTATTCTTAATAAGGTGACAGGTGACAGGACATGCAGCACCATTAATTAACTCAAACGGTATTCCTTCAGACTGGGCAGGTATTCGCAAAGCGCTAATAAATAATTTCTCTGATCAGCGTGACGAGACCGCACACAATAATGACGTATGTCTAGTTACATGAGAAAGTTCATACTACCGTTGAAGCGAAAAGGGATCTTAACAAAAAGTTAACTTTGCAGGCATATTTACGTGGCTTAAAGGACCCGTTAGGTTCACGAATCCGTTGTATGCGACCGGAGAGTAATGAGAAGGCCTTGGAGTATGTACATGAGGAACAAAATACTCTGTATATGCAACAGCGTAGTGATCACGGTTCAGATACGAAGGCGCAACCCCAATCTGTAGTACCTAGATTACCCCCTATGCTAGGATTAAATATGAATTCACCTAGGCCTACTAATATGCCTGGACCCTCAAGGTCACAATTTTCACAACCCTTAATGCCATCAGGACCCCCGCAATGGAACCAAATTATAATCAAATATCTGGCTGGTACATCGCGCACCCAGTACAGTAAACGTTAAGGATGGTGATGTGTTAGTCTACGAACAGATAATTTCTAATTGCTTAATTAGTAAATGCTTAACTAATTTGAATAATAATAGGGGCATAGTGGAAATTAGGAACTCTAGTAAACGCGACGTCATATTTTCTATGGACCTTGAGGTTTCAGGTGAAATTGATAACATTGAGTGCATGCGCACCGACCCTCTAGATAACCGTACGAAGGAGATATTGTCGCGCCTACGGACAGATCATTTAAACGCTGAAGAGCGTTCCAATTTAGAGTCACTCTGTTCACAATATATCTTCTATGTCGAAGATGAAGCACTTACATTTACGAATAAAATAAAGCATTCTATTAAAACAACCGACGAGGTCCCCGTTTACAGTAAGACATACAGATTTCCGTACATTCATCGACAAGAGGTCCAAGATCAAATAAATAAAATGTTACAGCAAGGCATAATAAGACGTGCGGTCCATGGCCCTATACGGGGCCCCATGGTGCAAGCCATGGTCCGGTGCGAGAGGGAGTGGGAGGCAGTTGCCTTCTTCTGCGAAGCAGTCATGCTAGCGAAGGAGGTGGTGGGACGGATGAGGGAGAGAGCCTGCCGTCCCAGCCGCCGCGGGAGACGCTCCGGGCGTCGGGAGCCGCGTGACGACTACCGGCCACCGTAGGCGCGGTCCTGCGGGCGGAGAGCAATGGGTAGCTCACCGCCCGATCAGGACCAGGCCCGTGCCGGACGGCGCGTAAGTGTTCCACGCGCGCCTCAAAGAGATGTCAGCATAATTCGAGGGGCCCCTTAGGGCCGAAGCCTGCCGGGTCAGCGGGATTGTCCGAAAGGGTTACCGCTACCCCGGAACATAAAGGGCGAAGGAAGGAACATGGGTGGGTTTTAGTCATTAAGAGTCTGACACTCCCTTCCGCTCCACCCAGAGCGGGAGGGGTTATTTGATGATTTCCAATCAGAAAAAAAAAAAAAAAAGGTATAATAAGACCATGTGACTCAGCCTGGAGTTCCCCGATTTGGGTTGTTCCAAAAAACTTGACGCGTCCGGAAAAACCAAGTGGCCGATTTGAAATGAAATGAAAATCTTTATTTGTAGACATACTCGTAGGTTGTACAGGGGTCTTATAAATATAATATAGCGAGTCACAATTATCAATTTCTTTGCAAATTCAAAATAATAAAATCAAATAATATAATAATAGCAAAAGAGATGTTAATGTCAGAATAATATAAAATATAAAATTAATAATAAAAAATAAAAAATGATTACATGTCACATAATTATAACTTGGATTTTAATAATATAATTTACTTCAAAGTCAAGGTTTTGCTAATATAATAAATCGGATGTAGCAGGTCTAGTATCTTTCATTTAAATAATCGTTAGTTGAATAAAAACATTTTGCAACCAGAAATTCGCTTAAACATTTTTTGAACAGATCTTTATTGGTAATATCTATGATTTGTTTAGGTAATTTATTATAGATTTTGGGTGCCATACCTAAAAGATTTTTGCTGAAAACGGCTTTTTTGTGTCGTGTTGTGTATATAGTATTTTTGTAGCGTATGCTCTTTGAGTGGTTATATCGATGTAGATTTGCTTTGACATAGTTGGCTACTTCATAAATATAAAGACACGGAAGTGTAAGTAGCTGGAGTTTTTGGAAATGTGGCTTACAACTGTCTGTGCTTTGTATGCCACATATTGCCCTTATGCATTTCTTTTGTGCTTTAAACGCCATTTCTCTGTCTGGTGAATTCCCCCAAAACATAAGTCTGTAGCGTAATGTTGATGAGACATTTCCGTGGTACATTGCAGATGTCATAGATAAATTAAGTAACTGTCAATATTTCACCACTTTAGACCTCGTCAGCGGATTTTACCAAGTAGAAATGAACCCCGCCGACATAAATAAAACAGCCTTTAATGTCGAAAATGGCCACTTGTGAGTTCTTAAGAATGTTCATGGGTCTGAAGAACAGTCCATCAACTTTTCAGAGAGACATGGGTAATGTTTTAAAGGACCTGCAAAACAGCATATGTCTCGTCGACTTAGATGACATTATCGTGTTTAGTACCTCACTCCAAGAACCCATAGTTAACCTTGGTAAAGTATTTCACAGACTAAGGGAGTCTAACTTTAAAATCCAACTCGATAAGTCTGAGTTTCTTAAGTTAGAGACGGCATACCTAGGGCATGTAATAAGTAAGGACGGCATCAAACCAAACCGCGAAAAGGTATCTTGGGCTGTAAAAAACTACCCACTTCCAAAAACCCCTACCGATATAAAGCGATTTTTAGGACTTTTAGGGTACTATAGAAAGTTCATCCCAGATTTTGCCAAAACGACTAAACCCTTAACGCAATGCCTTAAGAAAGAGTCAAAGATAGTACTCGATCAAAATTACATGGGCTGTTTTGAAAAATGTAAGACCTTATTACTAAACGACCCGATACTTCAGTATCCCGATTTCACAAGGAGTTTTTGCTAACTACGGATGCCTCCAATCTAGCTTTAGGCGCTGTCCTTTCTCAAGGGCCAGTAGGGTCAGACAAACCAATAGCATACGCATCAAGAACACTCAATAGTAGCAAAATAAATTATAGCACTATTGAGAAAGAGTTATTAGCCATAGTTTGGGCCACAAAATATTTCCGTCCTTATCGCTTAGGAAGTAAATTCAAAATTTTGACAGACCATAGACCGTTACAGTGGGTAATGAATTTAAAAGAGCCAAATTCTCGTCTTACTCGCTGGCGACTAAAGCTCAGCGAATACGATTTTACGGTCATATATAAACAGGGAAAATTTAATACCAATGGCGACGCATTATCCCGTGCGGAGATTCACAACGAAGAGATTAGCTCCATAATAGCGAACCGCACAGAAAAACAACTCTCTCTGGTAGGCTCTAGCACTGCCACAGCTCATACAGATGCTGAAAACCCCATTCTCGAAGTGCCTATTTCTGATGAACCCTTTTTTTTTTTTTTTGGGATGGGAAATCATCAAATGACCCCTCCCGCTCTGGGTGGAGCGGAAGGGAGTGTCAGACTCTTACTGACTAAGACCCACCCATGTTCCTTCCTTCGCCCTTTATGTTCCGGGGTAGCGGTAACCCTTTCGGACAATCCCGCTGCCCCGGCATCTGATGAACCCTTGAACAAGTTTAATAAACAGATATATTTTATCGTAGTTGGCGATATTAAGAGTCATCCTACAGTTTCAAAGCCTTTTGAAAACCACACTAGAACTAACTTACAACTTTCTAAGTCTAATCTTGAGCATGATGTAGTAGAGGCTATTAAGGAGCATGTTAACCCCAAAGTCAAGACAGGAATTTTAATAAACCCACTGTTAGAAATGTATACAATAGTACCAATAATCCAGAATATGTTTTAAGTTCCTCTATGAACCTAGTCCTCTCAAAGATTGAGTTAGAGAATGTTAAGGACTATTTAAAACAACAAGAAATTTTATGAAAATACCACGAAGGGAAAACTAATCTTCGAGGTATCAACGAACGCCATTTAGGCCTATCCTCCAAATATTACTGGCCGAAAATGAAAGATCACGTCACTAAATATATTAATGAATGCAATATCTGCGGTCAAGCCAAGTATGACAGACTCCCGATAAAACAGAAGTTTCACTTAGTTCCGGCCCCAAGTAGGCCATTTGAAATAGTCCATCTAGATTTGTTGAGTGTTGAAGGCCAAAAATATCTGACCATTGTTGATTCGTTCTCAAAATACGCTCAAGCTCTTAAGAGATGCTACCGTGGTTAGCGTAATACAAGCCCTACTAAAGTTCTGTACCCATCACGGTGTTCCTCTGACAGTTGTAACAGATCGAGGACCTGAGTTTATTAATCAATTGTCTTTAAAATTCATTAGATTACACCAGGTTCAACACCATAAGATCTTAGCTTATACACCGAATGAAAATGGCGTGGTAGAACGAGTACACTCAACACTTTTAGAACACCTACGAATCTCAAAACTACAGCAACGTAGAGAGTCCATAACCAACCTTATGCCCTACGCTATATTAGCTTATAATAGTTCCATACACTCTTTTACTCAGTGTAGGCCTTTGGAAATAATAACTGGTCACTTCGACCCTAGGGACCCAGTTGGTATAAACTTGTCAGAACATTTGCTTCAGCAATATATCCATGATCACAGAGATAAAATGGTAAAAGTTTAAGATATTATCAACGAAACGTCCCTTCACCGGCGTGCCGAAATAACCGAAAATGCTAAGAAAGATAGGGAACCTGGAACTACCTATAGCCCAGAACAAGAAATATATATCCGTAATCCAGTTGAGTTGCAACACGTCAGAAATTAGCTCCAAGATACACCCGCGGCACAGTCATGGCAGATCTGCACATACATATTTATACAAAAAAGAAACGCGGTCCTGTAGCGAAATCGCGACTGGAACGCGTTAGCAACAGTGGTCGTTTGTTACAGGTCACTCTTGATTCTGAGCCTAGCACGGGCAGAGGAGATAACACTTAACAACTTGGAAGATGGGCCTGGTGTACTACCGTTCAAATTGGGTTCTACAAAAATAGTCTCACATTATCATTCCACAGCCAGTAAATCTGGATACTATCCGAGAGAACCTAGAATTAGTCAGATCACAGTTGAACCAGGTAGCTCCTCAGATAAATAATAAAACTTCATTTCATTATGAACCTCATCTTGAATATTTAGGTACCAAAATTGAAGTTATTCGGTTTACTAGAGTCGTTTGAACCCAACCGTAGCAAAAGAGGTTTTATAGACGGTATAGGATAAATTATAAAAAGGATATCCGGAAATTTAGACTACACAGACGCTATCAAGTACGATAACGCAATTAAGTTATTACAGGAAAATAAAATTACTGCCGAAATAAACTCTCACATGAGTCTTAGCAAGATTTGGATGTCACAAAATTCTAAAATAATTACTAGTTTGGTCAAAAATCAGGAAAAGCTAGAGCAATCAGTAAATAGTCTAATAGGCACCACTACCCACCACGAAGCTGACTTAGTTAGATATGCCCATCTGGCTCAGTTCCTACTAATAATAAGTGATAACATAGAGAGTTTAGCCGAGGAACTCTTAAAAATAGGTAATCTATTAGCTTTTATTCGTGCTAACAGTAGCCATAACTCTATATTAAATTTTGAACAGTATAAGAAAATTACAGTAAACTTAATACGTTGTATAAGGGAGACGGACTATTATTAGATGTTAATTTTAGGGATTTCTTATAACCTATCCTAAATCCTACAACCTATACAAGCTGGCAATAGCCCCCAATAGAAATAATAAAGCCATTATCCCTTCCTACCCTTACGTAGCAATTCACGATGAAGACATAATGTACATAGAGGCAGAATGCCCGAAGTACAACTCGAAGTACCTCTGTGAAGACAAACCCAGCCATCACCTCGGAAAACAACGAGAGTGCCTGCGGCGCCTGCTCCTAGGACAACAGATCATCGACTCCTGCCAGTACACCTCAGTAATAATCACCAATGAAGCAATGGAACGACTAGATGACAAACACTATGTAATGAATCTTCCCAAACCTACAAAGATTCATATCGCATGCAGCCAGAATGACTATACCACAATACACGGAAGCTTCTTAGTTACACTACTCAAAGATTGCTCCATACAGACCCCGGAATTCACAATAGTCAACCATAACGATCGTATAAAAGGTCAGTTGCTGACCATAAAAGACATATAAATCATAGAACAAAGAAATGTTCCCGCTCTCAGAAGCATCAAGCTGAACTCTATAGACTTAGCCAAGCTGCACACTGCTGACTGATTTCAACGGAACCGAGAATCGACGTTACACAACCGCAAATAGACAGCCTGTACCAAACCATCATACCCCTGGGGGTCTACTCTGGACTGGTATCGGCCGAATGTTCGGCCGTTTCCTGCTACGAAGTTACTATTTGGTTCGGTCGGTCCCGATCCTACACTCCTACACTCTTTCGAATATTGACTATGGTCCCGACCCAACTGAGCCGGTCCGAACTTTTTTCGCATTTTTCTATAATATTCGGTTCGGCCATCTGTCGGTCCGATCCGAACATTCGCACTTTGCACTTCATAGTAGACCCCCTGTACTCCATCTTATTCGGTGCCAGTCTACACTACGTCAAATCAAGGACTAAGAACAATCATATTAAACCCAATAAACCAGTTGCCGAAAACCAAGATGTATACGCCAAGATCGAATAAAATAAGTCTGCTAGTACATCCCAACCCAGCCTCTCAGCACTATTCTCGACCAAAGTGCTCAAATAGTTGCTGAACTTCGGGTGGGAGGTGTTATGTGACTACATACTCTGCTGATCGCCTACGTAGCTCCGAATAGCGTGAAAAAATGACATACTAACAAAATCCGCTCTTACACGTACCGCATCGTCAGAATAAAACGCCTGAACGACGGAAATGTAATTAGGTTAAGATTTCAACATTCACTTTTGTATCTATCGTAGAACAATTGGCATGTCAATTGGAATATTAAGTTTTATATTAAATTAATTTTTATTAAGTAAATTCCCAAGTAGGTTAGGGTTACTGGTTCCAGGTAGGGTTACTGTAGTGTTCAACGGTGACACCCATCCAATTGATGTTCAGAGTGCGTCTTGCCGAATGGTTGCGGAGATGGAAAGCGCATGCCTGTGTTTTTGTGGGGTTCGGTCTGAGAGCATTATCAGAGTAATACTTTCCGAGAACTTCTAAGCCTGCCTCTAGGATATTTTCGGCGTCCCCAAATGTATTGGTTTGGGTAGCCAGGGCGAGGTCATCAGCGTATAGGAACCTGTCGCAGTGTTCAACAGTAGGTTGGTCGTTGGTATAGATGTTGAAAGAATGGAATGGTGACCTCTGCGCTGCCACTGTCGACGCCGTGGAAGTGGCAAAGTTTTGGGCCAACAAGATATGAAATTCAGTCGTGCCAGCGACACGAAGAAGATTAAGTAAATTTGTTTTTTTTTGCAATCTCCTGCGCCGTCGTACATATTTCCCAGGTAAACAGCCTCCAATCTCCTAAACCCCCTAATTTCCTAATTCGATCAGAAACGTTTTCCAACGACCTAAAAGACTACGAACCAGTTCATAAATTCAAAAACTATTTTTAACGATATTTGGATCTATGGAAATCTATACAAGGTGTCGTTTTGCATCTTCGTCAAATTCAAGGAGGTAACAACTATGCTACTGATTCTCAACACGAATCAATAATAAAATAAATAGGTATTTTTTTTTTCTCTAATTTTCTTAATGAAAGTCGAAGAAGTCTTTAAGACGCCATTTTTAACGTGTAGGTACATTTAAGTAGGTGTACTGAAACAAACGTTCAGAAAACGGAAATTGAAAGTACGATTTATTTAGAAGAAGATAATAAAGGTTCAAATATTAATTTTAACAAGCCGTACTATGTTATTTATTTGTAATAGTACATAAGGCAGCCTCGAAAATCGCCCGTCCGCCGCCATCTTGGACGGGAACCGATGCGTGAGTACCCACCTACGCTTTCTTACAAAATATCGGGGCCTTTTCCTAAAATAATACAAGGAAATATCACGCCATAAAACATCTCAAGAACGAATTCGTAAATACTGAAATTAACTTCAACGATATTTGGAAAACATAAAATCTTAGTTGAAAACCGTCCAAGACAACGGCTAAAGTTTTAGATTTCGCGCCTAATAAGAGAAGAAAGACGCATGCGTCAATTACGTCAAGTATTACGTCAAGACAAAAAGTCTCGTGTTTAAAATAATCGTATATTATAAAGTACTGCTTTGGTTTTGAGGCACTAAAAGTTCAAAATCGAGAACCTGAATGCCAATCAATCAACTATCTCAACTCATAAAGGCTATAACACAAAGCAAAGCTCCGATTCCCGATAATGTGGCACATTTAATCCGGGCCGCGGGACGCATGCGTGGGACCGCGTAAGGGGCGGGGTAAACGCTTTCGGATTGGTTGCCGCAATGCGGCATAACCGCGGGGCGCATGTGCGGACCGGCTATCGATCGGCGTCCCCTATTAGCTAAGAAGGGCGCGGTCGGGGCGTTGCGAGGTGCAAGGGTGCAGGGGTGCAAGGGGAACTCGCGCATGGCTCCCACGCCTGTGCCAAAACTGTTTTTTTTTTGTATATTTATAGATAGTTTTGTATTGATTTATTGAAAGCTAGCTAGCTAGCTAGGACTGGGAGTAATTTAGTTTACTGAATATTGAAATGAATCTTTTGGGTTATTGAGAAATTTAGAAAGAGATTTTAATTATTTCTTTGGATATTATTTTGAATTATTATTTGCAAATATTTATTTAAATAAGCTTTGAAACAGTAATGGGATAGTTTAAGTAGTCTTTACTAGTCAACTCATTTTAAATTTAATTGGAATGGCAATTTTACATTGGTTCTTGCCAGATCATTGGCAAGACACACAACATTGAAATCACAGATATAAATAAAATTCGTAATATTTATCTATATATTCATTTACTACACATCAATAAATCATGCAAAAAACAAAATAATCTACCATCAAGTACAATGACTACATTTTCAAAGACTAATTAGATATTAATTAAATATTACATAATTTTCTAAGACAGAAACCAAACTATTCTAACATTTTGACACCAAATCTATTACACACAGATTTCTTTACACAATATGTAACAGAAAGTAAGCAAGACCTCAAACAAAGGATTTGTACTAGCTCCCACAAGGTCATTTGAAAAGTAGTATTATGCCTTCGACGTAAGGCTCAAATTCTAGTAACTCGTCGTATTGACTGATTATTATATTTTTCTTGGAAAATTCTCAGTAATAGGAAGAAACTATTAATAGGACTTGCTTAAATTCTGTTACCCATTGTATTATAGATATATTTGAAGCAAATAAATATTCCAGAGGAGCGGCAGAGGGATGAAGACAATTTAATTTAAGTAAGCATCATTTAATAAAAATATTTTTATAATAAAAATATGATAGAAAAATTTTGACTTTACAATAATATTATAGAGAACAAAGACATTTTATAAATAGATTTTAAGAAAATTCCGAAAACCTTTAGTTTAATTTTTATAAAAAATTTCCGCAATTTTTTCTAAAAATATATATTAATGTGCAAGGTAATTGACAAAGGTATTTTAGTACAAGGTTTTTTTTTTGACATTAGTCATATTATTATCATTAAAAAAATAGGGCAAAGAGTTTTTGGAAAATATTTTGGTTGACACTTACATAAAAAAAAAACAGACAGGAGGTTTACATAGATATACATACACAGAAGGATAAGAGCAGGTATACATTTATAGATATAATATATATAAAGGAGATGTGACAGACAAAGCTTCCCCGGAAACCCCCACACCAGGATAAGCAGCGGGATGGTACGGACAGAGATACTGGTTTGGCCAAAATTTTAGAAAGGTGAGCCACATATAAAAGAGAAGCACTGATTCTACTAATTGAATTTATTGATCACACTGCATTTAAATATATAATTAAATGAAGATATTTTAAGCGAAATAAATTATTATTAGTACCTAGTTGACATCCCAGGCAAAACCGCAAGGCTGCTTGCTGCACCCCATTGTTCAGGATGTTGCACCAGTAAAAAAGGTCACACGACTTGCTAGCTCGAGGTCTGAGTGGACTGTGAGCCCCGGCCAAAGGTGGCTCAATTTAGCGGACGGGCGGCGACCCTCACCTGCGCGCATGCGTATGCGTGTGCGTGGCTTCACCCTGGGCGCGGTTGGAAAATGGCGGACTGCCACGTGGCAGCTTACGTAACCATTTACGTAAGCCGCCAAGCGGCAGGGCGCCATTTTGTACTTCGCCTACCATTTTCTAGAAATTTCTGAGGCTTTCTTTATGAAAATCAAAATTTAAGGAATCCCTATGTCAATATAAGTAATGCAGTTTGACCAAAACTTAACAGAATCAGGAATACATATAACATTGAAACAACAGTGGGGTATTTCTCTGTAGAACTAAACACACATTGTATATTGAGAACATTCTAGGACACAACGGGGCAGGACGGAGACACCAACACCAAATAAACCTAGGGATATGCACACATGAGACCTAGAAGGGGAAAAGGGTTACCATCTTGAAGTATTATGTCTTGATAGAAAATTACTTTAAGTTACCTTCAGACCTAAAATAATAACAAATAGTTTTTTTTTTCTAATTACATGCATCTTGATATGTTACAACATAAATATTATGATATTCAATTAAATATTCTGTAATAACTTTATTGCCAATTGCCAATATTTTAAAAATAAGAATTTGCAAAGTGAAAGCAAGGAGCACTCAATTCGATATGGCTGCTTGGTGTCAGTGAATATTTTTCCCGATACCAAGTTTAAATCAAATAATTAAAATTTTTATTTTATTTCTAGAAGGCAAATGCATAATAAGACACAATTAGTTTATTAGTCGCAATGGAATACTACAACTGCATGTGCAATAAAAAATATTAAGTTAGGTAGCGAGCAGTTAATCCCGAGCTGTTTGCTGAGAAACTTTATCCAACTAAATTACGATTTTTGTGAATAAATTGTGCACTTTTATAATTTGCACAGTGCATGTAATGCATATCCAATGCGAGATGGATGGTTGCAAGTCTATAATTATAACCAATTTTTTTTTTTAAGAAAGAATATACATCTAGAGTACTATGCGCCAGTAACAAATTATAAATAAAATAAAACTAAAATGGCATGGGCAAAAGAAATGAGTTCACTATGCGATCACTGGTTCTCCGAGCTGCTATCAACTAAGAAATTTGAATTAAATCACTGCTTTTAGTGGGAAGACTATCAACACAATATAATGGGAATATCACAATTGCTAAGAGACACAGATGGCAACCCTAAGAGATGGGGGCAAGGCAAGCTAACGTGCCGGAACAAAAAGTGCCACAAAATTGAATAGCTCGCTTGTACGAGCTCACCTTTCAAGCTCAGCTCAGAGTCCGAAACCGAATACTGCATGGTATCCTGTGGCCCCTGCATTTGGACACATATAAAGCACTACTCAACGACGCCCCTCATACAACTCTGAAAAACAAACGCGTTAATTTCCATGCAAGGCGTTCACTGAATTTAATTTAAGCACTAATAGTAATAAAGATGCTTACATGCCGCCGCCCGGGTTCCCATGTTGATGAGCTGGATCTTGAAACTGCCCTGCATTGGGGCACCGGGTAGAATGACCCGCTCACACAACTGCAGTCAAATCAATAAGGGCCGGCCCGCGGCCGACGGTTGCAAGGGGCGAACGTCGGGAGGGGCGCAACGAAGGGGTAGTTCGAGAGAGACAAGACCTAAATCTAGATATTCTATCCCATTCAGGCAATTGAATATCGACCGGTCTATAGCGCTCCGCGCATGGGTAATTTACGTCAACATTGTTGTCAAATTGCTGATGTCCGGTGTAATTAAATGCAGGTGGTGCATCCGGCATCGATTGCGCACTTTTTGCTTTGTGATTTACAACATTTTTCTAATATTCAATTCAATATTCAAAACGAGATTTTCAAAAATAATAATATCGCAAAATGTGAAGGTTATGTTGCATTTTGTTTGATAATATCAAGCACAAACAAAAATATTACATCGAATTTAACAATGGGTAGAGTGGTATTTTCCCCAAATTGAAACACTGGGTAGTTTATTGCACTGATTATGTTGATTTTTCGTCCAATAAAGGCCAATTTTTAAGTTAAAGCGTGTATTTTCGTCTTATAAGAATCTTATTTGATCCGTCCACAGCTGTCATTCGAGCTGCGCGCGAAACACTGGGATTATATGGGGTGGGAAACGTGGAACGGGGTGAATGGCGCGAACATTTGAATACGCTTATGTCATGTTATCGCAGTTGGGAATGGCTATGAATAAATTACAATTAGGTAATATCAACTAAATAACTTTTATTAGGACGTCCAATACCTTGTTTTATTGTTCTTAGGTCGTGTGTTTTGTAATTCAAATCAATCTTGGTTTGTTTTGTTTTCGAATGTCTGCTAAAGTCAAAGATGCGAGATAATTTATTTTGATTTATTCTGTGTACCTGAGAGCATTTTAATCTGATGTTAGGTTCTCATTGTACAGAATAATTAATAAGGTTTGGTGTTATGTTCTGGTTTTACCGGATTTGAGCTGTTTATTAATGTTTTTATACATTTTGTGAGATCATTGTCTAGCGAGGAAGGGCAAGTCAGTAGCCTGACTTGTTTTGTGTTCAAAATTTTAAAGATAAAGGATATGTACGAAAAGCCCTTATAAATTGAAAAATAATTTTATTGTCACGAATAATATCACAATAGAATCTATAATACAATATAATACCTACAATCACAGTGTCCAGTGCGTTCTGCATCAAACAATATATAAAAATGTCACCTAAAAACTCCATTCATCTACAGTTTATACATTAATATCGCTTATAAGTTAGGGCTAAACTCATAACTAGTAACTATTTGAAATATTAAATATTTAAAACTTAGTTAATTTTGGGACCAGCCCTTAAATTTAGTTTCTGCGATACAACACAACTCATGAACAGAGCCCTTGACTCCATCCCCTAATTCTACACCCTAATTACACCGATAACAACAACAAAACCTCATAATATTATCATAATTATGTTATGTATCCTACATAAACGACGGTGTAACAGTGGGTTTTATAGGTAAAACAAAACGCAAAAAAAAATATCACCACTCTAAAAGAATTTAAGTCAGCTAGTACACCGAGCTACCGAGCTATATGGTACAATACACACTGTAGTTTATTGACTTGTATATACAGTGGCATTGAGAGTAAACGGCAGCCATTATATCATCAACGATCCATCGCGCCGGACAAGGCTTGCTGTAACACAAGCTGCTGGGCGTTTATCAGTTTCTTTAATTCTCTCACTTCCTGAGTCAGCTGGCGTACATTTTCCGACGTCTCATCCAACCTGGCCTGAAGGCTCCCCAACCCCGAGGAGTACCCATACTCTCTGTAACCCGAGTCATTGTTGTTCTCATACTTCTTGAAACACGAGTACGCGCCTGTTGTTGATCCGCTCGACGATATCGTGTGACCATATTGTTTCCTCATTTTCGCGATGTCGTAAGCAGCCATCATTATGTCTCGAGGAAGTCGTTTCTCACTCGGGTTTAATGGTTTGACACTCAAAACTACTCTGTAAGCTTGCGGAGATACTAGAGCTGAAGAATGGAGGATTTTTAGCAGACATTTCGGCAGGTAACCGTTAAATAAGGCAAGCTCCATGTAGGATATCAGTTTCGTTTGCCTGACCAGTTTTGAAAGTCCCGCAGTTTTTCTCAATCCCTGAATGTCATGGACAGCTATACCAACTAATAGGTTCATAAGGACAACAGTAACAAACATTAAAAATAATACGTAAGTGATTTGCGCAGAGAATTCTAAAAGGACGGGAGGGTCGTTACCATCTGGCTCGTTAAGCAGTAAATCCAAATTTAGCTCGCCAATCATCATGGTCAGGACAGTTATAAAGCCCATGAAAGGGTTTGCGAAAGAGGAGGAGTCAGGGAAAATGACACAGAAACTTATAGTAAAGCCGATTAAAATACAGGAGTAGGCCATCAGTAGTTTGGCAAATTCCTTTTGAACTTTTTGGTACATCGCGACATAGGTCCCAAAAACCGGTAGTTGCCCTATCATCATCATTAAGTTAGTCCAGCCGGCCAGTACGGCGAACGCGCCTACGTGATTCTGCCAAGTGTACGTGATGTTCGTGTAGATATACGATATGAGAAACACGCTCACAATCACGAACCATTCGATAATATTCTCGGATTGCATCAAATATTGTTTAACAGTAGAATAACCAGCTATTCCGTAAACCTTTCTGAATATCTCAAATATCGTGATTCCGGCTAACACCCACCATTGCATTTCTATTACAAATGGGTTTTTCCGTAACAGGTCGCCGAGAATGGACTGTTTCTGACAAAGTTCCTGCTCTTGAATCGTTTCCTCCATATCTTTGCTGCCGTTGTAACAGTTATGCGCCAGAGCAGTCAACACATACAATGTTAGACACAGTACAAATATGAAGCTTAGAAACAGCCGAGCGACGTAATATTTACGTATTTTCTCCCACTTTATGTGAAGGAATGCTGAACAAAGCGGATGGAGAAGGACCTCTTTCTGTCCCTCATCGACGAACGTGTTCAAGTAACTAATCTCCCGCGGGTAACAATGATGTAGTATGCTACGAAAGTCGAGCTCCAATTCAACCTCCCTATTGCTCGTCTGTGAGTGTCGTAGAGTGATCGCACAGTCCAATTTTCTAGTTACCATTGCTAGAGACGCCGGCGTTTTTCTAGCTATTACATTAAGCGCCGAGTTTCCTTTTTTAGACCTTGTCGTGACGTCAGCGCCGTGGTAGATTAACGTCTCGACGCACGCTGACAGCCCGTCGAGGGCGGCCAGGTGCAGCGGCGTGAAGCCGTACTCATCCTTCTGGTTCACATTCGCTCCCCAACTTATCAACGTTTCGATTATATCGCAAGCGCTATCCGACTTGCCTATAGCGGCGTGTAGTGGGGTCCTCATGTCGAAGTCGTTGGCGTTCGGCTCGGCGTTACCTTTTCTCAGCAAAGACTCCACACACTCCAAGCTCGATGAACGAGCAGCCAGGTGCAATGCCGTGAAACCTCGGTGATTTTTTAAACAGGCTTCTGCACCCTTAGATAGCAACAAATCTACACATTCCACAAAACCACCATCAGCTGCCAGATGTAGCGCGGTGGACTCCCTGTCACCGACTCGCGTTCGCACGTTCGGGTCCGAACCGGGCGTCTCGAGCAGTATCGTTAGGCATTGGAACATTCCTAAATCGGCCGCAAGATGTATAGAGTTGGTGCCGCCCGGCTCAATTTGATTCACGTCGACACCGTGGGATATAAACAATTTAAGGCATTCCACGGAGTTGGCTCGCACCGCACAATGGAGCAGGCCACCTTCACAGTTGACATACTTCACGGCGGAATGTACGGATGCACCGCGACTGATTAGCAAATTAGCCACTTGCACTGAGTTCCCAAACGCGGCACAATGGAGCGGAGCGAAGCATCTTGGCATGTAATTAGGGTCTGAGCCGCATGACAGCAGGTAGGTAGCGCATTCCGTGGAGCCGCTGAAGGCCGCGACGTGCAGCGGAGACAGTCCCAGGGCATCGTAGTATAGCGGGTCAGCTCCGACCTCGATCAGCGGCTGTAGAAAGTTGGCAAGCTTCAGGAAGGCCGCCCAAAACAGGCACACATTCTTCTCGGCCTCCGACGCTGTCGAGAAAGTAGTAGCAGCGGATTCCGCGGTAATGACCCCGGTCTCTAGCTCATCCAGTAATCGCAGACGTCCGCCGACGGCGCGCATCTGCTCGTGAGCACTTTGACGTAACGAGTCACCGCAGATGTGCGCAGTTAGGTCTAGGGGTGGTTCTTCGAAGCTGTCGTACATGTTGGGGGCGCTTTCGGCGGGGGGTGAGGAGCCGGCGTTGACGTACTCGAGGTGTCCCATGGAGGGGTAGGCTCGTTCGAGGGACTCTTCGTCCAACGGAGGGTGGGTTTGGTGTTGCGTTCTGGCTGGGGAGGAGAGGACGCGGGAGACGCGAGGTCGGCGGTCCATGTCGGCGCGCGGGAGGGTCCTCGGGCGGGCGTCATCTTCCTCGGGCTGTCGGCGGCGCGCGAACCAGCGCGCGGTGAGCAGACGGCGCGTGGCGGGCATGCGGGCGGCGACGCGGCACTGAGCGCCGAACGCCGCTATTATGCGCCAATTGTGATCGCACATGAATCGCGCGCACCTTTTCGCTGTTAGGCTGTTTGCAGACGAGGAAATCTCGCCACTCTGGGCAACTTTGTGTCGCGGTGACTGACGTGAACTTATTCCATTTCTAAGATCATGTTGCAAAACGCTAATGCTTCCTGGGGGTCTACTCCGAAGTGGTATCGGCCGAATGTTCGGCCGTTTCCTGCTACGAAGTTACTATTTGGTTCGGTCGGTCATAGTCAATATTCGAAAGAGTGTAGGAGTCTACACTCCTACACTCTTTCGAATATTGACTATGGTCCCGACCCAACTGAGTCGATCCGAACATTTTTCGCATTTTTCAATAATATTCGGTTCGGCCATGTGTCGGTCCGATCCGATCATTCGCACTTTGCACTTCGTAGTAGACACCCAGATTTGCTGAGTCTAACGTTGTGTCAGGGTTTGCACGAAATTAGGCATACACCATTTATAATGAAAAAAAAATCATTCTCAATCAGAGTATTTTTTTTTTTTTTTGTCTATGAAACGTTAAAATTAATAAGGAAAAAATGTCTAAGTACCATCGTCGTTTACATTATTCTTTATTCACGATTGGTATGGCCTTTACTAATTTCACCAACCATTCAGTTGGTGATATTGGTTAGGATTTTCTTCCTGTAAGGCAATCCTAACCAATTTAGAAGATGCTAACTAATTAATTTCAAGTTAATCCAACATATCTAAAATGTCACAATACAAATTTGTAGAATAATTCGCTGGGAATACCCACGGTGTTAATGGAAATTCCTAAGTCCAAAACTTCAAACTGATGTACCTAAGTAAATGTAGTGTGTTTAAGCTATAATACATAATCTTCTTTCGTTTGGAAGATATGACATGAGCAGCTGGGGTGACGTCACTCCAGCTTCATCATCATCATTCTCCTGCCCTTATCCCAATTTATTTGGGGACGCAAATGTCTTTTTCTTCCATACTTCTCTATTAGTCGTCATCTCGGTAGTCACCCCCTTTCTAACTATATCATCATTCACACATTCCATCCATCGTTTCTTTGGTCTTCCCATACTCTTATACCCATCGACATTCATACTCAAAACTCACCTCACGACATTTTCCTCATTTCTCCGTAACACATGCCCATACCATGACAACCGATTTCCACACAACTTTTCAGTTATCGGTGCCACCTTCAGACTTCCTCTTATGTACTCATTTCTTATTCTATCCATTCGTGTAACACCACCACACATCCCTCTTATCATTCTCATCTCAGCTGCATGCAATTGCCTTTCATTCATCCCTTTTGTGGCCCAACATTCTGATCCATACAAGACAGCAGGTCTAATCATGGTTTTATATATCTTCCCCTTAAGTTTAAGGGGTATGCGGGAGTCATAGATTGTTCCCGTGACCTGCCGCCATTTCATCCATCCAATGTTAATTCTGTGTTTAACCGTCCGATCTACTTCGGCATCGCTTTGCACGAGTGAACCGAGATACCGAAAGTCGGAGCAGACTGGGAGACGTGCGCCATCAAGCGCTATGGCTCCAAAACTGGAGAGACCGCCGAAATCGCAGAACATATATTCCGTTTTGGTTCTACTGATTTTCAAGCCAACATTCTCCAGCTTCTGTTGCCATTTCTCCAATCGGCTCTGGATCTCAGGTACATCTTCACCGACGAGAACAATGTCATCGGCAAACAACATGCACCAAGGTGCCTCCTCCTGGATGTCTGACGTAAGAGCGTCCATAATCAACAGGAAGAGGTAAGGACTTAAAGCCGATCCCTGGTGCAAGCCTACAGCCACACTGAACTCGTCGGTATAGCCAGCAGCCGACCGGTCGTAGGTACGAGATTGACTGTACATAGCACGAATTAACTCTACATACTTCCCGGGCAAACCTTTCTCTTTCAAGGCCCACCACAGCACATCACGAGATACCCTATCTTACGCTTTCTCCAGATCAAAGAACACCATGTGCAAGTTCTTATGTGCACGTCTGTACTTCTCGCACAATTGTCGGAGTGCAAAAGTGGCGTCCATTGTTCCTCGACCTGGCATAAACCCAAACTGATTTGGGGTAATCTCACTCTCCTCTCGCAATCTTTTCTCTATTACTTTCTCCCATACCTTCATACTATGTGACATGAGCTTTATCCCTCGATAGTTGTTGCAGTCCTGTACATCACCTTTATTCTTGAAGATGGGCACTAGGGAACTATTGCACTATTCTTGTGGGATCCCTCCTTCGTGCAACAACTTATTGAAAAATAAAGTCAGCCACATACATCCATCTTCTTTTAAACACTTCCATACTTCTACTGGTATATCATCAGGGCCCATAACCTTCCCATTTTTCATACCTTGAACTGCCTTCACTCCAGCTTATACACACGTTTTTGATCGTAGTTTCAACACTTTTTAAGTATTATCGTTCAGTTTTTTCCTTCCTTGGCAGCTATTATGCCTTATTTTTCTGACTATAGTCCAAAACCCTAACCTCACTGGTTTGCCTGTATTGAATAAGGAAGCTGCGGTGACGTCACTCAAGCTAACACACACTAAACGACTCATATTAACGAAGTTTTTGTGGCAGTTAATTTAAGACTGGGAACTTTTTTAAATATTGGCATAAGTAGAATTATTTTATCACATATGAGGAAGCTGGAGCTAAACACACCTGCTAGGTCACAACAATTAATAGTTTCGTTTGCGCCAAACATCCTCTTCTCAACTTCTCGGTAGGTACAATGTCTACCCTGCCAGAAACAAACATGGATCAGCCACCACACCAGATTCCCCACAGTCCCACACTCAATCAATCGTAGTGCACTGTTGGACGTAGGCCTCTCCCGGGCTGCGTCACAATACCCTTTCCTCCGCCTTTCGCATCTAGTCTGTCTTCGATCCATCTAGCTGGGGGGTATCCCACACTACGCTTGCCGATACGCAGTCTCCACTCCAGGACTCGTCTGCTCCACCGGCCATCACTCCTTCGTCAAACATGTTCAGCCCACTACCACTTTAGCTTGCTTGCTCTGCAAGCTAAGGGGAGGGGCAATGTGGTTAAGTAATAAAAGCCGCACGGGGTGATCAATCAGGTTATAAGCTACGCTTGCCGCGGTCGGTCCATTACATACCATGCCTCGGACCAACGTCCCGGCTGTCATTAGTGGATCTTTGACAATCGTTACGGGTCGTTAGAAGCCCGAAAGTCTGACAAACAGTCTTACTACTTAAGGGGTTTCGTATTACCCAGTAACTGGGTTGGTTGTGGAGGTCAGATAGGGAGTCGCTTCATGTAAAATACTGGTACTCAGCTGCATCCGGTTAGACTGGAAGCCGACCCCAACATAGTTGGGAAAAGGCTAGCCAGATGATGACTCTGCAGGCTAAGTCGGTAACTCCGGTTATTTTCCCCTCTGTAGCTGGTCGTGTAGCCAGCCTACCGCCCATCAACAATACCCCTGACAAATGTATGTATTTACTAACATTTCCCGCGGTGATATCATTGTGACGAGGACTTGATCTCGCAAGATCTCGGTCATTACCGCTACTTACTAAAAACGTGCCTTTCAGGTTAACAAGACGCCATTGAAGATTGTAATCTATAAGACATGTGAGTCAGGACTGTGGATCAACTGGAATGTACTGACTTATTGACTAATTTCAGGATCTCTTGACTGTATCGTTGTTCGTATCTCGCACGTGGTTTGGCTCAGTTATTTTAGCCAATGGGATTGACTACTATAAGTGCTAATGGAACCTCTGTCGGCTTACACTTTTATCCTCTATAATAGCTTTCTTGATGAGCCCGGAATGTCCGGATGTCTCCTGATTAGTCATGGCTATTCTTTGAAAGAACTGGATGACACGGGAAAAAGATTCTGATGATTCAATTAAAAACAGATGGGGCATGTCGTCTTTAAATACCTGGACGAGCACAGTACAGTTTTCACTAGAGCTAATGTGTATCACCTAGATGTTCTTATATTTTTCTGTATCTTGTATTATTATGTTTGTCTCTTCATGTCGGTGAATTCTATTGAGAGTTTACCAAGTATACGTCCAATGAAAGTTAACGGTTTGATACAACGATGCGTGGAGAAAAAGCATTGGCGCAGGTATAGGGCAGATATTATAATTCTGACATTGTCTGCTTGATATCAAAAAAAAAACGCTTGAGGTATTTATAGGTTACACGCGTTTGCGCAAACACAGTGCACTCTCTGTTCCTTTACTCTCATAGTCCGATGGGACAACAATCCGACATTGCCAGGAGAGGTAAAGCGCAGGACCCATTGCTCCTGCGCTAAGGGTGTCACACCGGCAACCTCCAAACTCCAGGTTGCTACTGAGGAATCTCTAATGGAAATACCAAATAACATTTTGCCCGACCCGGGAATAGTAAATTCAAAACACCTCATAATGGTTCTGCTAAAAAGTAATTTTTCAATTGCAAACCAGCGTGGTAATTGCGTAACATGCTAGTACAACTCTCAAGAAGGATCTAGAGACGACCAGGAACTTCAACCATATCTTAATTCAACACCATGTTGTAAGCTATGACGTCTTAGTCCAACTACCTACACTAATTAACAATAGGTACAGCAAAAAATAATTAGGTACTAATGGTACTATTCGTGAGAACGGAAATACTCAACGATCTTTGCAAACAATGGTCTATTAGCCACTATAGGTTCCTACTAGCTCAGTATGACTAGGTATTACAACACATTGGTAGCAATGTCATTGTGAATTGTTAAAATACGGCTTAAAACAACATTATAGTACCTTGATCTAGCTAGAAGACAATAGGCCTAAATATTATGACATTTCTTATCATATCTTTGAATGGATAGCAGAGCCTCAGCATTCTGCAGGCGGGGACAAAGAAAGGAATATCAAATTAAAAGTCTTATTCCACCTAAGTGCCGACAGTTGCAGAAGCGATCATGAGGATTGAGAGCTTCTGATTTATAGTCACTGTGGAGAATAACCCATAATAACACGACCATCCAAAACTGAAATAACTACCTATGAGACAAATAATAAAGGACGCAATTTTATTCTTGGCATTGCACAAATGCAACTCACTCAGAGCCAGATGGTGTCTGGCTGTTATGAGTTCGATTTCTGCGGCCGCGGTGGTTTCGTCTTGCATATTTTTGAGTTTTAGGTATCTGTGGCAAATTGATATTGATTTCATTTCCAAATCGTAGAGTAGCCAACTGCAGGACCGATTATATTATACTTTCTAGGTCGGGATTAATATAAAAGTGGATTTTATTAGATTACTGATAGGTTTTCCGATAATTTTTCATGCCCATCAAATTTCAGATAAAAACAAGTTATACCACGGCAAGTAACGAGTGCAAACAATTCACAGAATTGCATGGAACTAATTCTTTCAGTATATATTCGATTACCCATGCGAATTGGTTACCGGTCCGGATTTCCGCTAGACCGAACACACACAAAGCAGCATGGCGTATTGTGTGTCCAATGGCTGTGAACGAAGCGACCTGGCCATCTCATGGTGAGGACAATGAGGGCAAAGTACAATCGGACACGTGGATTCAGTATATGATTCTGAACCGGCGTTGGTTTTTTTTGTCGGTTAATAAAAAAAAAGCAGATCACGGTCCCGACTTACGTGGGTTCAAACCCAAGCAGGCAATTTACTTAACTTGTGTAAATTATTTCATCACCACTGCTTTCAAAACGGTGAAAAGATCGGAAACCCGGAAGTCCTAGAACCGAAGACATGTGACATCCACCAATATGATATATAGCCCGCGTGGTGGATTATGGCCCATACCCTTCTACGGAAAGGAGACCTGTGTCCTGTGTATTTTTTTTTCATTAAATCTTTATTGTTCCACTGCACACATAGGCAGATTATGCTATTTAAAAAAAAAGAAAGGCTGTTCAGTGCCGTGCACTTTTCTATGAAACTGCAAATTTTTTTCATGATAACCGACCAAAAATTTCTTGGCTAGGATCAGATCTAGCGTCATGTGCTGAATACATGGCCACAGTTAGCGCGGCGATGTCCCTGCCACCCTGTATACAGACAAGTATATTCTAATTTGTATGTTTTGTTGTTTTCATTCAAAAGTAGGTATCTATGGTGCGTGCTAAAAACATGGCCGGGATTTACCTAGATCTTATCAAGGTACGTATTGTCTGTGGTCACGGGGTCCGTGAGATTGATTCCTAGCGTCAATAGACAATGAAGTAGTTTCATGCATGATCCATGTGATTGTGTTTCTTTCCAGAATAATAGGTATACCTACTTAAATACTTACCTACTCAATCGTTCTTGAAATAAACCTGAGAAGATATAGGGGTGATTGTTCTTCAAAAATAATATTGTGCGAAGTAGAGATGCGCCGAGTATGTACTCGTCTATTAGTCGGTATTCGGAACTCTCGGTGATTTTGGTAGTACTCCTTATAGCTTGAAAAACTTGGTTTCACTGCCGAGGTACTCGAAAAGAACTCACAAACTTATAACTTGACCACTTTACACGGTACTCGGTTACTCGGTAAAACTTGTACTCGGCGCATCTCTAGTGCGAAGTATTCGTTACTGGCGGGTGCGTCTGTAGAAGAAGCTAAAATACGTAGAAAGTTGCGTTCTATAGTTTCCTGACTACGATAGGAGAAAGGCATGAGTGAGATACTGGCTAAGGTATAGGCGGGCAGTTTCTCCTCAAAATGGATACGGAACGCTGCCACAAAGTAGGTACGCCTCGCAGAAATGATTGTCGATCGCACCTCTTGTATTGAAGACCTAAGGGTCAACAGATATTTATCTAATTAACCCTACTTGTGTTATGATCCTGCACATAATTCTCTAAGTGCTGTTCTCTAATGTATTGATATCACACATTACAAGCCCTGAGTAGTTGGATAGGTATAGGTATGTAGGTAGGTATAAATATTTTATACTAAGAAATGCATTTTCTGATGACAATGGAAAATAGATTCTATAATCTAAGCTTTAAGTGCAAATTAGCATGCGCAACTGCAGTCAAGGACGCACGAAGAGCCGTTACATGTCTCTGCACCCAGGACCTAACGTTCAGCTGCATCTGCCGGTTCTAAACAATTTTAAACAACACACACAATTTTAATCCAACTTTTTACTACATATATGTTTTCAATAAAAGTATTATGCTTAAACCCCTATTGACTGAAAACAATGCTGTCTGGCAGTGACCGTTGACCGTTGCAACCAAAAACTGGTTCTATTCTTTTATCCCAATACTTCAATAGCCCTTACCTTATTATACAGCATCCATACCTAACAACCTGACCTAATACCTACTTTACCAGGCGACACTTCACTGGCCAAATATACCCTATAGCCATTAAAATAAAGTTCATTTTTTGGGCGTTCATTACAAATACGTCAGTTGTGGCGAAAGCATGAGTTTATCCCATTCCCCTTCGATGAAATTGCACGGCAGATGGATGTCGAGTTTATTAGGGTGACTCGTTATACCAAGTTTCAAAACACTAGTATTTCCAGTTACAACGGGGTGTTTCAAGGCCATTTTAACAATTTTTGCGAACGTTTTAAATGATAATGATCCAACGTATTCAAAAGATTTTTCATGTATTTTTTGCTGGCCTATTGAGTTAAATGAAGTCTTTTTAATACCTATACTTGCTACTATTATGCTAAACCCCTATTTATCTGCATCTGGTTTTGATGAAAGCTGACCCCAACGTTTTTGTGAAATGCTTGACTGATTGAGATACTATTAAAAATATGTATTTTTATTAACTTCGTCCAAACCAAACCTTGAGTAATTTGGCACATGGCAACATATCTCAATCTTGTTTAATCCTTTGGAAACCAGCGGGATAATTGCTTAACACATTTAGGGCTGATTTTTCAATAGTCAGATAATTTATATCTGAAGAATAAATATGACAGTTTGACATAATTTATATACAGAAGCTGTCAAACCGTTATATTTATTCCTTAGATAAAAATTATGTGACTATTGAAAAATCAGGCCTTAGAATGGCAATTCTCTTCATTTTGACGTTAAAAAATATTCATTACGTCATTTTCGTTGTTGAGCCGATGATTTTTTATAAAACTATGAAGCATTGGATTTGCATTTTTCTTTAAAATCCTTGGCATTGTGATTGAAAGTGTTTTACGCAGGTGTTATAGCCATAGACACTTACCCCTTCATTCATAAACGTTGCGACAATGTATGGTTAAACAGTCGCTAATCATTACTCAACTTTAAGCAACATTTATAAATAAACCCCTTAATAAATAGTCATAATTGAAACAAGAATGTTTGTATAATTCAAATATTTAATGTTATACAATTTGCAGCTTATACACATAGAGAATGTACATATGTATCAATATAGTTAACATAATTACAAGTAGGTGCAATCACAAGTGAATGAAGTGAGACACGACTGTTAGAGTGACGCAAAACAAATATTTAGATTTACATAACATGTGATGGCAAAATAGCTCAAATAATATAAAGGTATGATCTTTATAATGTCATGTTGATTAATTTGGATGAACTTTTGAAGATGTTTTATAGTATAACGATTTTATTAAAGTACAAAATATGAGACTCGTGTGAGATCCGTTAGTCAAACATTTGATACACCATCTTCATAACATTTAAGCCATTTTGCATTCAAACGATAATAATATTTTATTAATCATACACATTTTTGGATGGATTATGTTTTTCATTTAAACTAAAATAATAACTATTAAAGCTAACCATTAAAACATACTAAAGTATAAATTAAAAACTATTTACAAAATATTACAAAAGGTTTTATTTTCATTACACAAAACATTAATCGTTTATTAGTAAAAAAATATTAATTCAATGGTATTCTTAAATATTATTGTTTCTGTTTATGTACTTGTTGTGAACACAAGACAAAATATGACATGGCACAAAATAGTCCGAAATTATGTGACAAACGTATAATACTGTGACAATGTCGAAAATGATCAAAACATGTGCTTCTGCCGACCCCGTGGGGCGAGGCTGGCGTGAGGGTATCAAAAGCGTGCAGTAGCAGACTCAGAACGGTGCTGAGTCGCTTAGACGTTTTGGAGATGGCGCATACACGTACTGACAGACAGCGTGGTAGGAGACGATCGCGCTTATGCCAATAGGAGCCCGCACTTGTGTAGGTATGTCAATTTCTTTCATATCTTCGAGTCTCGTAAGACTGTCTAGTTGTTCTCTTTACCTTATATCATAGAATTATTTGGCCATTTCTATTCTAATGTTATGTTAAAAGAATCACTCAGGCACACGCAAAACTAATAATATTATTCCCATGAAACTCCCCCTAGAAATGAACCCACCATAGTTAAGTATTGTATATGTTAAGAGATATATTAAAATGAGGGTTTTTAACAATAGTTGTACATTACAATTATATGGAAAAACAAATACACTTTGATAACAGTATAAAATAACTTCAGGATTTTAACAAAATATCAATATTCAGTATAACTAGTTGATTCACACTTCTTTCTTTAAAGTCTTTGGACCAGCCCGAGTTATGTACTTCTGGTTATCATTGAACCGAAAACAGAATGCATTTCGAAGATTCCGCAATTTCAGTCATTTCTCGAATCCACTTTTAGTAACACATTAAGAGATTTAATTTTTAGATTCAACCGATTGTATTTGCACTCGAATAACTAGGTTCGATAACTCTAAACGTTTACAGGTGCAACACAGAGCCTACATACATAGTATTGAAAGTCCAAGGCTCTGATATTTCTACGGCGTACAGTGTTATACAACGTATAGGTTCCACGTATATTATGCAACGACCAAACTAGGAAAAGCAATCGTTAATTTTTGCTCCCACAGGAGTAATTAAACATTCTTGACTGTCAATTCCAGTCTCGACTCGTTTGACGAATTACGTCTTCCGATGTAAGTTGTATTGCACTATACGGAAATGGCAAACGTTTTAGTCTGGTTTATAATTTTTCATATCGAACCTAGCCTTTTAATAAGTCCTTTCTTCGCACACATCACTAAGCTGCCGCTAGATTGCGCTCCACGTTACACGGCGGAGTACTTCCGTCCGTCATCGGACGAGTAGCAGTGCTGGCAGTGCAGCTTGTGCATGCGCACGCGCACGTCTGCGCCGGCGCGGCCGTCGCCCAGGCGCGCGCCGCACACCGCGCACGTGAAGCACCACACGTGGTAGCACAGCGAGAGCGACTCGATGATCATGGCGGCGCCGCGACCTGGAATAGAAACGAACGTTTACGTTACAAAAATTAATATTGGTTTATTGCCACAGAAACACGTGCATGTAAAAAAGATAATTAGAGTGTGACCGACGAGTCACGAGAGCATGTGTTCTTGACACCTGACAGTTTCATACAAATGAGTACGTGTTTTGCGAATTTGATCTTTAATAACTACTAGAATTGTCCCACTGACACGTGTCAGGAACGCATACTATCGATGGGCGACCTGTAGTTTTATATTCTTTTGTTGGCTGAAATTGGGGTGTTATTTGTTAATTTATGAGGGTGATGAACTTAACTTATTTTAGTAAGAGTTAGATGATGTAATAATAAACCTATATATAATGTAATAATAACCCGCGCCATTAAAGAAAAAAACAAAATTGAAAATGGCGGCCAAACAAATGAGCTTATCATGTCCATTCACGTGCACAGTAATATGTATGAGTGAGAGGGCATGATTAGAGCTGTTATTTTCAATTCACTTCTTGATTTAGCACGGATTCTCTTGAACCCGCTGGTAATTAATTAAACTTGTTAATTTAATGTTAATAACGGTGCGTGCAGTAAATTTTTGACTAGAGTAAGAAAAGGAATTAATAAACTATGTTAGTTTGTTATAAAATTATTAAAAATAAATGTTGGTCCTTATTAAAGTGATTGAAATCATTGATGCCATTACCACTGTCACTTCTTCAGCGACAATCACGATAATATTTTTTTTAGAACGGTTTCATTCCGTGCGATCTTTTACAACAAAAGGTAAGCTTGAGTATAATGTTTTCTTTTCTCATTTACGCATTTTGTTACGCAGTCACTAGGGCTACCGCGAGTATCTCAAAAAACTAGCAGTTTCTACTGCTAGTTTTTGAGATAATGGCCCACTAAATGTTTAGAGAAATTTTGTGTTATGGATAAGTTACACCCAGCGTTATATTGTTGTTATACAGTGAAAACCTCGTGCTTGCAAATGTTTTTTTTATAGAGGAAGATAAAACTGTCTGAAAAGTGGCCTTGAGATTCTCAGAGGTTCTCAATATCATCATAGAAGGCATTAAGAGCAGTTTAGAGTTGTGTACGTTTGTTCTAAATATGCATTACTCGGTTTTCTAAACAACAAATAAGCATAATCACCATATAATATTCCCACTGCTGGGTCGCAGACCTCCTCTCTGTGAGAAGGAGTGGGCCATAATCCACCACGCGGGCCCGGCTGGTAGATTTCACATGCCTTCAAATTTTTGGTTCTAAGACATGCCGGTTTCCTCACGATGTGTTTCTTAACCGTTTTGAGAGCAGTAGTGATGAAATAATTTACACAAAGTATAGCACCTGTCTGGGTTCGAACCTACGACCTACAACTCGTAAGTCGCGGCCGTTACCACTGGGCCTCCACTGCTCCTCCAACAAGTAATAAAAAGAAAAAAAAACAATGAATTTTTTTTTTACGAGGTTTTCACTTTTCACTGCATAGCGACGATATATTGATATATTTAGGTGATAAATTCTACTGCTGTTTACATTTTGACATTCTATAACATAAAGCGGCTTATTCATGCTGATAAAGTGCAGGTTTGAGAGTGATTGTGCATCGTCGGTGTCCGTACATTCGTACCTAGTTCCTCTCCGCAGTGCGAACACTTCCGCCGCCCACTCACGCTCAGCAGCTTGTCTTCGCGCTGGTCAGTCCTCACAGGCCGCTTTACGTCGGTTGATAGCTGTTGTTGGCTGGAAAAATAAAATATAATTGTGTTTATGTTATGTTTTTTTTTATGGCTAAATGGGCCTGCTCTTGACCTCGATCACGCCTGATGGAAAGCGATGGATGAGGTCTATGATGGAACGAGCGTGCCCAGAAGATGCCTGTTGACTCTTGCTTTGAAGGCAGTCGGGTTAAATTTGGAAGGTAACACACGATGGCAGACAGTTCCATACTTTGGCTGTGCGCATAATAAACGTGGAGGAGAAGCGTTGAGTACGACTGTCGTAGGTATTTAACATCATAAGTGTGCGTTTTTTTTCAGGCCTCCTCTCTGTGAGAGGGAGTGGGCTGTAATCCACCACGCGGGCGCAGTGCGGGTTGGTAGATATCTGTATCTTCGAATTGTTTGGTTCTAGGACATGCCGGTTTCCTCACGATGGTTTCCTTCGCCGTGTTGAGAGCAGTGGTGATGAAATAATTTACACAAAGTAAAGCGCCTGTCTGGGTTCGAACCCACGACCTGCAATTCGTAAGTCCCACTATGCCACCTTTGCTCTAAATTCAAAATTCAATCACTGCAACAAAATTTCAGATATGTCCTCTGTGTGGCCTATATTTTAGAACGCCCTGTGACTGTGTCGAGTTGAGAAACATCAAAATACAGATATCTACAACTATTAAAAAAATATTGTGATACGCTTTATTATCTACCTTTATAATATGGCCACCACCGCTTATGATAGGTGATATTAGCCGTATTTAGACAGGCTGGAAGTCGCTGATAACTAAGGGAAGCAAGGGTTACCTGGTGCTGAGCGCGTGCATCGCATGCAGAGGCGCGGCGGGAGCTGCAGGCGCGGGCGGCGCGTCGGGCTGGTACGAGTGGCGCTGGGTGGCGCGCAGCTTGCTGCGCTGCTCCTCTATGCGACGAGCTTCTGCCTCCTGTGGATCAACAAGATAACATATTGATAAAGATTTCAAAATAAACTGTTTCTAATGGTGTGCAGCAAGTGAGTAATCTAACTAGCTTATGTTGTCCCACTGCAGGGCCGAGGCCTCCCCTTTTCCACGATGTAATTATACGTTTAACCCTTCGTACGAGCCGCAGCCGAGCCGGCCGGCTCGTATATCGGAACGTTTTCAATTGTTTCTGTAATTACGGCATTCAACTGGGTGATGGGATCCATTCGGTGGTTTTTAACCTGATTCAGGCATAACTGGCCTAGTCATAGCAGGTTCTTAGATCGGCCGCATACTGACTTAGAACACTTAAGGAAAACTACAACAAGTAACAAGTCAATCTCGATTATCGTTTTAATGGCAACAGGCACTTACGAATCTTGACATTTTTTTTTTATTTATTTATTCAAAATCTGTATAAAAATAATATGTATATAAAACATCTGCCAAACTGCAAAACAGTTTGTCGGCAGTTGTTCTCGTTTCACAATATACATATAAAATATAAAAAAGGGAATTGAGTTCACAGAAACAAATAACACATTTTACACCTATGGAAAATTGCTATTGTCCATAGATACAAAATTAGCTATGGACACAATGAGAGGTAATGTTTTTTAAGAACAGTTTTAAGCTGGTTTTTAGATTTGACATGCGATATTAACTGTGAGGGTAGCTCATTCAATAACGACGGTACCACATATTTTCTTGTGTGCTTACAAAAGTAATTTGTGACTTTAGGAACAACAAGTGTTTTCTTTTTAGATGAACGAGTTGGGTACATATGCCTACGTTCCTCCTTGTGATATTCATTATTAAATTGTTCAGTCAAGATATTTAGTTTACTTTTGATATGGACCGGAAGTACTTTACCAATTTTAAACAGTTTTTCATAGTTTTTATTTAAGTCTTTCTTCGTTTCTTTATCTACAAGTAATTTAAGTAGCCGTATCTGCAAGATTTTGATTTTATTTAAATGTGTAGGGAACGCAAGGCCATATCCACCCAACCCATATTCAATAACTGAGTCAGCCAGTGCATAGTATAAAGTATAGATTACTTTTCTATTGACAGAATGTTTAAGTGTTTTTAATTTATCCAAAATGGCTCGTAGCTTATTGCAAACGTTGTTGACATGCAGATTCCAAGTGACTGTGTTGTCTATGACAAATCCTAGGTACAGACGCCAGCAGGTCAAGCTACCCGAAACTGTCAAATTTTCCCAATCAACCTTGAACCTTAATGCTTTACGATAAAGTTGAAAATCTATTAAAGAAATTTGACAGATTGTAGTAACTTGATGTGCTGGCGTCCGTACTTGTATGATGTAACTGTTTCTAAATATCAATATTGACAATTCAGTTTATTGTTATGCAGACATTCGTACGAATGACTCTTCCACTGTCAACAAATTATTTTTATTTTTATGGTACGGAGAGTGAATAAGCATGCACTTAGTTTTACTAATGTGAATTATAGTGCCATTGTCATGTGCCCACTGAACTACCTTGTCAAAATCGTTTTGCATATCTCGCTGTATTGGATCAATATTATTATGGCTATAAACCAGGCAAGTATCATCCGCATACATAAATGCCTTACATTTCCATAATACATTAGCCATGCTGTTAACGTTCATAATATATCCTAATGGCCCATATACTGAACCAGTCGGGACTCCGAATTTAATGTCGCCCCGTACACTTTCAGTTCCATTGACACATACTTTAAGTGATCTTTGGTCTAGGTACTTCCTAAACCATGCATTCATGGGACCCCTAATGCCGCATTCATTCATAGCCTGCAACAAGCCGCCATGGTCTAATGTATCAAACGCTTTTTTGAAGTCTATAAATATAACCATAACTATATTTTTTTCGTTAAGATGACTATAGACTTCATCTGTAAATTTCTCTAGTGCAGTAGCAGTACTCCAATTGATCTGATATGTGAATTTGCTCGACGGAGACTAGCTATCTATGCGGCAGACATTACAGTGCAGGCGTGTGTGCACACAAAAGTGCACTCCTCTTCCCTGACTCTCATAGTCCAATGGGATGGCAATCCGACACGACCGGAGAGAGGTCAGGTGTACAACACGCGACGACACGCGCGCAGCGAGGCGCGCGGGGTCACTCCGCCAACTTCTTAACTCGGGACGGGCTGTTACTACGAAATTCCTAATGGAAAATACCAATAACAATTTGCCCGACCTGGGCATCGAACCCAGAACTCCATGCTCAGCAGTCGTGCTTGCGACCACGAGACCAACGGGGCAGTTAAGTACGAATGACACAATAACTAAACGAATTAGTTCGATGCAGATAGTAAAGTCTCCAGATAGTTAGTCTGGGTTTGATTTTTTGTGTATGTTTAGTGTCCTAGAAAGCAAATACCTAATGAATAATAGATAAGACAATAGTTAGTACCTGTATAAGCCAGTGTTGGTTGTAATTGTAATTAGCTGGCTTCCTATTCCGCGCCTGCATCCAGTCTGTGTTGGAGATCAGCTTCGGTGTGGGCGCAGCGCTCAGTGCCTGGAAATATACAGCATAAGGATTAAACAATGATTTTAGAGTTGAAATCTGCATTCTTATAGTATAATCAGCCTACAACGTTCACACTGCTGGGCCGTTGGCCTCCTCTCGGTGAGAGGGAATGGGCTATAATCCACCACGCGGGCCCAGTGCGGGTTGATAGATGTCACATGACTTCGACTTTTTTGTTCCAGTTTCCTCACAATGTTTTCCTTCACTGTTTTGAGATCAGTGGTGATGAAATTATTTACACGAAGTAAAGTGCCTGGCTGGGTTCCAACCCACGACCTACAACTCGTAATTCGGGGCCGGTACCACGGGGCCACCACTGCTCTGCACCAGTTGCTCGTTTGCCACTCAATAACATCAAATGCGTATAGTTTATATGAATTTACCTGCAGCGTGTGCCTGGTCATGGGGTGGTAGTTGGCGTTGCCGTTGGTGGCCGACTTCTGTCGCAGCTGAACGTTCGCGTACTCCACCGCTGAGGGCACGCGACTGCTTCTGGAAAAGTTGGGTAGGTTGGATTAGTAAGTTATTTATTCGATGTCGTGTTATGAGGTTACCCTTTGGGTCATAATTAGGTAACATACAATGTGAACCTAGTGATTTACTGTGATTGTGAATAAATAAAATAAATAAATGGATGTTAAAATAACTACATTGGATGAGATACGAATTTGATGTCCTTTGATCGATACCTCATCTAGACAAACAGTTAATACATTGAGTCAAAGTCAAATCATTTATTTCAAATAGGCACATAAAAGGCACTTTAGTACGTGAAAATGACAGTAAAATAGAATTGATTCTAGTCGCCCCTTCCAAAAGGTAGTTTTTGTGTGGAGAAGAATGGGCAAGAAACTCCACCGTTGCTCTTTATATTTGAGTATTTAATACTGCGTACTTTGTACCGAAAAATATGATTGCCTCAATTAGATTTTTTCTCACGTTACAAAAAACTTTAAACATAGTGCAAAAGCAAATATTATCCTACATTACAACGAAGCATTACGCTTAGTGGGAACCTCATTGTTACAACAATGGAGTGCTATTGTTGATTACTTTCGATGACGATTACGTATTTAATATTCATATAGGTACTTGTTAGTATTAGTGTGTAAGCCTGAACGTATTGAAGAACGTCGAAATGTGTTCTTCTTTTCATTGTGCACAGGCTAGATTAGACCACATTTCCTGTAAATTCGAGCACTAAGTGCGAATCGATAATTTTTAGTAAAAAATATATAAACTAACCTCATAGTAATCTCCCTCTCAATAGACTCCCGACTCTTCGGCTTAGGAGGCAGCACCGGCTGCGGGACCCTCATTGGCTGTCCCCTCACCTCCTTCCTCTCATACAACACCCTCCGACTCTCTTCCACGCCAAAATGCCTCTGCATATGCTCCTCTGACACTATGGGCTTGCGTTTTTCATCCACCATCCTCTCATCCACCCTTTCGGGAACAGCAGGGGGGATGGATGGAAAGTTTTCATTTAAAAGTAAATTTGGCATGGAGTGACGATAATGCGGGTTTGCCTTCGGTCTGTTCAACGGTGGTTTTTCGGGTGATGAAGGGATGGAGGATATGTCTTGAACAGATTTCTGGATGATCCTGGTCTGGTCTCGCAAGAGGTTTTCTCTTTGACGGCGTAATTCTTCTTGTTCCAGTTGGAGTAGTTCTCGTTCGAAGCGTAGGACTTCCTATTTTAAGGGTTGAAGGGTTATTTGACGTTTTCATTTTTGTGAAGTTGAAATGGGTTATTGTAAGGTCCTATAGTAATAAAAATCCTAAAGTAAAAATAAAAGTACCTTAACAAATATTCATAAATGTACAATTTTAGTTTAGTATTTATTTATAGGGTTTGTTAACTTAAGTTATTGTTAACTTGTGGATTAATTAACTTAATTGATTTATCATTAATTTCCCATCATTTTGTAATTATATTTTACAAATAAAGTAGTTGTTAGTACTTAACATTAAACTTAGGAGTAATATAGGACCTTACAACATAAGTTTTAAAGTAATTAATTGATTTTTTTGATTAGTAACATGTAGTTTTAGTCACATTAAAATGAAGTGCGAGGCTTAAAGCTGGCGTGGATTAAATCACATTGATTACACATTATTAGGGCAATGGAGTTTGAAATAAATTAGAGGAAACTTCGGTTTTAGATTATTTCTTCAGTTTACTTTTGTTTTCGGAATCCCAAATGTGGTCGGTTTTAGGGCTTTGCCATCGCCAGATAACTTTTATTCGAGGAATAAAATTGACGTTTGACAGTTTTTGTATGAAACAACTGTCAAAATATCAAAATTATTCCTCGAAGAACGTTATCAGATGATTGAAAAATCACCCCAAGATCTACAAGGTTATGTCTTGTTATGAACTACAAGTTATTTGAATTCAAAGTTAAAGTTAAGTTTCATTCCACTTTGTTTTTATTTTTGTTATACAGAACTCATTTTTTTTATAGGAGTCTTTAGTGTTACTTCGAAAACTGAAACCTGACAAAATCAGTGTACGATGTGAAAGATTTAAGCAATTTTCAACACATTTTTTTCCCACCAAGCGCAAATGTGTCACCTTTACGAACCGACCTACGACTTACTTGGTTATTTACATGACATACATCCCTACGGATGTAAGTCAAAATGAACCGTAAGGTGCTTAAAATTCTCTTTCCATAACTGTAAAAATCAAATAGTTTTTTTTTCAAAATGACCAAAGTTTCCCCTTAGAATGTATGTAAGTGTAAAATGTCATTCACCTTGGTGTTGGCATCGTCATACGCCCCGTCGGGCCAGTCCTCGTTAGTCGACGCCTGAAAGTGACGCCGCACCGCCGTTGTTATTTACGATCACAACATGGCCACCAGTTAAGAACCACAATATTTTAAATGGTATTTAAAATAACATAACATCACACCTGTATTCCTCGTAGGGTTAGGCAGAGGTGCACCTGTAGTAGGTTCACCCAAATTTCGCAAAAAAAAAAAAAAGAAAGGTAAATAGTAATCTTATCATTAAAATGCTGATTTATGCGTTGCTTGCTAAATAATTGAAAGCAATTTTAACACTTGCAACTTCAAATAATTGCATTTAACAGGCGTTACAATTGAAATTACGTCTCTTGAGTTTTTAAGTATCAAATTGATAAAGTAAAATCAACTGATGTAGACAATTGGGTTTCTATAGCCTTGGCATTATCTTTGTTTACAAGTTCAGGAGGACATGTTCACGCTGAGGAGTTATGACTTCTCAGTGAACACTTTAAGGTTTAAAATCGGATTTACTTTGTGTGTTTTATTAAAATATTATGGTTCCAATGTTAGATGGGAGTTAATTCCTTGAGGATATGATATCATCAATGTTTTTATGAAATGAAGTTTCACAATTATTAGAATTGACATGTTTATGTAAATTATAGTAGAGATGCATGTTTCTTATGAAAATATTCAATAATTATAAAATAGGTATAAATAAAACATGCTAACACCTCTGTAAAAGAGTGTTTTCCCAGCATTGGGCTAAATATAAGTTAAGGTGCGACATGCCAGTGCATTCTAATTATCTAAGTAAATAATGCAGTGAAGAAAATAAAAGGCAAATAATAATTTAAATAAATAATATTTATTTAAAGAATAAAGTATACATACATAATCGAGAACTACTTTTGTGACTAATTTAGGTTTTAACTATTATTTCTCAATAATTAATAAAAAATAAAGTGATTCTGGCGTTTAAATACGTCGGGAAAAAAAGCGTTAAAAAGCAAAATAAATGTGTTAATGGCAGCTTAGTTTATGTTTTAAATACCACATTTTACAGAAATATTTACACAATAACCATTTTACAAAAACTAACAGAACATTTGAAATATAATAGAGTAACTTTTATCAATTTTAATTATAGATTATGCATTGTGTAAAGAACTAACTATTATTGAATCATTGTACTTTTAAGTATTTGTAATCCACTTACACCTATAAAAAAATATTTTTTATTTATTTTTATCTCAATTCACTTATAACCTACCATCTACATTTCTAAATAATTTTGATCAGCTTTTGATTTAAGTGGTATTTAAAACGACGTAAATCAATCACATAATATAAATAATCATACTTATATCTAAAGTGCTTGCAAAGCATGTACAGGTGCTAGCCCCCTACAGCCACAGGCGTGAACTTAGCTAAAATATAGGAGCAAGGATATAGCCGCTTCTGCTTTTTTATCTTCATATTAAAGTAAAATTTGTAACCAATATAGACTAATATTTCTCCTTTTTTTCGAACTAAAAATATAATCATAAAGTATAATTCTTGATTCCAATTGAAAATGAAAGTTTGTCAAAAGTAATTTGTGATTGTGACATAATTTAATCAGCCGTGAATTTAAAGCGAAAGCGGCTGAAAATAATTAACCGCTTAATTATCTAATCACCAAAGCGGAGAATTCGAGAAACGACCAATTTATATTTCCCATACAAAATATAGCTTACAAAATATATTAAAGAGATCTACTTTTGTATGTACATTGCGACGAAATTATGCATGCTGAAGACTTTGCTACAAAAATCACAACCATATTTCTTTGAAATAAGGTTGATTTTCCAACGATATATACCTTATTTCAGCATGCATACATGTCACTCTACGTAATAAGATAGGAAACATTGTTTTTAAGTAAATAATTTTTTAATATATAATAATATCTTCTAAATAGCATTTCATAATAATGAAATGCAGAAGAGTCTAACATAGAATTCAATTTCGATTTGACACTAAAATTCTTTTCGTTTTATTAACTAAATGATTTTGTTAAAAAGTATGGATTTCACCATTGAAAACCAATATTAGGATACCACCACCACACCGGCTTATGTATGCTTTGGAGTCCACAATGAAACATATAAATAACAATACCAGAAAAGATTTTTTTTTTAAGAAAATTAAAGTGATTACTATGGCATAGATATTTTCATAGCAGACTCTTAAAATGTGCAAATGATGACAATAAAATTTAGTGCCAAATCGAAATGTTTACCGGAAGTAAAAAGGTCATTCAAAGGTGCAAAATTAAATAAATAATTACATGATAATAATTATAAGAGAGTGGGAGGCCTTTGCCCAGTAGTGGGACAAGCATGGTAAGAATAAAAAATTAAGATTGTGCAATCACTATGTATAATATTGTGACAGATTTTTAACACATCAAAATGTCAAAGTACGAACATTCCGTGAAATAAGCTTAGTAATATAATCTCTGTGATTGCAAATTATCTTGTCTGATTCTAATTTATCAATCAAATCGACAGCGATCAATGAAATCATTAGTCACTAGTTTTATCAATAAATTCCGTGACTAATCCAAAAAGTTACCTTTGCACCTAATTTTGATATCTTCTTATTTTTTATTATGTTCCTCTAAAACAGAGCACCTGTCATTTTATTTCTTCACCACCCTTGGTTGACTGGTAGAGAATGCCTACTACCTAATTTGTGTGCGAGACGTTTAAATATATTAACTTTACACCTTCAAAAAAACCTTTTTTACTCCTTAATCCCTTTATAATTATGTACATATACATATTTATAATCAGTTTAAAGTACCTGCTGCTGTTGAATAGTTTTGTCGAGGCTCTCGATCTTGTCTGTCGGTCCCTCGCTCAGCTCGCTTAGCTTAGTGGTGAGGTTCGTGGAGAATGCCTCTTGTTGCTTCTTCGCTGATTCTTCCTCGTCGGATGTTACCGTTACGTGTGTGTAGGGCTGGAATTGAGACGTTAGCATGGTGAGAACAATGTTTAATATATTTTATGTAATAAATTTTAATAATGTTGTGGGCCATTATAATCCAGAGATTTATAACAATATCTTCAGGTTAACGACCCTATCTATTGTTTAAAATGAAGGTGATAAAAGTAATATTTCCTCATGACGCATTATAGCGGTCTATTAGATGATTCAATCATAGACTAATATCAAAATTGATTTACAGCGCTATTTACAGCTTTATCTTCCAAGAGAAATGTTTTTATCAATATATATAGTAGGCTTGTATCCTTCGGTGGAAGTTTTATAGCAGTACACGTAGTTAAGGTTTAGGGCAAACTTCCGTACATTTCCGGCAGTCGCTATCTGACCGCGTGTAATTAAGTAGCAGAAGGTAATGATTCATTGTGGGATTAACTATATTGGACGTAATTATGTGATTAATGATAAAAAATTGGGATTCACATTATTTAACTGTGATACTATATTAGAAAGAAAACTACGTAATACTAACGAATTTGGAATAGAAATTGCTTATGCTATTAGCATGCTTAAAAATTCGAAATTAGTCCAGATTTGAGCTTGATCTATGTTTTTTATGGAGTTCCATATTTAGCAGTAAACATGCATTACAATTAATTATAATAAAAAATATAAACAAAATGAATACATTTACGCTGTAATGTTATTTGAGTTCAACAAGTATTTGTGAGGTTTCTGTAGGCTATTAAGGCGAACAGGATTTTCGCAAATAAGTGTTATCAACTTATGAAATCATCTCGGTTAATGCCTTGACCAGCTTTCTAAAATATTGTTCAAGGCTGTGAGGCGCGATCTAGGTATCCTTTATTGTTTCGTGTCCACAATCTGATAACAGATGCTGTTTACTTTTATCTCACTGTACTTCTACAATACTGATGACATGAGAGCAAAATCTTATGCAATATGTAGTTCAGCTTTTCTTATGTGATAAGGGGTCACTCAGGAAATTTCAAGAAAAGGAATATGAATCAGGAAAAATGATCTGCAATCAGGATTTTTTTTTTCTTTTTTTTTTACGATGCCCTGTTTTAGTTTTGGTATTCTTCTTCTTCGTGTCGCTGGCACGACAGTTACTTAATTTTAATATGGTACAGTAGCATATCACGGTGATTTTGGCAATATTTCCTTTAGCAGTCGTTTTGGGAAACAGTTCCCAAAATGACTGATCGTAGAAGCCACTGCTGAGGTAGTACAGTTCCCCTAGTCTGTACTAGGGGAACTGTACTACCTTAGCAGTGGCTTCTACGATCAACTACACCCGAAATTTTCAGAATGGTGAATAGCTAACCTAATGGCTAACCAATGTAGTGTCACCAACAGTTATCCATTGTAAAAAGTTGGGATGTGTTGACAGAAAAACAACTTGAAACATCAATATTTGTATAACAAAAAAAAAAAAACAAACATACCTCACTATTCTGTCTGCTATGAGGATTGGAAGTTTCCGGAGACGAGTGCCCCTTATACCAAGCTTCAGCCGAAGGTCCCCTGTCCACATCCACACCAGAATCTCGACTCTCTCTCAACTTGGCATCCATATCATGAGACAGCGTCTTCTTGTACAGAAGCTTCTCGATCTTAGTCTCTTCTTGAAGGAAGGAGGTGATGTCAGGTCTTGGAGCCAGTGTCATTTCTACGTCCAAGTAGCTGTCGTCTTGACCCTCGATTCCTAGGAAACTGGAGCGTTTGTTCCGGATTTCCTTTTTGATACGACGGGCAGAGCTTGTGTGTTTGAAGTTGCCCTGGAAATGGTGGAAGATTTAGATTAGTATTAACTTTTTTGGTTTTATTATTTGAATACTGATAAAAATCTATTTATCTTATAGTTTTTATTGGTTTAGTAGGAGTGGCACTTATGAAGGGTACTCGATGATAACCTGTAGTGCTATTTTATTTCAAGAGACCACAAACAAATGAAGGGCAAACTCGCTTTATTTTTAAATCTAGAAATAACTGCATTTCGACATCTTTCAAATGCCAACAGTATGTATCAAAAGAAATAAATAAGCTGAGTAAAAATACTTAACTTCGATGTATTAATTTGTTAAAAAAAAATGGACTCAAAACATTATCGTTTATTGAAATACTTTTAAATATTATGCAGCATCATTTCAAGGTTTATTTATGAGTAACTCTAGATAAAACAATCTCACAGGTGACCTTGATATTTACGTTAAAAAAACTCAACTTAATCTACTCACATTGCCAAGCAGTTCATCATCAGCTCCATCATCAGTAGGAGGCGGCGGTGGCTTCTCTTTCGGCGGCTCCAAGACGTTGGTAGGCATATCCAGAGGAAACGCGCTCTCAGGGGCAAACGACGAGGAGTTCTGATAGAAGATATTCATGTTCTCATACAGGGGAGTGACAGCTATCTTCTTTTCCATAAAGTCTACTTCTTCCTTCTTCTGTACTTCTTTCTCTTCTGTCTCGTCCATTACAGCGCTGTCTTCCGAGTCCAGTTCTTTGAATGCCAGTTCTAAAGCATCCAGGACCTATGGAGATAGTTTAAGAGTTGAAGGTTTTGTCAGTGGTTTAAGGTCGACATCTATAAACGTTACTTAGTGCTTTGACTTAGACATGTTCCCGTCTTCATCTCGAACTTGTAGTTTGACAGTAGAGTGAAAGGGACAGAAATAACGCTTAGCCAAAACACGTGCTAACTTGCTAAGTAACGTTTATAGACATCGGTCTTATGGTGGTAACAATGAGATTATTTAAAAGTTTGCATTGTAGAAGCATTGCTTGTGGTTTTTTGGTGTGTAAGCAGAGATGCTATAAAATATTAAAGTGAATTTTAAAAACAAAATTAGTTTCCGCAGTTAAAAGTCTAAGCGAATGCTGAAAATTTACAGCGAATATTGCTGTTTATGTAAAAGTGCTTCTACAGTGCATTGAAAAAAAATTAACAAATAAAAGGCTATATTTTAGAGGAAGCTAATTCCAATAAAAAACAAACGACAACACATTTAGAAAGAAATCAATTCGGAATTAGAAAAAAAAAAAACTTTTAACATTAATTGAAAAAAATAAACCATAAACTTGTATAAATTTCAAGTTTGTTTGACAATATATTACAGTAAGTTGAGCTGAAAAAAAAACGTAATAAAGAACTTCTAAAAAGTATTTCTAAAAAGAAAAAATACTGAAGAATTTTAACACACGAAAGTGCAAAAGTTACATGCAAAAGCGTATTGGTTAGATGCAAAATGAAAATGAAGCGACACCCACTACTTGAAACTTTTGCTTACCTTCTTAGCCCATCACCATTTTCTTAAAATATTTATATTATTAGATCGACTACACTCTGAGAGGACTTTTATCATACTGTGTCATGATTACAGATAAAATTGTTTGTCTAAGATAAAAAGTAGGGAGATTACATTGTCCTGATTTTATAACTATTGTAATACCATTTTGATTAATGATTGCGTGGTAATTATGATAATATATGGTTATATATACTTGATAATGGCACAGATATAATATGGAAATAAACAAATAAAAATTATATAATATTGTATGGACATATAATAGAATTTGGAGCTTGTGTGTGCCTGTTATACAAAAGAAACAGACAAACAGAAGAAAGTAAAAAAAATAAAACTCAGACAAACTGTCTTCTTTACTAAGACGAATTGTTAAACATTAAAATATATCAATATTATAAACCTTAGGTCAAATATACTTTTAGAGGACAACTAATAAATGAGTACTAATAACTACGTACATAAATAAAACTCATACGAATAACTATGTAACATGTATTTTGATATAATGACATTTACACATTACGTTAATATTATAAAATGAATAAATACTGGGCTTCTACGCTATAAAGTATATGAATACGGTTTCTATACATAATTGTGTGTCGCTACGTAACCCTGTATATCTAAGGGCTCGTCTACACGAGCTACTTTGTCTTGCGACTATTTTGTCTCACGACTATTTTGTCGGCGCGTTTAGTACCGTTAAATAATTGTCGCACACTGAAGACTTTTTGTAACATGCACTTTAATGACTGCTAAAAATATATTCAACTATAAAGAGTGTTATTGTTAATAAATATAAGACATTAATTTGTCTGATTTGGTCTGCAATGTGCGACTAGAGGTATATGATCAACATCGACACTTATTTAAGTTGGTCTTACGTGTGCAGGAATCCTAAATATGGCGGAATTCTTTGGTTTTAGCACAGTGGAGATATTTTAAGGTATTAATAAATGGGTCTACGTAACACAGGTGATATTAGTGATGACTGGTGAGATCAATAGATCATAAATATATAAGAATTAATATCCATGGGGACTCTCATCTAAGCTTGCGATGCAATGTATGAGAATGATATGGACATGACTTTAACTTTCTACTTAAAAATGGTTTGATAGGCCATTTTTTTCACATTCATGGCTACATACCTACTTCAAAGATGAACATTTCGACTAGTCTTAAGACAAATCGCAATAAGCAGAGCCAAAGTGTGAACGCAGCTTTATTTGAATTAAAGATCGGTCACTTCGTGTCATTACTAAAAATAACTAGGTGTACCCAAAAAGGTTCGAGTGAATTTTAAAATATTTGGGGTCGTAAAATATTATTTTTATTTATCTATTACTTACATAATCTACACGTAATATGCAATTGACGTAAGATTTAGTACTCCACCGACTAAAAGTCGTCTGAGTCTTCAAGGAATCTGCTCTTGGTAGTAATCCTTATTTACCCATGCGAGTACTATGAGGTGGGGTGATGATGATGCAATATGAATCTAAACCTCATCGGTGGCTACAGAATTAGTCAAAGTTTTCGTCGTAATCTTATTGTTAATAAACAGTATAGTTTTCCGTCTATTCGGCTCTATACAACGCTTTGTCCGCTTCTCCCAAAACGGGTTTTCGTCCTGCGAGCTACTTACCGCTACTTCGCCTTTGTTAGCTGTAATATGACGAGGTTGATGTATATCTTTCATACTTATATTATTATGATTAGATGAATGATCTAATTTAACAAGTGAACACTCAGATGTACAAGTTACGTCGGGTATGTCGTTACTTTTTAGCGATTTAACTGAATTTTTGGGTGAAATGTTAGTAATAGTTGTGATGTTAGAGACAGTTACCATTGGCATGCTGTTAGTAGAGTTAACATTGTTAGTAGTCCCGGCACCGGCGTTCATGTTGTTGCGAATTTCATTCAGATTAAGATGTATGGTCATTTTGCCCTCGAACACCACTGTGTCGCTGTCCGACCCGGTGGAGACAGGCTCATTCAAACTTACACTAGTGTCCTGGTTTTCCAAACTTTTAAGAGTATCTTCGTCATCTTTATCTAGTTGTATCTCAGTAACTTCTGTCACACTTAGCTCTTCCTGCTGAGACATGGCTTGCAGGTAGTTGCTTGCACTGTCATCATCGGTTTTGATGTCATGATCTTCGGTTTCTTCAACTATGATGTCTTGGATTAGCTGAATGGGTTCTGGCATCTTGTCCATCTCTTCGATTTTGGCATCCATAGCGGTTCCGTCTTCGTTTGAGGACTCGTACTCAGAGACTTCTACCATTGGTTCTCCGATAGGAGACGCCACTTGAGTCAAGTCAGCGATATCATCAGCAGGCACACAAGAATCTCTAGCGGTGTGGATCCCACTGTCTTCTGTCTCGATATCACTCGGGACGGTGTTGTTCTGCATTTCAGCGCAATCGAAATCTTCTAAGCTTTGAACTCTGTCAAATGAATTGGGAGACGATTGTCCGTTGATATCTAAACTGTCCAAAGAACGGCAGAAGCTCTGCATTTGGCTTTCAATTCCGGATAAACTCGATTTTAGAGAGTTGTCCATCATTGTTTCTTTAGACGCCCCAATCTTGATTTCGACATCTTTGTTGTGTGCCAGCTCTTCTTCAACTGAAATTTTTGGAATCTCCTTATTTTTGGCCGCGTCAAGACAAGACAGACGTTCTTTCAGGCTCATAGACACTTCTTTGACTTCAGTTTTGGTCAACTTTTCTTCTTCTGAAGTTTGAGACTTTAAGCTGGAGAGGCGTTCTTTCAGAGATCGTGCATTGCTCAGGTCTCCGTTCGACATCCTCTTTATTTTCTCAGGTTCAGTAGACTTTACTTTTTCGAGTGAAGACAGACGTTCCTTCAATGGCTTCACTTCTGTGGGTAACTTGGTCAGGTCGCTCGTAGATTTTTGAACGTGCATCTCTTCTGTGAACTTTTCTAAACTAGACAGTCTTTCCTTGATGGATTTTTTGTTCGCAATGTCGGGCAGTTTCGGCTTCGTCTGTGCCTCTTGGGAATTTTCTCTTTCAAACTGTTCCCTCCTCTTGTGTATGTCGACTTTCGGTAAGTCTTTCTTCTGGTTGTTGTTCTTAGTGTCATTGGCTCTCTCTTTTTGGAAAGAAGACAGTTTTTCTTCAATTTTGTTGCTGACGTTCGTCCTGATTCTGTTGAGGTCGCCATTTTTCTCTGGGGACTTTTCTTTGAAGTTGTTATTGACCGCTGTTTTGACGATGTTGCTGTTAGTTTGAGAGATGATCCTGGACTTGTAGCCTTCAATGGCTCCCTCGTAGGTGTACTCCTCAGGCTCGGGGGAGCTGATGGTGGTGGTCGTGCACGTGTCGTATTCGTTGGCGCTGGAGCCAAGCTTGCGGTTTGTGTCGCAGTTCGACAGGTTGTCGACATCTGAATGATTCTTATCCAGGTCGATACCGTCGCTCTGAAAATAGAGAATTTTACGATTAATTTATAATGACGACATATTGAAAAGGATCCACCACATTTAAAAAGAATAGACCAGAATTCATATTGAATATCCTGCAAGATTGAGATGGTAAAAAATATATTTGATAGGATTGTGTGATTATTTAACTTCCTATCATTGGTTTTTCATTACACTACTACACTATATTCATAATATATACTTACAGCGAGGCTATGCGTATCGCAGTCTTCGCTGAGACTGCTCTTGGTGCTGGAGGTGCCGATACCAAGGTCGCTCAGGTCATGACTGTCGTCTTCTGTGTATAGCGCGAGGGGGTTCCGCCTTCTACGGCCAGCGCTGTAACAGAAGATAGAGAAGAGGTTAGTTATGATGCCTAGAATAATAAGGAACTAGCTACTAAGTGACTGTGCGGAATATGGAGCGAGTTGTGAGTGATGGACGGTGCCTGGTAACAGTAGTGTTGGTAAAAAATACTTCTTAAATTAGGTGAACACATACTTGGGAATTCAGCCACGCATTTGTATGAATAGTGGCAATGGTACTATGATAAATGGCTAATGGATGGGCGTATAATTTATATGTTTCAAATGATGCAACGAGATGACGACTGATGACGATGATGAATGTATGTAGGTGATTAAAGCAACCTTTTCTATGTTACATGAAGTCATTTTGATGTTTAGACATTTTTTATCAATGATAAGTTGTACGATATAGGAACCGGTCACAAGTAAAGTATGCAGTTTACTTTACTATTCACCAGCACCACATGTGTTCTCCAAACAATACCCAGGCCGATATCCAGCAGATATATTCCAAGAAACACGTGTACCTATAATTAGGGGCCACTCACACCGGCTGTCGGCACTTCTCGACTATATGCGTCTATTAGTCAGTTCTCTTAGTCATTGGGACTACATCCTAGATAGTGTTGTGACTACTATGTTCCAAGAATAGAGGTGGGACATGTTTGTGTTATGATTTCAGTACGGTGGAGGTATTTTTAGAGGGCTGTGTTTGTTTTTGGATAGCCTAGTTTTGAGATATGGTAATCTGTGTTATTATAATGAGTCTAGTCTTTGTTAGATTATCAAATCCAACAGAAGCACAGAACCGGTCGAAGTGGCTGTGCTTGGGGGAGGCCTATTTCCAGCAGTGAACGTCTTTCGGCTAAAATGATGGTGATGATAAAATCCAAATGGCGTTTTTTTTATAATTTGCTTTGCACAGGGTATATGATCAAATATTTTTCAGTTTCCGAGGGATTATATGGATTATCACCTATGTGAACTGTTGCTACGTGTAACAAAAATCAAAAGTTGAAGAAATAAACACCATTATGCTTCATACTTTGATAGACGCAGTAAGCGAAAAGGACCTACAAGAAAAATAAAAATTACCAAAAACAATGCCAGTCTACCAATTAACACTAATCACGAACCATAACACTTACAATAAAAAAAAAACTCAAAAATCACCAAAAAAAAACGACAAACATTTCCAGAACCAGTTTATTATTCAAGGTTCCATGATGCAACATATCAAATCACATCATTACGAATCATGATATAACGTATGAAAAGTGAAAACATGTCCGAACGAACTTTCTTCGTAACACTTATATATTTGAATAGAAAGCTGTTAAAATAGCGGCGCTGATAATGTTATGATTTACGACAGATTTGCGTGAGATAGAGTTTGTTTTCTGATTTGTATGTTATTCGGTTTGTCACGGGGACATTGACCTTAACAGGCCATGGGAAAAGATGGAGTAATTATCACGGTGTGCGAGAAAGATCTGCGTACGCGCATGTATAATATTTTCACTGTATTTTATTGGTTTCTTGTGCAGATAGGAAGTGACAATATGACGGTTTTATGATCATCGTAATATTGAACAATCATCATTATAGTCATATGAAACTTGAAAACCAAATTGAATTATTTTGAAGGAATGGATTAGCAATACTAATCCATTGCTTCATATGTTCGAAAAATGTGTGTGCACAACAACGTAATTAACGCAATGAATGTGGTTGAAGTGTCAAAATGAAAGTCATTGCTAGGGTTAGTGTGTTACGTAACGCAATGAATGTTGTTGAACTGTCAAAATGGAAGCCATTGCTACTAAGTGTGTTACGCAATTACCTTGCCGGACAGGTACTGTTATCAGATCAGTCTAATAGGTTTTATTGCTAGATTTTCTTTTCTTGCTTTTTTAGACTTCCACATTGGTCGCTTAAAGCTACTGAGCATGAGGTCCTGTATTCGATTCCCGGGTCGGTGTGTTATTGGGTTTTTACTTCGCGCATTTCTCAGTAGCAGCCCGGAGCCCAGTATTCGTGACCGGTTGAAGGCACTAGACTCGTCCCCTATTGCCGCCAAGATAGGACTGAAACACAACTGGAGAAATATGGTTATGTTATAGGTACACCTCTGCTTAACCCTTTGGGGACTACAGGCGTGATGTTACTTTCATCGTTTTCGAAAAGTTTATTTTATGGTGACCCTCACCAAACGAAAATAAACCATAAATCAACGCGAAAGTTTATTCGACAGTCAAATTCTTGAAGCAAGAAATATTGACGAAACTAACATTCTCTCATAAATCAAACGACACATTTCTATTACTCATAAATCACATTTAAACGAAGTTAGTTTCTGTAAGCTAGTACCTCAGCTCGTCAATACCATCCCAAATATTAAGGTCCGGCTTTCACGTCCAAAAGCTATTCCCTAACTGATTACAAAATTCCAAAATAACATAACATCACGGCTGTATTCTTCGAAGGGATAGGCATACGTGTACCTATACTACAGTGCACCCACATTTCGCCAGTTAGGTTGTTAGTTCTATGTAATGGTGGGCGAACCAGTTGCCATTCATCATCAACATCAATTCAGGGGGTCTACTCCGAAGTGGTATCGGCCGAATGTTCGGCCGTTTCCTGCTACGAAGTTACTATTTGGTTCGGTCGGTCCCGATCCTACACTCCTACACTCTTTCGAATATTGACTATGGTCCCGACCCAACTGAGCCGATCCGAAGTTTTTTCGTATTTTTCAATAATATTCGGTTCGGCCATGTGTCGGTCCGATCCGATTATTCGCACTTTGCACTTCGTAGTAGACCCCCTGGCTGGAAGCACTCACTGCTGGGTACAGGCCTCCCTTTCTTCTGCTATACTTTCTGATTATGTGCGTCTCTCATCAATTTCCATTAACCGAGTGTAAATCCAAGCTCAAGGCTGCTACTGAGAATTTCCCAAAGGAATAACGAACAAAGGAGGAAGAAATACCGAATAACACTGCCCGACTAGGGGACCGAACTCGGAGCCAATGCTCAGCAGACTCGCTTAGAACCACTAAGACCAACAGGCAATTCATACTTACACTTAATTACAAAATTCTAACTAATAATAAGCATCAAGTCTCGGAAATAAATGCGTGTCTTAAATACCAGCGGTCCGCCATTTTGTGACATGACTGACCTCTGGGTGTGAACTCACATACGACCGTAATTTCGGCATTACATCACAAGATTAAATTACTTTAGCGAAATATAATGGTTTCATTTGATGACCATGTGCTTAACGTTCATTTCTGTGTCTATTTTATTATTTCTTGGAAATTGTAGGTAGTTAAACTTTACTGTTTGTAGGTGGATGATGAGAAGACTTGACATTCCATCTTGCTAAATATAGACACCGATGACTGTTTGAAAAGAAGAAATACTATCACAGCATAGTATTTATTTATTTATTATTTATTTATAGTGTTGCATGGCATTAAAAATAAGATTAATAAAAAAAAAGACGAAAAACGGTGGTTTTATTATATAGGTGGTATTGTGCCTAATATATTAATAAATTGTTTTATCATACAATAAAAAACATCCATTAAAAAATTATTAATATAATGCCCACATACGAGTACATATCTATCTAATTTTAGATTAATAATTTCTTTCTTCTTTTTCTGACATATTAACTGAAGATTGTTACTTCGAAATTGAATTCCTCTGAAGCTTCAAATGCAATAAAACTTCTAAAGAAAAGCCGCGTATTACCAGTATTACAGAAATTCTTTGAAAATATCCTAGCGAAAACAAAAATGGCATTATCTTGTTACTTGGACATTAGGTGCCTGATGCAGAAAACTTACTCCTACCAAAGTGAAAGGAGCAGGTCCGAAATACACATTTGCACATGCCTACTTCTTTTCAGATTTTATATGCAAATCTATATATATTTTATATGTCTAAGATGTCATGATGATGATGGTTTGATATATGATTATTGTGTGCAAGGATCGTAGCAAGTGTGGTTCTGTAGTTTCTGCCCATCTCATGGGGAGAATGCGTGAGTTTATGTGTGTGTGTGTCTATGATTATTCGGTGGGTCAAGTACGGGTAGAATTGAGAAAGTTCTCCCATTTTTTAAGGCTCGTGTGACACATTATTAAATATTAGCAATTGCAGGAAATAGTGCAGGACAAAATTACACCGGCCGATCGATTCTGTAAAAATCTCACCGTGAAAATTTAGGTGTAGTGAGCTTAGTCAATAGATCTGTTCTGTGGTCAATAGTGTTAGTTGGAATGACAGCTCACTCCACGCTCACTTCACCTAAGTTTTCACGGTGAGATGGTTACAGAATCGCACTGCAGGAACGTTTCTGGGACTAAATCACAGGGTTTTGCCATTCGTCGCTTTGCAAGGTTAACTGTTAACCTTCTGTAGGTAAAAACTTCTTCTTGACAACCCACAGCTCATTTCCTTAACCATTCCCACATGGAAGGGGGATAATTTTCACAAGGATCGACTCCTGCCTCACGTTGCGCGTGCGTCGAATCACGAATCGATTTAGTTCAACTATTACGTATTGGAAAAATTCGTGTTCTTCCTCATTTCTTACTTTAAGAATGTGTAATGAGAGTTCTTATGTTCTTAATAAAGTACTTGTGTATGGTTTCATGTTATATAACAATAGTGCATTACCGATGTTAATTCGATGTTGTGAGATTGGAACTGAGGTGTGTGCAGTGTGAGATTCAATAGACATACGACCCGAATAAAATTCCTTTCTTTTCAAGTTTTTTTTTTTACAGCAAACCAAGAACATGTGAAACCATAGATATGGATCATAAAGATAAATTTAGACATTTGCCTAGGAGAGGAACAGAAAAAAACTAGCAAACGTAAGATGAAAATTCAGATATATAGGAGCCTGTTTACTAATCTCCGATCAAAATATTAAAACTTCTGTAAAAACCACTCAAATAAGCAAACAACAGTCAATTAGCCGTGGCCATACTGACCATGTAGTCCATAAAACGTAACGACGCACGTACGATCACGTGACGCGTCGCCTGCGCACGATCGTCACTTATTCGTGGATTTTTGCACGATAGGCCATTCGCGCGCATTCCGGAAGGTTTTGGGGTACAGAGTAAGTAACAAATGAAATGTTGTGTCAGACACATTACACAACGTATACAGTAGCTACAGGTATGAATGTGCTGTCAATAGACCACAGTCCAATCCTAGGTTTAACTTGGAAATGAGGGAATACGTATTATACTTACAGAGTATATTGTAGTGGGTTTTGCTAAAGTGGCAATGCCAGAAAGTTGAGCGAATCTAATTCCACACAAATCAATTACTGTGTTAGTTGTACTCCATTTGTTAATAACTCTTTGGTATTGATGGTTGAAAAGGGAGCGGCGCCAGAGTGGGCGCAACTATTAAGTTTGATGGACTTGTAGTGAATAGATTACATAGTCTGTCAATTTATAGCTCCTGTTACTAAGATCTTGGATATAGTAGTATTAGAAGCTTCTTGAACTTTAATCTAACAATCCTTGTGATAGATTGTACGTAGTTGGAGGTTGTAGTAATCTGTGGTTGTAGTCACAGAGGTAAATCAAATCATCATCATCTGCCTAGCCTTTTCCCAACTATGTTGGGGTCGGGTTCTAGTATAACCAGATGCAGCCGAGTACCAGTATTTTACATGGAGCGACTGGATAATACGATACCCCTTGGTAAGACTGGTTGTCAGACTTTCGGGCTACTGACGACCCGTAACGACTGCCAATGATCCATGAATGACAGCCGGGACCTTGGTCTCTTCGATCTCGGTACGTGAAAACACACAAAGACCAGAAAAGAGGAGACACAGATAAACCAAATATCGCTAGAAATGAAGTCAATTGCATAACGGGGAGTGGATGAAGATTACGCTGTAGCAAACACATACTCAACGTATTCTCACAAAAATATAGGTCCTTCTTGTCAGTCGGATAAAAAGAACCTGAATATTAAAGGATAATAATATCAATGATTCGCCGCCATTACTAGGAATAGATATTAGATATGCCTCCCTGATGACGCGTGTTCGCGGCAGCAGTCACAGTATTCTCAGTTCGCAGATCGGTGGGATTCCCTGATGCAGCTCCACGCTGAATTTTAATTTTATATCTGTGACTGTAGCGTGATGAAGACTAATAGCGATGTATGGAAGAAAAAGACATGTTGCGCCGACCCCAAATAAATTGGGATAAGGGCAGGAGAATGATGATCTGTGTCTGTAACCTACAAACACTAGAAGTTAGTAAAATTGTTACTAACCATATAAAAGTGAAATAAAAGTTTTCTATTCTATTTTATGGGGTAAAAAATCAAGGCAGTTTTAATTTTCATCAGTGGTTTAATGTTTGGTCTCCGCTATCTGTCACAACTTGAGCATTCCGCGTCCGATCTCAGTGGGAATGTCTCGAAACATGAGCATTGTCGAGTATTGTCAGCATATTTCGTGATTATGTCGCAACTTGCTACGTGCGCCTGCGCAACCGTATGACAACTTACAACTTCATGTACTTGTCTCTCTTGGTACGTGATTGTGAGGTACATTTTTGAAATCCTGATCGTGAGAGGGTTTTTCGTGAGGACTACTTGACACTTGACGTCATTCAAAGACAAGTTATCAAAAAGTCCTCGAGCTGGGGAGATTCTTTGACTGATTTTGATGGAGCATTTTTCGACTAAGATACGAGCCAATTTTCAAAAGAATACGTCGAAATACTAAAAAGTAGTACATTTGAAAATTGATTAAAGGGTTCCATTTCATAATGTTTCGTCTGCATTTCTTTTCATGTCTTAAATATTGCAAAAATGAATGCAAAGTTAAGAAACTCTTGAAAAAAATGGCTTCCCAAATTGGCTAACCAGCAATAGGTCGGTAGAACCAACCGTACAAAACAAACCCCACTTAAGTCTTGGGAGGCAACTTTAACTCAGCCATTCATACTTTATATGATAACTAACCACATTTTTTCCTCCCACCATAAAAACTAGGCCTACTTTTCTGCCACATCTGCGACTCAACCGTGATATATGTACGTGGCCTTAACTACGGAGACATTAGCTTTCGAGCCGCGCCCGCGCCTTTAATTGGCGAGCAACCGGTGTGACGGGAAGTTATGGGAAGACGCAGCGGTTTTTTGTCGTCACTATTCCAGTAAGACACATGCGATGTGCACTAGGACTTATGGAGGCAGGGTTGGCAAGTACTGGTGCGGGAAAATATTTTAAAGTTGGAACGACTGTCAGTTGTTTTGGCAATCCACAGTTCAACTTTCGTCGAATGGATGAATTTCAATGGGACTGTGGAGACACCACAGAGTGGCGATGCTTCCGGCTGGTCTATTCTGTAAACATCTCAACGTGAAAATTTGTAGGTATGAGGAACAGGGTGTAAAGTTCACTCATCTTCCGTAGAAAAGGGAGGATCCTTCGACCAGACGTGTGTTGTGTCTGGCGGGCAACAGCCCGATGTCTGGACGTTAATTCTCCACGTGTTTTAGTTTGGGCGATAATCACTAATAATCCACTAATAAGTAATTACTTCGCATCGACAAAACTAAAATACTAGCGGAATGTTGCACAATTGTACTGTATTGACTTATTATCAAACAAGAGATCGTATTCAATCAATCGATGCTCAAGAATGTGCTGACGTGGATTCGCTTGCATCTTTTTATCAACAATGTCATTGATATGTAATTCTGCACGTACGTACGTAAGCAGATTCAAAGATACTTTCAGGATTATGAATCGACACAAACAATTGTGAACTTAAATACCTAATGCTTAAGATTGAGGGGTACAATTCATATCTGTTTAAATATATCCGTCTTGATGACAAAGGCATATTTGAATTTATTAACTTTATACTATATACTTTATATATACAAGGCTATATATAGGTCTCCCCCAAAAAATAGCTATGCGCCAACGACGAGTCATTAACTTCCCGCATCCAGCGGATTCCTGCAGCTTAGCCAGGTTTCGTTTCAGCAGTGAACGTGTTTCGGCTAATGATCACGCATGATGATGACAAGAATATCGCCAATTATTTAAGTCATATTTTGATTGCGATATATCTGGTGAAGTGCCAGCCCTACCCCGCATGCCTAGCTCCAGCCGCGCGACTAGTAACCGCGACGCAACCCAGTCTAATGTGAACAGTCCTTAACGCAAATGTCTTCCAGTCGTTTTGTCTATACTCCGCGTTAACGGCAGTTTCATTATTCATAACTTTTTTAGTCGATCGACTATGCGACAAATGTGTCTACAAGATCTTTCTCTATGACTTCTATGATGGCTGTGTGGGGCGAGATTAAGATAAATATGGTTTATGATTATGAGACTTGTATGAATGTTTTTTTATTTCAGAGTGGTTTCCATATAAGATCAACGTTTAAAAGCAATTAAGCCAAAAGCATACACAGGTCTATAGATATATTTACAAAGATTTAACTTTAGTCAATGATTGGACCAAAATGTCTCGTAATCGTTCAGGCATTTAATTCCCGTATTTAAAAAAAAAGTTTACATTTTAATATCTGTCTCAATTTGTCAAAAATACCTCAAATTTTCACACATTTTTGACATTGATTGTCGTTGAGATGACATTGGGACTAGATTTAGAACGTTTTTATTACGAGAATTGGTCTTCTAAAAACTACAAGAGCATCAAAATATATAAGAATTGAAGACACGAAGCAAATCATCCATCAAATATTCCATACAATAGTACATCTGCAAGCCTCCAATAAGGAAACAGCACACAAAGATAGGCGTTAACTTTCCAATATTTACTACTGACACATTTGCAAGGAATGCACCTATAAATAAACCCGCACATTCGTTCCAGCACACATTGTTATCTACCATTTATCAGGTAAGATAAAACAGGAATTAAATTGCCGAGTGGCAGACGAGGGTCGATAGCATTCGATCTAGCCGTTAACTTATATTTGAATAGCAAATGAATTGGCTGATAGGTAGAAAATATTGCGAATGGTAATGTATGTAAGTGGTCTGCAAATAGGATCTGAAGGGATTAGGAAAGTTGTTGAAGAAAGTGTCGAGGTTTGGACGAGTTTTAGTATGTATATTTTAGTGTTTACATAATCAGCCTATAATGTTCTTACTGCTGGGACACAGGCCTCCTCTCTTCGAGAGGGAGTGGGCTGTAAATGCTGTAATCTACGAGTACCACGCGGGCCCAGTGCGGCTTGGTAGATGTCAAATGTCTTCGATTTTTTTATTCTAGGACATGCCGGTTTCCTCCCGATGTTTTCTTCGCCGTTTTGAGAGCAGTGGTGATGAAATTGTTTACACAAAGTAAAAAACCTGCCTGGGTTCTCTACTGCTCTGCCTCTGAATCATTAAGTGTTTGTATAGCCGTAATCTACTTATTACTTTATGCCAAGGCAGGGATATTATAAAATTAAAAGTCGAAGCAGGGTAAGAGAGCCAGAGGAAATCAGCGAAGGACAAAAAGACATGACTAGGACTGCATAACCCAAGACAGGTATACAACTAAGACTCATCCATATAGGTTACCTAGAAGTCACAGGACTAAGTATTAAGATATTGAGTGATGTAGATGATGATGGTGAAGACAAAGTTCGTGTGATATTCAAAGAGAAATGAAACAATAGAATCCAGGCTCATAGCCATCTTAGTTTTTAACCGACTTCAAAAAAGGAGGAGGTTCTCAATTCGACTGTATTTTTTTTTATGTTTGTTACCTCAGAACTCCGTTATTTATGAACCGACTTTCAAAATTCTTAAGGATATACTTTCAGATTGGTCCCATAGAAATTTCATCAAAAACGGTTCAGTAGTTTGGTTTTTAACCCTTCGTATGGCCGGAACGTAGATCCACGCGAGACACAATGGCTTTTTAATCGCGTCTGTAATTTAATTCAACGGGTTAAACCAAAATTACTGGTAAAAATTACAACTTAAAAGTGAAAAATAAAAAATTTTTTGCAAAAAAAAAAAAAACAATTGACTTCCAAAAAAGACACTACAAAGTGAAAAATAACTTTAATTTTAGAAGTCGGTGGCAAACAATGAAAATGCGAACCCAACGGCACCGACTTCCGAAATTAAAATTATTTTTCACTCTTTTTTTGGTCGGTTTTTTTTTTGCAAAAACATTTTTTTAATCCTGATGATCCTAAATTTATTATACAGCTAGAAGATAATAATAAAAAGATTACCTACTTTAAATCGTTGTTGTAGTTTGCAGAAGATAAAAAATAAAATGACACACGTATTTTGTGTTCGAACATATACTCAAAAATAAAAAATACTCTACCACCTGTACCATATACGTCAATAAAGACACCTTCTAATTAACAAATCCCAACTTTACCCCAAAGACATACAGCATAAATTACTTTATCAAGCATTTGGTCCTCATTCAAATGATCGTTTGCACAGGAAAATCTCAACCATAACTCCAAAGTCATACAGTATAAATTAGTCTGTCCAGTACATATGTCCTCAGTCAAGATATCATATTTACTGGTAACAGTTGTGAGCGTTCAGGAGACAGGTCGGAATATGATATGGTGAGTATAATACAGGACTGGGTAATTATAGTTATGTAGGTAATTAAAACTACCTGAGGACTGGGATTTGAAACACACAGCTTGGATTTTTGGTCCTTTTGCTTGTATTTTAACTCAGAAAACAACAAACAAAAAGGGGTTGAACGTGTGAACCAGAATGCCAATTCCCGTAATTAAAAACGTTCAAAATTAGTCGCAATCTCATCTCAGCGACAATCAATGTCAAAAACTTGTCAAAAATGTAGGGATTTTAGAGGTATTTTTGACAGATTGAGACTGAGATCAGACTGTGAACGGTCTTAAAATTACGTGAATTGTCCCTCAGAGCTCTGTTTACAATCGAATCTACAAATCTTTGATCATTTATACGCATTTCGTATCTGGGCTGTGTTAAAGAATTTATCCCATTGCAAAGAATAGGCTTCTGCATACAGTTCTTCAGTTAATTGATTTAAAATAAACACGAAATTGTATATGTGTAAAGACATGCCACTGGTAAATGTCAACTAAAGTAATAATGAACCCCACTGATGAACTTGGAAGTAAACAACCAATCAAGTTACCTATTTAAATCAAATAATTATCTTCATTGCCAATGCTGGCAACACTTCAACTTCAATTTAGAATGCTAAATAGTTCGTGGACCCCTTTAAACTAATGAAGCGACATAATTATAACAGTACTAGCTTCGCCCCGCTGTTTCACCCGCATAATTTTCGATCCCGTGGGAATATCGGGATAAAAAGTATCCTATGTATTAATCCTGGTTGTAAACCATCTGTGTGTCAAATTTCATCCAAATCCGTTCAGTAGTTTTGGCGTGAAAGAGTAACAAACATCCATCCATCCATCCATACAAACTTTCGCGTTTATAATATTAAGTAGGATCTTTCGAGTAGGTCTCGATGTTGTACCTACTTTGTTTTACCTGATAAAGCTTTGAACTACTGGTGAAGAAAATGTAGTGACAAAATACATCCATTTGTAAAGATAAAACGCACTTTTCCATGACCTAAGATAGCGTAGGCAACAAAACAAATAAAAGAACATCAAATAACAAAAGCATACAATATATAATATATCTTAATGACTGTAGAACAAATGTGTATGAGCAGAGCACCCACGCAGTGCTTAATACTGAGGTCGTGATGTATGCCCACGCGGAGGCTTACTTTGGTCTTAAAGCAGGATAAAGTTGGTACGATTTGCAAAGATCAGATCCAAGTCATTGAGCATGGAAATTGTCTATTTCATGGTTTTAGCTACGTTGGTCGATGGTGATAATTTTAAGTTTCGTAAGAAGATTATGGTCATTCTACTGGATGGGTGAGCAGAAACAAGAAGTGCAATATAGGTACTAAATTACTGATATAACTAACTGCAACTAAAGCAGTAGACCCATCTGTTAATTCCAACGGTTCTTAACTCATAGGTAAAAACCAACGACCATAATTATGGTTGTTATTAAAGAAGAACAAAACCCCAAATTATACAGACAAAAAATTACTGTTCAGTTCACTTCGACCGCGTAGGTATTGCACATTTCTATGTAACAGCAGATTTTTTTTTCAATAACCTACGAAAAATTTTAGCGCTTGGGGGTTTAAAATCATGTACTGAACCCATGGTAACGGGTTGTGCGTCGATGTTCCTGCCACTCTGTATACTAAGAAGTACCAAAGATTCAAAAAGAAGGAGCCATCATATATCACATGGCATCATTCAAATGCTGCTACAACAATGCCGCTTAGCAGAAAAAGAAGTAAAGCGGTTGAACTTTCGCCAATGAACTGATTCAGAAAGACCACTATCACAGGACTGCTATTTACAAAACTTTCCTCCAAGATGCCTTATTCCCTAACGCTAAAGGAATGGACTATTATCGAAAGGATTGAAATACAATACCTTCTAATCTCGAAGCTACAAGATACGGCTGAGAAAGCTGATGTTTGTATAAGAACAGACTCTTAGGGCACTACTGTTAATGTAGTCGGATTAGATTGTGTTCAACATAACAATAAACTACTTGGGAAAGGAATTAGATTGTTACAATTGTAATCAGAGGACGATAAATTAATTAGTGTAAGTTGTTGTATTGATAGTGAAATCTTAGGTTAAGTGGAATCCGACTACAGGGTTTCTAATTAAATTGTTGTTGCTATTAAACAATGAGATAAATTAATAGGGCTACCTATTAATTTGGCTTTCTCTATGTCATCTCATTGTTTAATAGCTTCAATAATTTAAAAGAATATCTAAGCATTACAAACATGATGTAGGTTTAAATTTCGGTGAACCGAAAAGGACCAAGTTTTCGACAAATACTAAAGCATATTGCGAACAACATGAAGTCCAAACAATCGAAGTATTCATCAAACAACAAACATAGCAGTGTTTAAGTTTCAAAACAAGTGACGATATTGTCGGCTAATCAATCATCGCAAACATGCGCCTACGCCCAAATATTATCGTTTTATGCTCACTTTAGTTGTTGAAGTTTAGGTGTTTTAGCATTTGTTTTGAAATAGCACTTTTGATGTAATGTCTTTTGTAAAACTGAGGAATTTGAATAGATTCGAGGACGGCAGTTAATACATCAGACGCCAAGATGGCACAGAAAATATTACTGGGAAAACCTAAATTAAAGTAAGTGACAATACGCAATTTCGAAGTTATTCTAAATAAACAATTTAGCATCTAGGTAAAACACCAAACCTATTAAAAGACGACCTCATAATTACTAACAACTTTTCAACGTAACCACTGCCTGTAACATTCTTAATAGCGTACCAAGACTCCGCACAAAGTCACCGATGGACACTTAACTAATTCGACGGTCGTAAGTAATACGTATGGAGCAGTAGAGGCCACAATTACGAGACACGTAGCTGCATTCGTAGAAAATATACTCGTATTTGCGTGCTGTTAAAATGAACGCGTAATGAACTACTAGCTAGTTGCTACCGATCGGTTATGAGCTAGAAAATATCTAAGAAATACTAACTCTCACTTGTATCAGCAACAATCAAGGAAATGATTATTGCTGATACAAGTAGATGCAGTATTATAAATGGTAGAGATGTAAATATGCAAAGTTTCGACTGAAGGTCAGCATATTATGTCTATTTAATTGGCGTAATAAATCGATTGCAATTATTTCAGGTCCAAAGTATGATTTTTCAAATGACTGTGACAAAAAAAAAACACGAACTATGGACAGCTTGAGCACCTTCCCCAATAAGTCAGTTTATGGAAGAGGCAACGATTATAAAACCCAATAAAATCAAGATATCTTGATTCAAACCCTTCCACAGAAAACCAACAATCCGAATCGAAGGACCAAAAAAACCAGCACTGTTCCTAAACAAGAACCATCTCAATCCGTTGACAACCATCTGAATCAAATACGATATCAACGATTACAGCAATCTTCCTGAAATGGACAGAAACATTTACGAGGCAAAAATATCAAGTTGGCTGTAACAAAAATGACGTAAAGTCATTCCCCATGGAGTATGGTGTACACGATCTAGGAACACAGGCTGTTGTGTAAGACAAAATATGGAATTAATTATGGTTGTACAAGGTGGGGACGACAGCGTTTTGCAGAAATGTATTGTTGTACCGAAGGACCAAAGTATTTTAGATGTGAATGTCGATTTTTAATGGAAACATCTTTTTAAGTCTACGTGAGTACAATTTGGAGAATGCGGTCGTTATAGAAACGTGTAATGATCACTGCCGTGTATGGCCATTTCCTCGAGAATGTCGTTATATCTTTTATTACTTACGGCATTTTCTGTCTTACTTCAGAGTGTGGTAGTTTTAATTTGATTTCCCAGAAGCAACATACCTTCTCATCATTGTTTAACCTGTAAGCTTCAATTTCTATCTGACATTATTATCTACTTGGTTAAACGAATACAACCTTGAAATTTCGCTAAAACTAATATAATGAAACTCAAACCTTATAAAAACGATCTGTCGAAATAAATTTTCCCTATATCAAAACTAAATTAGACTGTTTTGATCTATATTTTTGTAAAAATAGTAGTTCACTTTATATACCTATTTATTTTGTTTTGTTTTGCAGTGCCATTACAGGGTGCATGTTTGATACTTTTAATCTTATTCCAACCTCTGTACAACATCTGCAATAAACGGGTTTCTTTCTTTCTATTTGATTTTAAGTTACTGACAGAATCAAGACCAACTCGCTGATTCTTAACCCTTACACCAGTTACCCTTTCCAAATAAGGCACACCCGCGTTCCAATAAGGAGTACTATCATAACACCATGCGAGCCATGGCCCGCAATGCCTTGGTTTATGGGGAGATCGCACGTAAGAACTGGCTGTGTATCGTTCAGGACATTCCCTTGTTTTGCTCCGAACGTGGGATGCCAGGGGAATGGATAACTTAGAGATACATTGGATGGTTTGTTTTGTTACATATTTGTTTGGTTTTTGAATCTGTTGTTAGTAATGGGGACTTGATAAGAGAGAGTAAGAGTCTATTAGAAGAGCTACAAAACGGTAGCTGATTGCACTGAATTGACCTTAACTATATTCAATACTAGTGGTAAAACTACCAGTCGTAAAAATGTGCTAGAGCCTTTGAATCTGTTTAGGGTTATCTATGGGATAGCTGGTAAAATAGCATTGCTTTTAACCAGGGCCACGGGTAGGAAAGCCTGTCTTAAATTAAGCCTCTCACAGCTCCGTTTTATCATAATCAGCCTTTAGTGGTTCCACTGCTGGGCCACAGGCCTCCTCTCTGTGAGAGGGAATGGGTCGTAATCCACCACGCGGGCCTGTGCGGGCTGGTAAATGTCACATTTCTTCGAATTTTTGGTTCTGGGACATTGACATGACATAGCCGGTTTCCTCACGATATTTTCCTTCACCATTTTGAGAGGAGTGGTGATGAAATAATATACACAAAGTAAACGCCTGTCAGGGTTGGAACCTACGATCTACAACTCGTAAGTCGCGGCCGTTACCACTGGGCCACCACTGCTCTTATGCCTCTCGAAATTTACATAAGCCCGATAAACTCTAAACCAGTATCTAAGCTCACAAAATTATCATGCCCCAAATTCAGGTCCACGTAAATCCAGTTCAAACCATATCCTACCTCAACTTGAATCCTAGTAACCATGGCAACAGGGTATTGCTCTCGTGAAAGTGGCGTCCACTATCAGGCATCACAATTACAGTGCTTACACCCCCCGAGCTAAGCGTAATGATAGCTTTTGCTTAGAAAGTGATCTTAGGAGATATAGATAACATTTTTGCATAAAATTATTCAGTTTGTGGGCGTTGAGTGAAAACTGTTTGACGTGATTTTTGTTTTTAATTAATTGATTGGTTTTATTGCTTTATTACATGTTGGTGATAATTTTACAATTACACATTAGTAATGAATTTAGAATTAGGTCATTACTTGCTAGAACATTTTTGATTTAAATTCTGGGATATTCATTGTTCATCAAATTCACCACCAATTAAATTGTTTATAAATATTTAAGCATAACTGTTATTATTTGACAGTTGCATGAGATAGTTATAACACGGCCAATTGACGTAGTGCGTCAATTTGGTAAAACATTAATTTCTCTGCCTTTACATCAAAAATGTTCTGGCAGGTAATGATTTAATTCAAAATTCATTACTAATGACTTACGTACAAAAGTCCATCATCTGCCTAGCCTTTTCCCAGCTATGCTGGGGTCGGCTTCCAGTCTAACCAGATGCAGCTGAATATCAGTATTTTACATGGAGCGACTGCCTATCTGACCTCCACAACCCAGTTACTGGGTAATACCCCTTTGTAACTTACGTACAAAACTGTTGTAAATAAATATACATTTAGTGATAGATTAGCATTTATTTCAAACACAATTTATTGGGACATTAATGGCAGGAGCGTGGAGGACCAACTGTAACCTTTAACAGCGTAGAAAGTGCTCCCTGTCTCAAAGGACCAAAAACAAAACATTTCTTCTTCACAGCAACAAAAGGCCCTACATACCTAGATCAGGTCCATTTAAGTCTAAAGCGCCTACGTCAGTCAGACAGTCAGTCTTAAGCCATTTAGCCGTTTAGCCCGTCGATCGTGGTCGTGCATCGTCCAACTTTCTAGCAAACAATTAGCTATTACTTGTTCCCTATTTGTAAGACCTTTTAGTTTCCGTGGGATTGTGTAAACTGTAATTATGTTCGAATAGGAAAATAGAAATGGTCAGTTCAAGAGAAGTCTAGGTTTATAGGTTCTACGAGTGCGGCTATAAGTACATGCAGGGAAATTAATAGGTTCAAATTGACACACAACGTCACTACGGTTTATTTGACATCATTTCATAGAACTGTTAATGGATGTCAGTTATGATTTGAATATACGGGCAATTAAAGTTGGTAGTAATTTTACTAAACAACTAATTTCCTCGAATTTATGTCCAGATTCGAACCCAGGCAGACGCTATACTTTACGTAAATAATTTAATCACCACAGCTCTCAAAGTGGTGAAAGAAAACATCGTGAGCAAACTGGCATGTCCTAGAAGCAAAAATTCGAAGACATGTGACATTTACCAATCGGCACTGGTACCGCGTGGTGGATTATGGTCCACTCCCTCTCACAGAGAAGAAGCGTGTGTCCCAGCAGCGAGAACATTATAGGCTGATTTATGTTATGAAGTTTTTCATGGTAATTAGAATGTTTTTTTAAACATATCCACTACAAGAAGTTAAAGTCTGAATTCGTGTGAAGGTAGCAACGCTAATTCTTTATCATTATTGTAGCTAAAAGATTAAAACTCGATTCCGGAGCAATTGGTTTTCAATCTATAAGTAGTCTAAATGGATTATGAAAACATCTAAATTGGATTGCCCAAGCATAGTTGAGCAATCTAATTTAGATGTTTTACCTGCCCTCGTTATTATCTAAGCATAACAGTACTTGAATGTAAATCATACCGACAAGCATTGAAAATTGACGTAAATTCAGACTGGCAGGGAAATAAACGTTCATTACAAACTAACACATAATCTTTGACGAAATATCGTAAACTGTTGTAACACTAATTCAGTTAAACCAATTATTACGATGCGCATTTCAAAACCGACTTTATTACTACGTCATAAAGATAATAATCGTTTGTCGTAGCTGTCAATCTATGTGGAACATAACGACAAATTTGTCTTAATCTGTCGTGTGATGTAAGTTCTATTGGCATGGAGATCAGATTGTGTTGGTCATGCAAGTGATAGAAGCGTCTGATAGTATAATCCGTGTCATCGGGCGCACGACAGATGAATTTCACAATTTTCTTAGATATTCGCGTTTGTGAAAAAGCGTGGTATTAGCGATAGGTAGATTGATGCTGATACAAGTGCTCTCGATTTCTTGAACGCAATAGTTGAGGCAATGACTTGCTTCAAAGGAAAAGTCTCTCGTGGTTGAATTAAAATAACAATATGCAAAAGAGAAACTAACAATGTTAATATTTGTCTGTCGGAGCTGTGGGATTTATATTATGAGTCAAATGAGGCAAGGAAGGACTACTGATGGTTTAAACGGTTCAATGCCGTAATTACAGAATCAATATTAAAAAGCGATTTTGTCTTGCGTGGATCCACGTTCATAGATCTTATATGAAGGGTTGATATTTAATAGGTATCATACTTTGGTCATTTTGAACATAACATAACATCACGCCTTGTTACCCCAAAGGGATGGACAGAGGTGTACTTACCTATAGTAGGTAGGTACACAAAACATTTCGCCAGTTATTTTTAAGTCTCTTATAATAAGGTGTATGTGTTTGAACATGTCTCCGAAAAACCCATACATAATCCTCCTAGCTTTCAATTATAATCAATTGATTCAATTGAATTTAAGTTAAGGATAAAGGACCAGTTCCTCAAAAAAACCAGAAGAGTTCTTTCTTCTATGAGTGCTTCAAACGTTTGACATTAACAAATAGTTTTAATTACTCCATAATTAAACACGAACTTTCTCACCTCATCAAAGTATAACATGTCATTGTGTTATAAGCACATGTAACCGATATGACAGTGGGTTCCACGACCCGATTGTGGTGACAGTTAGGGTGACCAGTCTACCGGGACGGATTCTCTCGAGATACAAATATTTCGAGATTCGTTTCGGATATTTTGTAACGATTATGTGAGGAAATAAATTAATTGGTTTTTATAATAAGCTAGAAAATGTCCCATTGCATGACGAATTACTCTCTCATACTCCCGACTCATGCGCATTTTCACTATATGGTAATACCACCCATGTACTACTCTAGACAGGCTCAGTCTAATGTGGAGCTCATAAGCAAAATGCTTCGTTTGCGTCTTATATTTGTTTTTTTTTTTGTGAACCTATCTATCAATGTAGACTGTAAGGAAATGTAAGCACTGTTTCTGGCAAATAAACATAGATAATGTTTAGTGTATGAAGAAGTAAGCAAGGATCATTGATCAAACACTCTTGCTGACTGAGTGTTGACACTTATTGATTTCAAGTCAATTTGAGACTAGGTCTAACTACAACTTAAAAGTTCTTGCGTCTTTGAAAAATGATCTCATTCACTCGTATAAAGTGTGGTAATAATTTGCTTTTTCAGAAACAACCACCAAGAAAAAAGTCAGGTTTCTTTAATTACTTTATATCATAAAGTTGAGTATTTCTTTCTATATTTCTTTTAAGCACTCCTAAAATTCTATCTATGGTAAAAACAACATAAAACCATTCCACATTACACACGGATCTCTAAAAGCGGAAAGGATGCGGTTATGGTGTCAATAAAAAGGGAGAAGTTCAGATCGTGTTACGTGGAGCTGCGGTCTCTGTACCATTACGTGTTGGAGCCGAGATTTGAACTAACACACGTCTTTTAATCGTACGCTTAGTTATTTCAGTGTAAGGGTTTTATTTGACGTTTGCCGCTCAATAGGAGATGCTGAGGAAAGAACACTATCAACAAACTTGCTGACTGATTATTTGATTAGCCTTTTCAATCAGTTTAGTAGTTTGAGCTCAATAGTAGCAAAGCTATGCTGAGCGACGGCCGTTTTGCTTGGATGTGACGCATATTTTCGCCTAATGTGTTATTTTGTGTTTGTGTTTTCTCTGCGTCATATTTACTGCAAATAAACGTTATTTTCTTTCTTTATTTCAATAGTGCTACTACTACCTACTGGGCTCATGGTTGACACGCAAAAAATAAGGAGCACAATACTTACGGCAAGAACTAGCAAGATCCTCATTAATTCGTTACAATATTGACTGAGCACACTTCTCGAACATACGACATTTTCCTTAGTTGAAGTTAACAGGAATACTAGAGCCAACCAAATCTAATGCGTATTCTTACATGAAGGAAGAGGTGGAAGCATAATGAATTAACGACTGTTTTAATTACGAACTTAGGCTGACAAAGATGACGACTTAAGAATCAAGGTAGTATTCTATGTTTGATATTGTTATATTAGCCGACAGCGAATGACATCATGCATGTTTGATCTATCGGTAATGTTTATCTAGTTAGGTCATCTTTTAATTATTATATTTACTAAGACGTGTCGATTTCTATAGAAGCATTGATTACGTAAATAATTAAGATCTTTGGTAAGTAATATTCTTTTGTTAACTTCCATAATGGTTGTTTTTTTTAAGACAACGCTATGTTGTTTAGGTACTGAGCTTGGTCGCCGGAAATTTATTCCAAAGTTTTTTTTTGTTTTGCCTATTCTGTCCCACTGCTGGGAAAATGCTTCCCTCAAGTCCTTCCAGGAACTCCTTTCATGATTCTTAAGTTATAAAATGTATTTTCTTTGACAATAAAACCATCAGCACCTTTGCTGGTGCTTTGAATTCAGTATTGTCGGTAATAGGCTTACTACATGGCAACTATAGGCCAACCGCTTAACTGAGACGTTGCCCGAGGCAGCTGCGCGGTGCGGAAGGGGTGATGGTTGTCACAAGTTCACGAATCACTGAGCTCTTGCATCACGTCACCACACCCCATCCCGCACCGCGCTGCTACCTCAGGCAACGTCTCTGTTAAGCGGTTGGCCTATAAATGCCGTCATGTCATTCCCATGAAAGTGTACAATTGTACACCTCTATCGACCTCCTCCAAGTATATACATGACGTTACATACTCAGTCTGTTACCAACATTTCATAACAACACATTATAAGTAAGTAGGTATGAGCATTGTCCTTTCATAATTACAGATTGGTCACACTACATCGGAACACTGCACTGTTACGTATAATTACAAATGGCGGCGCTACTCCTAACAGCTGATGTAACTTGAAGATAAGTAGGCCACGGATGAAGACTAGACGAGACGTGTTAGTGACGGTTCTTATTAATAAAAGATGCAATAAAAACAAAATATTTAATGAAAGTATTAAGCCTTTAGATCATTTTATTATATCATCTTTTGCACAAGTACTCAATAAGCTAAGTAAAGTATAGGAAATTAATTGTTAAGCAAATTGACTACCTAACCCTACTTAATGATAGTTGTGACAGTTTGAGATAAACTGTCACAACTATCATTAAGTAGGCCCAGATATGATAAATATGTATTTAGGGTACGATGGGACTGACATACGCATTGCGATTATAAATGTCCCTAAATAAACAAAGAGAAAAAAAAATATTAAGTATTTGATAGTTGTATGAAATAGCTACAACACTGCAAATTGACGTAGGGAGTCAATTTGCTTAACAATTAATTTCCCTAACTGTACAATTAAAATCAATAAAATTGAAGTGAAATTAAATTTATGTCAATTGAATTAATTATTCATGTGTGAATTGGGCATTTTGATCATTTTCACTTTTATTACCATGCTGAGCAGATTATTGATCAAGTTACTCGTATATGTCTGTCATGGACGCAGAGGAGGTCCTAAGGAAATCTCGTGAAAACTCTAAAAATACATATAGGATGAAAATCTACTTGGCAAAACCTAGCCATAAGAAATACTATAGCCAGTCTTACAACTAAATAGTTTAATGGAATAGCAAGAAACAAAATACTACATTCTTCACACAAAACTAAAGGAAGAAAGGCAGGTTAGTTCTCCGAATGGTCCAATTTAGCACAAGTACGTGTTTGTTTCCGAATAGTTCCCAACTGTTGATGAACGAGCCCCAAAGTAGCTGTACTCGGAACGTTAGCAAACATCCTCTAGTTTTGAAAACTATCGCCAATTATGTGTGGCTCGCTAAACGGTACACAATGCACTTGGTCTTGGTAGGAATGTAGTACATACTGTTACTATTGTGACTACAGTAACACGCAAGATGATTGAAAATCGATTCGTTTATAAGAAAAACATGTCTATCCATTCTAATCCATATTAATATTATAAATGCGAAAGTAACTATGTCTGTCTGTCACATTTTCACGCCGAAACTACATAACCCATCGTTATGAAATAACGATAATAATGATAAATAGGTGGACCTGCAGAAGGACATAAGTAGTCGTCCTGCAGTGCGATTCTGTAACCATCTCACCGTGAAAACTTAGGTGAAGTGAGCGTGGAGTGAGCTGTCATTCCAACTAATGCTAGGGATTGACACTATTGACAGCTCACTCTAAGCTCACTTCACCTAACTTTTCACGGTGAGATTTTTACAGAATCCATCGGGATATTTGTATTAAAAAATAATGAAATACAAAATACACGCAGACGAAATCGCTAGTTGAGCAATATAATTATTTTTAATAACAAGGTTCTTACCCTGTTATTATTAGGTACCCGATATTTAAAAAGCGATAGGTACCTAAGTTTGTATTTAATATTTCGAGGAACAGAACCATTTAGTCTTTATACAATGACTCTTAGTTAATAGAGCACGCTGTTTAATAAATACGTTTAGTTCATAGTAAGTTGTGCAATGTTTTCCAAATAAATGAACAACATGTGCTTTTGTAAGGAGTACAAATTAGAACAACATAGTTCTTTGTATTAACATAAGCAGTAGCGATAACATAGCAAATTAATGTTTTATTTTACAAATGTTTTGGCTGTTTCAACTACTGAGAAAGTGAGACAACTTCAAATGTTTCAGCAGAGACAGGCTTCCGTATCGAAAATTATACATTTTCGGTTGCCTGGTTTGCCGATAGCATATAGCCGTCGGAATAATAGCTATTTGGTTTAAACTGACACAATTTTCAGATTTATAATGGCGTTTAGAGGCCTTCTTCGATAAAATTGATGATGCTTGTAAAATTGGTGTAAATGAAATGCACAAGGACCACATTTTGTCCTAGCAATTTAGGGTTAAAAAATTCGTGATGACAAGACTACAGCCCACTCCCTCTCGAACAGAGGAGGTCTATGTCCATGCAGGGGGAACATTATAGGCTGATTATGCTTTTAAGTTAGGCTTGCCTGGAATCACGTTCCATACTACGTATGACTTTTAAAGATTGCTTCCTGTTTTCATGTGCAATACAATACTTCTAATACCCATATTACGTCTAGACCAACAAAACACAATTCCAAATATTTTAATTACTTAGGTAATTTAGCTTGACAATTTGATTCAAGTAAAACGGAAATCCGGTAACTTAAATCATCGTAATTGTATCGAAAGTAGATCTGCTGATGATAATTTAATCAATTTTGGCATTACAAGTATTATGTAAGAACAAATTAATTGGTTTATTTGAACAGCAGTTACAATTGGATCGCCATTCCGATGAGTTTGATTAAAGATTAACGAGTGATGGTTATGCCTGACTGGTTGTTAAATGACTCGATAAAATATTGCTATGGCGGGCAGAATAGCGTTAAAATTCTTTAAGTTAGTTATTACATAAGGACATTGCCTCTACAAACTAAAGTAGAAATCAGACAAGGATATTTAGGCATTTTATTAGACAACTGGAAGTCTTTAAATTGACTCCGGACCCAGGTTGGCCGAAGCAAGGAAAACCTGTTCAGGTGAAGATTCATAGACGACTCCGCCTTGAAGTATTAATGTGGTGCTGTTCTACAAACGATGGGACACTTAATATCGTGTCCTGCGTGTCCTGTCAGCTGCACGTTACAGGAACCGGCGGTGCTGGTGATGGCGCCAAACAAGTGGCCGAATGCTGGCCCGAGTCCATTTAGATTGCTATCGACACGCTAAGAAGAAGCTTAGACAACTGCCCAAACAACGGAGTGTATGTATGTGTGGTTATTTCACAATAACTTCTAAACGCCTGGACTGATTTCGATGTGTAGTATCGTTAGAATCCTTTCATTATCGTTAGGTTTCATTCAAGGCGAATTGTCTACGCTTACGCCTAGTAAAGGATTTCTCGTAGGTATGTCTAATTTTGGACCAATATAAGTTATTTTTTACTTTTTAGTCATTTAGTACTTTTGAGCAGTTGTGATTTATACCTATTTCGTTTTTCTACCAAGTCAAAGAGAAATCTCATAGAAATTAATCCTTTTTACAATCAATAAAGTTTTGACATGCGATCACTGATCTCTCAACGGATGTGCGTCTTCATTATTTCCTGTGGGGTCACGTATCCCTGAGAAAAATATGGTGTTATCAATATCAGTATAACTATTAAACTAAGGTCGAAATCTATAAACGTTACTTAATCATTCACTTTGGCTAAGCGTTATTTCTGTCACTGTCGCACAATTGTCAAACTACATCTGCAAGATAGAGATGGCAACATATCTAAGTTAAAGCACGAGGCCTGAGTATAATTAGGTACATAATTTTAGCATTGGGATTCATTACATAACCTGAAAATCCAAAATTCTAACTCTAAAGTATACATACACACGCCACACCTTGTTGCCCTTGCGCATATACCTACTCATGTACTCGTAACCTGATCAGTCGCGCCTTGCTCGCCGACCGAGACGGACGTGTAACTTACACCCGCTCCCTCGCCGTCACACACGAAAGTCGATTTCCTTTGGGGGAATTCCTAGTGTGGGGCAACGTTTTTAAAAAAGAAAAAGAAAGAGATTAGATTTATAATTTATTAAGGTGTTGGATTACTGATGGGATTGTAATAGGACTTCGAGAAATTGGGAGGAGACAGCTGTCAACCATATTGGAAATTTGGGCATACTTAATAGTCCTGTTACGTACTAGGTCGTTAAGCCATCTTCCTTCATCTCGGCTCAAGCGATACGACAATGTCATTGTGTGAACTTGATTAATTAATTTCTAAGTCTTTTTCTTAACCTTCTCCCGTTTGTGGGGTGTTCACTTTTTTAACAACTACCGCATCGGCAATAGTGGAGTAAGTATGTGCTCGTTGTAGGAAAAATGCCGTAGTAAATGCAGTAACTGTATTCAGTACAGACTGGCTGCTGACCTGACTGCCGGCTGGGACAGACTGGATGCGGAAGGCAGACAAGGTGTTGTCGCTCAGTCTAGGAGAGGCCTATATCCAGCAGTGGACTGCGACAGGCTGAGTTGATTGACTGAATTAAGTGAAGATTTAAGTTAAATCCTCACAAAATACACAGACTATTTTCTGACCAAACAATGAAAATTGGTTTCCACTGACCCCGAACTATAGCGTGATAGAAACACATTACCTAACATATTCCCATGTTAGCAATAACCAATAAGAAACGTAACAGAACGTTCTCATAGTTAAAATAACTTTATTTACTGAACTCAAGACCGCTCCCAATTGACTTGGAATAACTACCGAAACAATCAATTTGCACTGACCTGGATTTGAACCTGTGTACCTTCACACGTTGGTTATAAATGTCAAAGTATGACTATGAGGAATGATGCACATTGCTGTTCTTTTATAGAAGAGGTTTGGCAAGGAAATGATTAAAACAGCAATGGGTGCAATTTGGTCGGTTTTGCATCACCCACTAATTTGGCATCACATGAAATTAACCAACCATTGGCCAATCGCAGAATTTGATGAGTAAAACTTGAAGAGACTTACTTCGCTATCAAAAATCTCTACAAGAAAAAGGTTCATGCATGTAAAAGCATAATTATTAACAACTGCACATATGGTCATCCACCAACCGCGTCGAAATCAAAGTCGGTGAATACTCGATTTAAAATAAACCCGAGCAATACAACACCGTATATCGAGTCAATGACATCGATATTACATTACAAGCATTGCGAATCGATAACTTTACTATTCTACCGCAGCTCTAGTATGTAGGAAACCTATTTGTACAAACCGACTTTAGAAAAGCAACCTTAAACTGGTAAAATTAAAGTAGAAAACTATTTAGAGCCGTCTAAAATTCGAACACCAAAAATATGCTACTGTAATTTCAAACTTTGTGCGTTCGGCGTAAGGTTCCAATTGCTTTGTTAGTTAACTATTACCAAATATGTAGTATTTTTTTATAGATCGAGTGGCAAGTATTTTTACGACAACATTACATGGTCTAAATGGTCTTGTTTGAGAAAAAAATGTGTTAAAACAACGTTGTTTCCATGTCAGCAAACTGTTGGTTTTACAACTTTTTTACATTATGTAAGACGGGCTTTTTTATAGGCCTTTCTAACAAGCGAAAAATTTGAAATTGCTTAAATTACCAACCTTAGATTGTGAATAGCAGTTTGTTATTTAGCAGGTTGGAGGTTCCTACTGCCAAGGTGTTTTTCGCCAAAAAAACCTTGCATTTCATCCAAAGAAAACATGGATGGATTGTGTGAGGAATGATATGAAAGAGAAAGGGAGTGAATGATAGCGTGACGGTTGACAGGGGAGAATGGAAGAAGAAGACGTGTTGCGTCGACCCCGAGTAACACGAGGCAAGGTCAGGAAGACGATCATGGACTCAAAGAAGAAAAAAAGAGGAAGAGAAAGACAAATAAACACACGGTATAACCAATTCTATAAAATAGTATAAAATAAAATAATAATCTACAACTAATTACCGTTAATAATCACGTTCGTCGCACTTTTGCAACAAAGACTAATAACGAATTAAATAATAACATAAATTACTATCCGTTGTGCAAGTAATAGTACTTTATAATAACAAGCAATACGTTAAGAAATAATAAATTAGACTATTAATGTTGATCATTGCATTATCTGTGCTGTAAGAAGATCGCCTCTATGGGAACTTTTTGTTTGAAGGATGATTGCAAGTACAGCTTGCAGATATGAAAGTATTACAAGTACACAATAAATTGTAGAACAATGACATTTAAGGTTAATTAGAAGGTAACCCAGGTGGAAGATGGCCTAGTGGTATCGGCCCCGACTTACGAGTTATAGGGCGTGGGTTCGAACCCAAGCAGGTGCTTCACTTTGTGTACTTTATTTCAGCACCATTGCTCTCAAAACGGTGAAAGAATACGTCGCGAGGAAACCGGCAGGTCCTAGAACCGAAAATTCGAAGACATGTGACATCTACCAATCCGCACAGGGCCCGCGTGGTGGATTACGGCCCAAATTATAGGCTGATTATGCCTATGTTAGTAGGTAAACAAAAAGTAACAAACACTAGCTACATTTGATTTGCCTCACAAACATTTAAAATCTTTGGCAATGTATTTGAAAATTCAAGTTGTACTTTCTTTGGAGCTGGATAATGATTATGCTGATCTACGCGGCCAGGAGACGTTGGCAACATTATCGAAATAATAGAAACTAACTTAAATCATAGCTTTAGACTTGCTATGCTTATTGTTTACCATGCAATGGTCCAGCTGAAGAGCTTGTTTGTTTGTTTGATCGCGGTAATCTCTGAAATTACCAGCCGGATATGAAAAAAATATTTTTGTATTTGATAGCCCAATTCGTGAGAAAGGTTGCAGACTATTTAACATCACGATATGGCTCTATGGAGACGAGCAAAAAGAAAAAAGTCTGAAATAACGCTAAGTGAAAACGAAGTAATAAGAAATTAGACGGAGGAACAAGAAATTTCAAGCGGCCGAAGTCGCGGGCAGAAGCTAGTTGTCAAATATATTGCCAGAATTAGTAACCTAGTACCTACACAGTAAGTACTAAGTTTGAGTTTAACAAATGGCATAAAAATTACCCTATATTGCAGTCAAGGAGACTGGTTCTCATTCTCTAACAAATTATTTTACATTACTTCCTAAAATAAGACTGTTCGTCTGAATTCACACCTAATCACCAAGTCCACTACACCATAGTAATCCCTCAGTCTCCTCCCCACACGAGACAAGAATATAATCCATACATTATGTTTCTCTTTCGTTTCACGTGAAGACACATACATATACATATTGATATGTACATATTTATCTGGTAGTTGAACTCGGCTGCAAGTCAAGTGATGCTAATATGTAGTACTGACACTCACGGCTTTGTTTACTACGCATCTTAAGAGTACTATAAATAAGACTATAGTATCTTTAAAGTTGGAAGGTGTTGCGTCTGCAATGTCTTCTATCTATTACTGCTGTCGACTTGAAGAATTAAATAGACGACCCCAAGTAACGTAGGATAAGGGCAGAAAGATGACAATGTTGATTCCGTTTGACCCGTTGCACCCATACGTAGCTCAGATCAGATCTATGTAGATCTGCTCGAGACAAGCTATTTTATTGTATCTATGATTGCGGCATAATATACGCTAAAACGCACATTCATTTTCCTAAACAAATTTTATTAAACTACCGGTAGCTTCTTGTGTCTGCATAATCAAATCTCACACATAAACAAACATACTAAATTAGACGGACATCCGTAGATCACAGGAATTATCCCGACACACGACCATGGATGGACGCACAGAAAATCCGTAAACCAACAGTCAATGAACATCAAACCATATTTTCAAACAAAATGCATTAGGATCTCCCAAAAATTAATGATATACCCAACATTTACGAGTGGGTTTATGTGGTCTTAAGCATTAATTTCATATGACAAACAAGCTGTCATTCGTGGAACTCTGACAGTCGTTACGAGTCGTCAGAAGCCCGAAAGTCTGACAACCATCGGTTGTGGAGGTCAGACAGGCAGTCGCTTCATTTAAAATACTAGTACTCAGCTACATCCTGTTAGACTGGAAGCCGACCCCAACATAGTTGAGAAAAGGGCTAGGCAGATGATTATGGATGGCAAACAAGCCGATGCCAGCCCACCCGATGAAATTGCGAATACTTATGAATATTTGCAATACCACCGGCATCGCAAGTGCATTGACATCCCAGAAACAGTGCCTCATGTGCCTTCAATAACACCGACTCTTCAAACCGGGACACAGCAATGCTGCTTGACAACAGATATAAGTATGGTGCTAGTGTTTAATGAAGATGATGATGAAGTGATCATAATAAGTTCTGTTTGTGTACTACCTATGTACTGACCGTTCCTCCAGCATCTCGTTGAAGGTCTTGGACTTGGCGCGCGGCTGGCTGGGCTCGTGCTCCATTCGCCGCACCTCCACGCACCGCTCTATTATGTGCTCCACCCTCTTCCGCCGCGAAGACTTCCAATTGTCCAAGTTCTGAAACAATAGGGTTTGTGTTATTAGTTTTATTGTCAACATCATTATCTCTATTTATCTCTATCAAAACAAAATGCGGTTATTTGCGTTAAACAAGACGCAGACAAAGAACACAAACACAAAAAAGAACAAGTTGGGGGAAAATATGAGTCACACGCATAACGGCCATCGCTCAGCATAATGCTACGACCCTATGCGAGACGCGGCCGGTGTGACGTCGGGCGTAACATCGTAACTCGCGATATTATCATCAACAGATAGATAGATTTATCATATGTTCTGGATTGAGGACGAGTAGTAAAATTGTCTTGATAAAAAAGAGTTGTGCTTACAGTACTGCTTAGACTTTTCATATTGCCGAGGCTTTCTTACAAGCAGGAAATAGGAACCATTTTACTGATAGTTATGCTAAATCATAACATGAATGTTAAGAAAACATGGCGACTTTACAGCATAATCAGCCTATAATGTTCCCACTGCTGGGACACAGGCCTCCTCTCTGTGAGAGGGAGTAGGGCCTACCACGCGGGCCCAGTGCGGTTTGGTAGATGTCACATATCTTTGGTTCTAGGACATATCCACACAATGGGTGCCTGAAGATGGACGGCGCCGCCGAGGCCGGCCCAGAAACAGATGGCGAGACGATCTGGACGCGTACCGCGAGGGCTGGTTCGATGTGGCGCGGGAAAAGAGTTCCTGGAAGGATTTGGGGGAGGCCTTTGCCCAGCAGTGGGACAGTATAGGCTAATAAAAAAAAAGGACATGCCGGTTTCCGTAAGACTTTACAGATAAGTAAAAACTCACATTACGAAGTCTGTCACGTAGTTTTTTTATCTTTTCCTCCATTTTAATTTCAAGACCAATTTCCAATAAACCGCTAGTTAACACAGAAGTTATGATTCAACTAAAGCTACTTTACTTGTGTATAACTGATTCATGTTTAACTTCTGACCCGAAAGGTTACAGATGCACTGAGCCAGTGAGTGATGTTTATGTATTTATCTCAATGCTGTTCAATTTAGATCATTAATTAGGTAGAACTAGACTAATTGCTCTGTATCGTTAAAGCAGATCTAGAATAAGACCTTGAGGGGAGAATTACGGATGTAGGTGCTTGGCTGATTTGGATTATTAATCGCAGTACCTATGTTGTTATTAGCTAATAGAGAGATGCTAATTTTTCTCGACATTTTGCTTTTGTTTTATTGTGTGATTTTTCTAAAAGAATCATTCAATATGGTGGAGTATATACACATAGTCTACAGCGTGGCGCTGTAATGGCGACACTAATTTAACACGCGTAGGTATACAATTTCGCATTTTCGTTTTAGGTACATACTCGTACTTATTTTAATTTCATTAAACATTATTCATTTGTTTATAATTTTCTAAAATAGCATCCTGGAGCAACCTGCACTTAAGAGCTGTAAAGCAGGGGTCATTTGCCGAGGTCACGAATCAAAACATCGCATCAATGAAATTAAAATGAATAACGTGTACAAATTATTTTATGTTGTTATAATTTTTACGATTACTGGCTAATAATTAGCCCTACCCGTGTGTTAAATAAATGTCGCCAATGTAGTGGCACGTTGTATATGTTTAGTTTCAAACGCGATCAGTATAACTAAATGTTTTAAGATTAAATGTATGAAGGATCTTTGTGTAATCTTCTAAATCAGACCATGATTATAAATTATGCTCGTTAATCATGGTCTGACAGACTACATTTGTTTGGCAGAATCTTCTCAGAGGAATTGTTCATGTCCATTCTAATGATCGCTTCACAATTTCCTCTCCATCAACGCGATCTAAACTAAATATTAATTAATATGTAATATATTCTCGCCTCGTAAATCTATAAACAAATAGTTTCTCTGCAATTAATATACATATTACGTCTGGTGGTCACGCTCTCTTCACTTATGGGCGAAGGAGAAAACCCCGATATCGCGCCGAGTCTTAATTACAATCAAGATTATCTACCTTCTTCACGCTTTAGTCTTATGTGGACTAAGTAGAACTGTAAGTTGTATCACATTATACGAAGAGCTCATGGTTTTCTTCCTTCATTTAATCAGTTGGACTGTGTTATCTGTGCAAAGATATCTTGTACAAAAGGAAGAACCTTTGGCCTAGGGTCAAGCACTAGGCCAAGGGTGCTTAATGATAACTAAGTACCTCAAAAACGCCTGTAATTACCCAGGTGCTTTTCCCTTAAAGACATGGCAGTATCTGCTTTGCTGGAAGACACTCGTCTAATGCACAGTTAGACCCAAAGGTACCAAAATTTAAAAGCACAAAAAGTCTGAAATGTAGTGGTTTATTTATGTAAGTAGATCTTTTAAGACACTTTTACACGTCAATATTTTGTTAGTCAATATTTCAAAAACTAAATGGCGCTGGCATTTCCTAGCTGACTGATCCCTGAGAAGAAACGCCGAAAGAAAAACTCAGAGGTCATGGTCTCTTTTAAAAGCAAACTAACCCACTACTTGTCAGACTAACCCACTGGGGGTTAGTCTGACAACCAGTCTTATCCAGAAGTATCATGTTACCCAGTACCTAACTGGGTTGTGGAGGTCAGATAGGCAGTCGCTCCAAGTAAGATACTAGTATTTAGCGGCATCTGGTTAGACTGGAAGCCGACCCCAACATAGTTGGGAAAAGGCTAGGCATTGAGGTACCAAAATTGTCCTTCCGCCATCTTTCTACAACACAGAAGACAACCATTTCTAAGCTCTTCAATCTATATAGCAAACATACTCGTCTGTTTATTTTTACAGTCCAGTTATTGATAATCACCACAGTACTAGTTCTCGATACATCGAGAGAGTGGATCGTTCTAGTTGGCATGTCAAACATCGCGTGCGCCGGTAGCGAAGGTTTTTTTATACAATTTCGCTTGCTGGAGTTAAACGTTGCCATTTTGTGTGGCACAAAGTGGAAGAACCAGCGAGGATGGATGGTTCTTTAGTTGGGTGAATGTAAGTTTATTGTATTCCTTTCCTTATTTTTGCGCTTATGACTTCATCAGCGAATTCTGTTGATATATGTATATAGATGGAGCGAGCTGAACGGCGTCAATCGGAGAAATCTATGTCCAGCAGTGGACTGATGTAGGCTGGTTATGATGATGATGAGACAAATATTTGGGACAAAAAGATTTTGGGAATAGAAACAAATCTGGCTTTTGACAAGTAAACGGCTAAGTTTTGCACAAATCTGGAATGTGAATAAGTATTTCCAGCAAAAATATACAAACAATAATGTGTCTCTTAACTAATTATTTTTCTAAAATAAAAGTAAAGCCTAAGTTACTCCTTATAAAATCAGCTAGCTGCCAGTGACGTGAGAATCGGGTCAGCCGTCTCGGAGATTAGCCGAAACAAATAGACAAACAAAAGCAAAAAACATTGATTTTTGTATGAGTACCGTATGTACTTTGAAATGCATAATCAGCCTATAACGTTCCCATTGCTGGGACACAGGCCCCCTTTCTGTGAGAGGGAATGGGCCGTAATCCAGCACGCTGGCCCAGTGCGGGTTGGTGGATGTCACATATCTTCGAATTTTTGGTTCTAGGCCATGCCGGTTTCCTCACGATGTTTTAATTCACCGTTTTCAGAGCAGTGGTGAGGAAATAATTTACACAAAGTAAAGTGCCTGTCTGGGTTCGAACTCACGACATACAACTCGTAAGTCGCTGCCGTTACCACTGGGACACCACTGCTCATCATTTGAAATGAAATGCATTTTGTAAAAATTCCAGGGTTAGGTTCCATGTCAGGTTTCCTACATAAGTTTACAATTTAAACCAATGAAATAGCCCACCAGAACTTAATACACCTATTATTGAGTGGCGGCTAGGAAATACAGATATTTTTAAATCGCCAACAGTTGCGCAACAGTCGTCTTGGCAGCTTAACGACGGCTAATCTCGGATAATCTATGTAATGACCGCAATAATGGGTGAAGTGTAAAAAAGTAAAATGTTATGTTCTTGTTTGGCATTCTTGCGAATGTTTAGAAGATGACTTTTATCGGTATTTGGTATGTCAAGTGGGTTGGAATTTTCTATTTTTATCTCGCTAGGAGGGATGGCTTAGACATATCAGATGCATCAGGATAGGTGAAGATTATTGTTCAACTTGATGGAATACATGGAAACTGGATTGACGAATTGTGATTATAAATGCGACACAATTGAGGTGCCGGATTGCCTGTCTACTAGATACATAACTAAAAATTTGGAACAGAAATTGTATGTTATTTATATTATCTGCAAGACTAGTTAATTAGCACATATCTGGAGAAGTTGATTTAAAATAGTCTTCTACTATATTTTTTTCTATATACTGACACTCTTAAAGTATCTTAAATACTCCAGAAAATATTAACAGCATCTACAGACGTAAATTAAGCCATCTGTTCCCAAAAAAACTACCTACAATTAATTACCAGCAGGCAGCAACCCAACTAGTGCACCTCACAAAAACAATCACAAACTGAATATACACAGTTACCACAAAGGGCGGCTCGTTACTCCGGCCGGAAGTCGTCGCCGGGTATGCGTATGCGCACAACTTCCGGCCTGCGCCCGCGCTGGAGGCAGTGCGAGTTTTGTTATTGTTTTGTTACGATCGAAGTAATTGGCCCCAAGATGTCGGCGACATTCCCTGTCATTATCAGATGTTTTAAATGCTGATGGAGGAATCTGTCATCGGAGTAATTGGAGGGAAACGTGAGGTGGAATGGAAATGAAGAAAAAATGGAGTATGTGGTCTATTTGTGGTGTGACGTTTTTGTAATAGCTTTGGTTTTTTGTGATTTAATTACTTGACGTTTGTTTGTTCAGTGGTTTGGAAAAGCGTAATGAGTATTTGGTTACTAAGTATATTCTTACGGATTTTTTTGGCAGTAGATTAACTTAGTACACATTATTAGTAATACTTTAGTTCTTGTTACTTAATAATATAGAGAAGTATGGAAGAAAAAGACATGTTGCGCAGACTCCAAATAAATTGGGAGAATGATGGAATAAATGAAGTAATATCAGAACGACATAGGACGTCTCATTTTTTTAATTCGTTAGACAATTTTTAGAAGACCTATATTTAGCACTGGATATAACGAGCAAACTTACAGATATTGACATTTTCAAAAAGACTATATGAATCATGACAGAGCATACAAAGGTACACATAGTTTAGTTTTATAACCTAACCATTTCGGCAACTTGCAAGACATACATACAGTACACAAAATACGATCGAGCAGTTTTCGAGATAGTGAGTTTAACGATGATATATTTAATCACAGATGGATTCCCGCAAAAGCTGAGATAATTTCGATGAAAAGACAGAAGAATTGAAAAAAAAGAGAACAGAACAAAGAGAAGAATAGGAACGAGCGCGAGCAGTGATGGCCCAGTGGTAACGGCTGGGACTTACATGTTGTGGGTCGTTGGTTCGAACCCAGAAAGGCGCTTTACTTTGTGTAAATTATTTCATCCCCACTGCTCTCAAAAACGGCAAAGAAAACATCGTGAGGAAACAGGCATGTCCTAGAACCAAAAATTTGATGACATGTGACATCTACCAACCCGCACTGGGCCCGCGTGGTGGATTACGGCCCACTCCCACTCTTTGAGAGGAGGCCTGTGTCCCAGCAGTGGGATCATTATAGGCTGATTATGGATAGGAACAAATAGTCTTAAAAATATACAAAATCTCTCCTAATCAGTTCTGGCTATTATTTAGCTCACTAGTTGTGCTTTATTCGACTTGTGTATATATTCAAAACAACCTACATTAGACCCCACACTTCAAAGTTATGGCTTTTTGTAAACTAACAGAAAATACATAAATATATCTAGCATTAACGTCATAAAGACATAACAAACAAAAACAAGGCACTTTGGAGAATTTACGAGTTATAAATCAATACCCACTCAGGGCTATTAACTAAGGAGTTTGAAATCGCTGCACGTAGAACGGAACTAACTGGCTTTTTCAAGCAGCTGCGCGGGCGCCGGGTCTGAATTTTGACGAATATAGCAAGGACGGGAAGTAGAAATGTTCTATTATAAAAAAAGGGAAGGGTTTTGTGGGTGAGCTAGCTATTTTAATTATCTAGCCTCTATTTCTAGGTGCCATGTTTGTTTTATTTATTCCGGATACGTCTAGGTTACCGTGGCAGTTTAAGACATTATTACGTAGGAAATGTCTTATAGGATTTTAGGGTTGTCTTTCATTACCATAGTGTTAGATAACTTAAAACTAAAAGTGTTTATTTTGACAAACTTTTAAGTTTGATTTTGCTTAGATTACTGATAAGTAACGTATGCAATCCACTCGCTCCACTCTACTCCACTGGTGACTTATTAGTCACCGATAAGTCACCAGTGGAGTAGAATGGAGCAGTGGTGGCTAAGTGGTAACGGCCACGACTTACGAGTTGGTAGGTCGTAGGTTCGAACCCAGACAGGCGCATTATTTTGTGTAAATTATTTCATCTCCACTGCTCTCAAAACATCGTGAGGAAATGTCCTAGAACCGAAAATCCGAAGACATGTGCTATATACCAACCCGAACCGGGCCTGCATGGTGAATTACGCCCTACTTCCTCTCACCGAGAGGAGGCATATGTCCCAGCAGTGGGAACATTATATTTTTACCTATTAGTATTTTTAGTTTTAAAGGTGATTGCTTAGCAAAATCAGCCTATTTTGCTAAGCAGTCACCTTCAAAACACAAAATACTAATAGGTAAAACTTTAGAAATAACATCTAGTATAGAAACAAGGCTTTCTATTCACGCCGCAGCCGTAAAAGGGAATAAAGAAGCTCAAGGCACACACACCTCGACAAACTACGTACAAGGGAATAATTTTTGCAGAAAACTTCATATAAAAAATGCCTGGCTATTAACCTGGTTTTGGCGCGCTTTCCAGTTTCATCGGAAGCCCAGTAATTAACGGCCATTAGGAAAAAAGTGAAAAACTTCACTCGACGGGAACACTGAATTATTTTAACTGCGGCCATGCTTGTTAGGGTTGGCGGGAACGAATTACAGCATACACACAGCACTAATTCACTGAGTTGGCTTTTTAGTCGATTCGCACGAATTTACTCGCCCGATTTTTTATAAATAATATCATTTTTCTATAAGCGACTTGCACGAATTGGAAAATTTTGAATTTTATGCAATAAAGTATAGAAAAATAAGGACACTATACCGCATAGAAGTGATCAGAGTTAATCGCAAAAACATCCCAAAATGTGCCAATTTGTCAAAAAATAATTTATTTAAAAGTGACGATTCGCCCGTTTCGGGCGAGTGAATTCGTGTCAATCGACTAATCAGCCAAACCACTGAGTTGGGTTCTTTAGAGATCTGTGACATTAATTAAATGTTAATCGGTGATTGTTTTTGTTAAAGAACGAAGTAATATAACTTCACACCTGTATTCCCCGAAGGGTTAGGCAGAGGTGTACCTATATAGTACACCCAAGTTTCGCCAGTTATGTCTAAGTCCCATGTAATAAGGGGCGAGCCTGTTGCCATCAACCGGGCACAAATCCAAGCTCCGGGCTGCTGCTGAGAAAAGTCAGATGGAAAAACCTAATAACACTTTACCCGACCTGGGAATTGAACCCTCTTGATCAACAGTAGCGCTTGTGACCACGCAGTCAAAATAAAAGATGTCTTCTAGTTCACTGAAAAATTTTCTTTAGAACTGTGACAAAAAATGAAAGTTATTCGCTGATTGATGAGGTATGATTAAGTACTAATTATTAATTATTATTACCTATGGTCAACCTCGCTTTCAAAAAGACGTAAAAAGCAAAAGACAATCATCATAAAATGAACATTGCTAACTTAATCACGGACAATGACACAAAGTGTGAATTAAAAAAATCTTGTTAAGTAACTATTTATTTATAAATATTTGACAACAAAATCTATCATCAAGTATCTATAACTAATATTATAAAGAGGTACAATTTGTGAGTTCGTATGTCGGAGTAGTCTTCGGAACTACTGATCCGATTCCGAAAATTCTTTCACTAATGAGAAGCTACAGTATTACCAAGTGTCATAGGATATTTTATGTTAAAACAAGAAATTTCACGCGGACGAAGGCGCGGGCAGAAGTTTCTTTATTTCTATTATAACAACACACTATATTCTGTCTCATATGAGAGGTATTTGCACTATTTGCTAAAAACTACATGAGCACAAAATGTCACCACCAGAAACAGTAAGTAAACTCCTCAGTGATGACCGCGACGGAACCACAGTACAACTTACTTTATTACACTGTGACGAAATGCGCTAAGATGAGAGAGACCACACGGCAAGTGATACTTAACCTACTCGTGATAATTACTAACGAGTGTTACTAGGTAAAATGGCTGTACCTACTACGTGAGGAACACAAGTATTTGTCATTCATATATACTAAAACTTTTGTTCTTGTTAGTTAAAAAACAAAAATCACACCTATCTTTCCCCGAAGGGTTAAAGGGGATGCGCTAAGGTAGCCCGTGACATTAAATTTACTGCCGCGAATCATATTTATATCTACATACAACCTGGTACTAACCTGCAAAAAAACTTAAGATTTTTTTTATTTTGCGGGTTACCCTGCACCTTCGTCTTAAGTGAATAAGTTGTTCTGATTTAATTCATTCGGGTTCCATCTTTGGCCCTCATTATCAGACCCTCCATCGATTCATCGATGCGAAACAAATATACGAGAACTATATACTCAAAACGGTGAAGGAAAACATCGTGAGGAAACCGACATATCCTAGAACCAAAAATTCAGATATATGTGAAGTCTACTAACCCGCGCTGGGCCCGCGTAGTGGATTAGAGAGGAGGCCTGTGCCACAGCAGTGGGAACATTAAAGACCGAGTAGGCTATATAGTACTTAGTTACTTAATTAATTTCTTCAATCGAACTCTCTCCATTATTGGACCATCGGCTTTGAATAATGGATAGTTTTATATAGCACAGTTGACTACGAAGAAAGATAATGGAGACACCGAAATCGATCTGTACCCATCACTTTATCCTTGACACACTGACAGACACAACCCTCACTTTGGCGTCGCAGATGTCAGGTAAAATAAACCACAAACTGCTAACATAATTAAAATACTTCGGTCTGTCAATCAATTACCGATTATCAAAACACACCAATAGAATTCGACAACCCTGTAATAGTCTTGAGACACGCGCTTCCTTATTGGTCCACTAAAAGTCGGCAGAAATAAAACTCCAGAATGTTTATGTGGATTCGTTGGTGTTCCAGATGAAGATATGCGTGTGCGCAAGCTGCATAGCCAATACGTTCCCATGCTTTGAATGTAATGGATTTGTCATCTAGTTAGTCATAGTTCGTGATTTCCCTTTGTGGGGTATGTGGTGCAGTTATGAACGGATTCTTGGTATGAGTTATATTGTTTGTATTTTCCAAAGGATAAGTAATGCAGCGTCTGTTACTATTACATCCTCCTCTCAAGGATGATCCTCGAGTCCAGTACTGCCTATAGTGGTTATACTAGTGGCAATAGCAATTAGTTTACTAACGATATGACCTATGCTGGGGTTTTTAAAATCGTATTTATTAACAGAATTACTGTCTCGCTGATCTAGACTCTAGATCAACGAGAACGTTAATAAAGCCTGCTCAACCTTTTTAACAGTCGGGCCAAACGGAGGATTCAGGCATTTCGAGCGGGCCACTGACAATTCCTATTATAGTTAGGACATGCGCAATAAAACCCCAATATTAAAAAATGAAATTAATAATTATTGTTTATTTTTGTTAGGTATAAAAAAACCAAAGTGCATCTTATGCTGAATAAAGAAACAAAATTGAACTTGAGTACTATGTATCTTCTCAAATGTAAGGTAAGTTGATGCTAACATCTACTTACCTTACTTTTGAATCAATGTGATTCCTGCAATTGTTTCTCTTTTAATAATTTTCCTCGCGAACACTTCGTTCCTACCGCGGCAGCAAATTTGACGGGATTTATCAATTTGGTGGGTATTTCAGGACTTGCTTGCGCGGGCCATTTAAAAATCGTTGGCGGGCCAGTGTGGCCCGCGGGCAGCCGGCCGGCGGTTGAGCAGCATTAGAATCTAGAGCATGAGGTTCTAGATTCGATTCCCAAGTCGTTTGAAGTGTTATTGGGTTTTTCCATCAGGAATTTCTCAGTAGCAGCGCGGAATCTGGATTAGTGCTCGGTTGATGGCAATAGGCTCGCCCCCTATTACATAGGACTTAGAGACATAACTGGCGAAAGGCAGGAGTACCTACTATGGACCTAAACCTCTGTCTAACCGTTCGGGGAAAATAGGCGTGTTGTTATGTTAGTAACAGAAAATTCGGTTGTTTGATCAACCATATGGCAAGGTTATATTGGCAAGATAAAGGCATAAATCCGTCCATCAGCCAAAACTGCTCGATCCTGCGATTTGATACAAGCGGTTCTGATCTACACTAGGTACATTTATTTCAAGTTCACTCACTACACTCACCGACTGCCAGTCCTCCTGTCTCTCAATGCGGGCAGGGTCTGTCCTCTTCGCGAGCTCTGCCCTCCTCAGCTGCTCCCGTGCCCGGCTGCCCAAGTCAGCAGGTCCGACACGCACGAACTGAAGCGGGTTGCCCGCTGGCTTGCCCGGGATAACAGCCGCCGTGTGCGGCCGTGTCGCCAGGAAGTCTGCGCTGTCTGTTGTCTGGAAAAGATAAAAGATAATGGTTAGGATTGCAGAAATACTTATAGGTAATATGCGATGGCTGGGTTGGCCAGACCTAACGTTGAGTGATGAATACTCCGCAGTTTGGAAAAGAAGTAGATTAGAAAAGAGATCATAAACAACAGTACAATATTGTATTGTGTTTTAACTATTATATTAGCTCGTGTTATATTTAATACGCTTCTTGTAATGTCCGTGCGGTGCGACAACACACAACAATATCCGGAATAGCGAATGGTTTGCTTCCAACACTTATTAGGATTCTTGGGGTGAAGTTCAAAACCCATAAGCCTATTGAAATCGTACAAATGCAACATAAACTCGTAATCTCGACTTCCCTATAGTATGTACTCGCTCAACTTCCTTCCGGACAATCCTGCGCAGGTGAATTTAAATAAGAGAAATGTATTCTAGTGTTTAGCTTGAGGATGCTGCATCAGTGCATACACAAGTTTTACATGACAACTAAGAGAAATGGGAAGCGCAGCAAAAACCTGAGACCAATACTAACAATTTACCGTTTGCGATTCTCCTCATACATCAAGAAGAAAAACGAAAGTACTTTTACGTAATTTTCCTATCGTGTTTAAAGTAGGTGTGGTCAAATATTTCTTGATAGATTTACTGGAATCGTGAACTGATATAACATACAATTATATCGGCGTTTCCACGCCTGCAGATATAAATGTTTATCACGATTTTGTGACGAATGAAGAAGTAATATTAGTACCTACGTTTAGTTGAAGATATTCCAGACATTTCCGATACAGCTGGGTCTGAATCATGAAGTTTTCGTAAACGTCTAGGCATTTTAATGATGGTATAGAATCATCGTGTTGATGATGACATTATTTCTAGACTAAAGGTTAGTTGAAGAATGTTAATAGTTCAGTAAAGTGATTTCTTCATCTAGTGTATAAATATTAATGTTTGCTAAGCTTGAGGTTTTCGTAAATACGTATAGCACCTAATACTTGGGAGATTCGTAATGCATAGTCATACATGTCTAAACTTACTAACTTGTGATTTTTTTTGTGTTTGTTTTTTTTTATGCGTCATATTTGCCGCAAATAAATGTTTTTTCTTTCCTTTTCTTTTATACAACGTATTAAATACTATAGTTAAGATGAGACAAAACTTTGACTACACAGAAACTTTAAAATCATCATGCTTGCTTTTAATTGTTGCATTTCTTGTATGAAAAAAGGCGTTTGCCCTGAAGTGCGGCACTTAGCAAGAGTATAATTTGGCCTTTTTTAAAATATTTACTACTAAGTAAAGCGCCTGGGTTTGACCCCACGACCTACAAGTCGGTCGCCACTACTGCTCTGGGATAGTTACTGGCTGCTAATAATTAATAAAATATGAATATGTTTTCCAACTTAACATAATTTTACAGTAAACCACAGAGTTAATAAGTATGTAAATCCAAAGTTCTGAGAAAATTATTTCGATGTTATCACAAGATCAGGAAAACGGTGCTTTTCGGTAATTTGCAGCGACCGGGCCGTGGTTAATTAACAAAAATCTGATTTTATAACGGTTGAATAATGATTAATAGCGTTACATTGGAATTCTGGGACAGTAATTAGTGAATACTAATGTAAAATGGTATGCAAATTATAGGATTATTAAGCGTGACAATTTTGCAAAGGTCGGACTATCGCAATTTTTCACCTGGGTCAGTATTTTAATCTATACATCTTCTATACTAATATATGCTTGTCATTCTTGGCACAGAACCGGTCGAATTGGCGGTGCTTGGGGGAGGCCTCTGTCCAGCAGTGGATGTTTTGTGGCTGAAATGATGATGATGATACTAATAATATATTAAAGCTGAAGAGTTTGTTTATTTGAACGCGAAAATCTCTGGAACCACCAGTGGGATTTGAAAAATTCTTTCGGCATCTGACTGCCCAATTCTTGAGGTAGGTTATAGGCTAATGATTTTTAATATTCGTAAACGTTTCAGAATCGTCCGGCGGGCTGCGAGATGGACGGACGACATTGTTACCATCGCGGGTAGAACCTGGATGAGGCTGGCACTGGGGCGTGGGGATTGGCAAATGAAAAGGGTGGCCTATGCTCAGGAGCGGGTGAAGTCAGACTGTGAATGATGATGAAACGTTTCGGAATTAATTTCTATTTTCTAAGACTTTAGTGGAGCTTTTACTTCACCTGGCGATTCCGTACCATGAACTACTCTTCCATATAGCTTTTACCGACACGGAAGAAAAACTACTCGCAATACTAATCATGGCCACTCTAATCCTTACCGCACTATTTATTTTATATCGTTTAATAACTTAATACAGCATCAAACTGTGATGGCGGCGCTGGCGCAATAAATTACGCGAGCTTCCTCGGATCATTGTGCATTACTGCACTTTCTTATTTACTTACGTAAAGTAATGACAGGAACTGGACCAGTTCTTATAATGTAATCTATATTATTTAATGCCTTATGGGGAAAGAAGAATATCTAAGAGGACAGGTTTTTTTTTCCTTCAAATAAATGAGAACGCAAGATTGTGATGAATTATTCTATTATATTCATTTGTTTGATATCTAAGTTTGTTGAATTTAGGGCCTATAATATAGAAAATAGTAAGATAATTACGAACCGGCGAAACGTGGGTGTTCTATAGATATACCGCAGCCCAACCCTTCGGAGAAATAAGGGGTGATGTTATGTGTTATTTTTCAATACGCAAACAACGTTTCCGAAGAATAAATATGACAGTTTGAGATTATGTTGTTTGGTTATGTTTAAGTCCCATTTAATAGGGGACTACCCTATTGCCATCAACCGGGCAAAATTCCAGACTTCGGACTGCTACTGAGAAATTCACTTTGCCCGAACTGGGAATCAGACCCTCATGCTGAGCAGTAGCGCTTGCAACCACTAAAGCCGAAAGACAGTAAAAAATTAATAGCTTGAAATTAAAAACAAAAGAAAACGAGAAACTAATCCATAAGTTCAACTGTAAACCAACAGTTGAACTTATGGATTAGTTTCTCATAGGAATCATGATTACAAACGATTATTCGATTCAAAGTCACGTCCACAAAAATAACGTGATAGGTCACAAGGTCTTAAGGAAAAGTGACTGGTTTTCGCCTAGCACACCTAGAATACCTAGAAACTTTACAAGATTTTTCAGAAGTCAACACGGTCGAACAAGACTTTGAATAACATTGGCTTTTGACTAGTCCGTGCCTTTATAGAAAACACTAGCTTCTGCCCGCGACGTCGTCCGCATAAAATTTCGCCTCCCGACCCACCCCGTCGCATCCCATCACCTGCCCGCGCTTCATGTTAAGTCCTCCAGAATTGGCTATCAAATGAATAAAGAATTTTTCAAATCTGACTGGTTGTTCCAAAGATCAGCGCGTTCAAACAAACTCTTCAGCTTTATTAGTAGTTGTAAGTATAGAAGATATATAGATGCAAGTATCACTCAGCCTAAAAAAAAATTACTCACGAATTTCCCCACAAAAAAAAAAACAACGAATAATGTCGTAAATCGCAATCGACTCCCAGTGAATATCTCAGTTAATCGACTAGAACCTATTATTCCTACTTAAAAAATATGCCCAGAATGACAAACAGGCTAAAGCGCTTCACATCCACTTCATCTTTATTCCATCCACATCTACACTTCCTACACCGGATGAATTCAACTTATTGCATTTTAAGTACAGTGTCGCAACAGCCCACCCCACAAACGAATAGCGTAATAATAGCCTTAAGGCTGGTTTACACGAATAGAAATTCTTGCCTGTCGAGACTAGTTGCAAGTCGACGACATTAAAGCTACAACCGACGAAAAATTTCTACACTGGGGTGGCCAGAATCATGTGCTGAATTCATGGTTTCAGTTTGTGCGTCGATGTCCCCGGCATCTTATATTATGCTGACCTCTCATTGCAGAGAAAGCCTATTATAGAAATGTAAAGCTTGATGTCATCGTGTGTACTGTTTAGGCTAACCCCCACTGTGAAATCACACCGCGTGATTTTTATTCTCGCGGTTTATATTCAGTGTATCGAATTTTCGAATTTCAATTAACACGCATTGCGAATAAAATTCTTCGCGATATTCTGCTCAGATCTCAACTAAGACGCACGTCTACAATGGACAACGGAACTAAGATCTAAATTTACCAGTTACTATTTAATATTGCAATGCGAGGAGCGACATACAACCCCATACTATACACAAAATATTTGCGCGAATTAAATTCGCACCGCATCTTGTCAAATTTGTATCAAACCACAGATTTTTTACAGCGCGCATTTAACATCACGAACGAATCTACACTTGATACCATAATATATTATGTTACAGAATGGTGATATTTTCTTTTTTATTGCAGAGCGGGTTTAGACTTAGACAAGCCAAACTTTGTTCTATCTTCGTCGATAATCGCCTAATCGAGGAGAGAAACTCTCTTAGTGTAAAAGACTCTTTACTACGACTTACGTAAGGAGGTTAGCAAAAAGGAGGCGTATTCAAAACACGCTATACTACAAAGGAGGTCGGACACGATAAAATTTTACGATGTTTTATTTTATTTAGTTGATGTTGTTAATAAATATTTATTATATTAATTGGTTTTGTCGTGACCTCTGAGATCTGTTTAATTGATTATGTTGGTATTGTAATGTTACCTACATTGACTTATGTAAGAATTTTGTTAGATTATTCTTTGTCGTTATTAATGCTGTTGCTATCGAAAAAGAGGGAAACCGCAGGGAAAATTTCAGTGGGTGTTGTTAACTGTGCCAATGAAACATTGCTTTCCGAAAATCAAGTCGGTAGATTCCAAAGTAATCTTGCAAAACTGGAGTTCCTAAATTATCTGAAAAGTCTACACTGTTCTCTATCTAGACTTTTCCTCGACTATTTAAGTAGTCTGTATAAATTTCACAAGGGAGCAGTGGTGGCCCAGTGTTAACGGCCGCGACTTACGAGTTGTAGGTCGTAGATTCGAACCCAGACAAGCGCTTTACTTTGTGTAAATTATTTCATCACCACTGCTCTCAAGACGGTGAAGAACAAGAAGAAAACATAGTGAGGAAACCGGCATGTCCTAGAACAAAAAAATCACACATTCATATGACATCTACCAACCCGCACTGGGGGCCCGCGTGGTGGTTTACGATCCACTCCCTCTCACAGAGAGGAGGCCTGTGGGCACATTATAGGCTGATTGTGAAGATGATAAATCTTCACGCTGCATATAACATGTTCAACGAGAGTTGACGAGACTATAAAAAAATCTACCCACAAAAGGCAATGACAATACTGACATGGTTGAATTCCCTCATACAAGTAATTCTTCTACGGCCCATTTAACTTGCAGATTGATGCGTGTTCCAGGTCTATAGATCAACCTAGGCAATGATTTGCCTGTCTTAAGACAGTAATTAATGTCATTGTCAGATGATGTCGTTAAGAAGGAGTAAGATTTCCCGACCTAAAGAAAATCCCGGGGAAGACCTGAGCGGCAGTTCTCGTAATTTTAAAAACGTTCACAGTTTGATCTCAGTCTCAATCTGTCAAAAATACGTCTAATTTTGACATTTGTTTGTCGCCGAGATGAGACTGCGACTAGATTTTGAACGTTTTAAATTACGAGAATTGGCCTTCTGGATGAGACTCGCACATACCAGGGAAGCATGGCACATGAGGGAGGAGACCTATACTCAGTAGTGCGAGGAACAAAGGCTGCCAATGATAATGATGGTGATGAAGATTTCCCAAAGGTCATGTTTTTGATGATTTTTTTGTCAGAACGTTATCAATATTGAACTAGCAGGTTACGAGTTTGTTATGACCTCATCGCGCAATTTGTGGTCTACGACACTGATGAGTAGAACAACCACAGATAATGAATGGCCGCGGTGCACGCTACCATTGCGTAACAAAACAATTTCTTTGAAACAACTGTTTGGATACTACCGCAGTACCGCAGTACTACGAACAGTGAAAGTTCATAAATGTTAGAAAATATTTACCAACAATCTGACGACGGCCGTCAAACACGACACTTTCACTATCAATGGCAATTACAAAACAATCGATCCACTCGATCACGCCCCTACATCACGATCGATACAAACTATGAATACAACCAAATTATTATCGAACGAAACTTTAAAATAAACTTACTTTTTAAAAGAAAGCGGAATCCCGTGACAAAGTTCACACTGGCAGCTGCATTCGGGGTTTTAAATTTAGAACATGCAATCCGTTGGGCGTTCTATATTTCCGTTCGGTATGCGTGTTTAAATTTAGAACCAGACTTAGTTCACTGTTCGACACTGTCGTTTGTCACTCGCTCGATCTATTTTTAAAATAATCAATCGAAATTTTAAATCGATTTTAAAGTTTCGTTTTGTTTCATGTATCAGGTGCGATAGCTGAGCGTAAACTGCGTTGAGAACTAACTTTCGCGGTTTTCCAAGCTACTGAGAGAGGGGAAAGTAACGTGTTGTGATAATTAATGCATTATTTTAAGTGTGGAAACAAGTGTGGTTTAATTGATACGTGGAGCCAATCTTGCGTGTACTCAGATCATAATTTGTAACGTTTTGTTCATTTTGACTGAGTGACTTTAAGTTGGTACTTTATTGTAAGATTACAAATTGTTTATGGATGATATTATTTTGAATGTCTACAGTTATTGCTGAGTTTATCAAAAATATTGTTGTCATCGCTCGTATTTATTTTTCGTTGACGTAATTATTAACATCGCGTGCCGGTACCAAGTTTTCTGTTGTCAATCAATGTAGCGCCAGCGCTATCTTAATAAATGCAATTAATCCATTAAAACTTCAATTAATTAATCAACTCGGTCTATTGCGTCCAGTGCTGGACATAGACCTGTCCCAAGTCACGTCACAACGCCCGGTTCGCTTTTCGCTTCGTCTGTCTAAACCGAATTGCTTAACATAATTAAAAATACCACGCCTGGAGCCTTTAAAGGGCCGCAAGTAGTGGCTTAAAGTACGCACGTTCTCACTCGGTTAGCCAATGACAGTAATAGATTGTGTTAAAGGGCGAACTACAGCCAATCTATTTTTACAATCTAATTATACAATTTCTATTACATTGGTGCAAACGTTTGCAAGAGCAGCTGATGAGTGGGATGACTTGGGGGTTTTTTTTTTTTTACTAAAAATGTTCTGATGTTTGGGATAATAATACCAGCCTATTTTGGTGCCACTGCAGAGCAAATGACTCTTCTCATACCTATAAGGCGAGCACACCTATGCCAGCAATGTCCAAGATATGTAAACACAGAGAACTTTGGAAAAGTGACCGATAAATCGAAATAGACTCGTCCCTATTACATTAAAACGGAATATTTTCACTGAAAAAAATGGGTGCGACAAATTAAAAATGCCATTGCCGGAAGACGTAAACGAATTAAATTAATTAAGTAACAATTTTATTTATTTTCTTAGTCTCAAAGAAAAACAACAACTCAACATAATAAATAGCCACATACTAACAAGGTTATAAATACATATAGAAAACAATTGAATTCCCGTATGACATGAAAACCTCATTGTCTCAAGTTGGTAGACTAGTTTTCTTATGATAATGTATACGAGTATGTAGTTATACCAGTCTTATTGTTGTAGTCGACATATTGACAGATTTATACGTTAGGTATACTTGTTAGTTTGTGTGGTAGGTAATAAATATGTTCTATCAAATAGATGTGCCCTGCGGTTTTACGCGCCTCACTCGGCTCCTAGGGTCGTCGCGTGATGCTAAATAACCTATAACCTTCCTCAAGAATTGGGCTACCAAAGACCAAGAACTCTTCAGCTTTAATATAATAGTATATTATATACATATTCAAGTGTCTAAATTTTGCCGATTTTCAGTTCAACTGAATAGTAAAATACTATTGTGGTTATTTCTAAGTGAGCTGAGTTAATATGCTTGGAAATGCTTGTACAATATCAAAAGTTTCTGAAAAAACTTACAAGTTAGATATTGTTATATTTCATGTGTTTTGTCAGTTAGACGAGGTATTCCATTTAGAGCATCAATTCGAAAAGCACCAATGCGAATAGCACCCATAGTATTCCACATTGCCCACCTACGGTTATAGTGGTAGTTATAGAGAGGGGCTTCAAATATTGAAAAACATCGAACTTACTAACAAAACAATACAAATAGGTGGAAAATCGCAGATACTTTACTGAATGTAGAAATAAATAAAACATATTATGTGTCAAGGAAGAAAACGCACTTAAATTATTACGTATTACATATAGACTGAAATTACATAAGTTTGTAATTCCCTCAGAAATACTGAGAATGCTGACAAATTACATATTACATAGAAATTATAGGAAAATACTAGGTATTGCGTTCTAGTCTATGCTTCTACGTATATGGTTACAAACTTACAACTAGGCGATTTCATAATAAATCTTTACACGTAGATAAATGGCTATCAGAATACGTGAATTCCTAAACTTCCCAACCAATACACTCATTATGATTTTAATATTAGTTCAACTAACGTTACTTTTTTTAGAATTATCAATGCTTAGACGAAGAGAAAAATGCTGAATGCAGTTTTATGTCAAGTAAATAGTACAGGTAAGTACTTACTGGAAATGTTTGTATTTTCGACAATCTATACGCTCTTTTAATAATACTTACAGTTACAAAAGATCTATTTTATGGATACCAATAAAAATGCTAACAACAAAAATGCATCACTTACCAATAGACAATAGTGTTAATACAAAACAAACGAATTCTTTTCAAACGTTCTTCAATTTTTCTTCTTTCAAACTATCAAATCCTTCGATGGTTCTATCCTTCGAAATTCAAAACTTAATCCTTTTATTACAAAAAGGTCTGTCCTAAGCCTAGTGCACACTCAGACTGGCGGTGTTACCGCTACCCACTGCGTGCACTTTCACCAAAATCGTGAGTGTTTTGTTAAAGCTTGCACGTAATCGACATGTATGCGGTATGCGGTATTTTCATACCGTGTGGACGTGGCTTTACTTATAAATGGCGGTTATGTATGGGCAGTTAGGTTGAACTGAATTTCGAAGTGGCGTTAATGCATAATATGGGATTTAAATTTTAAGTAGGAAGGATTCTAAAGTTGGCGCAACTATGTAATTTAGAATCCTTCCTACTTATGCATTAACGCCACTCGTTTCGTTTATATAATTTTATAAAGTGCCACAAATTAAACTAACCAAGATATTTCATGAAATTTTAATGCCTTTATCAGCCTTAGGTTAGGCACATACTTTAGGTAGCATTTAGGTCTAAGTAAGATTAGCCTTTAGCAAAGCATTCAGCAGCCTTCCTGTCAGAAACAATTGACAGGATTTTTCTATTAAATTATTCCGGCGGAAATCAAATTAAATGTTTATTAGTTATTAGCTCATTACTCAGTAATTGTGTAGGGAGAAAATTAGTTAGTAAGAGAAATTATATGTATGTGCACACAATATTACAACTTATTTTAAAGAACCAGAGAAAACTTTGAGATAATGTCGATTTCGTAAATTGATGCGGGGTAATTAACACACTAACAGTAGCAATAGCTTTCATTTTGACAGTTCTACAACATTCATTGCGTTATTAACGTTTTTGAGCGTTGACAAATTTTTCGAACATATGAAGCAATGGATTAGCAATATCCTTCCAAATGATTCAGATTTTGATAGACAGTGTGTTACGCAATTAAGGTGCACATCTCAGGGAGCTGGCCAGCTGATAAGTTCCAGAAATAAAAAAAACAAATGAGCTACAAACTGCTTATGTTTTTACCCTCAGAAAGTTCCCCGACCCCTTAGTGCCTCTGACACATTTACTTTAAAGGAAACTATGAAATAATACCAGGCGGGTTTTCCTACTGCATACAGACAGGAAAAAGGGTATTCAATGGCTCAATTAAGAATGCTATATTTTTTTTACTAAATCTTCTTTCATCAGACGTTAACTTGAAACTCTATCCTCCCTATAAACAACAGCAAGCTTGAAGATGTAATATGTCAGGGTCAGTAACTCCGACTTGTGACCTTACTGTGCGTTACGCAACATAAGCGATGTCACAGTGCGTAGGCTGCGCCGGCGCATACCGGTGTTGCATGAGTATTAATGATCGCCAGATCGGAGCATCGATGTAAAGATAGTGGTCATTGATATCTTTTGCCTGGATTTAAAGCTAGATAGTAGAAAGGGAAATCATATACTTGTTTTAGGACTATCACCATCAAAATCAAAATATTTTATTTCACATAAGTCTACTTGGGCACTTATGAAACGTCAGAAGCTAGCACGGTTCCAATTGGTCGTTTTGCCATGGAGAAGAGCCAGAAGGAAACTCCACTGTTACTCTTTAAAAAATAATAAACTTTTATAATGTTTTCGACTTGGGAAGACAATATAGGCCTATCAACAAGTACCCGAAGGCCAATTCCCATAATTACAAACGATCACAATCTAGTCGCAATCTCGACAATCAATGTCAAAAACTTGTCAAAATACTAGTGAAATTAGAAGTATTTTTGACAAATTATGACTGAGATCAGACTGTGAACATTCTTAAAATTACTAGAATTGCCTCTCTGGTACTTAACAAAATAGAAAATAGTCTACAAATCTACAGTCTACAAGGTTCGCAAAATATAAAAGAATATTATTTAAAAGATAAATAAAATTATAAAAATAAAACCTATTTCTCACGAATGCACCCGGAGAAATGGGTAAAGATCGTCGCTCACTGGACGCCTGAGGCAGGAAATCGCCGTCGAGGTAGACTAAGGAGAAGGTGGTGTGACGATTTAATATCATTTGCAGGGCCAACATGGCTAGAGATCGCACAAGACCGGGGTTTGGAAGAAAAAAGGGGAGGCCTTTGCCCTGCAGTGCGACACAAAACAGGCTAACAACAAAAAAAACCTATTTAAACCAAATGACATCAGCTAGGCTGCTAGGCAATAGGCAATTATAGTTGTTGCTTTCAATTCTTGTTGATAAAACAGTGGATTAATATCACAACAACAAATACATAAGCTGTCTCCAAGTATACCTATGCTATTTGAACCAAGACCTCACAGCACTTTGGGTGTCAAAGTTCGATGTCTGAGAAAGTGTAGGGACCTTTTGGAAACTACGATATTTGATACTTGGTGTTGAATTTGATACTTATTAATAATTTTGATACATAGTGCTGATATTGTTGAAGGGGTAAGGATACAGGAAGTGCTGGTATATCCTATGAACAGGAGACAGTGGTTTCCGGGATATGATTTGTGTGTGTTTATGCATTAACTAATAAGTTTTAATCAAGAGAGTAAAGTTGTTAATTCTGTTTTAGAATCTAAGATAAGGTTAGACTGCAGCTTAATTGCGTAACACACTTTCAATCACAATCTGAATCATTTTGAAGGATTTTGTAATCCATTGCTTCATATGTTCAAAAAAATAGTCTGCTCAACAAAGTAAATAACGCAATGAATGTTGTTGAACTGTCAAAATGAAAGCTATTGCTACTGTTAGTGTGTTAATTACCGACATTTTCTCATTACTCCGCTGGTACCTATACTTTCAGGAAATGTTCCTTAAAGTCTAGAAACCAGACTAACCTCAAATTATTAACAGAAATTAATAAGATAAGGCTAAGTAATCAATCGATAACGATGGTAATTTCCAAGATAAGCAATCTACAGAAATCAGGAAACTTCAATCGCCATCAATTTCAAAATGTTGGACATGAAGGTAGAGAAATATAGTAATTTATAAAAAAACAGCAGCAATACCAGCTGCTCGGAGTCTGGATTTGTTTCCGGCTGATGGCAAAAGGCATAACAGTCCTCCAGACCGAATTTCGGCCATGGTGACAATCTCAGCGGAGACCAGCCTTCGGCGCGGTATATATTATAGTGCACAAGTGTGTGACCGGAGAGAGATCAGGCAAGGCACGGGGATATCCAAACCCCGGGCTGTTACTAAGAAATTCCTAATGGAAAACACAATATTACTTTACCCGACCCGGGAATTGAACCCAGGACCCCACGCTTAGCAGTCGCGCTTTAGACCACGAGACCAACGGGTCACTCAAAGGCCACATGGGACTTAAAGGTAACTGGCGAAATGTGGGTGTACTAAAGGTACTCCTGCCGTACTCTTCGGGAAATACTCCCGTGATGTTATGTTAGGTGTGTTATAAAAAGACATGTAACCGCTTATGACCTTTTGTTCCGTAAGTCATCGCGAGCGATCAAGCGGTCACATTTTGCTATGCAACATTATTACAATAACAGTTTTCGTACGTAGCGCATAACATTTAGCAGTAGATCAACCAGCGGACGTTTAGAATGAATAAAATGAAGTTTGTCTTTTGTGTGCACCAAATAAACGATTTATCTATCTATCTCAGTAGAGAGAATAATTAACAATAATGTATGTAATATGGTTTTTTTTTAAACTAAATATGCGTGTGAATTCTGTGAATATGTGACTTGTTGTGCCCTGTGAAAGTGATAAGTACCTGCAGAAGAAATCGAATGTGGGGCAACGCTCATTTGAGTAAAAGTATTTTTAAATAGGGCAAACGTTATGAAAGAGCTGAATTTAATGTTATAGCGCCACTTCAAAGGGACTAGAATTTAATTGAGTATAATATCTATAATAAACATAGGCAATTATAGTTTCTGATATTATATTAGATACTTTATTTTTGTCTATCATTGTTTCATTAAATGAACACATTAAATACATATATTTATATTATATACAAGTACATATATAATAAGGAGCTCATTGGGCATCAAAAAAATTCGCCCGCATCGCTGTCAATCGGATAAGTGCCCACTTATCCGATTGACAGCGATGCGGCTTTTTCTTATTATTATATATGTACTTGTATATAATAGAATCAGCATTGCCATCCACCGTGGTAATGCTGCCAGCCTTTTGGGCAAAAGGCTGGCAGCATTACCACGGTGGATGGCAATGCTGATTCTTTGGGCTAAAAATAGGCCAGCCCTCTGGTCACGTGTATAGTCAACCAAACGCTTAACGATGTCCTGAAAAAATCGATGAGCACTCGGCCCCAAGACCCTAGTGTTTCAACCCAAACGGCTTAAACATATAGCTCCCAATAAGGTTGTTATATTTGCGCCGTTTGAGGTTTTCTACTCCTGCAGCAGTTCCCCCAGCACAGCGGCCTACCCAACTTCCAAGGGATTATGGTCATTCCATCTGGCCTCTTTCCATCGCCGTTTTCGTCTTATCTATTTATTAAAAAAAATATATATCTCTGATTACAACATCGATAAAGCTAACAATAGATAGAACCATATCAGCTTTAATTTTCAATGACAGAATCAACTTCACCCACTGACGCAGCTTCACTGCAACCAAGCTATTCACCTCACGCACAACACAAGACAGTGTACCGGCCAGGTCATCGACCCCCAACATTTCTCTGTTTGATAACAAGTTCATGTATTGATGATAAGTGTGTGATTCTATCAATCATTTCTGTTCTATTGTTGGACAGTGTGAGGTCGAGACCAAGTTACGTTACTAGATTATTTTCTGCCTGGGCAGACATTTCGTCTTCTTTTATTACAGCAGCATATGCCCTCAATAACTTTTTTTAAAACATAGTTTCTTTAACTGACGTAGTAAATAATTTCGAAAATATTCAATAATTAAAATATGTTACTACGAAAAGAAAACCCCTTTGGGAAAAAGTACTTAAAAATAATAATAAAAAATATTAATATGTATGTGTGTGTTGTCAATGTTAATATTTTATATTGACAAACGAGTTTCAGTAAAAATCCGCAGCTGCAAGGACTTCTCCGACTGACAGTTGTAACCTTTTAACAAAGCAAAACAAACAAACATCCACTTTATACTCTGACATCAGTCATCAAGCCTCCAAATCCTCTTCAAAGTTAAACAGTCAAAGCCTTTCCCACCAACATCTCAAGGGCCGACCCCACTTACACTACTGCTGGCACCTCCACCGTTACGCTACACGCAACAGAGTGGGTGTGGGTCAGTGACCTCGCTATCGGTCAGACACTATTTGCTCTGCAGCATGATTGCTGCGATAACAACATGCTTCTGGGATTGTATACGTGCTGAAGGCAATGCAGTTATATGTACATAAGTACATACTTTGATGTTTCGAAAAAAGTTTTTAATGTTGAAAGTGTTTAATGGCTCCGTCAGAGATGGAGCTCAGTTGCGTAGCGATGGATGTGTATGACACCAACCAATAGCATCGTTGATTTCCATAGCGTATAAAGGAGCAATTGGGATAATACATAATTAAGCCCTTTCATTTGATATACAACACGGCATCATTAAACTTTTTTAATGTTCATGTCTTTATGTCCTCTAGAGGGCGCCATATTCAATTTAATGTGACGTCACATAGCCCACAACCACGCTTCCGACGATACCTCATTTGTCAAATTACGATAAGTAGTTTAGAAGTTGCGAGGGAACAGATGAACGAACATACATACCGGTCAAAATCCGAAACCTACTTTTTGCTTTCGTCCTAGTCGGGTAACAATACAACAACATAGTAGAGTATTCATAATACAAATATGTATTAGTATAGTAGCAACTAGCAATTACTCATGAGTGGATTTGTTTGTCAACATCCTTTATAAGTGTTTGTTTACTATTGTGAAATGAAGAATGAAAGTAGTAGGTTAGGCAAAAGATTCAATTGATCAGGCTTTTACCAGCCACTCTTGAAAAACATGACAACCTAGAATCAACAAGAAATGATCAGTGCAAATGCTACTCCAGCACACTAAAGGAATCCGTAAATATGCAATCATTCGACTAACACAACATCACCACTGTTCTCAAAACGGTGAAGGAAAACCGGCATGACCCAGAACTACAAATTCGAAGACATGGTATGTACATCCACCAACTGGGCCGCGGATTACGGGCCACTCCTTCTCAGCGAGAAGAGGTCTGTGTCCCAGCAGTGAGAACATTATAGGCTGATTATGTTATGTATATAGATTTTACAGACATTTCTATCACATAAAAAACAAAAAAAAACATTCCCTAGTAATCACAGATTACCATCGCATCAAAAGGGGCAGTTTCAAAACCGCCTGGCTTTCAATACGTCATCAGCATTAATTGTCCACAATCAGCGAGATGACATGCAATTGACACATAGTTTTTCTCCAATTCCCAGAAGAAGAAACCTAAGTACAATTGAGTGTGGGAAACACAGTGATTAGTGCAGTCACGGCATTACGTATGTATGTGGTGACAATGCAATGAGTGCTTGCAACTAAATGATGGATTCACACAATGTAATGTAGCATTATGTACTGTCCTCTGTCCAGTGGTAGATAGCTAATGTCCTTTATAACAATGTGCTTTATTTATAGAACGTAGCATGTATTGTGGACGTTACTGAGTATTTTATTAAGATGATTGGATGTAAGTAGGCATCTGATTTAGATAATTAATGTAAAGGTATGTCGATATCGATATTACATAATTATAAACAAACAAACACTCCACAAAGATTTTATCTGGATTAAAAACAGTTCAAAGGGACATGTTTGAGAATTTCTTCTTGGGTGATTAGCACTCATTCCAAGGGGAACGATTCGCGAGTGTAACAAATGTATTTACAGAACTATAATCATTAAAATCATCAATACAACACTCTAAGTTCATATAATCCCATTGATTGATATTTCATGAAATAGTCAATCATGGTTTGATCAACGACACTAACCTGCAAATTACAAAAAAACGTAACAATATTTGAATTTCGCGGGCTACCCTGACCCCCTTAGTGATAATATGAAATGACCCGACTATTTTGAAGACGTTTTAACCACATAATTTCTCATAGAATAGAAATTCAATCCTCGAGGAAGGCAACAATGAAAGCTCGAATTAGTAGGAAACTTGGAAAAACTTTCATAGATAACAAGCCTTCCAAACCAAGTTTACCTTCCATCAAGCACCACCTTATCACCCACATGTTTGCCATCACATTCCCGAAACTCTTTGAACCTTAAGTTCTAACAGACCGACTTGTTATCTGTTACAAACATCTGGTTTGGTTTATCACGGTTTATCATACGGTTATGAACGGGAACTTACACTGATGGAGGTACCTTTTACGGGGCTTAATAGAAATCAAAGGATGGTCTGTTCTGAGAAAGTATGACTGTTTGTTTAGAGAGAATCCTTAATAGTTCGACGTCAGTCTAAGTTGTATTAGGGAACTCCCTGATAAGTGTCTGTGTCATTAATAAGCCTATATTCCCACTGCTCCAGAAGTGGGAATATAGGCCTCCTCTTTGTGAATGGGTCGTGTACCACCACGCGGGCCCAGTGCGGGATGGTAGATGTTACATGTTTTCTAATTGTTGGTTCTAGGACATGCCGGTTTCCTCACGATGTCACGATGTTTAATTACCGAGCTAATTTATTACCGAGCACTGCATTTGAGGAACGGTGTACCGCCTTGATTGGGATGTATCGCACAGGATTTTTTATTAACGCTAAGTACATAATCAGCCTATAATGTTACCACTGCTGGGACACAGGCCTCCTCTCGGTGAGAGGGAGCGGGCCGTAATTCACCACGCGGGGCCAGTGCGGGTTGGTAGATGTCACATGTCTTCGAATTTTTGCTTCTAGGACATGCCGGTTTCCTCACGATGTTTTCTTCTTGTTCTTCACCGTTTTGAGAGCAATGGTGATGAAATAATTTACACAAAGTAAAGCGTCTATCTGGGTTCGAACCTACGACCTACAACTCGTAAGTCGCGACCGATACCACTGGGCCACAACTGCTCTAACGCTAAGTATTCTATCACTAATACACAAAACAATAAAAAGGCAGCGCGTTTTAAGTTTAGACACGCAAACACTTCTAAGATATTAAAGCCAGCGGCGTTTGTCCGAAATACGTAATCAGGAAGGTCCGATTAGTCTAGCAGACTTCCGAAATCTGAGCGGAAATTGCGGTAAGCTGCAATATGACCCTATTTCGTGCTTCCGAAATGGATGAAACATGGCCTGGAGCAGAGCTATGATTAGTTTATAAAATTAATTGTAATCTAAATGCGATTTTGTAGTACTGGCGCGTCTCAAAATTTGCTACAGAAGTATGTTATAATAAGTATATCATTTATTACGCATAAAAATACACACAATCCATATAGTACTAGTAAAACGACTTAAAAACTATGTCAGCAAAACTAACGACAACTAATAACTACGTGGCTCAACACAACATGTTGGCACGTGCCTCTTCACCCAGTACGTAATAAAGTGGCTGTCCATCTTGTCAAATAACGTATTTAGGATGCTGTTGGAGCTTCCGCGCAACCTACCCATCATTGACGCCGTTATGATAGCAAAAACTAGTCAAATTAATCTATTGACGGACACTGAACGACACACAATACAAGTTCTATTGTTATTACGTCTGGAGGCGTTTAGTGTCCCGCAAAATGTTAATGCCTGTGCGATCTTAAGTATCAATAGTCACGTATACCTTACAGCACACGTCTTCAATGGCCATAGGCAACTTAAACAACACATTAGCATTGCTTTCGCTCATCTTCGAAGGGAAACGCACGCATACAGAAACGTCACATAAAAATGATAGAGATCCATTACAATTACGCGAGCGCTTACAAAATGACAAGTACATCATATAAGGTATTTGTATTAGGTCCGTCGTCCACGACGCTGCTCAAAAATAACTAGTTTTTTGACCAAGCATCGGCATTGCCATACAACGTGGCAATGCCGCCAACCTTTTGGGTACTTTTCCTGTTGACAGCGATGCGGACGAACTTTTTGATGCCCCATAGATTCTTTCCTTTTTTTAATACTTGAATATATTATTTTAAGACTGTTAGCTTTAAAAGTAATTAAAATATTTTAATATAATTAAAAGTTTATTACTGTTACAAATTCAAATCAGCAATTAGCTCAGCACCCTAATTGCGTAACACACTTTCAATCACAATCTGAATTATTTTGAAGGATATTGCTAATCCATTGCTTTTAATGTTCAAAAAATTTGTCTGCTTAACAATGTAAATAACGCAATGAATGTGGTTCAACTGTCAAAATGAAACCTATTGCTACTGATAGTGTGTTACGCAATTACCCTGCTGGCTACTAATTGCCGATTTGAGTTTGTACCGCGTTAGTAAGTCGCATCTTTGTACGGATTCAACTCAAACTCAAAGCATTCATTTTAATTTACATCCATTTATAGGAACCTCTGAATTGTCAAGGTCGGTCATTTAATCAGAAAGTTGAAGTTAGTAGTTTTGTCCACCATTCAAGTACTAGTGGCTATGACATTCTGGCTACTCATTGGTAATTTGAGTTTGTAACAAGTTACTTTTGAGTAGTGTCGTGGACGATGGGCCTAACAGTTTCGGCGCACACGCACTGCCCTACTTGTACAACTTTTACCGACAGTTGACATGGATTTTGGACCGAAGGTTTGTTCCGTATGCGTCACAAAGAGAGGCACAAAAATAATATAGCTGGATAAAGATTATACGGAGGCAGACTTAATGCTTAAAGCACTTTATTCCAATTAACTTACTAATTCAATAAGTTGTGGTGGTGGCTCGGATCTTTATAAATCTCAATTTATTTGTAGTAAATCTTAGACACCACTGTTTTACGGTAAAGGAATCAAGAAGAAATCAAGACTGAAAAGTACGTTAAAGTAAGTTAAATTCAGCGAGATTTCTGTCTTTCTGTGTCTTTGCCCTGGAGTAGAGTTAAGAGTAATCACAGACCTAATGGAACTTATTTATTCATTTCGATATTAAATTGGATGTTGTTAAAAACTGTTCCGTTTCAGCTACACAAAGCGACATTTCGTGTGGTCAGTTTCTCTGATGGTTTTATTGCTTAGATTTGGACATTTCCAAGGTCTCACGATCAGAATTGTTAAGACTTGCTGGAGAGTTTGTTGCGCTACTTCTTCCCAGCTAAAAAGCACTACGAAGTGATGATGGGCGGGTGTTCTGGGGGACTGTCTTATGTAATTTTAATTTTGAAAAAGTGTTGATTTTCAGCAGTGTTGAATACATGTCTTTTGATTCGAGTTTATTTTGCCTTCTGCACTATTTGTTCTGTGGTATAATATAGCTGACAGCTGCTCACTTGTCAAGCAGTCGTCCACTTTCGCTCAGGGATTTAGAGGGATTGAGACCTCGGCTCTAATCCCTGGACGATTTATAACTGTATCAAGTTGATAGTCATGACTTGGAAACTTTCTAGTCCGTAATAAGATTAAAATAGTTTAAGGATACAGTTTGATGAAGCCTTTGGAGATCTGGGGATTAAAGTAACTGGATACACTGACTGTGGTCTTCGAAGTAAATGTTTGTAGGATTGTGTTTTCAACTGAGATTACTATTAAACCAGCTTTTGATATATTTTGGGGGACTGGTCGGATTCCAAAAACAAAATACATAACATGCACAATCAATCAATCAACTCAGTCTATCGCAGTCCACAGCTGGATATAGGCCTCTCCCAGGCTGCGCCACAACACCCTGTCCTCCGCCTTCCGCATCCAGTGCGTCCCAGCAACCTTCTTTAGGTCGTCCGTCCATCTAGCTGTATAACATGCACGCTTGTATGTTATGTTTAAGTCCCGTGTTATAGGGGGCGAGCCTATTGCCTATTGAAAACAGGAAGTTCAAAAACAATAAGGCCGTAGTTTCGTCACTTACCCGGCTATTTATTTATTAAACACTTTATTGTACGCCACATAAAACAAAAAGGACAAACGAAATATTTAAAACTAGTGTACAATGGGCGGTCTTGTCGCAGGTGATTTTTTAGGGACAACCTTTGGATGGACTTAAAGAAAGGAATATTCGGTTAATTTGTTACGATTCTGAAGACAAAACGTATATGTTCAGTGGTTGAGAATGATGTTAATAAAAATATCATATTAATCAAACAAAGCACGCATTAATAACATCAATGCCATAAAACAAACCTATTTCCCGACCTCATCTTTACTTCGATTACCTGCCATCTGTCCTATCCGAATGAAACCATCAAGTGTTGATAACTCAACAATTCCTCACGGCAGCCATGAGCCAGCTTCCCATAGGAACAATGCACAATGAACAATAGTGACACACCACACACGACCTTGGGGGGAGAAAGTCTACGATCTTAGAATCTAAAGAAATATGCGAGTTTGTTGTCTATGGAAGCATGGGGAATATTTTTATGGGTTATCTAAGATGGGTATAGGCTTTTCTTAATGACTAACTTCTGCCCGCGACTTCGCCCGCGTGGTAGTAAACTACACTATAAAATATACCCTATGACCATCGGCTTTCTATTACTGAAATACTTTTTGAAATCCGAAGAATAATTTAGAAACCCATAGAAACTCATAAATTCGACATCTTTATAAAATTAGTATAGACTAGCCTACATTGGCAGTCTAGGGTGGCTCGCCCTTACATAATATGGGCTGTATTATAGAGATGGATTGCTAGACTTGTTAGCATTCGATTTTTGAGCTTCCTCTTCATCTTCCTGAAGTAGAGGATGACATGTTTTAGTTACAGTACGGCCGACGAGATAATTCGTTCCTCGCACCTGTCAGTTTCATACAAACGAATACGTGTTTTGCGAATTTGAACTTTATTAGCTACTAGAATTGTCGCACTGACAGGTGTCATGAACGCATTCTCTCGACGGCGGGACTGTAGTGGGTGTAGATAAGTGATGCTGTTATTGCCTGGACTTTTATAGCTATAATACCCTGTATAATATTATGATGACGCAAGTATACGAAAATTCTGACTGTACAAGTGTACAGTCAGAATTTTCGCAGAACGCAGTAAACAAAGTCAACACCCAACCCCATACTGATTTCGATGTTTGTCTTGAAATCGACGTCTGAAGTGTAAATTATACAAATGTAGGAACACTTTTAAATACCTATAGTACCTCATGGGCCTGCGTGGTCGATTACAGCCCACTCCCTCTCACAGAGAGCAGGCCTGTTTCCAAGCAGTGGAAACATTATAGGCTGATTATGCTACCTCATTAATCATCGATGAACGGACACTTCAATGGAATAAATGAAGCAATTCACAAACTAAATTAATGAAAGAAATAACTGTTACCTACCATCTAACCAAACAAATTACGGTCCCTTGACCTCATAAACTAATTTCTTCTACCACCTGGATGTTTGAACAGCTGGGTTTCGTCAAAAGCATACTCATTATCATTCATCTCTTTCGCTCTTATCGGTAACTCAAATATTTTGGCAAAGTATTTAGAATGTAGGCTTTAGGTCAATGTGCTGGACGCAAATATTGTTATCAGGGTAGTGTGTTGCTAGTCTAGCTAGATTTATTGATGTGATGTCTGTATGCAGCTTTACAGTGTAATTGTAGCAGTTTTAAATGTTTTAATTGTGGTCGTTACTTCTTTAATTATTTATTTATCTGTGGCTGTTAACTACTACATAATTTCTAGGACTATCATAGCCCTATAAACCATCACACAAGTCTACAAAAACTTAACTTTTGTACGGATTCCATATTTTCGCAGACCGGTGGGATTCCCTGATGTTGCGGATGTGGATGCAGCTCCACGCTGAATTTTAATTGTACATCTGTGTCTGTAACCTACTAACACTAGAAGTTAAGCAAAATTTTTACTAAACCTATGGACTCCTGACTCCTCTTAAATAAAAGTTTGCTATTAATTTCTTGGAAAAGCGAAGTCAGAAATTAGGTAAGTACCTACACTTGAAAATGTAGTGATTTTCCATACCAGTCTGAGTAAATTAACATAATTTATTTATTTATGTATTATTCACAAAATCTTCTCTCTTTGAAATTTTACCTTTAACACACACATACACACATCACGGCTGCTTCCTCCGAAGGGTAAGGCAGAGGTAACCTATAAGTACACCCACACTTCCCCAGTTATACTTAAGTCCAGTGTAAAAGGAGACAAGGCTTGCAAAACAAAAAACCTGTTATTCAAAACCCACAAAACTCACAAACTGACACAAAACAAAATATCTGTGTTAAGCTGTTACAATGAAACACTAATCCTCCGTTAAGCAGGCCAGTCACACTGTGATCAAGACGACCTTACAGAAAATAGCCCATTCTTTAGTTCTCATAGTTAATCGTTCGATTGCTATTACCAAACAAGGTATGACCTTACAAACTCGACCGCAAAGGAATTCAATCAATCTGACTAGCCTTTTCCCAACTATGTTGGGGTCTAACCAGATGCAGCTGAATGGAGGGTTCTCGATATGTAATAGATGTTCACCCATCCGCGAACCGACCGCGGCTAGTGTAGCTTAACCTTTGACACGTGCGGATGTTGTTATTTAGCCACGAGCCTCTCATCTCCCCTCCTCTCTTAATCTATCGTATTTATTACCAAACATTACCAAATTCTGACCTTACAAATTCGACCGCAAAGGAATTCAAATGATTGCACTAAATGATTAATTGTATACCAATTGCTTTGTGACATGGTTTATAGATATTTCTTAATTCGATTAAAGATAATATCGACCATATAATTTGATTTTAAATGTCCGCATACTTTAAAATGAACAATTAATTTTTTATTTCCGATCTGTGATACAGGATGTGGTTTTTATTGATTCTTAACTTAATCAATTTTGTGTTTTAGTGTCCTTGAACTTTGTCAATTGTTTATTGTATTATAATCTAGGATCAAAGATCTTTGAACTAGATTTTATTTAGGTCTCGGAACGGACACACGACGAATGAACTTCGGCCCTGCACCTCTGTGCGTAGCAGACATAGATATTTTTATATTTCTATGGTACCAGACTACGCGCCAGACCATAATGCAAATGGGATGAGCTTGAATCTTTTCGAAATGAGTGCTCCTTATCAGGGACAGGTAGAGAGGATTGCAAAAAAATACCTGGAAAATCTGCATCTAACCCAGCAGGACAACAGCAGCAGGTAGATCTGGGATATTTTAAACTAGAAAATAATAATAGCAATTACGACGTCCTCACCTTAGCAGGCCTAAGAAATGCTGGCGTGACGATTTGGACACGTTAAGAACGAGAAGGCACAGCACAAAGAAAAGATGTAAAATATGACCCTTGCCCAGCAGTGGAACAATATAGATTAACTGGAAAAAAATACTCGGCAAATGTATAGACACCACGATCGTATGCTTCTTTTAAAATCACGAAGCTTTTATAACAAAAAATATATAACACAGAGTGCTGAAAAACCGACCATTATAATTAAAAATCAATAATGTAGATTGGCTCTCAAAGTAAATTGCGACACGGTAGTAACGAAATGTTCGACCTAATTTGGTTGTGTTATGATTATGAGTGTTCTGGATTTTTAATTGTACAACCGTTTTATGTAACTCGTTAAACGAAATAATAAATGCAGTTTTGTGGTTGAGAGAAAGATTATGGTGATTTTTGTATAATTTTTTTGAGCTTTAAGAGACAAGAAAGAAAAGTATTTCTAATGAACGCTGCAATAAAAAAATCTTATCATGTTTGTCACGTGGATTGGTGATTGCAGTATTATTTATGCACTTTAGTTAAAATGTTCAAAAAAACTGTCTTTTTTTGTCAGCACAAAAAAAGATGCAGCGACCCTAAAATCCAGTGCCCAATACAAAATTAAAACCTGTTCCAAATTCTTGTTCCATTTCGGAACAGTTCCATTTCACAAATCAAACATCTTTTATATCACTGTCATTTGATGCTGTAATTATAGAAACAATTAAAAAGCCATTGTGTATCGCGTGGATCCACGTTCGATACGAAGCGTTAAACCCTAAAAATCGGCTCAATGCGAGCTGGTAAAAGTGGTATGCGACCAGTCCGGACGGCCTAGGACTCAATAAGGTCTGCAATTGGGCCGTCCCATACTCCGGCACTCCGACCAAACGGGATCCGGTCCGTTTCACTCTCAGTAAACTGTTACTTTTAACTGACAGTTTTTTGTGCATCGGAATCCTGTGCAGCATGAAAGTTTGGCAGCTCCTAATTGGACGGTTTTTTATAGTTACGGTATGAACGGTAGGCGTATTCGTTAAAATTGATAGTCAGCTGTATTTTAAGGTGTGGTGGAGTGTCAATGTTAGTGGATTGTCTTGTTAACTAGAGTTTATTAATAACAAAAGGAGTGGAAGGAAAGTTGTGCGTCGTAAGATGGGACGACGATATTGTTAACATAAAGCAGTGGGATATCGACCATATTCGTTCTTGGACACCTGCCAAATTTTTATGTAAAAAAAAAAAAACTTGTTGGTGAAGTGAGTTGTCACAAGTATCAATCCCGAGCATCAGGAGGAACGACAGCCCATGTCAAACTTATTTCACCCAAGTTTTCACGGTGAGATTTTTACAGAATAGATCGGTTGATATTCATCCTCATGACTAGAAATATTGCTTTGTCCTATAAGTTCAATCAATCTGTATCGCCTTATCCCGACTTTGTTTTGGTCAGCTTCTAGTCTAATCGGTTGCTGAATACCAGTTATTTACATGGAGCGACTGCCTATCTGACCTCGACACATCTGTCGAGGTCAGATAGGCAGTAGTCTTACCCAGGAACTGGGTAATACGATACCCAAGATTATTAGTATTTCGTCCTAAAAGTTCCGAAATGTATTATATTAATACAGATCAACTTTACAAATGATCGCATGACCTTTGCAACATAACAAGACATGATCTTAATAAGCACAAAAAGAAAGTCAATTGACTCCTGCGTTTGAAGATGGCCGCCATGTCAATTGTATGAATTGAGCGCTTCCGTCAGGCACAGCTGTTGTTGAAACAATAAGGAGATAATATTGATCGGGAGGAAGGATGTATTGGAGATGATTAGTGTTGCATAAACGACTGAGTAAGTCGAATGAATTAGCAACAAACTTAATGACTAGATATTTTAGGTTTACAATATTTTTTCTTTGCTCAATGATGATATTGTTTAATCCGTAAATAGGATATTGGAATCACCATTACACGTCTTATAAAAAAATAAGTTAGAAGTCGACATTACCTATCTGAATCACTTAGTGCAACTGGTATGAATTGTATCCTACTAATATTATAAACGCGAAAGTTTGTGAGAATGGATGAATGTTTGTTACTCTTTCACGCAAAAACTACACAGGTGTACAGTAGGTTATAACCAGGATTAGTTTAACACATAGAATAGTTTTTATTTCCAAGGGATCGAGACTTATGCAGGTGAAACCGCGGGACGCTGCTAGTATTTTATAAGAGCTTGAGAAAGGAAATTATAAAAAAAAATGATAGATTTTTTGATGTTGTAAAGCAAAGCATTCAAGTGAATCAGAAACTAAAGACACAAAACATTTTTTTTTTAAATATCTTCTTGTCAAAAAAAGGACTTAAAGCAAAAAAACACACCAACAAACAGTAGAGCAAAAAATACCACAAAAATATCTCTAAAACCATTTTACAATAACTTTCAAGCTGTAAATGGTAGGTACTAATATTACTTCTATACACTTAAAGTACCATAATACTGACGCCTTCAATCCCATCCTACCTAGAATCGTACAAAAAGTCAAGCTTGCCATAAAAACGCCATCACTGACGACCTCCGAACGTCACGACTGCATTGTTTGTAAATACCGAGCCCAATCGCACTGTCACTAACTGTGGGCTTTTTTATTGGCCGTCCGTTAACTAATAGTTACCGAGAGAGGGACTATTCTATGCAAATGAGCAGATTAAGTGTGCAAGTTAATATTTTTAGCAGGTTTTATTGTTTACCAGCTGACCCTGACGTTGTCTTGTCAACATTTCAATAGATTCACTTCATACAAAACTTCTACATAAAAAAGCCGTTTTTCAAGCAATGCGCTTACGAATGAAAAGCATTTCATTTTTTTATTTATAAGGGTATTAGATGCTTAGGGTGCGTTTCACCAATGAAACTGAATACGATCAACACATCTAATCCGCGTTGAAGAGCTGTCAGTGTCATCATTGATGTGGAATATTGTCACTGACAGCTCCTAAAGGCAGTTTAGATACAGTGCTGACCGCTTTTAGTTTCATTGGTGACATTCACTCTTATTTATAGTGCCTCAAGATATTTTTGGGCAGAAATTACCGACTTTTCGGGACATGCTGATTTCTGCAATGAAAACTATATGTTTCTATTGTTGATATGATTGAAAGGTTCGTGAAACAAACGGCCTTGATTGTGTATTAGATTTGATTACAAAGAAAATCATCATCAATCAACCCAGCCTATCGCATTTCACTGGTACATACGTGCTTCTTCAACGTTTCAAAGGGCAGAAATACTGACCGTATTACATGAATTATTTTATCTTTAACTAATTAATTACAGAGCAATTGATTTTGTGACTTAGTTAATTAGGCTTAGGGTTCAATTATAAACCAATCAATAAACATTGCGTAATTAATTTCTATTACCTACTAATTGACGTTAACGACTTATTGTTTGATACTATGTACTTTGTAGCTAATTTACAGCTAAGACCTACATTGCATTTGCATACAGTTATGTAACTACACACAAATTCTTACCTACATTTTTAAATACTTATCTGATACCACAGAAATACTGACTTTGAACAAAAATGTCTTCCATTACCGGTTACAGACGATCGGATATTGCTATCCATTGCTTCATATGTTCGAAAAATTTGTCTGCTCATCAACGTAAATAACACAATGAAAGTTGTTGAACTGTCAAAATGAAAGCCATTGCTACTGTTAGTGTGTTACGCAATTACCCCGCAGATCAAAAAGGTATGATGCAAACTGGACTAACGACAAACTAAACCACACGTTAAGTTACCTTCATAACTTTAAATCAACCCAATTTTATTTGGATCGGCGTAGTACAGGCGTCAGCACATCAAGCTACCCGAAACTGTCAAATTTTCCCAATCAACCTTGAACCTAATGTTTTAGCGATAAAGTTGAAAATCTATTAAAGAAATTTGACAGATTGTAGTAGCATCTCTGTATTACGGTAGCCAGAATCTGCCTTTAAATTGCATGATTTTATAGTTTGTGTTACCAACTTATTAATTTGAAGGATACTGTCCTCCTTTTTTATACGATCTATACAACAACCTTCATTACCAAACCTCTATACAGCATCACAAAAAACAGTCTTTATCAAACAATGGACCTGAGGTCCGAGTGGGCGTTACAGTCATACTAAGTACGATCAGCCGGTAATTCATGGTAACAATTTAACATTGACAGGTTCTTTATGTCGTAGAAGTAAGAGCGGTTTTTGTAATTCAACTGGCCTGCGGTTAACAGTACCTACAAATAACGTAACAAATATTATTCCATTTTGTTCAATGCCTGCCAACGACCTTCCGTCAATGTCGTCAAGATACCGATCTCACAATTAATCTGATTTTCGACAATACTTAGTTAAAAGCCTTTGGGAATTCACTGGGTCGGTTATAAATGACTTATGTTTATGGCAATTAAAAGTAGGTACTGTGGAGTCATTGTTTGGTTTTCTTGGGATTTGGGGCCCTTTTTTAAAGTGAATTCGAGGTCGAATACAATACAATACAAGTACATATGGATCAGTAACATTGGGTAATTTATAACACGGTTACATGAGCTGTGGCCCTGCAAAGTATACTTTTTCAGGGTGTGTCTGATGAACTTCTTTACGTAACGTACGTAACGTTATTTTTCTGCTAAGTTTTATCAATAACGGATTGATGATTTTGGTAAGCAGATGTTACAAACATAACTTCTCATTTTTCTAAACTCTCCAGTATCTTGACGAACTTTGAATTCATGTAATTTGATAGCATTATTAACAAGATTAAGTAAGTATCCTATAGAATTATTTACAAGATTGTCCTAATCTTGGTCACACACAGAAGTTTTATCAAGAGTCTAAAGTTTATATCTAAGCCTAATGAAAATATCAATTTGGCAAATTGTTAATGACATCTCAAATTCCTACGACCTTTAATTAACATTTACATTTAAAATCCACTATTTAAACATAAAATCACGTACAAAAAATATATGAATGACAACTTGACCGTCCTAAAACGTTAACCTTTAGAAACCGACGTACAAAGACGGACAGACATAATGGACAAGCCCTTGACAACAATAATTAATTATGTTGAAGAACAAACGGCCTGCAAACAAAAACTTCATACATCAAATCTGGAACTGCAGTTCACAATAATGTAGAAAAGACCTGGACAAGTGGACAGACACAATTACAGGGAAGACAATGTTTTAAACGAAACTGTTAAATATTAAAGACCCGTTAAATATTGTAGTGTATTGTGACGTTTTCTCACAAAGTAGTGTTTACCATTACTCTGGGATTTACCTCAAATTAAGGAAGTGTCACAGGTATTCTAGAAATTGTTACTATCGCGTGTAATCTGCTGTCCTATACAGGTGTCAAACTAAGCCCTTATTCACTAAGAAAATTTGCAGGTAAACTGTAGCAAAATATGGTATTAGTTTTAGTTGTACTGAATTTAACAAATTGTTTTCGAAAGTCCTACCTAATTGTATGATTGAAATTTACAGTTTTGTCTGTGACCGAAGCTTGTCTGCATTATCTACCGTACTTCTTCATGACCCTGCTGATCTTATGCTAATTTATTTGTGGTCGGCACAGAATGTCGTCATCTTCCATACATCTCCATTTGCATTCATCTCAATAGTCACTTTCCATCCTTCCTCTCTTTGGTCTTTCCTTGCTTTATTTATTACCGCGCACAAAACCAATCTGCCTAGAATTTCCCAACTATGTTGGGATCGGCTTCCAGTCTTAACTGGATGCAGCTGAATACCAGTATTTTATATGGAGCGACTGACGTACACAACCCAGTTATTGGGTACACGATAGTCCTACTAACTTCTACCTACCTTCCATTACCTCACATACATACTTACGCAAATAAAATTCCTTACATGCCTTCATACTCATTCTGAAATTGTCTGATAATGATCTTGAAGAAGATCGTAGGAACTAACGAGCGATATCCTATGGATGCTCATATTTCATCCTGTTTCAGACTAAGACTATGAATCAAACGAAGCGTCCACGTTGCCGGTAGTTGCACAATGTGGCAAGTGGAACTTCCTACGGCCGTAACATCGCTATCTATTCGTACATCTTAGAGCATATAGGTTTAGAAATTTTCCTTTCTAAGTACTGTTTCTAATGTTATAAACTAGAGAAATTGCATGGCTGACAAATGTTGGCTTTTTTTTTTTTTTTTTTTTTCGGGATGGGAAATCATCAAATGACCCCTCCCGCTCTGGGTGGAGCGGAAGGGAGTGTCAGACTCTTACTGACTAAAACAGTCGTCTCTAACAGTCGTCATCTCGGTAGTCACCCCCTTTCTAACCATATCATCATTCACAGTCCATCCATCGTTTCTTTGGTCATCCCTTACTCTTATACATTCATACTCAAAACTTTTCTCACGACCTTTTCCTCAATACTCCGTATCACATGACAACCTATTTCCACACAACTTTTCAGTTATCGATGCCACTTTCAGACTTAATAGACTTTTTAGTCCTATGATTAACTCGAAAATGTCTGTAGTTGAGCATCTGTCTTCGAATGAGCACTAGATACATCAGTCATGGGAATTGCCATACTTACCAAGCTTGATAGACAGACAGGTGATTGCAGAACCAATAGTTGTATAGCTTGCAGATTTATTCCAATTTTATTTACAAAGCTGACTGATTTATCATACATAGTACAAAGTGGCTTCAAACAAAGCAATGGCTGTCAAACAATTACGAAAATCATAATGTTAAGTTTATGTATGACGACATGTGATTCACGACTAATCGTGTCTACCTTACACCCCGCGGCTGCGTGTGCGCAGATCTTAAGTAAACATTGAAAGTCGCTTCCAAAAATCTTACAAAACCTAATAATTAGCCTTTTGATAGATTAATCATTTGACATACAAAAGGTTACAGTGAAGTCTTAATTACGTGTATGAATAAATAGCCATGGCAAGTGACGTGTAGACAGCCATTGCCTTCGTATTTTATTTCGAAATAACTCTTAAATAATGGCGAATGCTTGACATTAAGAAAATTCTATTCGTACATTTGTTAACACGCTTTTGTACTGTTGGCAGCTGATTAGTTTTAGATAAATAAGTTATTTCTTTTAATATCACAGTGACAAGTAATGACAAATTGACAATGCAAAAAAAAAAAACTGGACAAAAGAAATAATTACACTGATCATTGTTGGAAGGAATTCAACAACCATGGCCGATACTCAGATAAAGATTATTTACAATGCAATATTAATTGGCTCATAGGCTTAAAAGTTTATAAAGATAATGAATTCAACAATTCTTGTTATCCGCAAGCGTATAATATTAGCTTTACGTTAATCCAAGATATGATTTGTATGACACAAGTAGGGTTGCTTACCCTACTATACATATAATATAGTATCACGCTATATGCTATGCTAGGCTTCTAGCCTAAATACTATCATCATTGTCCTGCCCTTATCCCAATTTATTTGAGGTCGGCGCAAAATGTATTTTTCTTCCACACTTCTCTATTAGTAGAGAAACTAACAAAATACTATATTTTTAAGAAAAAAAAAAAAATAGTAGGCAAAACTACTAAAACTTTATAATAAAGGCTCAAAGTAGCAAAAAGTGTGCCTTAAATTTTTTTTTATACCTCACATTTTTTCAGCATCTCCTATATTTTTACAGGCAATGGCGTCAAAAAATACTATATTTGATATTAAAAAAGTTGGTAACCCTACACAAGTATTTATGACCAACCGGCAAACGAATGAACCATTTGAAAAAAAATCTAGCATACATTCAAAGCAAGCAAAATAAAATTCTTGTTCCTATTTCCGTATAAATGGAAGCACTAATATGCATACTACAACAAAACGTTCACTTAAAACTCCTATCATAACTAACTATTAGTAAATGAGTATTCCCATACAACACAACACAACACGTAAACTCAAGGAACTTCCCAACGCAGAAAGCACTGCAGCGCAACGAATGGCTACTCTAAAAAGTAAATAACCACTAATTGTAGGCAAACACGCGATTTACGTACGAACCTGTTTCTATTGTAACCAAATGAGATAGTAATTAGCGTAATTAGTATTTAGAATCACGCTTTTGACCGTCAGCAGGTTCAGTGGTCACCGAAGCATTACTTGAAATTCAGCCCCATGAGGTAATACATACATAGAATTCATTATGGTACACCATACTTCTCGTCGCCGCAAGCGCGACTAGATTCTGGGTTCGATTCTCAGGTCGGGCAAAGTTTTATTGGCTTTTTCCATTAGGAATTTCTTAGTAACAGCCCGGAGTTTAGAAGTTGGCGGTGTGACACCCCCGTGTCTCGGAATGCATGTTAAGCCGTTGGTCCTGCGTCTGATCTCTCTCCGAACGTGTCGGATTCAATCAATTTGACATTTTATCCGAACATGAAGCAATGGATTAGCAATATCCTTCAAAATTATTCAGATTGAGATTAATAATGTGTTACGCAATTAGGGAGCAGAAACTAAATAGTACAAGATTCTAGGTATCTTTGATAATACAACAGATGCTAGAGAACCTACACCTACAGGAAAAACCAACAATAAAACACAAAGAATAATAACTAACCAAGTCTATAATAAAGCCCATTACACGTCAACGATCTGCCAAGACGACATCGAAGAGTAATCGTCGCCAATGAATCATTGGGACATGTTCAATGGACAAGTTGCGACATGTCCTGACGGCAGGTCACGTTCAGCCAGTGCAGCAGAATTGTCACGTACTGGAGATGACAGGGGTGATGTTGGCAAGGTTGCTGTGTTAGCTAATAGATAAATGTGGTGTTACATGACTGAGATAATAGTTATATATTCACATGTAATATAAACGGTTGTAGGTCGTCGGTTCGAACCGAGACGGGCACTTTATTTTGTGCAGATTATTTCATCACCACTGCTCTCAAACCAATGAAGAAAAACATCGTGAGGAAAGCGACATGACCTAGAACCAATAATTCTAAGACATGTGACATCTACCAACCCGCGTGGCGGATTACGGCCCACTCCCTCTCACAGAGAGGAGGCCTGTGTCCCAGCAGTGGGTACTTTATAGGCTGATTATGTATAGACTGAAACAATAGTAGTATCACATGTTATATACAATAAGTGACAGGAAGCGGCTTCAAATTTTCAGGATGAAAATAGCTTGCTTAATATGGATAGTCTAAAGTTGAGGAGTTGTGATTTGTCAATGTATTGTCATGTGGGAGTCGGGTCAAGTGTCTAAAGTGGGAGTAAATATCAACTGACAATCACCATTACCATTTTTACAATTGGAAAAAAATGGCTCTTTTATGACCAAACAGCTGAGCATCGTGATAGATCTGTACCCACATTCGCAGTCACAGAATTTAATATATTGAGAAATAGTTGACCAAATTGTACCGAATTAACAAACCAATGATTTCCATAGATCATTCTTTCGGATCAAATGAAAACTTAACAAAAAACATTACGTAATATTATTAGTAATACGTAAAATTATTCTATGAATGATGTCATCTATAGAATGTTCTGTTCTGTTGAATGAAGGAAAATAACTAGACGCTTCAGCAATTCTTTTCCCTTGCGTGTTTCAAGGCGTGATTACATCTTCATTTCAATTTTATTCTTATTATATTTAAAGAACCTTGAAATGAAAATCTAAGCTATCAATCAAGCGGTTAGTAATTCTTTAAGTAGCTAATAATTAACTGTAATAGCTTTAATCATCTCGATGATTAACTAAAAGTAGTACAAATCAGTTAGAATCTATGTTAATTTAGTCTACTGTATGATACAGAACGAAAAAACACCATGAGAACATCGGCATGTCCTAGAACCAAAAATTCGGAGACATGTGACATCCGCCAACCTGCACTAGGCCCGCGTGGCGGATTATGGCCCACTCCCTGTCACAGAGAAGAGGCCTGTGTCCCAGCAGTGGGAACTTTATAGGCTGATTATGCTATGCTGTATAGTATAGAATAGGCCTTAGAAAGATAGAATACTCATTATTATGCACACCATAAAAATTACAGATAAAAAATGTAAAAATTTTACAAGGTGTGACACAATGGGCGGTCTTATCGTTAAAAGTGGTATTTTAAAGACAGCCTTTGGATGGATAAAGGGAGAAAGAGAGACAATACAGCCGATCGATTCTGTAAAAATCTCACCGTGAATAGTTAGGTGAAGTGAGCTTAGAGTGAGCTGTCAATAGTGTCAATCCCTAGCATTAGTTGGACTGACAGCTCACTCCACGCTCACTTCACCTAAGTTTTCACGGTAAGATGGTTACAGAATCGCACTGCTGGTTTAAGTGACAATAACGGTGGACCATAACTTAAAAGGCCATCAAAGTCAACACTGATTTCATTAATTTAACAAGAATGATTTAGGGTTGCGCTAAGGCTCTTTGATGTAAAATGATTCACACTGACAATAAATCCGTCTCTATTAAGAAAGTCCATTATGCCAAAGAATTCGAACAAAGCTGTAGCTTCTGGAGTTACAATTAAAACAAAAGCGGCTATGAACAGGGTGTAAAGTTCCTCATCCTCCAGTGCAAAGGGAGGATCCTCCGACCGGCGGACCGACAGGTGTTGTGTCTGGTGAGCTACGATTGGAGTCAGGACGTTCATATAAATGTTTCTCACACGGCAAACTTTGCTTGCACGATGTAGAATTCTGCGTGTCGTCGTCAGTTCGCATGTGGCGGTGTAGATGCCGCCACACGGCTAATGACTCACCAGATAATCATTACATTAAGGTCGATTACCAACAATACCAACTTTGCAAAGACTCTAATTAACTTACCTTACGTAACTCTACAGCTATCAATACTGTTATTGATGCCTAAATAGTTGCATAAAACATTTCTCGTGACCGCTGTAAAGTGAGCTAATCCGTTTCTGGCCGATCTCGCTTTGTCTCGTAATTAACTTCATTTGTATCACTTACGCAAGTCTGAGTGGAAATTAGTTTCATTCTATGATTCACTTTTGTTTTTGTTTTATGGTTCACTTGCGTTTGTGGTACTGGTAGCTGGAGTTTAGTTGAATTACATAACTGCTTGTATTCCACGAAGGGTTGCTCACAGGTGTAACTTTAATACACCCATATTTCGCCAGTAATGGAAGTGAGCCTATTCCCATCAATCGGGTATAAATCTGGACTCCGGGCTACTACTGAGAAATTCCAGATGAAAAAACCCAATAACACTGCTCGACCTGGGAATCGAACTGAGGACCTCATGTTCAGCAGTAGCACTTGCAACCACTACACCAACGAGGCAGTCAGTTAGTTAAATCTACTGTTTTAAGTGGTGACCATGGGATGGCTGGATCTATGTAGTTCACAGAAAACAGTACGCTTGATTGTGTCTCAAGATTTTTAATGCTGTCAAATGTTTTGAATTCAGATGACGTTTATGTTTCCACTTTCTTTATGAATGAGCTATTCAATGAGAGTGTTTTAATAACACGAGCCTGGGCCTTTCATCTGTCACTTTGGTAAATGAGATTCATCTTTTCACTTTCAACATTCATCTCTCACATCACAATGGATCAGAAATAGCGAAGTTAGCCCGTCATACAGAAATTGTTTTGGAGAATATTCTGGCAACGAACCAAAGGCAACTAATAAAAGGCAAATATGAGTGGAAACGCTTGAAGGGAACGACCTAGACGGACAAATTGTGACCCTATTGTGATGTTCTTCAGAAAGGTCAGGTGCGTAGTTCTCGCACCCGGCTTATATGACCAGTTGTATAAACGTAAACGAAGCAACATACTCCCTGTATGTAAGGATCGTAGCAGATGGCATTCTGTAGTTTCTGCCACGCCACCTCCCATTCATCCCATCATCTCCATTTCCCATTCTCTTTTCTATTTGCACCATGAGAAGGCGTGAGTTTATATATGGATGTATGTATATAACCACACTTCGCACACATTTTTTATTTAACACAACGCAGTAAAGCAAATCAATACGTATTCTGTAATACATGAGCAAGCCGCAATGATCTCACGATTGCACAATATAACGCCAGTTCTTTGTCTTGGCGGCAATTATCTCAAGTGTCGTCTTTATTACCGATATGTGAGTGAAAATGACACTTTTATTGTTTAGAACTGATTATATTTTAGTTTTTGACTACTTATGAAGATGGAGAAACAAAGGAAAGAAGAAAGGAGGGAAGTTGGCAGTAGCTTAATGTAAAATACTGGTGCTGCATCCAGTTAGACTGGAAGCCGACCTCAACATAATTGGGAAAAGGCTACGCAGATGATGATGAGGAAGAAATGAGAGAAATTAAAGAAGTTTAGCTGGTGCAGCGTAGCTTAGAACCGAAAATTCAAAAACACGTGACATCTACCAACCTGCACTGGGCCCGCGTGGTGGATTACGGCCGACTCCCTCTCACAGAGAGGAGACCTGCGTCCCAGTAGTAGGAAAGTTATAGGCTGACTATGCAGCGTGGGCAGGTTAGTTTCCTTATTAGGCCAAAGATAAGAAAGTGTATATTAGCGACCATATTGCTCATGCTTTAGCTTTACTTTTTGGGCAAACCTGTTCCGAATTAGTCACTTCAATCATTTTGGTATATTGGTAATTTATTCATGATCCTTATAAGGCAGCCCGCAATATTCTAATAATCTCACGTTTCTTGCAATTTGCAGCTCAGGATCAGTTCAGCGTTTAACTTTTTTAAAACCATATAACCTGACACTGACATAACTGGCGAAATGTGGGTGTACTGTAGGTACATCCTTCGGATAATCAAGGCGTGATGTTATATCATGTGCGGAAGAAAACTTAAGCTTCGCGGGCTATGGGATTTCTTCCGGTAACCATGAAAAGAATAATAAGATTTCATCATCATCATAACTCTCGTAACCATGAAATTCTAATACTTACATTACCTACATAATATCTTTTCCAAGACGTTGATTATCTAGGGTACTCAATGTTTAGTCATAGACTTGACAGCACATTCTTATAGTCAGGTGCCTGTGCAAGGTCACTGACAATCTACTACGATGCTGATCCTATACAAACAATGAGTCATCTTAGAAACTAACACACACACATCTAAGGCCTCGGCCAGAGAGGAAAGCGTCAGCGGGCGCGATTAGTGCATTGCAAATTGTTGTAATGGGTGTTTCGCTTGTTTGCTAGACCTGTCAAAATGGCCGCCAGTTGTAGTAAGCCGCTGTTTCTATACTTACACGATGAGATCAATCTGAACAGATCCGATTGGTCTGACTGATTGCGTGCACATACTTGAAACCATCAGTTTCCACCATTTGCTTCTTATAGTAACTAATTAGTCTGTTGTAGGAGAACAATGGTAAGACCGTAGTACACGGTATGGAATAGTTATAAGACAGAAGTTTCTTAAAATATATTTCTATGGTTAACACGGTAGCGCTATAATTCAAAGCAGATTCTCTTGAAGGAAGAACTAACCAAGTGACATATAATATGACGAATTCAGAAAAAATTGATATAGTCGCGCCCGCCTCAGAATCGCTAAAGCCTCTCACTCTTGTCGAATCTTTAGATACATGTACCACGTAAATTATCTAACCAAGATGCATTATAATTAGTTGAGCACAATAACTCACATTTATCGAGACATGATTAAATTTTATGACCCTGTTGACAACACTACCATATAAATTAGGTCTATACAGTTAGATACATTGTTTAGGAGAATCGATAAATTAATTATGGAGATATTATATGTTTTGTTGTTAGTTAATTAGAATGCACATGTTTTGTCAATAGGTGCATTGGAAGTTTTGTGGAAAATCAAGAGTATTTTTGGGGAAATGGATACAAAATCGTTGAAGCGAGATCGAGACACATGTGCCCTATGATTCATTCCTTTGTATATACTTGTACATATTATTATTATTTTAAGACTGTTAGCCTTTAAATTATGTAAATATTTTAAGTTAGGTAATTAAAGTAATGTCAGATACACATAGTCTTTGGGATATTATAATCTATAGACGATATTATTCCAAAGGCAGTTATAATGATGATAGATATAGAAAACTTTGCACATGTCGTAAAACGTGATTAATAGACAACGTCCACTTGAGATTGTATCAAAGTACAAAATACTCATAACGCATCCTGAAGTAATAGTAATGTTGTAGATATTCATAATTATGGCGCAATTACACTCTAGTTCTTTCACGATGTCGAGTACCTACTACGTGTCTGTCTTCGGGTAAGGTTCGGATAACTTCGTCTTAAAATTTCTAAGGCATCCGAATTCGTCCAAGCTACCAGTGGAGTTCGAAATTGAAAGTCAATTCTCATCCTTAAAAAACTTTCGCAATCTCATCTCAGCGACAATCAAAGTCAAAAGCTTATCAAAAATGTATGAAAATTACAGCTATTTTTGACAGATTGATTGCGATTTTAATTTCGAATGCGAAGATTCTTCTTCTTAGCATATCGATGTCAAAAAGTTCAAATATCTTCGGCCCAAAATTCAGCTGCTCGAACTCCGCTCTCTGACGCAGTCATGATGATCAAGTGCACATGTGACAGGGCATGCGCAGGATGGAAGGTGGGCCATTGTCTGTGGGGAACTGGAGAGGTGCCGCACATTGAGGTACATACGAACATTCTTAAAAATACATGAATAGCCTCTGTAAGGGGTTAACGACCATGTGTAATACCTTGTTAAATCTCTTGTACATTTAACAATTTCCTAACCAGTAGAAGTGAAAGAAAATCATAGCGTGTAAGAGTTAGCAGTACATTATTATTTCACACTAGTTGTAAAGGAAACGGCATGTTTACTTCCAATGCTTGCAAGGAAATTACCATGATTAAAGAGAACTCGTTATGGCTGTAAATATAACAGTGAACTTGCGGGATACAGATTATTAAGTGTTAGAAATAAACTTGTTACAAATGATAATTATATCACCTTCACAGCAAAGAGAAAGAGATAGAAAATATATTTATGTCTAGAAGAGACAAACGTTACAAGCAAAGGCAGATGGGAAAGAACTAGGGATACGACCTCTACTGCAACTGGTCTTAGAGGACACCTTAATGAAACACATATGGGAAATGGATTGCTGATCATAACACATAAGCTAATAAATCAACACATCATGCCCGAATGTGTCAAGGATGTTAGTGTACACAAAATCAACATACACAAACATCCACGGTTAAAGTGCAGATGTAAAGATCAAACTAATATTTGGTTTAGTGTGGGAAGCAGGACCTAAGACACAAACTAACGTCATCGCCAAGAAAACTATCAAATAACCTTCATAAACTCAAACTCCAAGCATATATTTAAATTAAACCATTTACAGAAACTTTTGAATTGTCAAGGAGTCGGATAGTCAGAAACATGAAGACAGTTGCCCATTCCAAAGCGTAGTAGGTTCCAATGGAGAAGTTCCTAGATGTAAGAAAGACGTAAGACTGAACAGAACAAAGGCTGTAATGTTTTAGATTAAAAATGAAACTATAACAGAATAGGAGCAAAGAAACTACATCAAGATCACAAAACTACATCAGCCAAAAAGAAAAAGAAAGTGGCTCAGGTAGCAGAAACCAATCTACTTAGCACGCATCGAAAGAGCTGGCCGTCTATCCTGTTCTCAACCAGAAGGCTACTAAAATAAAAAATAAAATGGTCGAAATTGGACCACAATGGTTAGAATACAAAGATAATCTTCGGCAAGGTCACGTTATTAAAGAAAAAAGTAAAGTGCGTGACTCTGGTTGGTGGAGGTACAGATTTCAATTTCATTTTGCGGTTATCAATGGTATCTGGGGCGTTTTGGTCTCATTTTAAAGTGAGATTTGTTGGGTTCCATGTTCTTTAAGTGGGATGTAAAGAGGATCTGATTATTTGGAGGCAATTTTAGGTCGTTACTTGCAAAATTTGAAAGGTGCAAAAGAGTTAGTGGTCGTGTGCCTGCGATGTATATGCCCGTCATCATCCTGTCCTTATTTATTTTGAGTTATCACAAAATGTACCTTGCAAGAAACGTTCTTGTTTCCATCAGCAGTCATCTGAGTTTTTTCATCCAAACTATAATTTATAAAGAAAAAAGATTTGATTTTTTGTTTGTTACGCTTTCAAGCTAAAACGGCTTTGGATGAAATTTGGCATATGAGTAGACCATGACCTGGATTAGTATATAGGATACTTTTTATCCCGATATTCCAACAGGATCGAGACTTATGCGATTGATATGGCGGGGCGCAGCTATTCATACATATAATCCTGCTCTCATTTCTTAGCCCAGCCTCTTTTATGGCCATCCACATTCACACTTTAACACCTTTCATCTAACATTCTTGCCAGTGCATAGTGATTAAATGTTCAAAGTAGCCTCGCTACTTCGCTAGTCATAAAACGCGGCATTACTCACATTCTACAAACAGAAGCCTCACACAGGGTACAGTGGCCGGTATTTAGCGCGGCCGTACAAAGGCGCAAGTAGGGCGCGCCCCAAGTCACAGCCGGCCGGTGCTAGATGAGGCCAGCTACGACTAAGAATAAGCCTAGTTTGAAACTTTGAAAGACTTGCAGAGCCAGATAACTTTGGTCTCTTTTCTAGCTAAGATTAACTTGAAGGTTTCTGGGGAACATGCTTTACAAAATCTTCTGATCTGATTTCAAACAAACTTGTAGAGATTTTTGGTCTCACGAAGTCTTGATGAACATTGTAGAACGAGTTTGATTTTATGTTTGTGTTTGTGTCTTCTTGTCTATGCATATTTTGTGAAAATTGTACCCACAAGCCACTTCCTCGTTACATTTCTCTAGCTATCTGAGAGCAAACCCTCTCTAATCAAAACACACATGGCGTAACTCGAGTTCTGTTTAGAATGTTTAGATTAACACAAGGTTAGTGAACTTTTAACATAGATCCACAGGTCTTAAAATCCATACCTGTTATCTAGGTTAAGCTCGGATATACCTACATAGCTAGGTTTAAAAAAAAAACAATATTTAGAGATTGAGCTGAAATCCTTTAATAAAGATTGGTCCGTGGCAGCTCTGGACAGAGAGGTGGAAGGAGAGCAGCGAGGCCTTTGCCCAGCAGTGAGACAGCAAATAAAAAAAGATTTAATAGAGCATTTATAAGATAGCAAAAATAAAAATTCGAGAAAACTGCTTTTTTTTGTTTCAGATTGAGGTTTGAATAAGATCCTTGAAAAATGTTGACGATCCCTGCCTACCACATGTTAATATGGGGCGCGTGTCAGACCACTATAAAACTTATGTACTCTTTCTACTTTAACGCCTTTTTATTCAAACTAGTACATGTTTATTTTATTAGTTTTCGAGTACTATAACATTCTGAACGGTATGTCTTCACATTCTTGCGTCAGAATATGTTGAGAAAAATAACATATTGGGAGAACGCTTATAACATAGCAACATGGTTTCGAAAACTGCTAGTAGGCAAGTAAACATTAATTTAAGAGAACCTAAAGTATCTACTACTTTTAGCAAGATTTTCCGAGATGCCAAAGACATCGGTGAAGGAAAAACATCGTGAGGAAACCTGAACTTATCTATACTAATAATAAAGTATCCACAAATCACGCTTGGACTCCTAGGAGTCGAGCAAAAGGAAAAAGAGACGGAAAGCTAAGCGAGAACGAAGTAATAGCGCGGGCAGGCGATGCGATGCGACGAGGTGGGGCGGGGGAACAAGAAATTTCATGCGGACGAAGTCGCGAGTAGAAGCTAGTCGTCTATATAAGTCTGAAATCGCCATCCCGTCTTGAGCAAGCGTGGTGATCAATGCTCGTACCTTCTCTGTATGGGAAGAGGCTGCCCTGCAGTGGGACAATAATAGGCTGGTGTTATTATAGGTAATATTTTAAAGCCTAGCTCAATAGTTTAAATCGCATTTCATTTTTGTGGAAAATACCCTTTAATTATTGAAATGTAAAGCACATATTATCAACGAACACTTTGTGCAAAGGCACTTTGTGCTACTCCCCCTATCAGAAATTAATCATATCAAGTATGAAGTACCCAATTCAAGAATCCGGCTCGAAGAACCACATTCGCTCATTTTAACACGAATCGACAACCCATCGACAGTTCCTGGTATCGGACGATAGAGCTGGCCGACGCTGTCTACACATCGATCGATACCGTCCACGTTTCGATCAGTTTCTGCTCATGTCGGTCAAATTGGTCGGCCATTGTTGAATCATGCAAACTGACAACTGACGTCCTAGTAGCCTACAATGGCTACGTAACATCTACATTACGCTATGGAATTATATACTGGGGAAATTGTACAGATAAACTCATCGCATTCAAGGCACAGAAAAAATGTTTACGATCTGTCTTCAAGCTAAAATCAACTGACTAAAATTTTAAATGTTCTAAACAAATTTTGTATGCAATATTGTTAAGTTTGATAGAGGATAGATAACTCTGTTACTCGTAGCTTGTCATTTAATTTTTAACAAAAAATTTATTATTTATTTGTAACTTTCCATGCTTTTGCGTAATTTCCCTACTTGATACTCGTATTTGTACGCCGTTAACGGCAAAACATAGAGATCTCTGTACCTATTCTATTTCAAACACCTATTTTTACACCTATGTTTTACAAATAAAAGCTTTGACTTTGATTGCTATTACGTATTGATAGACATAGAAATACGTGATAGGTACTAGGAATTAAATTGCTTGTAGTAATTGACTGATTGTTTCATGACATCTTGCCTTGTTTCTCCGAAGGGCTGGGTAGAGGTGTACCTATAGACACTCACATTTCGTCAGTCATGTTAAAGTTACATGTAATAGGGGGCGAACTTATAGCCATCAATCAATCGGGCAAAAATGTCGACTCTGGGTTGTTACTGAGAAATTCAAGACAGAAAAACCCAATAAGACTTTGCTCGATCTGAATGGAACCGAGGACCTCATGCTCAGCAATAGTTTCATAGTATTATAAAGCGACTGACATTATTAAAAATGCAGTTTACCTGAAATATCAAATTGTTTAAAATAAAACTGCACAATTTAAGCCGTTTTATGAACAGTTTAATTTCTTTTAGTTTTATTTGTAACCATTTATTCGGAACCATTTTATTCGGAACGGATTAAAGAAAGTGTTTCAAACGGAAGGGCGATATTGAATCTTTCACCGAAAAAAGTAAAAAAAAAAGGAAAGTGGAAGGCACAAATAATATGCCGTGAAAGAAAACAGTCAAATTGAAAAGACACGAATTGTTCACAAATATTTTTTTGTTGGTACAGACGCCAGCAGGTCAAGCTACCCGAAACTGTCAAATTTTCCCAATCAACCTTGAACCTGAATGCTTTAGCAATAAAGTTGAAAATCTATTAGAGAAGTTTGACAGATTGTAGTAGCTTGATGTGCTGGCGTCTGTACTATCCAACATTGTGTTCGTGGTCATTATCCGCGATGGCCTCATTTCTTCGTTCAGTTCATTCATTATACTCATTCATAAATAAAAGTAATTACTCAATTTCGCCAATGGTTAATTAAAGTCTCTGTAATAAGATCGTAATAATTATTACGTAGGGTGCTCAATGGGGTTTGTGGCTAAGTAATAACAGACGCACGGGTCGACGGATCAGGTTAAAGTACGCTTGCCGCGGTTGGTCCGTAGATGGGTGATCATCTTTACATACCAAGACTCCTCCGTGCCTCGGAAAGCACGTTAAACCGTTCGTCCCGGTTGTTGTGTATCTTTAACATTCATTACGGGTCGTCAGACGTCCAAAATCTGACAACCAGTTTTTCCAAGGGGTAACAAGGGGTATCGTACCTATTACCCAGTAATTTGGTTGTGGAGGTCAGATAGGCAGTCGCTCCATGTAAAATACTGGTATTCAGCTGCATCTGGTTAGACTGGCAGCCGACCCCAACTTAGTTGGGAAAAGGCTAGGCAGATTTGTTTGGCTCTCAATTTATCGCATTCCTTGAGTAATAGGCTACTTTTGATAACTGTAACGGTATGTATTATACTAATATTGTATTTCAATCACAAAATTAAATAACATAAATACAATTATGAAATTCAGTTCAACATATTTTCAAACGTGTTACTATAACTTTAAGGTTCCAATTTGCATAACTCAACACACAATAAGCGTTTTATGAATGCAAATCTATATTGGATAATAATAGAGGTGCACTAAGGACCATATTCGTATCGCAAAAGTGGTATCAATACCGGTCCATTTTAAGGTCAAGTGCGACATTTCATTGTGACTTCCTGATCAATTCGGTATCGGTACCGGTCACCTGGTTTCGGTATCGCGGAGAGTGGCACGGAAATGATTGTTGTTTGTTATCTATTAAGCTTGTAAGGCTTTCACAATGTGTAATTAAAATGCCGGTCGTAATAAGATAGATTTATTAAAATTAAGGTTATAATTTAGGTCTTATTTAGGTCGTGATAAATGCCAAAGCAAAGAGAGTTTCTGCTTAGACGAAAGGCTGGTTTCTGTTATTTATTGTTGCTAGAGTAAAATAATAACAAAGATATGTAGCATGAAAGAGAATTAAGACTTTATATTATGCCAATTAATTTCAGACACTACCTCGTTGGTCAAGTGGTTACAAGACGAGTACGAGATCCTAGCTTCGATTCCTAGGTCGGGCGAAGTGTTATTGGATTTTTTAACAGGAATTTCTCAGTAACAGCTTGCAGTCTGGATTTGTGCCCGTTTGATGGCAATAGACTCACCCCCTGTTACGTGAGACTTAAATATAACTGGCGAAATTAGGGTGTACTATAGGTACACCTCTGCCTAACCCTGCGGGGAATAATTATTTAGGGTCTACAGCTAAATGAACATTAAATCATCACATTTAATTCTGCAATAAGTACCCACATATCACTGTACGCACGGCTACACATCAAGCTATACAAAACCAGTATAAGCTGCCTTCCGATTGTACGAAAAACCTATACAATGCGAGGTCAGCTAAAACTGGAAATGCATAGCTTGATGTGTAGCCGTGTGTACCATCTTAATGATCATATCACAATATTTCTCAACAAATAAACCATGTATTAGCAATAATTTACCGAAGTCTAATATGCAATGATTTGTTTCGCCTAACACTGACAGGTAATAACTTCAAAAGGTTGCACCGGACGAGGTCGAATACCGTATTAGATTCGATCTGATATTAGAAAAAAATAATAGGTTAGCTAAGTTTCGGTCTGAAAGTTTTTTGATGACGTACAGATATAATTAATAATAACAGTAGGTACACTTAAATCAATATTTGTCTGGAGTTAGTAAGGCCGGGTACACATTAGGTTGGACCTAAGGAAGGGTCTAAGGAAGAAGGACCAGTTTTTAGTTGGTCCTTTTGCGTAGAAGCAAGTGTCTATACCCTTCTTTAGGCTCTCGTAGACAGGCGTGACACGACAGTGTAACGCGATTCTGGTAGATCCATTTCCATGAAGTTTTCCTATAAATTGTTCTACTAGAGTCGCGTTGCGTTGCATGTTATATTATGTGGAAAAAAATCTTTAAGATTTTTTGCTAAGATTGATGATGGCTATAAATCAGCTATTTATTTCTTAGATATTTTATTATCACACCAATGGCCGATTGGATAACATGCTCTCACAATTATGATAAATCTCACTAAAAAAAAACTAAATAGGCATAAAATTCAATAAACAGCTGATTCTTTTCACTCTCAAATCAAAATTAGCATTGCAGATGTCTCTAAAATAAAATATAAACCAAAATGTATTCACATATTCCTCTGACATGACGTGACACGAGACAACTTTCTTTCTGTCAAGTTGTTATAACTTGTTAGGCAATGGTTATATTAGATACATAATATATTAGAGTTGTCATATGACTTTGAAAGTGTCTTCAAGGGCATTATGTGATGTCTCCGGCAAGAGGCGCACCCACGTAATAAACATTAATAAAAAATCTTAAATACTGAACTGACAACGCACTATCAAAACCGTTGGGTCTGAAGAGAAGCATAGAATTTTCTTATATAATATCGAAGGTGAGCATTAGGAAGGATTTTTGAAAGTTCATCCCCTAAAGTGATTGTTTACCGAGGCAGTAGTGTTCTCCTATCTTACAATAGCAACAAACAGTCTGATAACTAAGGTGGCCATGGATTTTTTTTTATAGTTTACATTAATTTAGTTCAGCGGTGATTGAGAGGCATTTCTTCAGCAGTCCTTTGAACAAAAACAAGGAGCTTGATATGCTAAGATCATATAGGGCCTTAACTAAGCCTGAAGAAACTTTAATCTTTGCTTCAAGTTCAAAGGTTGACGACTTCCGAGTTCAGAAGCTGTTACTCTGAGTGCAATATGTCTTGATTTAGCTGCCATTATAGCCACATTTGAGTGCAATAAGGTGACGATGATGACAGTAAATGAGTAACAAAATCAAGTCCATAACCAACATACAATACGATACTTTGTAATATAAAAATTTTGCGTGTGGGTGATACACGATTACTTCGAACGACATGTAATTAGAACCAATGAGGATGATTGCCAGTATGTATTAATTTTACTGTCACGGAAGGTGGCGTTGTTCTTTTGTTTTTAATAGATGATTTGGTTTTTATTAATTGGTACCTATATGGTTTCATGACACGCAGTTTGTCGCTTAGTGTGTAATTTTTTACATCATGCATTGGAATTTGCACTAGAAATGGATGCAGAGGAATTGAAAAGGCCAAGGATCAAAGGACCAAAAATATAATTAATCACTGTACTTCACTTAGTTTTATTAAGTGAATTGTTTTTGATTTTATGTTTTATTTTTTGGTCTCCTTTACTCTTTCACACGCTGTCTACACCTCTCTATCTATTGTCCTATCGCAGGTAGGCTGGAAGAGATTTCTTATGAAATAAGCACCATCTGTGTACACTCTGTGTATCTGTGTATTTTTATGTTCTGTGTTTTCTTGTCTCATAATAAAAAAATTGACAGGGGTAAAAGATTTTTAGGGATTAGCTTTTACCTTTTCATCAAACCAAGACAATTAAAAAGCAGAAATGTCAGTTTCTAATGTAGTTTATTAAGGGGAACTTGAATACTGATCGTTAAGGGTTTTTTAAACAGTGTTCTTCTAAAGAAACACTATTCTAGGACCAAACTATTTCTCAAGTCTATGATGCCATGCAGTGATAGATTAACAATGTGGTAATGACATACTCTTCTAGAGAACTTGTAGGAGTTAATTATACATGTATCAAAGGTAGCATCATGTCGCTAAAGGGAGATAATTGCGGTTTTTACATCACACAACTATACCTGTCTCTTTAACGCCTCAGGAATGTAGGAAGGAAGGTCGTTACGTGTCTGCCTATCCCATAAGATCAAACTCGTGATAGCAGCATTAAAGGCATTTCATACTTTTGGTACCAATATGCCCCGAAGGTATACCAGATGGTTCCCAAGTCATGACCCTTAGCATTTCCGAACGAATCGAACGAACTATACGTTTCGAAGGCCGACCGGTGCGCGGGCGCCGCTAAATGTCAGAGTAGATAGGGCTGACCCATCGTGAAACGTGAGATTATGATGATTATTGAATGTTCATTCATCATGAATATTATTATTTAGGTTTGATGGTAGATTTTGACAGAAATTTATATTGGCAAGTAGAAGAATCAAGATAAATGATTTTATTTCTGTAAGTAGATTTGTACAAACACTTTTACACGTCAATCATATTTTTAAAACTGGAATAGGTCGGCGTTTCCTATCAGACTACTCTGAAACGAAAGGCCGGAACAAACTCAGAGGTCACACTCTCTTTTAAAGTCCAGACATAATCTTGGTCAGTCCATGTAGAATGGTGTCTGAAATGGTCTTTTGAGGAAAAAGCCACACAGATTGAGTGGACCTATCCAGTCAGTGCACGCATTTGTCAGTAATCATGGAAACTCATGTAATTTTTACGTAAAAGATTTATTACTTAGGTAATAAAAAAAATCATTTACATAGGCAAAAATTTTCCACTTTAACCCCAGTTATTATAATAATAAATTAATTAGCTTCTTAGCGTGACTTTATGACTAATTAAAACACCTTCACAATAATACCCTTATCGCGAACGTTCTCTCAGGTCAGAGATTATAGAAATTAATTAATAAACATAAATCTAATAAGTCATTCCATGGAAATGTCAATATTATGAATTAATTAAGGTGTACTATGTAGAAATTAATGCGTTTGAAATTAATACAGTCACGATGGAACATTCCTTGGCAATAACTAACGCATTATTTAATACTAAGACTAAATTATCACACTAAGTTTTCTGATGATGTTCTTCCTTGAACAAATATACAGAGTGGCAGGGGCATCGACGAACAAACTGTAACCATGAATTCAGCACATGATTCTAGACCCCCACGCGTAGAAATTGTTCGTCTATAAAAAAAAAAATCAAGTGTTTCATAGAAAACTGCAATACCTACGCGTTCAAAATGTATGGAACAGCATTTTTTTTTAATAATCGATGAAGAATTTCAACTCAGTGGCGTCCAGAATCATTTACTGAATCCATGGTAACATGTTGTGCGTTGATGCCCTGCCATTCTGTATAATATTACCTAGTCAGCAAAGTTGTAGCGAGGCTGACTGCCGAGGGTGCCCGAGACATACATTTAAATCATCATCATCATACTTCTGCCCTTATCCCGATTCATTTAGGGTCGGCGTATCGTGTCTTTTTTTTCCATACTTCTCTATAAGTCGACATCTTGGTATTCATCCCTTTTCTAGCCATATTATCTTATGTGTTGCCATTACTTAACTTAACTTCATAGTAGGTATACTCTAGTCATTAATCCTAATCCCAAAAAGGTAAACGAAACCATTCTCTTTTTGAATGTTTTTTTTTTTGACATTGACAGCCCTATTCCAGTCCGGGCGACAGGTGCACAAAAATAACAGATGCGCTTGCACATTGTGCTACGGGCCGAGATTGGCCGTGAGGGCCCGGCGCAGTACCTATACCATAGCGAGGGATCTACCTGCTTCCTTCCATGAATGGGATTGGGATGCTGCTATAAGGAAAAATGCAACAGGTTGCGCTAAAGTTTTGCAAGGAGAATATTTTTGGCCTTATTTGGAAGGCAAGTCCTGTTGGACTTGGCAACATGTCGTCTTTTAGGCTATGCTAAATAAATGTATTTTATTTATTTCTATGTTTTAAGGTGGTAGTGTGGGTAGGACTAAAAGTTCTTATATTAAAAAATACAGACATAAACTCACACCTTCTTCCCACGGGGGTAGGCAGAAACTACAGAACGCCACACGCTTCGATCCTTACATACTCCATTTGCTGTGTTCATACATCAGAAGGCCAATTCTCGTAATTTAAACCGTTCAAAATCTAGTCGCAGTCTCATCTCGGCGACAAACAAATGTCAAAAACCTGTCAAAATGTAGGGAAATTAGAGGTATTTTTGACAGATTGAGACTGAGATCAGACTGTGAACGTTCTTAAATTTACCAGAATTGCCCCTCTGGTCATACACGCACGCCGGTTGCGAGTACTACGCACCTGACCTTTCTGAAGAACATCACCATTTTGAAAATGTCACAGGATGATACGCACTAAACTACGACCCGAGACTAAAATAGGCGATTGTAAGTTCCGGACAAAAGGACCCTAAGTTTTTGAAACAATGCGAATCCCAGAAATTACTGTTAAATTAAAAGGGTGTGTTCATAATATTCCAGAACATACTTCCCAATTAATTGACACCAAGCTTTCCATGCTAATTAATTGGTCTATTATTTTCCCACGGAGTCGGTATCAAACAGGTGTGGCTCTTGAAATGTTGTTCAGCGATCGATCGAATAGAAATCTGTCACGACTTTACGACTGGGCGTTATAGTGGTTAACTTTTGGATTTCGTATATGTCACCAAAGTTACACCGATGACGGAAAGGACAATTTGATTCTTAATAAGCGATAATATTCTTAAAAAAAAATGCTCAAGTTGCCTCTTTCATGGTAATTTGAAGCCTTCAAATGGAAACGGAAAAACTTCATCAAGGTTAAAGGTATGGTTTTGGGGATTACTAGATACGAAACTCAAAGCCAATTTATTTATTTATTCATAAAGGTACACCAACAGCTTCTGTATACAAAATATTAAATAACAGTAGATAACAGTCATGGCTTATACAGTTACCAACAACAGGAGAACCAACATTCTCAAATAGAAATGATTTAGACCAATAACAGACACTTTTTAATTGTCAAGGAATCGGTCAGTCAGAAAGATGAAGCTAGTAGCCCATTCCAAAGCGTAGTACTGAGAAGAACGTGCAAGAAACTCCATAGGCTGTTTTATTTTAAATAAATTATGCAAAACCATACCTTAATCTTGACATGGAAACCACCATCGCCCTTGTTTATATAATATCGCCTTGATACAGTATCGGTGTAATCAGTGATAATAGGACCGGTACATGCCCTTGCGCATAGAGAAAGGACCGCCTTACGACGCGTGACCTCTTCCAAAGATCTTGTCCTATTTAGGAATTGTTTATTTTTTTTGGCAGTGGGAACTGCTTGTAGGATTATCGATGTAGATTTCATACCCAAATGGAGACAAGAATTATATTCTGATTCATGCTTTGCAGTAGTTTCTGGTTTGATTGATCTGACGAATATGGAAGAAATGCCGCCCATTGTGTCACCCTTTGTAAAGATTTTGTATATTTATGTTTTATAATTTGTATGGTGTACAATAAAGAGTATTCTATTCTATTCTATTCTAATCCACCAACCCATACTGGGGCATGGAAATGGCGTGCTGGGAAACGGTGAAAGAAAACATCGAGAGGAAACCGGCATGTCTTAGAACCCAAAACTCGAAGACGTGACATCTACCAACCCGCATTGGGCCCGCGTGGTGGATCACTCCAGCTCAGAGGAGGCCTGTGTCCCAGCAGTGGAAACATTATAGTCTGTTATGCTTACGATTCTAAGTAAGATGGAATATCAGGATCAGCAGGGAGGGGCGCATAAAACCTTACAAAAAAAAAACGCGATTTGCGTTCGTTTTCTATCTTCATAAGCACAGATTATGGCACAATACTTTCTTTTCATTTCATAGGAATTAATTAAACTACAGTCTATGATAATAACAATTAGTGGTTAATACTTTGATCAGCGAATTTAGGAGGAAGTCTTTCAAGCGGTTTTTGACGCTGAATATCAATATTTATCAAACTTAATAGACTCCTAGATACACGTAACATGTTGCATTCAACGCTCAGCATATTAATATTTTTACCGACTATCATATTAATTAAGTAAATACATTTTGCATAATCAATTTCTACAAGCTCGTTTCCTTTTCAACGTAATTCCAACTTTATACGTAACTAATTAGCATACAATTATGATAAACACGACAATAAATCGTTTTAACGTGCAGACAACAATACATTGATTATAACTATATAAGGAATAATTCCTTATATACCAGCCATGTAAATTATCATTCATATATAAATATAATATGAACTTCTATAAAAACACGCTGTCATTCAAATTTAAACCTCATCCACAAAGACATAAGATTAATTATAATTTACAGGTACACACCGTGGGAAATACAGGGGAGAGTGGAAAGACTAATTGTGATTGATCGAGAACATCCTCGATGCTCGATATAATTCGATGCGATGATACTACGATTATGAACGATTATCGATGTCATTCGATTCCTGTATCGAGAACCGGAGTAGTATTTTTGCAAGTGAATTAAGGCTGGTTACACGCTCAGCGACACAGTGGCGCGATTTTGCCGGGTTTGTCGCATGTATAATTTTATAGGGAAATTGGTATGCTATCTTTAGATACGGTCACCAAAGGAGATAAGTAACCAGGGTCGTCGGATATAGTTGAAGTTCGAATGAAATTTAGTTTGATAAATGAACTGTTTGTTTTGTCCGAAATTTTATCCGAAGACATCAATCCGTTTCTTACTAAACTTCAACTATATCCGACGACCTTGGTTACTTATCTCCTTTGGTGACCGTACACAATAATTTTAAATAAATCTACCGATTTATAAGGAAATTCTAAAATTATTTACAACTTATAAGTCACTAACAAATATGTCAATGTGTCAGTTTAACGGAGTATTCTTTGGACCAAGTGCAAATGATGAAAAATATCATACACAGAAATGACAATAGTATTTGTTATCATTTGTTAGAAGAAAGGAATGTAGCACAACTGTTGTATCTACAACCGTTTCAATTTCATTCCTTTGTTTCAATACAAATTTTATAGTTCTATCTAATTTCATTTTGCGCCACCACGACCTATCGTACATCATGTCTGGTCTTGAATCTACCTTCAAATCTTGTGCAGTTACTGCCGTCGTCTGGTCAAAACCACAAGAATTTATCAAGCAGTTTTCGCATTTAGATTTGACAACAAGACAGGTTTGGAAGGAAAAAAGGCCCAGCAGGGGGACACAACATTGGCTAATTTTAACCTTTTAGGAACCGGGGGATCGTCACAAATAGCGTGTTTAACAAATCGTCTGATTACGTAAAACCAGTCTTACATTTCATAAACAGTTATTCAATTATCATTAGATTCATTAGGCTACCATTACATTTGCGTAAAATCTGGTTGTTAGAACACGCCTTAATGAGCGACGTCGCTATGTCGTCTTGCCTTAATGGGTGAGCTGAACTCTAAGTGATGTGGCGGGCCTTAGGTACTATCTAATGTGAAAATTGTTATTGATTAGCAAGATATTATGAAGTGTCCGATTATTACGAATTAAATTGACGGCACGGTTGGCGCAGTGGTTAAGCGATTGACTACTGCGCTACGTGTCGCGGGTTCGATTCCCGCACGGAACTAATATTTGTATAACCTACAAGTAGTTGTTCCGGGTCTGGCTGTTTGTGTATGTGAGTTTAATGTTTGTAAACGCACCAACGATACAGGAGAAATTCCTAGTGTGAGGCAACGTTTTTATAAAAAAGAAAAAGAAAGAAAGAAAAGAAAGAAAAGAAAGAAAAGAAAGAAAAGAAAGAAAAGAAAGAAAAGAAAGAAAAGAAAGAAAAGAAAGAATTTAGAAATGTTAGAATTATTTGACATTTGACTGCCTCGAAGGTCATCATCAATATCTGCCTAGCCTTTTCCTTATGTTGGGGTCAGCTTCCAGTCTTACCAGATGCAGCCGAATACCAGTATTTTATATGAAGCGGCTGTCTATCTAACCTCCACAACCATAGAGATATAATTGCAGGGTGACTGCTGAGCGTGGGGTTCCGGGTTAGGTTCCCTGGTCGGGTAATACAGGCGTGATGGTTTGAGTTGACTTGTAGGTAAAACAAGTGTCACATAATACCTCCAGATAGAAATGCTCCGACGTTAAGGAAAATTGTTATTTTCTACATGAACAATTATAACTCAGACAATGAACATTTAGTTACTGCACAATCACTTAATAATTATAAACACAATAAGTTCAAATATAAATACCGAAATTATTACAATTAAACACCATTCTCATATTCTGATATCGTTTTCCGTGTTTCCCTAGCCGCAATGTCGACTTGATAGATATCCATACTAATATTATAAATTCGAAAGTAACACTGCATGTATGTTACTTTTTCACGCCTAAACCACTTAACGGATTTCGATGAAATTTGGCAAGGAGGTAAATGGCATCCTGTGGAAGGACATACTTTTTGTCCCGGTAGTACGTTCCCGTGGGACATCCACGCGGGGAAAGCCGCGGCCAGAAGCTTGTATGTAGTAATAAACTAAATGGTGGTATGAATGGTAGATATGACGCAGTTATAATAATAGTTTTTTTCAAGACCTACCAGTTTTCGAACATTGTAACAAGGAAAATGCAATTTTATTTTCATAATTACCTAAATAGTAAATGTTTCCACTGCTTGGACACAGGCCTCTTTGTGAGAGGGAGTGGGCCATCAACGACGCGGGCCATTTTTTTTTTAGAAATGGGTTCTCGCTTGTTCACCCACAGGCAGCCACCTTCTGGCGCCTCAATAAATTGAGCCTTCCAGCCAGGGCTTCCTAAGCGACTACGCGCTAAGGGCGCCCCCTGTGGGGTACGTACCTCGGCTTAGGGCATCGCTGGGGGAGAGCAGCAAGGGACAGGTTTGATCAGATTAACAACACGCGGGAAGAGCACAGTGGAGTTTAGAAAGACTCATCTATCACTAATCTCTGTCAATCTGACAACTCTGAACGAGCTTCAATAATTTCGAGATGTGTTTAATTACAACATACAGTGCAATGAACTTTGTTGAACTGTCAAAAACTCAAGAGTATTGCGATTATGTATGTGTGTTACGCAATTAAAATGCAAGTCATTCGCTTTCTATTTAACACATCTTTTTCCCCTAGTAAAATGATTAATATCAAAATACATGGAAATAAAATAAAAATATTTATGCCCAAAAATTAAATAAGATGGGTGGCCATGATGTTTCACAGAGCGAGACATTCTCATAAGTCTGTGTGAATTTGTGTGTATTTCAAAATATTTCATTGACACCTGACGACCATTCGAACATGGTGTGGTAATCGGAATTTCACTAAACTTACCCATTAATATACAAGGCTTTTTTTTATCTTCGATATTATTCTTCGGTAGTATTGTATGGAAATTAATAAAATCACCGATTCCCCACATTCGTGGTAGCAATTCGACCTATAACTACAGTTAACGTCGCATTAAAAAACGAATTCTTTATTTTTTTCGTAATCTAAATCCCAAATTCGATTATCAAAGCTCCAGGATAATAAAAACCGGTTAAAAGTAAACGGTTATTCACCTCGAATAAAAAATAGAATATAAAAATACAAAAAATCCGCACAACAAAATAGTATTGTATTATTCCACCGAATAGTGCGTAACAAGAGAGCGGATAACGGATTATTTTAAATAAAATAAAATAGAAAAAATAACTAGTTATCCACGGCGAATAACGACAGTGAAAGTTATTCGTAACGCATCGCTGCCTGCTATTTACCTTCAGCTAAACGTTATTTTAAAATTAAATATTGGCTTACTTGGTCTACCGTTGCTAATCAATTGTCGGTTGACAAAAAACTTGTTGGCGTAAGGCACAGTTTAACTAAGAGAGTGTGATAATATGAATTTGTGGAAAATAACCTTTTTGTCACGATTTTTTCGTGGTTTGAATATAAAAGTGTGTGCCAAGTGTTTACTTTTGGCATGAATTAATTGAGTGAAACCGGTTTCTTAGGCAATCGTTTTTTTGGTTATAGATTGCGATAAATTTACTAATGTTGTGACGTAAATTAATTTAAAATACTTTCGACTTGGTGTCGTTGCATTGAAAAGTTCGGAAGATAGGCAATCGAATTTGTACTCTTTTCTTACAGCAATAATTGCAAGAATCTTGCACAGGCTATAATGGTTTGCTTTCAGGTAATAGTTTTTATACGACCGTTTGAGTTAGACCCAGCTTGATGTGATAATGATGATGCACGTATAGGTAATAATAATTATGTTGTTAACTAATACAAGGGGAAAATCTATGAATCAATACAATGATTACTTAATAGGTCTCTATTAATGTGGCTTTACCCGTGAGCAAGGGACAGGTATGTTACGTATATTTTTTCTATTAAAAATGACATGAATGTTTGATTACACGGTGTTTACGAGTTTTATCAGTAATTACATGCGCTCTTATCAGAGAAACCCCTTCAGTAGGTGCTAAATACATAAAATTAAGATACACAGTAGGTAACTAACATACTTTTTAAATTATTGTTCCTTTGCTTAGGCTTTGGAATTTCATTTACTTAAAGAGTTTAAAATAAGCCTTTAGATTTGAATAAACTTTCATCAGACATAGGAAGTCAGAGCGAAAAAATCAATATGTATCTGTTTGCATTACACCTATCTCCTAAATTGACACTTCCGTTTCACTAATAAAATACCAACTTTAGAAAACACTGTACTCGTCCAAATGCTGTTAAAAATTACATCTAGCCTAAAAAAAACAGTTCTTAATTTGGAGTTTTCAAGTTAATTAAGCAAACAGGCAAAATTATAGTGACAGATAATCTTTTGGATCTAAAATAACACGATTTCACGGATTATGTATTACCATTTTGACCAGACGTAAAGCGACCTCGCGTTTTATAACACATTCGAGATTACGAGTACGAGTGTAGACTAATAAAATCTTGCATGTAATACAAAAGTATTGCACAAACGAGACTTTTGAAAGCCATTACAAAAGAGCACGTGAGGCTATCCAAACATTTGTACTAAAAAAAAAACTTACAGCTTTAGAATATCCGCTCCCGGCGCTTCCATCTGAAGAGTTGCTCAACCTTCTTTCACTGTTGGACGCTGGCGGCGACCACGCCGAACCACTGTCTGACGGCATCTTGACAACCACAACTGTCTCACATCATAGCTATCAACCACTATTAACTCGTTATTAACCGTTATTCACAACACTAGCACATCACTATCGGTGTTCCGCGGTCCATTTTACTTGTCCCGTTTACCTGCGGAAGAAAAAAAAATATCGTTGAGATTTTTATGATACAACAATGTTTTGTAATTCACTATCTGTTGTAGAATATGCTAGATAGAACAGAAAATCGGAGAAGCGATAACAAAAAACATGTGTTAGATCTTTATGTAGATAACACACATAAAAATAATCACAAGACCGTGTTAAAATTATACATGAGAAAAAACTCACACAATAACTGGAAGTATAGCACTAAAAATCGTATAACATTAACAGTAGTAAGTTTACAATTGCTCGGCTATTTCGGAAATAACCGTTATTGAAAACAGACGTCCGTTCGGTCGCGCGCGCGGCGGAGTACTGGCGCGGCGAGCCCAGTTACACGACAACAGCAACACAGATAAATTATATTATTTCTTAACCTATAACCAGTTATTATTATAAAACTATTTTATTTTGCACAACGTTCTTTTAAGTTTTGTTGGATTATTAGTTTTAATGCGTGAATGCATTAGTGCAATTAAAAGAATAGTGTCCATTGTACTGTTGTATTTTTATATAACAATGCGGGTATTACCAAATCGCTATTGTCATTGACCAATATTTTGCTTGTTTCTGAATTCGGGTTTTGATGATACGCTCAGGATTTTATAGCAATTTTTTTTCACGTATGACCTAAGACATTTGCATTTTTTTCAATTGTTAAATATATCAATGACTTTAACAATACCGTTAAAACTTTTTATAAACGTCTGTCATACGATACTTTCTCGGTACAAAAAATAATTTGACACGAAATGCCGAAGAAACTTGAACTACATTTAAATATGCCCGTACAATATGGCCTGAATACCTCATATATCTGATCGGTACCTATTTGTTGACACGCGATCAATTACCCATTCAAATGACACGGTGCACACATGACGCGATCTATCGCAGGCCAGCGCGGGCGCAGCGAAATGGGAGGCATTGTACTTTGTGGGACGCCATGGTTTTGGGGTTTAGCGGGGACAGTTCTTTCTTTTGGTAAAGGGGCGTTTGGGTTGATTTGGAGCGCGTTAGTCATTTTTGACAACTGTCAATACTTTATTTTGTGCCAGTTTAAGTTTAGATTTTATAAATTGTTAGCTGGTATATTTGCTAAAAACGAGCGAGCAATAAAAATTAATCTGGTCTTCCCACGTATGCTGAGGTCAGCTTCAAAGACTTCTAGTCTTATAATTTTACTTCTATTTGGAAATAAAAATTGGAATGCAGATTTTACGCCATTTGAATAATTAATAAAGATGATACGAAACCGAATAATTTAATAATAATTCGGACAAGCATTTAGTGTTGCAAAGTTACATATTTTATCACTCGACATTTTAAATGTTAAGGATACATTTATATTGTCTTATTGTCTAAATGCCTTGGCATTTAGTGTAAAAACTTCCGATGATCATATAAAATACAAGATTATCGATTAATATGCGAAGAAAAAAGCGGCCAAATGCTCGTCGGACTCGTAGACGAAGGGTTCTGTACCACTGTATCACCGTACAATATTTAACACTACATCATTTTTTTTAAATACTTTTGATAAAACTAGAAAGAATAAAACCAGAAAAAACGTCGAAAAAAAAACAAGTTTCTTGTATGGGGCTGTTCATTTATTACATAAGATGATTTGAGGCGGGAGGAGGTCCAAACAAGTCTTATTTTTTCTTACGTGGGGGTGGGAGGGGTTTAGACTGTTCTTACGTAAGATCACAAAAGTAAGCAAACATTATAAGTTTTAATTTTTTTGCTACTTTTCCTTTGCAATGTTGGTAGATACTGATATTACGTAAGATTAAAAAGGGGAGAGGGAGTTCTTCCAAACCTTATTTTTTCTTAAGTAGGGGGAGGGGGGTCAGAAAGTGGTTAAAATTGTCTTACGTAATAAATGAACAGCCCCCTATGGTAAAATTTAAAGGGGGTCCCTTTCATTTTTATAATTTTTGTAATAGCGGCCATAGTATAGGTCATAGCACCTTTTAGGGTTTAAAAGATATACCCGTGTGGAAGCCAGCGGAGACTTAGAATAGGGTCCGTTTTTTTGAAAACAAAAATAAAAAAGAGGCGGAGTTTTGCGATGCAGATAATAATACGCCTACGGGCGGAATCAAAAGCCTCTATCTCCGTCTATTATCAAATGAGGAAAACCGCATCAAAATCAGTCCAGGAATTTACGAGGTTATCCTGCCAGACAGACTATTGTATTTTTTTTGCGCTAATTACACAGTGATTAGTGAATTCTTCGTAAATATGCTTCCTGAAGTCTATAAAAACTAGTTTTTACTTATTATGAATCTGTAAGAAGTTAATAACAGTATTGAACAATAGTCGGGCAGTAGGTACGTTCAATATTGTCTGCATTTTTATTATAATATTTGAGGTCTCCTGATTAATTATCTATCTCCGGTAAATAATTACATATAATTGTATTTAATGGATTTATTTAATTATCCCGTGTATTATTGTCACGGCTTTAGTTTTTCATTCGTGTCTGCAAGTATTGAATGATTATAGCTAAATAGAAAGAAATACTAATTGCTTAGTTATGTGTCATTCTAATCACATGATCTGACCAAGATTTTGTCAGGACTTTAAAAGATACTGTGACCTCTGAGTTTGTGGGCCTTCTCAGAGTAATCAGATAGGAAACACCGACCTCATCTTGTTTTTTTAAATATGACAGACGAGCAAGTGTTTGCACAAACCTGAAAAAAAAAATGGAAATAAAATCATTTGAGTATCAATAAAAGTTTAATAAATATTATATTTTTTTTTTCTAAACACACAAGTTACATAGAACAGCTAATAATGTGTTGAAGCTATTTAAATAAATAAAATAAAGTAAATATTTTCTCCAAAACACAGTTTTTTATTAACTCCTAAACATCGCTAAAAACAATTATCATCATCTTCTTTAAACGGCGCTAGCTGACGAACCGGTTTATTATAAAAAGGACATTTTTGCACCGTTGCGTCATTTTAGTGGCATCTCTGGCGGAGTGGTGATTCAGTGCAGGTATAGTTGGATGGATGGATAGTTTATTTGATGACCTTGACCTTTTGAGGTCATCATGATAGGTACTAAACTGATGTGCTCTGACAGAACTAGACATATTGCCAAACTGATTGGCCATTTTGTATTGATTTTGTGCACCTTTGAAACTGAGATTGTTTGTTCATTCAATTACCTACACACAAGTGTTGAGAATGTACTTTAGTGAAACTGAGTTTTCTCTGTAAAATGAAAAGTGTTTGACCATACAAAATGTGGGTAGATTTAACGTTCGATGCATGACAATGTCATGCAATTAACACATATTTTATTAAGAAATTCTACATTTCATAGTGAAAAGTAGTAAAAGTTAACCAGCAGTGTCATGTGACAGCCATAATGTTCTCACCTTTGCCCAATCTATTCATTTCATTAATTTTCTTTTTTCTGCAGACTTCAAAAAGGCCAAACGCTGTCTATTGGACTAACAGAGGAAACATTTTTTTTTCAAGTAAAAATATTTTTTTTTTCTTTTATGATAATATTTACATGATATAAGCTAAAAAGACTTTAAATATAAAATATCAAAAATAAAAGGGGGAAAGAAACATTGGACATTAAAAATGAAAAGCTTCAATCAATTCCTAAACCATGCAGAACGCCTGGCCACCCGACCAATGGGACACTTTCTACGCTTACACACCGTGCAGAGATAACGGCGAAATTGTCTCGCTGAATACAATACACGGACACAGCCTTATTCCTACACGCATAAGGTTCAAGTTCGCAACCAAAGGGCACTTTGGGTCATTGTAAGTATAGACAAAGGGCTAACAAGAGAAATCGGCCGGGCTGGCCTTATTCGTAGATTTATGTAATAGTGTGCATTAACAGGGAGTTATGGGACCGGGTTGTCTTATGAAATATTTACCTGGCGTTTCTTGGTCAGCTCTGAAACCAGCCCGTTTAAAGGTCCCTGGGCGATGGTAATATTTTGGTTGTAATTAATACTTAATCAAGGTATCGTGTTAAATTATTTGCACATTTAAGTTGTTGATTTGTTGCGCTTGCGCTTACTCTTCGTCTACAACTTTCATTGGACATGTCTACATATAAATGTCATGTAAAATATTGGAAGAATATTTTGATTTAAAAGTGTCTGTGGAGTTTCTTACCCGTTCGTCTCCGTAAGGACCTATTTTGCTTTCGAATGGACAACTAGCTTCATCTTTCTGACTGACCGACTCCTTGTCAATAAATTCAAAAGTGCCGTAATTGGTTTCATTGTTGCAAATGCCTGCTCACTGCTGAGCATGAGGTCCTTGGTTCGATTCCCGAGTTGGACAAAGTGTATTTGGGCTTTTCCAGCTGTAAATTCTCAGTAGCAGCTCTCGGATTTGTGCCCGGACGCCCGGTTGATAGCAATAGGCTCGCCTCCTATTACATGGGACTTAGTCATAACTGGCGAAATGTGGGTACACCTCTGCCTAACCCTTCGGGGAATACAAGCGCGATGTTATGTTATGTTGTGTAATAAATTCTTTGAGTTTCTGAGTACTGAACTTGAAGCTACAGGTAACAGTGGTGATTATTTACAAAATCCCCACGGCTGTCTAATGGATTGCATACATACCTACATACACTCACGCCTTTCTCCCATGAGGGTAGGCAGACACTACAGAACGCCGCTTGCTACGATCCTAACATCCATCCTATTGCTTCGTTTACGTTCATACATCAGAAGACCAATTCTCGTAATTTAAAACGTTCAAAATCTAGTCGCAGTCTCATCTCTGCGACAAACAAATATCAAAAGCTTGTCAAAATGTAGGGAAATTAGAGGTGTTTTTGACAGATGGAGACAGATGTGAACGGTCTTAAAATTACGTGAATTGCCCCTCTGGTCACACACGCACGTCTGTTGCGAGTACTACGCACCTGATCTTTCTGAAGAACATCACCAACAAGGTCGTCTCCTCCCGGCATTTCCTCTCACATCTGCATTGAAAATATCTTTCCTTTCTTTTTCTGAAGGATTGGTTTTCTATTCCCACCGATTAGTAGGCACCATAATTTTCAACATATTTTGTTATCCATCTATGCAGAGAAGTGTTATCACTCCGTCTCTTATCGATTCTCGCGGGATGATAGCGTCTGATCTAATCTTTGTTGATAAGAATGAAAGTTGCGATAAACAGCAGATATTGTCTGTTGTTCTAGTCTATGAAGAAATCAATGATACGCAAGAGATGGAGTCTGGAAGAATCCATTGTGTTACATTGTATTATGGAGAGTAAGTGACCGGTTACTTAGGTCCTCAGATAAAATCTCAATGGCTATTGATTCGAGCTATTGAATTTCCTTTCCGAACACCAACCGCATAAATCTTGTAAATAAACAAGAGGTTTTGGTTAAGAGACTACATAGTTTCTAAATTATCTGCAGCATTTATTATTTGTTGTTAGGTATGTAAGGTTAAATAGGTTAATTTTAAGTTGATAACTGCACTGTCGCATTAGGTTAAGGCCTGTAATGATAGTTGTTAAATTTATCCGCTCTGAAACTCATCAGTTTTATCATAAGGTGATTTATCTACTACTAGCTACGCCCCACGGTTTCACGCGCATTAGTCTCGACTCCGTGAGAATATCGGGATAAAAATTATCCAATGTTCCAATCCAGGTCATGGTCTACTTGTGTGCGAAATTTCATTCAAATCCTTTTAGCCGTTTTAACGTGGAAGCGTAACAAACATACAAAAATCAAACATCAAATCGTTTATAATATTTATTAGTTTACATTTTCTTTGTATGCTCGAAACCTTGTGATAGCCATCCCCTCTCTTGACCAAACTTTTAAGCAACACTGTAGCGATGCATCTCCATCAGCTACTCGTATGCCTATTCAGAGTTTCTTGCCCATTCTTCTCCATACGAAACTACATTTTGGAAGGAGTACTAGAATCAGTTCTTACATTTTTTTTGCATGTTCTTGCATTCAAAAGTGCGTTTTATCTGCCTATTTGAAATAAATTATTTGACTTTGAAGACAAGCCAAATACATTCTTCATCCAATACATATTAATTGACGACAGAACTTCGATCAATATTGATCGAAGCGACAGAAGCTTAAACTTCATCTTAAATTCCAAAGACAGAGAAACAATATTAAGAGAAGTTCCTATATGAAATAATATGAGAGGCAATTAATATTAAGATCATTAACTACATGTCCGTTTGTCGATCTCGCTACTGTTTTACATTTAATAGTTCACCATTACGTTTGTCGGCACTGCCCTCTGAAGTGCGTATAAACATTTCAACAACGTCGTAATTCTAGTTTGAATTAACAATTAATACAATACTTGATGTAATGTCACAACACGACATTTAACACAGTGCAGTACATTTGTTTATTGTACGTCACAGTTCAAAATAGGGCTGCCAGCTGTGGAAAACTGACCAATTTCAAAAAACTTTTTTAACGATCATGATATTCTGGTAGTCCAGTAGTGAACTGGAGATCAAATGTAATCAGGCCGTGGAGCTTCTGCGCACACTCCCCGAAGTAGTCTGTAGAAGACAAGCAAGCGATATTCTTTTTTTATTGCAGGTAACGTGGGCCAGCTCTTGACTTCGATCTCGCCTGGTGGAAAGCGATGGTTGAGGTCTATCATGAAAGATTACACCGATGAGGCAGGCTGCGAAGCCTAGCCATCAGCGCCTCGTCGCCCTTAGGCCTCTGTTGTTATAAAGGCAAAAAGGCTAACAAAATCACAGCCAATTTCCACTTCAACTTTGGCAGCCCTACACGTAGTCACTACAGTACATAGCAGATCAATTAATAATGGTTGGCATTTAAAAGAATCTCGGCGTTGCAGGAAGGCCCGAGGTCGACCAGTAACGTTCATATGCTATCCCTTACACAAGGATACGGAACTTGAAAGATACGCTCTCTCCCTAAATGGGTAGGCAGATCCCGAAGTGAAGGTTTGTCAAGTTGATAGTTGATTCGAGAGGCATTGATGTTAAACGGTTGCGAATGGAGCGACGCAGGTAAGTATGCAAATTAAGTAAGAGGTGCTAAAGTATGGATGGGCTAAAAAGCTGTTGGGTGTGATCATTTCTAATGGAGACTGAGGCTTGTAATTAATAAACCTATATCTCACTGTAGCAGTTGAGAGCAGGATTCCAGAAAGAGCTGTCAAATTACAAAAGTCACTGTCATCTTGGCAGATTTTTAACGGGTACTCAAGAACTTAGTAGTCAGTCATTCAGGGCTAATCACTCTCAATTATCGTCCAACTAGCGGCGCCCCGCGGTTTCATTCGCATAAGGGTCAGTCCCGCCGGAATATCGGGATAAAAATGTCCTATGTGTTCCTCTGATGTTTCTCTTAGCTATATTACTGTGCAGTTTCATCAAAATCTGTTTAGTAGTTTATGGGTGAAAGAGTAACCACCATCCATACACAAACTTTTGCGTTTAAAATATTAGTAGGATTATCAAAACGCCGCCTAAGAAGTTTCACTTCAAAAATAGCCTGAAAAAAGAAAGAAGAAAATGATATAGGTTACTTTTTATTCGTATAAGAAGTAACCTATATCATTTTCTTATTTCTTTTTTTCATTCTGAAATGCTATACTTAGTCAAGCTCGGAAGTTATTCTGAAAATTAAATGACAAGGGTATCATGGTGTCAGGTAGTCGTATCGAAAAGCTACGTGATCTTATTATTCACAGACTACCGAAAAAAATGTGATGATTGGCCTTTTTAAAACTACGCGAAAAAAACTTCAGATTCCTAAAACTGGCCGTAAAAAACGTGAAGGCCTACATAGTGACACTGACCACAGTGAACATTCACAATCAGTCGGTCGGATGCGCAAACGCACCGTTACTACCGTTTTTGCGATCGCACGTACAGCTACGTCGCCGTCTCGCTCTAACTCAACATAATGTTCGGCGATTGATGGTCAGTATTGAGAATGACAACGCAATATATAATATAACTATGTATCTGCTGACGTTGGAAATAGTTTCGTTTGTGAATCCTGATGTCTTCATGTGGGAGGAAGTCTTTCAAGTCAAAACGAAGGCACTTCTTCAAGATGTAAGATGACAACGTGCATCATCGTCAAAGACCAGCCTCCAAAAATCTTCCAGAAGTTTATCTATGGCAGAGCAATGGTGGCCCAGTGGTAATGGCCCCACTTACGAGTTGTACAGGCACTTTACTTTGTGTAAATAATTTCATCACCACTGCTCTCAAAACGGTAAAGGAAAACATCGTGAGGAAACCGGCATGTCCTAGGACCAAACATCCGAAGACATGTGTCATTTACAACGCGTATTAGGCCCGCGTGGTAGGTTACAGCCCCATAGTCTCGAAGAGAGGAGGCCTGTGTCCCAGCAGTGGGAACATTATAGGCTGATTATGGTTATGCTATATGCTGGCATGGACTGAATTAAAAGTGTCTTTCAGGTCTTAAAACTACCTTATCGAAAGGAAAATTTACTACCCGCATTAGTACAAGAAATTCCTCTAAAAGTGAAACATGCCTTAAACCGTGACTGAAAGTCGTTTAGCTAATTAGCGACTAACGATAATCACAGAAAATAAATACTTTGCCTTTACAGAAAGGGAAATCAGGAGAAAATGTAATTAATTTAATAACATCTAATGAAAATGATATTAAAACGTAGTTTTTAATTAAAAAGATTAATATAATGGCGATTACCGGTAACTTTTACATCTATTTTGTACATGACGGAACTGCCTGATGATCCACCTGATGTCAAGTTGTAACCTCTGCCTGTTAAAACTGCAATACCTAAGGCCATGTCGTTAAGGCGCGGTGAGAAGCAAATTTTTAGGTAATTGACAATAGCGCAACGCGGCAAAAAAAAAAAAACAAGCGGCATTCGAAAGGTTCAAAACAGCAATGCATTTGTTGTTAGTTGAATCGAATGACCACTACATTATAAGTAATATTGCAGTTTTAATTAAATTAAAAAATAAATGTACGGCGAAGTGGAATAAGTCTTAGGTATTTCTTTAGTTGATTGAATTCCTTTTATTATCATTACAGAACATATAATATATGATAGCTTACGCCCACAATTTTGAGAATTATGCGACGAAAAATATTGTTTTGAGTTCGTTATACGATTGTTTTATCATGATTCTTCATATTTTTGAATAAGTATTTTCTTTGAACATTTGACAATACACAATTTTTTTTTCTAGTGTGTAATACGCTTAACTGTGCGACAAAAAAAAACTATGCGTTTTACGGTGTTGCTACGTTTGGGCAGCGCCTTAAGAACTTGCTTACGTGTAATGACTTCAACTCAGGATAATTGGCGCAATACAATGGTATTGCGCCAATTATCCTGAGTTGAAGGGTCTAATATGCCTTGTGTATGTAATACAGCACTAGTCTAAGGAAGTCAACTGCTTCCCAAGATCATGAGAAATTCTCAATTCTCAACTACCACGACTGCAACTTCGGCTAACCGGACATTCCCGAACCTATTATGATTCGGAAATGTTCGGTTGGCCGAAGTTGCACAAAGATGGCGACACGCTTGTTCCGTTTTTTAATGTATTTGTAATATTTATTTGTCATAAAAAAAGGATGAGTATGTTTACCAAACTGCAGTAAAACACGGAAATGTTTCCTTAATTTATGCGAACGTAATACATAATATGTTAATATACAAACGGTTTTCGGGGCAGTATTAACATGCGTGGCTGCGTACATTTTAAAGTTTCTCATGCGTTAAGCGCCATATTGTGCAAGGATAAAATACATCTGTTTTGCATACATAGGTCAAGAGACACGTAATTCAAAATAAGACATCTTTATTCTTGCCACAAGAAAAAAAAAATCTTGTGGGACCTGTTGAAGAAACCTTGCTTTGGGTCACCGTTTAGCAACTTTGGAATTGGATAAGAAGGGTCGTCATCATTATAGCGGAAAGACGTCTGCAGTAGGTTCTGGTCCTAGGCCTACCCGCACGTATTGCCACAACGATTTGTAAGAGAAGTTGGAATAAATGGAAGATTAATTACTGATCCATGGTTCACTAGTATAAAGTTCAGCAGACTATGATCGTCATCTAGTAAAATGGCTATAGGAAATTCCAATATGACAAGACAAAAAATAAACCTTTTTTTTTAATAGGTAAGTAATTTGAATTCTTGTTAACTAATTATTCCTTTAGATTGAATTAAAAAAAAGATAAACTTACTAAAGATAAATTCAACGTAACAATTAAAATATATCGTCGATCACATTTCTTTTGGTAGTAAGTCAGTGTTTCAGTTACGACTCTGTTATTCTACATAGGCATTCACGTATGTGCGATTTCGTTTGCGAATTCGCACACGTAACATGTGGGTAAGTGGGTAATTTTATTAATTAATTGTTAAATAATACGGTGAGAGTGATACGCATGGTAAATTCGTTGCCTGATTGCATAAGTTGGTCCTTTTTGCATGTATTGTAGCTTTGGTAGTTTATTTTTAGTTTATAGTTGTAGTACATTTGTTTAATACGTATGTTTTAAATTTTATTTTGTTGTAGTTTTTTTTCTATAGTTTAATTAAAAGTAATATGCCACTGTTGTTGTTGTCGATTAAACTTCAAAATAAGTTATATTTCATGCAACAGCAGTTCCTGTTTTAGCTCAATCTACAACAAAAAACTGGAAACAATATGACTGCCACCGCCCAATCGTTCTCTCGTTCCATCATAGACGAGGCGTGATCGAGGTCAAGAGCAGGCAAAAAAAAATAAAAAATTGCCAGATTTGGTAGAAGGCGTCCAAAGCATTGCAAAGGCCGTAAGATAAACGTGTTGGGGCCATATTTTCCCACCCAGAGATGATACAAGACGAATAGCTTCATCCCTTTTTCGCAAAGGAATTCGTGACGACGGAAGTTTTGACATGGGCTAATACAGAAAAGCTACAACGTTATATTTGAGATAATTTTCAAGTTATGGAACAACAAACTGAATGCATACTTTACAAAGTTCAAATTCCATTACAACCAAAAATGTGTTACGACCTTTTTATAAATGGTCACTCAAAAACCAATTTAGAATACATTTCTCTAAGGTAGGTAACTGATTAAGTAGCGATGGAATGTGAATTATCTGATCTTACGGACACTGCTATAGTATAAACATTGCAATATTACAAATCAATGCATCAGCAGCTAATCGACCAACGCAAGACAACAACGTCTTAAACAAATTCCTTAGGAAATGAGATACAATCTTTACAACGTTGCTATGCAATGGATCACCAATCTAAGATTATGACACACACTTAACCTAAATGTGATTGCTCTCATTGTGGTGTTGCTTGACAAACGGTAACTATCGACATTCTTTGTCGATAAAATGTTTTAAATTAAATTCTGCAGGAAACCAGGTTTGCATAAAAGTGTAGTCTTTAAACGGTTGAATGCCTTAATTACAGAAACAATTAAAAAGCTGTTGTCTCGCATGGATCCACGATCCATACGAAGGGCAAAACTGACTTCCTCAAGAACTTGCTTAAGTTTTCCAAGCACATTTCCGGCTTGAAATTTCAGTACAAATTTTCATCACAGTTCTGTTTTTGACTGCCTTATTTGTTGCTCTAGTAGTCGCAAGCGCAACACACTTTCAATCACGATCTGAATGGTTTTTAAGGATATCGCTAGTCCATTGCTTCGTATGTTCGAAAAATTTGTCTGCTCGACAACGTAAATAACGCAATGAATGTTGTTGAACTGTCAACATGTAAGTTACCACACTGGTCCTGTGGGCCTGGAAAAAGTGACTTTCTATCTCCGATAACGATGAAGGAAAAGATAAAAATGTTTTACATTGACATTTACCAAACTACGGAAAAACTTTATGTCAATCCTATTGAAAGTCGTTGTAGAAATACGAAAGGACCTCAGGATTCAATCCCGAGTTCTCTCAGTGGCAGCCCAGGGTCTGGATTTTGTACCCGATCGTTAGGCCTATTACGTGGAACACAATCATAACTGGCGTAGCCTGCCTCTGCCTAGCCCTTCGGGGAATACAGGCATGATGTTATAGTCTGTCTTTTATCTTAAAGATCTGCCTTTTTGTGCCTTTTTTGCATCGTAGTCTAGATTTAATGGTCTGCAGTGTCAATCATCCGTCCATCTAGCTTTTTCCCAACTAGGTTTGGGCCGGCTTCCAGTCTGACCAAATACAGCTGAATATTTTTAAATGGAGCGACTGTCTTGTGACCTTTTCCACCCAATTACTGAGTAACATCAATATACTAAAAATAGAAAAGTTGTTAGATTTTCAGAGAGGCAAGTCTCGTAATTTTAAGAACAGTCACAATCTGATCTCAGTCTGTCAAAAATACCTCTAAAATCCTTACAATTTTGACAAGTTTTTGACACTGATTGCTGCCGACATGAGATCACGACAAGATTTTGAACGTTTTTAATTACGAGAATTGGCCATCTGCCTTCCTCAGTATCAATGTTTTCCAAGAAAATACAAGAACACCACATTTTATTTGAAGAACATCAAAATCGATAGTCATTCATATAAATTAGACTGAAAATCAGCACTTTTTGAACGTCAAAATTACATAAGACAGTCCCCGAAAACGTCCGCTCTTCACCACTTCTTAGTGCTTTAGCTGGAAAGAAGACGTGGCGCAACAAACTCCCCAGCAGTAACGAGTAGCAACGACATTTGACTATCTAACAACAAATTAGAATATCCCATATAATCACAGACTCGTAAACTTAACCCACGCACTCATTTTATATTGGATTACTAACTTAAACAAAGTATGCGTTAATTAATACGCCCATAACGCGATAACTTGGAGTTAACTTAGTTACTTAGGTAAGTTTTTATGTGGCTAGTAAAGATTATATTACCTACTACTTGCTTTTTACTATGGTTTGGCCACCGCATTGTTAGTCGTGTGAAAGAGATGGAGGTAGTGTATGGATAGTGCTGTATCTTTTTGTAGATCACTATCTTATATGGAGCGTCAGTCAGTCTGTCTTAGGGCTAATCTTGGTGGATTATTTCTAGAATTGTTTCAATGATTTGCAGCAGTATTTGCAGCACATTTTCATGTACTGTTATCAAATTATAAATAACAATGTTTCTTCACCCCGTCGCATCGCATCGTCTGCTTGCGCTATTACATCTTTCTTACTTTTTTGTTTTTCCTCGGCTGCTAAGGGTCTAAGCTTGATGTTAAATAGCCTATAGCCTTCCTGAAGAGTTGGGCTATCAAATGCAGAAATAACTTTTCGAATCCAACTGCTAGTTCCAGAGATTAGCGCGTTGTTTATTAGTATTAGTATTAGTTGTTGATTGTTTATTAGTAGATATAGATTAAACATTGATATATTGCCATGTTATGTGTCGTTTTAGCTTAACTTATCAAGAAGATACTAACTAAACATTTAACTGCCAGCATAGTGACAAAATAAACCAAGACAGTTAAGCAATGCAAAATTACGCAGCATCAACTAAGATGTAACTGTCTTCGCTAACAGCTTGAAGAAACAAGCTGTCAACACACAATACAGGTTCAGTTACTAGTTCACTGAAAAAACTGTCTAATTTTACTTCTTCAGCAGCCATTCGTCACGACTTAAGTTTTTACTCGAACGTACAGCGAAGTGACGACTTGACTACTTGACGAGATTAGTTTCGTACTACAATAGTTACTTCATAATGACATGAATATAGTTTACTGGTTGGAAATAAAGCAAAAATGCTTGGGTAATCTTTCGCGAATGTTTCTTAGATGTTACTTCATTACATAGATCGAAAACAAAGTTAGATTGTCGAAAGGGGTTGAAGATGAGAGTTGATCACGTGACATCCATACTTTTTGACTTCGCACCGTACGCCTCGCCTCGCTTCGCTTCGTACGTCTTACAGTAGATATCCCTAGGATTTTCAAAGCCCTTTAGTCGCGTGAGATTTTAAAATTCAACTATGCATTAGGTCATAAGATTGAAGGTCTTAGCATAAGGTGAAAATCACTGTCACTGTGTGTGTGTGATCCGTGATCTCCATTTGGCCTTTTGACAGGTTTGATATTGGCACCAGGCCTGAAATCAATGTCGATGACAGCTGCATTCCTAACTCTTTTAACGAGGATGCTCCTGCCCTTCGGAATTTAGGTTAAACGACTAGCCAATCGAATATTGCACTTAAAATGATTGCCTTGAAAACTGCGTCAATAAAATTAAACAGCTTTAATTACACAGAAAGCTAGCAACATACTGCAAGCATCCATCTCATTACCGTTGAATCTAAAAACACTAGCCGAGCCCACATTCCGGGGGACTTGCAAAACAAACAAGTTGCATTTATGTACCTTAAATGGCGTTAGCACATGTCCTCTCGTCCGGTGTAGTGGTGCTTGCAGAATTGCTCGATTTAGTTCAACTATTTTGGTTCTTGTCGCTTAATTAGTTTCTGATTATGAGCTTTTCGCATGTTTTACTTTGGTATTTGTAAGGTGTCTTAAGGCAAAGGTGTCTCTAGTGAGGGATTTAACGCGGAAAGTCACAAATGTCAACCTTTGATGGCGCAAAATGCCACAGTTATGTAAGCTTAAATTGCAATTGTGGCTAGTAGCTGTTGCCTCTTTAGAGTTATTTCTAGTAGCTAAGTCTACATATTATACAATTCAAGAGAAACGTGTGGCCAAATCTGAAGTTGGCCGCGTCAATTTAAGGCATTTCTCGTGAGATTTCAGCTCATTAACTTGACTAAGTTTAGTTATACTTGATTTACAAAATGGAGCGAATCTGCAGGCTCTACAAGGCACATGTCTGTCGAAACTAGAGCCTCGACAGATGGCCGATTGTATAACAAGCCGGTGAGACTGTAAAACTGTAACTTTATGCGAACAAGCCGAGCGTGGAGGAATGAGGAAAGATTGTGGACTCTTTGGTGTAGAGTTTCTTTTGTGATAGTTGCTTGTTTACTTCCAGGGCGGGATTCCCGAACAATGGTAAGCGAAGTGTGTCGGTATGTGCAGGAAGGTTCTTTGGAGTATGGTGCTAAAGCAAAATGTGGCCTCAAAGCGTAGCTATATAGATGGTTGGACCAAGACGACAAGATTTAACAATTTTTTTTGGAATAGTGCATTAGCTCAATTTAATATGGAATTGTTCATGGATTTCAATAATCGATTTTCTCATTATAATATGAAACTTCCAGTATCAAAAGCAAGCAAAAGGAAGGCGCGGCCCTCGTCGTCCAAATCCAAGATCATGGCCATGACGGTGATGTTAAGAGTTTGGTAGACCGCTAAGAACGCAGTAAAATCACTTGGGGAACCTCAAACCATAGCAACGGAGTAGCGGATACTAAGCCATCATCTACAAAGTCTATAGAAGCCAATTTGCTTGAAATATCTAAAGTTTTGCATGCTGGAAGCCGACCCCAACATAGTTAGGAAAAGGCTAGGCAGATGATGATGATGATCTAAAGTTTTGCATGTAGGTATTAGTATAATTCGTTCTAGTCTGGAAATTAAAAAAGAAACGACGGAAGAAATTACACGATTCGTCTCAATGATGAAACTAACGGACAGACAAAGTTTGCAAAGACCAAAGAGATTTCTAATAATTATGAAAGCATTACAGGCAGACAAGAATTAAAAGAAAAACAGCACGGTGTATTCAAAAGTAATACAGATACGATCACAGAGATAGCTATCGAAACAGAATCAAATACAGCCGAGTTGTTGGGTACAGACATCACAACCTATCATTTAGAGGTCCAAACGAAAAAACTTTTGCAAAAACGAACACAACACATGGCCTGGACGACCTTTGAAATTCCATTAAAGACAACCCACCAAATGGAAATGCACCTTAAATTAACATAGCTAAAGTTGAATTTACAGTCGATGCTGATGAGTTTTACGATGTTATGGTTTAGTAAGGAAGAAAGGTAGTACAAAAAGAGGAAGAGGATTGTGAAGCGGTACCCTAACGACCTTGGGTTACTGTAGGCCGCGTATCGGCTGTTGCTCCGACGGGTTCAGAGCCGGTTGCGTTTTTGTAGAACCACTTTTGGGTCGAGTTTGATCGATGGCTTTTTGGGTACTCGGTTTGAAGTGGTATTCAGTTTGTGTTTGGGATAGGGATCGTCTATATGTAGTATAGCGAATGTGGTGTTTCTTTTGCATGTTTTGTTAGATTTTTGGTCTTATTTGCTTTAGATTGAAAAGCTTTTAAAGATCATTATGACGTGTTGTATATGTAATTACATACGTATGTAATCTATATTCAATTCGGTCATCAGTTTCGTAAACCCAAAAGAACTGTTCACTGTTAATTCGGTACATTAATAATTGCAAGTAACACCATAAAATTCATATTGCTTCGAAGCTCGATTCAACTTACGGTGTATATTCAAACCGTTGTACCATTTACGTTAGTACAACTCATGGTTATACCGTTTGGAGGTCTACTTACCCCCTTAGAGATGAAGCATTAAACTACATACATCTACTTTCTTTCAAATTATGTCTTATAGCCGTAAGTTAGTTAATGTCTATGGCTGAACGTTACTTGTTAATTAACAGACTATTAAGTTAGACCTGCGTATAACCTTTAAGCTTGTGCTCCATAGGCACCATAGAAACACTGACGTTTGGAGTGTTTCTACGGTGCCTCATGTATATGTTTATGTTCTATTGTCATTCTTGTGTGGAACTTTGAAAAAGATGGAAGGGTGTCTGCTTTTTGTTCTCCAAGTATTGGTTTTATTGCAACATTAACAAATTCATTTGTTTCGTCAACATCATCTTCGAATAAATTAATTTGATTGAGTATAAATGTTTACTCAAAACTTTCGTTTTCCGCCAGTATTCGAGTCGGCACACTTCTCTGCCCTGTACCACGCCTCGTTTGTCCACTCGGCGCATCTATGCAATTACTAACTTTTACTTTCTTTGGTGATTTTTTCTTAAGTTTCGATGCAAATGCGGATAGAAAGTTCCGGGAAGGTAGGCGGTGAAATTTGTTGCTTTTGATTAGTATCTTATGTTAATGGTTTGTTTTTATTATGTTTTGGTCAATATGGCCCTATCCATCAATATAAAGAACGACCTTGAGGTGATGCATTGACCAACTGAAAAGAGTCACTTATTTTAACATATCCCAAGCGAAAGATTTACGACCCATTATTAAACTAAGAGTTAGACAAAAAAATAAAAACATAAATATATTTAAGACAGAAAGATGAACTAAGGCAATTTAGCTTCTATATTAAAGTTTTTAACCTTGACAAAACAGAGATAGTAAAGGCCACATTGAACGGGGAATTAAATAAAGTAATAGATGCGTTAGGAGTCAAGTTCAACACGAATAAGATGCATCGTGCATTTTTAAATTTATTTCATGAAGGTCTAACAAAAGCACATGATGACATTTCACGCTGCATTATCTCTATATTCAGTTTCCATTAAGAATACAGAATAATATTGTGATTCTATTTTGGGATATCCTGAAATGGAAAACTTTGAAGTAGTACTATCGTCTGCTGCTTTTGTTTTCCATTGTCCACCAATTGGTATTTTTTATTCATGCCGATATCTTCTGCTTCCCGATACTTTATAGGAAATGTGGATACTTTTGTGTCTCTCTCTGTCTTATGCTGTCTCCTTAAATAATAATTTTAACAGCCCGCATTTCAGTTAGGAGTTGTATTCTTGCCTGTTACTATGCTTTATTAACTTCTAGTATAGCATTAAACAACGCAATAACAGTCAATACTATATCTTCCAGGTCATCATCAATTTCTTAACTTATCAATATTCCGTCTTTTTTCTTGTCTAAATCACCATCAACAAAACTACAGCTATATCTTGTCAGGTCAGTATCATAACCGTGAATCGCCACGTTCACCAAATTGTATAATTACACAATTAGAGCGTAAACGTTACCGGTGTTTGCATGTTACTGAATCGTAATTTTGATAATCATTACTTTTGTAGAAGGAAAATGTAATAATATAGCTACGTATGGTAAGTTACCCGAGGTTAATGACTTCGTGTTGCATATTGTTGAATTTATTGTACTATCTATTTGAAGGTTTATTAATATTGTTTTAGAAAACCTACTTAAGCTTACGGCCACATCTTACTTAAATACCAGTTTTTTAGTAGCTAGCTAGACTGATAGTGTTCTACGGATACTGTGCCATTTTCATCACTATACCATCTCTCCAATCATTAGCATTACCTACTACTACATGCACTTTTACAAGCCTAGAAAACTACCTGAGTAGTATAAAAACTTTAAACACTGTAGTTGTAACATGAAAAGGGCGGACATTTGCCGTCAGCATGAAGTAGTTCAAGTGATAAAGAACTAACAAGTGTTACCATGTGTTTAGTTTTTACAACCACTTGGGAACTTGGAACATTTCTATCACCATAGAAGCGAATGTTTTGAATATCTCAAATAAGGAGCACCCTGTCAGTATTTCAAACTGGAATTACTACTAAATCTGATATATATTAGTAGTATCTCAGTCATATATAAGAACTCTCTTTTCTAAACCAATATATTGTTTCGATAAAAGATTTAACAAGCTTTAAAGTTGTCAATCTTCTCGATCAGAAAGTCGATCCCAACTGGAAACAACTAACACTTGATAGTTGCCCTTTTGAAATATTAATAGAAATCCTAGAAACTTATACGATACAGCACACAATCATTTTTACTGCAAACGTAGAACCGATGGACATGATAAGCAAGACCTTTAACACTATAAAAGGACACTATAAGGAAAGATTCAGAAGTTCTACAGACGATAAAGACGGTGATAGAATCAAAAGAATATCTAAAACGCCTTTGGATAGACTCTGTCTGTCAATGATGTAAATGTCGAAATCCACAAGGGAAGTCAATAGACAGCAACAATACATGAGCATAACAAAATGGCTAACTGTCCGTATGATATAGGAAATGGGATTTCTGTTCCTTTGTTTTATGTGCCCCAGGCCCCAATTTAGTCCCAGCTGGTAGCAGTATCTCACACAATAAAGGCAGTAAATACCAATAAACAATGCACTTTAATGAAGCGAAATGTCTTAAACATGCCACATTAGCCGCATTGATGCTTTGAGCGAAACCTTATGGTTTGTATAAATCGTTTAAGAAAGTGGCCCAGACTGTGATAGCGATGCTGAAGGCACGAAAAAGATTTATTTGTTAGAGTTTACGATTATTTTCCCTTTAGCTAACAATGGGTTATTTGATACGGTTGAATTTTCAATTGACTCGGGAAAAGTATTGGATGGGATATGTTATTACATTGCAGACATAGCAGCCGCTAAAATAGCAAACAAGGAAGTACTTTCCATTAGAAACTAAAAATCTAGCGAGGCAATGAAATGATAAAATAGTCGGCTACAGATTCAATATTAGGCTAATATAGAAATCGTCAGAAATGTAAAAAAACAGTTTAAACATTAATGTCTTTCTTAAAACAAACAGATGATTAAACGTAGGTGTCAATTATTCACGCTTATTACCTTTTAGAGCAAGTAAAGACACAAAGCAGTGACGCACTTATGCAAATTAAGTTTTAGCAGGTAATTGAAAGCGACACACTCTTAAATATTCTTTGTTAAAAGACAAAATTAATAATGACAAAGATGGGGCTATTTTAAGAGGGTCTGATATCAAAACGTATTTTGAAGAGAAATCAATACACAGTTGGTTGATAAACGTATTTCTCCAATCGTACGAGTAGACATAGAAATTTAATCTGCTCCAATAACGGAAACTTACAACAACCACACATAAAACATCGATGTAAGGAGTCTAAAGATTGCAAAAGCACAAAGACGATAACATGCTAGGTTATCGTGGACAGACATCAGAATAATACATTTCCTTCAATCCAGAAACATGTTCAGAATACTAAATAATTGACTGCAGCTGACACACAACCTCCTTTAGAGCATGTCTCGTTACATTTTAAATAGACAAAACATGACGATTTCAAAAAAATCAAGTTTCTATTTCATGAGTCAGATAAAATCGTCGTGATACAAAGGGATTATAACAATTTTGTAACTGCTTGTCCCCTGGTATCTCGTGTTGCGTCAGTTGATACAGAAACGTAGCCTGAATACTAAGTGAAGCCTCCGCCATTGTTGAATATTTCATACAGAGCTTTTGTAAGTGATGCGAGAGCCTCTTACGCAACATTATTGAGATCATTCAGCTGAACCAAAATAATTGGTTCGAAACATATCGATGTAATTACACCTGGCTCGAACTAACGCTAAAATTATAACCTACGATAACATACGATACCGTCATGCTCATTCATGGTAAGGATTGGTTGGAAACCCGCTCATATGCAGAGTCCACTCTGCTTGTTGCATTGAAATGGCTGAATAAAAACTTACTAACCCTCAATGTAGAAAAAACCAAGTTTTATTACATTTGCTCCAAGTAGAGGCTCTCAACCTCCTTCTCCCTATACTCTGACTTCACATAAATGCGGGTTAATATCGACGGATTGCACTGGTTGTGCTAAGATTACGCGCACCCATAGTATTAAATACTTGGGTGTTAGAATAGATAGTAAGCTGACATGGAAGGAGCAAATTGAGGCTTTGGTTTCCAGGGTCAGAAAATTAATATTTGTTTTTAAAAACCTGCGAACATCTGCTGATTTTGCTACACTACGAACAGTATACTTCGTTCTGGCGCATTCCATCCTAAAAAATTGTATTGCAGCTTGCGGTGGGGCTGCGAAGTGCTTAATGCTCCGTCTGGAAAGGGCACAGAGGGCAGTGTTAAAAGTCATGACTCACAACCCTGTTTGATTCCCAACTACTGAACTGTACGCTCTTTACGAGTTACCAAGAGTCAGACACGCGTTTCTTCTTGCTGTAGTGCTGCGTAAACACTCAGCCCTTCCATTCGATCCTGTTATCGTTACCCAAAAACGCAGATCTGACAGAGTCTGCCAGGTGGAATCTGCCAGAGTGCAACTTGTTCGGCGGCAATATTACTTCCTTAGCTCCATTTTGTATAATCGAGTTAATAAACAGATCAATATATATCCACTGACTTTGCAGGAATGTCGAAAGATCACGGATAAATGGCGTCATACACTCTCTTATGAAGAATTAGAATCATATGTAAAAACGTAAACTCACTTTTCAATTGCCCTATATGTGTAACATGCGCAAACACACACCCTCACAGACACACATATACACTACACGCACAAAACATACACAATCCTTCCATACAAACACACAATCTCACATAAAATTACACAGTGGAAATATTGTTGCTTTAATTTTAAGTTCTAAGTTTTAATATTTTGTTTAGTTTTAGTTTTACTTTTGTGTCGACTGTTCGGAGATGGGCGTTAATGACTGCTACACAGTATTATACTAATGCAGTTGTTATCGAACACAGAGTTTCTGTAAACTGAGTTTGGGTTTCAAAAAATTATTATTATCATTACTTATAGGCGAATTATTCAAGTTTCCTAATACTCAATTCTAGTGGCAATTATAGTTGATTCATAAAAACAAATATTGCTTCAAGCCGTGCTAAATGGCAATCAAAAATAGATTGAATAATTAACTATTTTATTTAATTGAATCCGTGATAGCCATAAGGTTATCGGGGCAATAAAATACAAATTAGATGTATCAGACTGAATAAAACATTTGTGCGTAATTTGTCGGCCGTGTACTGACACAATTTTTATTATTAACTGTTTTAAAGTCAACATCACAAGCTGGCGTAAAGGTGATTATTTATAATCAAAATTCATATCCAACAATAATAAAAGCAATCATAGAAAGAGAATCATTCAAAATTGCGATAGTCAATTAACTATGAAATAACAAATGAAGGCTGGACAGCGAAAGGGAACGATGGTGTGAAATAATCATATCGTCTACACAGCCATGGAGTAGCAACTGGCACAGTTCAGCCATTACGGTAGCATTTTGTAACGGTCCGCCAGTTTTTTGTCAGATTAGAATTGTCCGTACAATGCATCGTGATTATGGCATGTCAGCCACTAAATTATACCAGATAACCAAGAACGGGTTCCACGAAATATTACTCCGTGTTGCACAGAAGCTGATGAAAAGTTACAACGGCGATAAGTCATTCGTATCAAATGATATAATGTATTAGAATGCTGGCTTACGTAAATGCAATCGATATACAATACATCAAATGAAATTAATTCAATGGAACGAATATTTAACAATACGAATCTAGCAGTGATGGTGGCAGACAAATGAATATGGCAGACAACAGAAATGTAGGCGAGATAAAGAACATAATAGGAGATCATTGACTGAATACTATTCAACGGAGTTTAAAAAGATCAAAAATAAATTTCAATAAAGAAAAGGCTCAGTAATTTGAAACTTATATTTGATCTACGCTAATGACGTTAAAATAACTTTAGTGAATGTTAATTTTCGCCGTGTACGGTTGTACGAGTTCGTTGCCCTTCGTCCGCCATATTTGACCATAGACTATGGAGTAGTGTTGTCGGTTAACAGAGCATGACCATAAATTACAAAAGCCTCCTATTTGCTTGTTAGTCAGTTTTGTGACGCATCACCGAGTTTTTATTTTGCATTCACTGATTTTGTTTTTGGTATTTGAAATTGGTTTGACGTGTTCGTTCTACAGTCTTCATACTTTTACCTTATGTAATGTGCCGGGCGCCTTTTTTGGCTGGAAAGTAACGGCATCTTACGGTCAAGATCTTTGCCCATTAACACTGCAATACTGTGTTAATAAACTTCGAAGTACTATCAAACAAAATGTCTACTGATTCGACACAGTTTACTGAAAACACAAACAATAGAGCAAGGTTAAATATAATAATACCGTTCTCATAATTATGAAGTCTGCAAATTATTATGATAAACTCAAAGTGATTGTTACAACTTATTTCAAGCCACACACCATAGCATTGCAATATTTATTGTGAAATATATTTGTAGTAAAGCAACAAACGAGAGTTGTAACCGCAATATATCTTTTTTTTTAACATTATTTACAAGAACTACATAAGAAATAACACGTTTTGAAATAAGATCGTATCAGAGAACTGCAATCATTCGATTTCAATCTGGTTGATCGACAACCAGATACACAAGAGTCAATATTAGAATTGAGAAATTCTGTAGCTATAAGAATTAGTTAAACAGATATAGAGAATTATATTGAGGTGTTAAACCCAATCAATCTAATCGTAGTGTCGATAAAAAGTATCTTGATGGAATAGAATAATTGAGTCGATTTTATCTCTTTATTTAATCGATAGCTATGATTGTAGTTTCTTGATGGTCTTTTGCCAATCGTCTATCAATTTTCACATCTTAAAAACCCTTAGTCAACATTAATTAACAACGTATTAAAATCATAAATGATCAAGGTGATTGTAAACTAGAATTCTGACATTTGACCTCCAGATAACCCGGGAAGATAATGTCAAAGCAATTTCTCTGGAATTGTAACTGTAGCGTGTGATAAGAACCGGTCCCAAGATGGAACCTTGGACAACGCTTCGGGCGAATTTTATCATATCCAATTGAATTTTTATGCAGCTTTGATGGACAGTTTTGTAATATTGTTTGAAGTTAAATAAGCGACCATGTTCGAGGAACGTCAGATCGTTTCAGACTTTTTTTAATACGGTTTTAATGTATTCTTTATCTTAAGCTCATAATAACGTATTTGTATGCAAATTGTATGATGTTTTTAGAACAAAGTTTAGTTTAGCTTTAAAATAAATGTTTTTTTAAACGCTTATTTTTTTTTTACTTTTTATAAAGTCTTTCAAACTCATGACTCAGCTAAAATAAACTCTTGAATGCGTATTTCATTTCTCACCTGGCGATATCAATAACATCCTAGTTTAATTAAATATTTTCAATAGAAACAATGGAGACCTTTATTAATTGCCTTTCACATTATTGTTAAGATCTAATCACCATACGAAAACGTTGATCACTTTTAGTCTTAGTCATACCAAACTCGTTACTTGTCAATTGATATTTGACGTCACTATTTGCATGGTATAATATAACAAGGTTCAAATTTAAGTTAAGGTTCGTGAGTCGACCGTACTTCACTATATTCTATTACACATATTCATTCTTAGTTCTTTCTTTTAAATCTTGTGCAACGTTAGCATCATCTACTAAGCCTCAAACTGTACCATGTTAGGAGTGTTGGTGATTTAAATCTTCTAAGATCAACAAGTTTTCATCTAAAGCTCGTTCGTTGTCCTTTACGACGCGAGAAGCTGTGCCAACAATAATTGCGTTAACATGACCGCACGCTATATTTAGCATCGATTAGGAACACGATCACGAGATTAGGCACACGATCTAAACAGTTAATAGATTCTGAAGACGCGATATGTTGGGGAGTCTATTTCTAATTCAGAAATCAACCCACGATCCTAGCGAGATTTGTTTTAGGGGGATGAGATCCGATGATACTCGTATAATAAGACTTATCTTGTCAATACAATCTCGATTACGCTACGATGTAGATCATGATAAATATCGAAGGTTCGCTCGCCGCTTGCTATCTCCACAGTAATACCGTCTACCTTTCCAAGTTATACGGGATTAGAAGCATTACCAATTACCATATCAAATGATTTCACTAGGTCACGGTCTGTACTGGCAACTATAAATCAAATTTAAGACGTCATTGCGCTACGGTCCACTTCTCTTTCATGCCATTACTATGTTATTTCCATGAATATTAATTTGAGCTTACCAATAGAGATGTGAAGGCAGTAGGTAATGCTTTATTGGTCCTTTTGTCCGTGTATCAGCTTTAATAGAAATGTTCATGCCACGATCTGTACATTCCACGGCCAAGCCTCTAATCTTGACTTCAATTGCAGTAGTCTTTGTGTTTTGAGATATAGAATTCTACTTTATAGATAACAGAAACTGTAATGCTAGTTTTTGTTATTCAACTATCGGAATTGACGTTTAGAGTAAGGCCTCTAATTAGCATAGATTTAGTATGAATACTGCAGGAACTTGCCGCCAATGTATTTTTTGCTACAAGTCACGCAACATGTGCTTGTCCATATCCTTTCTAGTCCTCAATTTGCATACTATCAGGTAGATCTAAGATAGTGCAAATATGTAGAAATGTAACCATATTCCTAATAGATTCGAGATCGCTGCACAACTGCCAAGCGATTGCTAGCAACATTGTAAGATGCATCGGATGGATTCTACTGAACCGAATTACATTAACTTTGAAATTAATTAGAGGTATCCATAATGAATTATGAGTGATTTCACAAAATATTTCAAAATTAGGCAAGCCTTAACCACATTCTAAATCTGCGATTTACATTGCAACACCGAAATATTTAGATTTTATATTTTATGTATTTATTAGCAAATCGTAAACATAGCATAATATATAATTTACATGCAAAGACAACAAAATCTAAAGGTCGCATTCATACAACAGACGGTAATGGCTTCATATATTATAATCCTGCATGTATGATGAAGTAAAGACTGTATGACATATTGTAAAGGAAGAGAGCGTTGGTTCTCAACATTTAATGGATTATTTATTTTATGTTGTGCTAGAAGCTAAATGTAGAGTAATGAAAAGATTCGATATCAAATCTGAGAATTCTGAGATAGAATATTGTTAATTTCGTAGATTAGGCGCAGACAAGAATAACATAGAAACGTCAGTGTTGTAATAAGGTAGCAATACAACAAAGATGAAGTTTTAAGAAATACTTGAGCACTTTTATTTACCAATAAACGCATTTCACAAAAAAAAACGATAAGAATCATTTTTTAAGTACCCATAATCTTCCTCATGACGCAAAAAGATACAAATCAAAACCAACACCTTCAGGCTTTACCGATTAAATCTGCCAAACACATTGAGAACCGCTCGCATCATAATTAATCGGCAACGAAATCATAAGTGCGTTCCATTACTCGCCATGCACTAAGGCTTATTACCGAGGATGTATTATGAAAGGCAGTGGGCGTTGCATTTGCTTATCTGTCCGTACACGGAGCTAATACAAACACCCACGGGTTTGTATGAAATATTGCTTTAGGTATTTCATAGGTTAATGTAAGGTAAGTGTATTTGTTTGGTTCATGTTGATGTTTGAGCAATTTGGGGTTTTAATTGTTAACGTTATTTTCTTCATCGTTATGATTAGCGTTAAGTTCAACAGTAACGTGTTGCAAATTACTACTAGGTATTGTGTTTTCAATATCGTGTAAGTAAGATCATATTTGGTAGAGACAGATTACTATGTGTAGATACTATTTACCTTAAACTTTATCTAAAAGTATAGTAATCCTTATTATACCTCCCTTATCATATACAATCGAATTGCGTTTTGAGCTTTATGGTGCAGTAGTCTATTAACACTGGAAAAACTATCGACATGAATTCTATCACATCGAAACACATGAGCACCATCCTAACCAATCCCAACATTATTAAAGCCAACTTTCAATGTAATATGCTACTGAATATCAGATTTAGACTTTACGAGTAGGTGTCCTAAAATAGTTGGTCTAAGTAAGGTATAAATTACTAGTTTTATCTTTCTCTATCTTTCCACACATGATCTGAGTCACACAGTTGCCAATCTGCAACATTAGATCCGACCGTTACTCGGATACAAACACAAAGATAACGCGATGGCGTAGGAAGGAAACTTATCTAATATGGAGATACGTGTTAGATAAATAATCGTAAAACTCATATGGCTGCTAAAAATATACGGAAGTGTCTCTGTTCTTAATAAGAATTAGGTTCTTGAGATGGGTTACTTTGAAGATACAAAAGATGATGAAAAGAGAGAAAGATACAATGTCACCAAATGACAAAGAGATTCAATATTTCGGTCAAAAGTGCATCATACATATTACAAAATCAATGTTGCAAATATTAACAATTGCATAATAGATGGTAACGGACCAAGCACAGAAGGAATATTGCAGTAGTTTCCTGTCCCAAATAAACTAACAAAAGTAACAACACCGATACCAAGAATACAGAAATTAATGCTACAATTCCAAAGAATTCAATAAACGCATTTACATAAACAGTGAGTATTAACGCAAAAGCGATATTAAGTAAAACAATAACATTACCGCGTAATATCGAGGTCGGTGTATAAACAGGTTCATGCGCCTTCACCTCATAAGAATATAAACATTCTAATAGATAATGTTGATAAAATATCCTTATCTTGTATATGACAATGTTCAAAAGACGTAAAGGATAAAACTTTTTTTAGATCCACAATTGTTTAGGATTCAATTAAGTTCAGAATATATGACAATACAAATTGTATTGAAGACAGAACCAAATCAAGTACAGAAAACTCCAGAAACAGACCACGATAATGAAGAAGAGTAGGATTTACTTTCGTTACTAATAATAATAAATAATAGATTCTTATCATTGATATATGTACTTGAATTGCCACTTCATGACGATAACAGTGGCCAATAGGATCGTGTCAATAAACAGCGATAAGGCAAATGAGGATATGAAAATTTCCATTTTCTAAAGAAAACAATTGTACTTTGATCAATTTTCTACATATTTCGTCGTGGTTATCAATGAGTCCTACAAATGCATACAGTTAACAAATCCTTGAAACACTTAAATAGTATTTTGTTTCTAGTAGTTGAATATCATCATCCTCCTGTTCTTATCCCAATTTGTTTGGGGTCAGCGTAGCAAGTCTTCCATATAACTCTAACAGCTATAATTTTAGTAGTCACCTCATTTCCAGACATATTATCTTTCACACAATCCATCCATCATTTCTTTAGTCTATATCTTCTCTTATAATCATCCATATCCATTCAAATACAGTCGAAAATATCATAAACAATTACCGATATGCCACCGATTTGTAACAACAGCTTACGAGCAGATTATGAGACTGCAATAATTGTGTTTATTGTAGAACAGAAGCAATGCCATAAATCTGGAAATTACCTTATAAAATATAAATAACGAGAGAATATAATTGTAGGAATGTGACGATTTTATTTATTTAATCTTTTTGCACAAAAAAAGGTGCAAAGGCGGACTTAATGCCTTAGGCATTCTCTACCAGTCAACCAAGGGTGGTGAAGAGATTAGATGGCAGGTGCTTTGGTTGAGAGGGACAATAATAAAAAAAAAAAAACTCTTAGAACTAGGTAAACAAATACATAAATAGGTAACGACGACGACGATAATGGCTTTGATTCATTAATTATAATTCCATTTGCGATATACGTACTGGTTAAGGATTTATAGATTAATGGGCAAGAGAATGATGAGAATAGACCAGTACGAAACTAATCATTTAACGGAAAATTAAAAGTACTTGAAGACAATTCAGAGCCACTATTCTCTATCACACAATCAACGAAACCGCGCGAAATGAGCGCGAGATTGGCGGGATTTGCTAAGGAATTGACGTGGTTTCGAGTAAGGAATCATTAAGTGGTTATAGCGAATTAGGGCCGTGATGACTACACGATACACATATATACACATATTGTGATCAAACAGCATCATAGAGATCTATGATGCTGATTGATCACAATATGTGTATCTATATCTTCTATACTAATAATAAAGAGTGAAGAGTTTGTTTATTTGATGCGTTAATCTCTGGAACTAACAGTCGGACTTGGAAAAAACAAAATCTTTTTGCATTTGATAGCCCAATTCTTGAGGAAGGTTATTTAATATCACGTTACGAGTGCCTGTGTCCTTAGTAGCCGGCCAAAATAAAAAAAATGTCAGAAAGAACGCTAAGCGATAACGAAATACTCGTAATAGCGCGTGCGGGTGATGCTATATGACGCGGTGGGTCGGTGGCCGAAATTTTACGCAGACGCAAGCAAAATATTATTATTATTATAAGCCTGTTTGGTCCCACTGCAGGGCAAAGGCCTCCCTCCCTCTTTTCACTTTTCCCGGATTACTGCGATTGTGGGCCAATCCTTTGAGAAGGAGTCCAGCTCATCCCGCCATCTCTTTCTGGGCCTGCTGCGCTGTCGTTTCCTGCCATTTGGAATCCACTGAGTGGTGGTTTTTGCATATTGCTGCTCCGACATGCGACAGATATGGCCAGCCCAGTTCCACTTTAGCCCAGCAACCGTGCGGCCAGCGTCCGCTATTTGTGTTTTAATGAATTATAGAGTTTTTAATGCGGTCTGTGAGTTTGAAGCTAAAGCTAGTTTTTAATAAAATCTAAAACCACACGAGCTCAGTGCTCGCGTAAAACTAGATGTTGCAGACACGTATTACGACACACGAGTTCCCGCATATCTTAAGTGATTGAGTAACTTTTCTACTTTTATGGTTCTATTAACGTGAGCTCAGGATTAAAGGTCGAATATATTAGCTTATATTAAGTGAATCGATTTGGCGATTTGCTTTGTTCAAAGAAATTCTTATTAAAATTATAGACATCTAAAGGAATTTGGACGGTCTTAGCATTCACTGGGTTCTGAGAATTGATTCCGATTATTTTATGTAGAATCGTTTAGAGATATTTCGTATTTATCCTAATGAACAGCTTATTTAATCCTAAGAATAACGTATAAGGAATTTTGGATCATTAAACCCAACCGTAAATAAGAAATCTTCAGCTCATACTTATAATCTGCGAACTTTAGTGGGTAATGTCTCAATAACATACGTTTAAACATTTAATCCTTACACAATCAATTTCACAAAGTAACGTCTTCAACATTCATTGGATTATGTTGCGCTTGCGCAAGTGTCGCCAACAATTGCGACACGGTCGCGCTATTAATTACGTTTATTCATAAAATCGGCAACATCCTTTTGTGTGGTGTAACTTTAACTAATGAGTATATTTTGATAGAATTTTGAAATGGATTACAGTTTATTAATAAGGAAATGTGTCCTTATAGTTATTGGCAAAAAAAAACACAAATAAATACTCTTTCAGACTTTCCATCAGCTGTTCCTGCCATATAATAAAAATAAATAATAATAATTAATAAAAAAAAATATTCAAGTATAAAGTAAAGTAAAAATATGATTTACATTAATTACAATCGAGGAAAGTTAAATTCTAACTGTAATGTAGACCTGCCTGATCTAGGTTTATGAAAAACCTGTGTTTCAGGCCTGTGTTTCATATAGGAAAACATAATAGAAAGATCTCAAATATTATGTCAATCTAATTCAAAGGACTGATGATGAGGAAGGACTGAATTGATGACATTCCAAATGCCCATTCTCCTTTGTATTAGATTGACAAAGTAAATTAGATTCTTAGAGAAGTGATTTTGACAGTATTTTTCTTTCCATTAGGAATTTCTTAGTAACAGCCCGGAGTTTGCAAGTTGGCGGTGTGATATCCCCGTGCCTCGGAAAGGACTTTAAGCTGCTGGTCCTGCGCCTGATTTCTCTCCGGTTGTGTCGGATTGCCGTCCCATCGGACTAAGAGAGTGAGGAGTGTGCGCGCACACTTGTGCACTATAATATCTCCCGCGCCGAAGGCTAGTCTCCGTTGAGATTGGCCGCCGATGCAGAAATATGGTCTGGAAGACTTTTTATTGCATTACGGGAGAGTATGTTATTTTGATAATAATCAAAAGCCAATATAATGAAGATAACACCTCAAGAACAGATTAGAATAATGTAACTTATTGAAAAACTCATGTCAATATTCAAAGAAACCGCCATATGTCAAGCTTCAGCTACTTAACCGATTCCTTAAGGGCACACCGAGCTTCTTGCGCTAATCGATTTTAGGTATTCTATGCGCTCCGTGTATGTGTGCGTGAGGCACACCGGCAAGAGAGCGAACGGCTAGACAGATAAGAGCACTGCGCCGTCCGCGCGCCGCTCGCGCCGAGCCGTGCGCCGATCGACTCGCGAGGTGCTACCAATATTTACAAAATTAAACAAAAAAAAAAAAACGATTTCAAATACTTTTATTGGAAATATACAATTTTTAAAATTTATAATTTACCGTCGTTAGATGAGTATCTATGATCAGATCAATAAAAAAATAATATTAGGTATTTAGTCTAATAATACTCAATTAGTTACCTTTTATGATAATATTCTAATTTCTAAGTACAAGAGAAACTTAAAAGTGATTTCAATAACGTAAAATAACTTATCAGCTAAATAAGTAGGGTAAAAATCCCAGTAGTCGACCTTTTATTTTCAATTTCAAATTATTTATTTTTCAAAGTAGATTCAGTAAACTACTTTCGTTAGTACGTAAGGTTCGACTTTTAATTCCATTTAGTGACTTGATGGTTAATTTGACAGATTTGAATAAAAAAACAGCTATTTGAGTGGGTGTAAGAATAAACTATATTCAATGAACTTCACAAATGTACTTGTCGGAGAAGGTGTGTCTGTCTCTCGTTAGCATCAGGCATATTTTAATTACTGTGGGCGTACTAAGGGTAGTGTTGGTTATAGCGCAATAGTAAAGCGGTTTGCAGTTTAAATCAGATTGCAATTCATGAACAATTCAGTCACACTAGCGAATCACACACTGTAGGTACCTACACAACTCAACGATACGGAACGCGGCAGTTTCTATGCACATGTTGTTCGTACGATGTCCAATGTGTGTGAAATTTCTTGCAACTGTTCTAATAAATACATAAAATCTACAACTCTATTTCCACTTATTTTGATCTCTTCCAATTTTTCTTCTGGTTCTATTGTGTAATAATCTTCTTCTGAATCTGAATCAGCTGGCGAATGATGTGTAGAATGCTAAAAGGTGAAAAAATTATGATATTAAATCAAATAAACAAATATCCTATTTTTCTCAATAGGTTCAGGATACGTTGATAAATTCATACCTAATACTACTTACATTGGGATTATTTTGCGTCCTAGTTGCAGCAGCACGCGTCTGTAATTTCTGTATTTCATCAAACGGAAAACAAAAAAGAAAAAAAAAGAAGATTTATGTTAGCAATCAATATTTTTGTAAGGATTTATAAAATATAATAGAGGGCGCCCTGTGAGGAGGGAGCAGTGGTAGCCCAGAGGTCACGGCTGCGACTTAAGAATTGCAGGTCGTAGCTTCGAGCCCAGACAGGTGTAAATTATTTCATCACCACTGCTGTCAAAAACGGTGAAGGAAACATCGTGACGAAACCGGCACGTCTTAGAACAAAAAATTAGTAGACATATGACATCCACCAACGCACGCAACGCACTGGGCCCGCGTAGTGGATTACGAATCGTAATCCACTACGCGGGCCCAGTGCGTTGCGTGACAGGGCTAGAGAGTCGTAATTTACGACCCTCTAGCCCTGTCACTGAGAGGAGGCCTGTGTCCCAACTGTGGGAACAGCAACCTGTTAAAATTAGGGTGCTAGTGATAAAAATATTGCCCAGTATACCTAAATATTATGCACAATGTACACACGGCTACATATCAACCTATAAATATCCAGTATAAGCTGACCTCTCATTGTACAGAAATCCTATACAATGCGAGATCAGCTTATACTGGAGTAGTATAACTTGATTTGTAACAATGTGTACACACGCATATAAAAAAATATGAGGACACAAGCAACAATAATAATCAATATCGGACTTGCTTCATGGCAATATTTTCTCTGTGTGAGTAAGTCATGTCACTGTCTATTTCTCCTTCCACTGGAAGACAACAATTTTGTTCCGGTGTAATTGGCATCCTATAATAAAAAAGAACATTTGATTTAATTATAATTTCTAGAATTATCAACAAATTCGTTTTGGGATGAAAGTAAGACTTATTTCATAAAAATAATTAGTTTCTGAACTTACAATTCCAGAGTTTGATAAATTTTGGAATCGGTGGCTTCCATGAAATTTACCCTGAAAATTGAAAGTTATAAAGATAATGTGGTACTTAATTTATTATAATGTTTTCTTAGACACATCCTATTATTTTTGCGCTTACCTCACCAGTTCATCAGACGACTCTTTGTTTTGTAGTGAGGTGCCAACAACTGGTACATTTACCCTATAAACAGAAAAAGATAAAGAATTTTCCAGCGTAACTATTTCTTAAAATATCGTAAATAGATAGATAAGTGACAACTATGTACTTACTT